>CM062809.1:618115677-618836094 GCA_031772625.1 Pinus tabuliformis
CCATAGTTGGATTCCCACACTACTTTACATTTTTGTTGTCATTAAATGGAAAACTAGAAATAAATGTTGCATGAAAAAGGAAGATACAACTCTGTCAACGTCAAACACGCTCAAAGCAAACCACAACCACTGTTGTTGTTGTTGAATGTGCTCATGGCATTCAAGACGGAGAGAGATTAGCATAGTGATGGTTAAATGTTCATGTGACAATAAACGAAGGATATAAGAATTACAATAATGGCATAATGATGGTGGCCAGGGTAAAATGCAATACTAACACTAGACACAATCATAATTACCATGAAAATGACAATGAAGACAAAGTATAGCTTGGCAACAACACCCATGACACTCAACATAAATCCCAACTTACTAGCAAAGCCACTTCCATGTAAACACTCTAAAAATCATAGAATATAAAACCCTTCCGAAAACAACACATGCACTAATTATGACATATGCTAAAGATAGAACTTTTGAAACCCTGGATTTGAACCTCAATGTCTTTACAATCATCACAAATCACATGCTTTCGTACCTACAATCCTCCTACAACAATGAGATTTGTGCTTAGGGAAAATCATAAAAACCTTGGACACTAGGGTAATGCAAATGAGGATACAATAAGGTGAATTAGTTTTGAAGCACTATGAAATAACATAAATACAAATCATTGATTTGCAAATAATATATATATATATATATATATATATATATATATATATATATATATAATTTTTATTTTCAAATCCATTAGGCAATTTTATTGGGACATCTAATCACAACATTCCATTTGAAGATGGAACTAATGCCAAAGATAAAATCATTCTCCCTTTCACAGTTTCAAGTCATCGTGTCACAACCTCAAATTAAAATATAAAAGATATATTACAATTGAGCAAATAGGAAAACTTGTATTGAGGGGTAACGTATTAATCGTAGTGTGCTCCAATATATACTAACAAATGTATATTAGATCTCAATTGTGATTAATGTTCTTATGACTTGATGCTTGTTGCTTGCCTCTCTTTCAAATCACAATAATCATTAATGCAAGAAAGATGATGACCAACAATAGTTGGCTAAACCATGGATGTAACAGAGAGGCATTGGTAGATGCTATTTCTACCCATGTTCTTAGATTCATAACACCTAAGTGAATACATCGTCGGGGGCATGGAATGTAGAAATATGATTTATGATAGTAGCAAATGGACAAAATCATGAATCATGTCATGGTAGTTATGGATGTAACAATATGTTTGGAGGTGCAAACTAAACAATTTACTCAACAAGGATGTTATGTTTTCTCCAACCCCATTTAGTTATGTAGAACTTCATATTGCAGAACGAGACCAAACTCTCACAAAGAAAAGCTATAACCTTTCTGACATTGCCCATAAAACTATAAAGTAGACTTCTAAAGCAAATTAACCATAATTCAAAGAATCATTCTTTTAATTTTAGACCACAACTTTCAATCCATGGTTGTTACAACTATTAACTAATTGAAACATTTATTAACTATAATTAAAATATTTATACTCTATAATTCTATGGAATTTTATTTCAATTTCTTTTTAAATTAGACAACAACATGATTCGAAGACAACCATATCCATCAACAAAAAAACATTTTTGTTAGTTATTAAAACACCATTGTTACAAATTAGAGCTATGTTGTATATATTGATTAAGGCTTCTTTACTTTTAAGGAAGTAGTATGCATCTCATATTAAACTAAAATCTCTTTTGGAAATAATTAATAAACAATTTCTATATTGTGTGTATTTCTTTTAGTCTTATCTATTTTTAAATATATATTTGTTTAAATTATTTATACAATTTATAAAAATGCATCATTTTTATCATCATCCATTTGATACATAAAAAACAATTTCTAAATATATTTTATTTTCGCTACTACCAACTCAACATTGTTACTTTTATCTCCACTTCTACTAACTCAACATCATTACTCTTTTTTGCATTCCATAACATGATACACTTAGCATAACAAGTGCCCTTGCCTCTAAACCCGTAGGAATTTTTTTTATGCATATATAATGTGGATATAGGGTTATGCTTTGCAAAATAAATCACACGCATACACAACCACTAGTGGATTTGTTGTATCTGTTTCTCGAAGGTAGTTCTTGGTTGCGAAAATACGCCGAGAAACCAACTCAACCAGTCTTTAGGTTCAAGTTGGCCCTCAAACCAGATGGAGCTCCCTCAAGTGTGATGAGGTTTTTAATGTTGTTCACTGTCACTGAACACCAATATATGAAGCACAATGGCCAGATCTAAGATTTGTTGTATAAGTGGTTGTTGATAAGTCACAAATCTCTGCTCACAAACAAAGCCCTCTCTTGCAAAGGCCTTATCAAAATGTTAGTGTTCAGCTATGGCAGAATAACATAGATTGAAAGGTTTTGATGGAAGAATGGAACAAAAATTAGAGAATTAAATATCCTCTCTGAATATCTAATTATTTAATCAAGAAATGAAGCGTGTAGAAGGATCTCTAGAACAAACAACAATACATTTAAGAGTTTGTATAAAAGCAACAATTTATTGATTTAGAGGGATCAACAGTGACACACTATCACTGTGTTCTATTCAATAAAGAAAAGTACTTTGTGGTAGGTTGTCATGGAGGTTAATGTGAGATTCTTGTGAGACCCACCTTGCACTGTGAATCCCATTCTCATGACACCCACTTATGACAGTGGCAAGAAGACAAAGGGACGCAGACAATGGAAGGCTCCAACTCAAGTGCACTAGGGAAGGAGTATTATTTGTGGAAGTAGATGTTCCTCATCATTCTTTGAAAAAATATGGAGACCTTATATGTCTGCCCTTTCCCTGTATCAATGCATTACTCGATCAACCTTCTGGATCAGAAACCATTACCAATTCTCCACTTCTTATTATTTAGGCAGTTTTATGTGTTGTTTTAAAACCCCAAGTTGGATAGCAAAAATTAAAACTATGTAAAAAGGACTAGAAGATGCACGATGCATGTATACTAATAAAGTAAAATTTATTTTAAAAAATATGATTCAGACTTACCTTTATTGATAATACCTGTTAACAAATGACAATATTAATCATTGTAATGGAATCCTGTGTTTATATATAGCTCTCAGACACGATTCAAATCTCTTTGAGTGTGAATTGATTGAAATTTTATGATTTTAAATAGGCTACCTGAAAAAATAATAACAAGGGCTGTGAAAACCTAGAGTCTAAATGTTTATATAACATAAAAACGGCTAACTGTAAATTATACTGATTATTTTATCTCTATTTTATTTTATTTTCACCGAGTCAAAATTTTAAACATTACATGACAACATCTCTATCTTCAAATTTTATTTTAATTTTAATTTTAATTCTATTTTATTTTGACCAAATCAAAATGTTAAATATTACATTACATTGCTACCATATTGGACTGGAGAGCACCTCTAGACCCAATAAATCTCAAAATTTTGGTATCAAAAACCAACCCTTCTACTTTCAAAACAACAACTTTAATATAAAAACACTATCCCAAACTGTTACTAGTTTTATGCAATAAAATCCAAACTTCAAATCAAGAATAACCTAAATATCAAAACAAAATCCTAACTTCAAATTGAAAATAGCCTTAATATCGAAACAACTGCAAAATATCTAACCTGGATAGAAACAAAAATAGCCTAAATCTCAACATTATAACATCAAAAGCCAACCCTTCTACCTTCAAAACAATAACTTGAATAGAAAAACATTATTCCAAACTGTTACTAATTTTCCGCAATAAAATCCTATCTTCAAATCAAGAATAGTCTAAATATCGAAACAGCTGCAAAATATCTCGACTTGATAGAAACAAAAATGAAACTGCTTTATTCCTTTGCTCATTCGATGGAACCTTTGGACTGTCATATCATCTTCTGACTACTGAATCTTCTGCTTTAAAATTTGGGATTTAATTGGCATATGTATCACAACTTTTAACGGTTGGGTTTTCTGCTTGTAAACCTCTGCCACCTGTGCTTGGATGCTCAAAAGAGGCCTAAAGAAAATCTCGATTTGATTCCATTACCAATCACCCTCGACTGATCTTTTAATTGCTGAAGCATCAACTGATCTTTTAATTGCTGATATGCTTCCTTGAAATCTGAACTATATGTTGATCTTTTGCCTTCAAAACTGCATAATGCTTCTTTAACTACTGATCTTTTTGTTTGAAATCTTTAACAATTTTACAATTGGTGCATATTCTGCCGGTTGTATTTTTTTGAATGCTCTTAGCTGCTTGAAAATGCTCATCGAATTTCTCAATCTAATAATTCTTCATAAAAATTGAAATATGAAAATGTTATGTAGCTGTACCCTACAAATGAGTCAACTATCGCTTGATGAAGGAAATTCTGCCACTTGTGCAACTCAATATCTAAATTTCCTCTCGAATTTTTTTCCGTATCCTTGCAGCAAAATTCGATCTTTCATCCATAATCTGTTCATTTTGATTTTGCCATTTCAACATCCAACATTATCTAAATCAAACTAGGGACTTCTCTTGGGATGCTCTGTCTTTTCCCTATAAAACCTTTATAAGGCTATCACCAATGCCCTCTGACAGTGTTATCCTTCAACTTCTTGAAACCAAGCAGTCCAAACTTCAATCTACATCCTTATATTTTATTTGACCTGGGACCAGTAAAACATCACCATTGATTTTCTCTGTTTGAAACCTACACACACAACCTGTAGATATATAAAAGGACTTAGTTCCAATTCTATTTCTTCATATCACAAGTTGAAAAGACTGCAAATATTTGTTAAGCAGATCACATATACAGCGAGGGCTTTGATTCCGCCCTTACGATGGTCATATGCTGAACTTTTATGCCCCTTTTTCTTGTATCTTAATTTTGCAATTTGCAATAACTGAAACATTAGCACAATGGCTATTTCTTGGATCCGTGACAACAAAATGTTTATTCCACTAATCAACTTCGTAAAATATTCCTTAAATGATAAAGTCCTTTTGAGTTCTGCTGTGTAGAAGTATAAGTTTTGGCCCTCTCTGTATATATATAACCCTTTAAAATCCTCCCTATTAAATCATAGCTCTTATAATATAACAGATTTGGCCTCCTTTCAACGATGAAAATCAGGTTGTGGAAAAGTTTTGTAGTCCTTCCTATCAACAAGTTTTCCATTCTGCTGCCCATAGAGATGTCCACCAATCATCGACTGTAGCTGATGGCTTTAATTCACCATGTTGCACATAGACTTCCTCATAAACACCAAACGATTCAAGCACTACCGCTAAAATTGTAGAAAGATTACCCTTGTAAAACAACTCATACCCAACAATTTCTCCATGGTAGATTCTACCATCAAAACTTTTCTTGATCTTGCTGAATTAAACCACAACAGTAACCCTACCAGGGATGGAATCTGCAATTCTGGCACCCATATTTCTTCATTTGGTTTCCACTGTTGATAGTTGTCCTTTAAGATTATAAAACAGTTTCCTCCTGCTGGATGTTCTGCCATGTTCAGCAGTTACAAAAGCATTCTGCCTTGTTGTGGGTTTCCTTCCCTGCACTGAATTATTCATGCTCTTCTTGATGACTGCATCGAAGTTACTTAACGCAAATTCCCAAAATTCTCTTCAGATTTTTCTTGCCAAAATAATGAAGTTTTGTATCCAGAAAGAAGATGAGAAGACAGAACAAGTTGCAACTGCATGATAACAAAATTTCTGCACCGATACCATCATCTCTGTTTTAATTGTGCTTCATTGGCACAAATGAAAATGTGGCCATTAATCTCGAGCAAACCCTTTCTGAATCTTGCATTAACCTTTAATTATGGCTTACATAATCTCTGCAACGCATGAAATGCTCAAATTGTTTCATTTGTCATTTGCAACTTGAAGATATTAAGACCCAAAATCTGCTGTAGATAATGACAATTAACAAAAACATAACTTAAATTCACAATGTCTTGGATACCCAATCTCAAGGCTATCATGATATTTGTTCTCCTGCAAATTTTGCTTAGACATCTACAGTGAATGCCTTCCTTTTAAACAATTGATAGTAAGCATGAATGAGCTTAACGTTGATCGTCATATTGTTTTTCCCAAGAATTGTATTGCAACAAACATAAAATATGGGCTTATTCTTCAGCAGTCCTTGAGCCCAAGGCTGGGATATGCCGATATGTTTTCCCAATATTGTTGTATTCCCATATTCTGTTCACTCGATAGTCGACCATCCGTTCTCCTAAGAAAGCGCCGGCGACAATGAAAGTCATGTAGACAGAATTCCTTTTCATCAGAAGGTGATAAGCCCCCTTCAACAGGCCGCCGGTTGTCTTGGCCATTAGATTCACTATAAGATCTGCGAAAGAAAATTATCCAAACCCTGGCCACTGTGTAGACAAAAGGATTGAACCTTTCGACAAACATATTTTAATTTCTATGCGCATTTAGTTGAAACTTGAAACTAGCATTGGGTTGCAATCATCAAGGTAGCACCTTTTAAATTGACATATGGATTTCATCTCCAACACTTGGCAAAGGAGTAATCCTCATCGCGTCTTTGACATTTCCACATATCAATTTCTGAGAAGGGTACGTAACCGAAAATACCATTAGAGAAATGATTTCCGGAAGACAAGTCACAACACTTGAATTCCCTTTTAATGCCACAGCTTAAAGAATGCGTCGAGAATTCACGACTTTTTGTCTTTACTATGTCCATGACGCCTGTCGCTGAAATATATCTCCCAATTTGCCACTTTTATGACTGTCCCTTGAATTCTTGACCCTAGTGGCAGAACCAAATAACAAATGTTTTGACTGGGACACAGTGGAATCAGGTGACACGCTGGCAGGATGCGCTGCATATAAACTTCGAAGTTCCCTCGGACTGGTTGCTAATCAAAATCGATGTCGGAACGCACACTATGATCAGGTCTTGACAATATAATTTGTTGCAAAATAGGATATCTGAAATCATGTTACCCACCTGGAGATGAAAGCAACCAAACAAGGTTGCAAACCTTGGACACCACAAGTGGAATGCGGGAGAGAGGGGGATACTGTTGGTTTGTGGTTTTTGCAAGAGGGGGGTGCGCAATTTACCACCTACTACCACGTGCCCAAAAAATTTCACAAAACCATTAATTGCGGAGGCTAAGGGGTCCGCAATTCAATCTCCTCCGTCAATTTACGAGCGCAAGTAATCACCGTTAAAACCTGTAGGTAATTCAAATTTGTGTCTCTGTCGTTGACCGTTTGGACAACTTACCTTCACTCCATAATCCATAACCCTCGGCTGTGTATAATATTGTTTTGTGTTGGAATACTTATTAGTCCCTACCCTGGACTATCGATCGCTGACTTTGGGTTGACCGACGTGATTTTTGGATATATTTGCCATATATCTTAAGTCGAACCAAGGTTTATGGGGTGAAAAGGATTGGGGTCTTATTACGAGCTTCGCATCGTTCGAGGTGAATGGCACGTGGCGCGCGTGAAGGGCACGTGGTTGCATGCGCTCTGGTGGTCTGATCGGCGGCCAGGTGTCCCTCCTGCTGGAAAGTTCGGCTTGGGTTTTACTGTCTTCGCGGCATTTGGGTTGGTATTGTTACTTGCTTGTTTAGCTCTGCAGTGGGTGCGATTTTTCGTCTGCGGTGGAGTTCCTGCCTGCTTGGGTATTGTTACTTGCTTGTTTAGCTCTGCCGTCTATGCGATTTTTCGTCTGCGGTGGAGTTCCTGACTGCTCGGTGTGGCTTTGGTAAGTTCGGCTAATGTATGGCATTCTGGTTAAATACTGAGGGTTTCTGTTAACTGCATGCAAGAGTCCATAGTTATGTCGCTTCCGCAAGAAGCATTGCAGGTTATGGATGTGGTGCTTCATCAACCAGCTCTGAGAGTGTAAGCCTGCAATTTACCACATAAATGATAACATTGTGGCTCTTTTTGCTTTTTGGATTTGCCATAAAATATGCTCTATAAATGCTTACAATATTTAATGTTTGCATTGGCAGTTTCGTTGAAAAAGGGAGATCGTTCTTTGGGAAACACTTTGGCGTTGAGAAGCTTCAGGGGGGTTTGGTGGCCTATCGGGGGTTTTATCAATCTATTCGGCCCGCGCAAGATAATCTTCTCACTTTAAATATAGGTACGGTGTTGTTCTGATAACCAGCTTGAGAAAAATTCTTAAATCTTCTTGAATTTTGATATACACAGTTGTAAGAGATAATAATTTTGTGCCGTAGACATTGCTGCGGCGCCCTTCTATGATTCTGTCGAGTTACCAAGCTTTATTAGTGAGGCCTTTCGAAAAGACGTGCGGGAGTTGGACCGCGAATTTTCTAGAAATGACTCCGTCGGTGACGGGATGCGATCCAGGGTATGAGGAGTTTGTTTGCGTTCTTCTTCACGCTGTTTTGGTTGCAAGGACATGATTTCTTTTTCTAGTTGGGGATTTCCTTTCCTTTTGCTAACTGGAACATAAATATGACCAAGTGACTTGTAGCTTTTATATAATTTTTGTTTGTGCGGCAGTTGAAAAGGTTGCTTAAAGGTCTTCGTGTCGAAACTATTCATATCAGGCATAGTTATCGAATTAAAGGTTTGACTGATAGGCCTTTGGAGGTTTTAAGGTGTGTTAATTCTTAGGTTTAAGGGGCTTCCTGAAATTTATTGTTTTTATTTGGCTTTCTAGATATTGCTCAGATTTTTGTCTCTTCCTATTAGGAATTCAAAGCACGTGCATTGTTTTATTTGAACAGTTTTGATAGCAATGGAGCGCAACTCTCTATTGTCGACTATTTCCAACAACAGTACAAGCTGACTCTCCGATTGCGGGGCTTTCCGGCGATCAAAGCCGGTAATAAAGAGAAAAAGAAATATATTCCCATCGAGGTAAACTCTTATCGTATTTATGAAATATTGTGATGTGGTTGTTGAAGAATTATTGAGTTATTCTATTATGGCATCATCATGTCATTTATAAAATTATCGGATGCAGCTTTGTCGGATTCAAATGGGTCAGCCTTATATCAAAGTTCTAACCGAACAACAACGAAGTGGTTTATTAAATCTAACTTGTTTACATCCCCAAGACCGAAGGGAGAGAACTGAAGTGGTAAGTCCATAGATCGTTCATCCGTGGCAATGTTGTTTCATACGTTCTTGCATTTTAGTATTAAGCAGAAATAACGTTACCTTTTTCGTTTTATCTTCAAAAGTCAACACCAAGAGAGTGAATCAATACACTTGTGTGTATGTGTTTTAGATTGGAGGACAATTTAGAGATTCAACTGCCAAAGATGCTGCCGAATTTGGTATTCAAATCAACACGTTGATGATAGAAGTCCCCGGGAGGGTCTTACCTCCACCAAAGGTACCTGTGATCATATATTTGAGCATTATCTATTTCTAACATATTTATTGAATGCTTTTTGTGGATTCTGTATCGTTTGTTTCATTGCAGATAATGTACAAGGCTTATGAAGAAAATCCAAGAGAAGGTTCATGGAATATGAGAGGAAAGGTATGCAATATATTAATGCCAAATTGTAGAAACTATGGTTTAGTTGGATAAGGTACCCGACTTGTTTGACTCTCCCCAGCTTGTCTTTTAACATTTTGTACAGATTTGGGAGCATATGAATTTTCTTGCACAACATAACATCATTTTACCCTACTGCATGTGTGTACCGAGCTGTGCATATGATAAAATACCTTTCAGCAGCTTGATCTTATTAGTCCCTGCCGGGGACTATATGCGATCGATAGATCGCTGACTTTGGGTTGACCGACGCGATTTTTGATTATATTTGCGATATAACCTAAGTCGAACCAAGGTTTTGAGGGTGGAAAGGATTTGGGGTCTTATTACGCGCTTCGCATCGTTCGAGGTGAAGGGCACGTGGCGCAGGTGAAGGGCACGTGGTCGGCATGCGCTCTGGTGGTCTGATCGGCGGCCAGCTGTCCCTCCTCGAGATGCTGGAAAGTTCGGCTTGGGTTTTACTGTCTTCGCGGCATTTGGGTTGGTATTTTACTTGCTTGTTTAGCTCTGCAGTCTGTGCGATTTTTCGTCTGCGGTGGAGTTCCTGCCTGCTCGGGTATTGTTACTTGCTTGTTTAGCTGTGCAGTCTGTGCGATTTTTCGTCTGCGGTGGAGTTCCTGCCTGCTCGGTGTGGCTTTGGTAAGTTCGGCTACTGTATGGCATTCTGGTTAAATACTGAGGGTATACTGAGGGTTTCTCTTACCTGCATGTAAGAGTCCATGGTTATTTGAGCATTATAAGTTAATGGCATTCTGGTTGAATACTGAGGGTTTGTCTTAGTTGTGGTCGGCATGCGCTGTGGTGGTCTGATCGGCGGCCAGCTGTTCCTCCTCGAGATGCTGGAAAGTTCGGCTTGGGTTTTACTGTCTTCGCGACCTTTGGGTTGGTATTGTTACTTGTTTGTTTAGCTCTGCAGTCTGTGCGATTTTTCGTCTGCGGTGGAGTTCCTGCCTGCTCGGGTATTGTTACTTGCTTGTTTAGCTCTGCAGTCTGTGCGATTTTTCGTCTGCGGTGGAGTTGCTGCCTGCTCGGTGTGGCTTTGGTAAGTTCGGCAACACACCAACCTCGCTTTTACAAAACCATGCAGCCATTTAACACTTTTACCAACCATAACCCCTCTAACAACCTCAGGACATTTTAGACATACACACGACAAGAAAACGAAAACAAAGAGCACTTGGAACGTTCATGCAATTTCCTTAGATTCTCCAACTTATTTAACATTCAATCTCCTTCAGAGCCATTCAGTGGCAGCCAATTCGGCTTCAAAAGGCTTCAATGGCAACGGAGGAGCAAATTGAAGGACAATGCGAGGAAATGGACCGCGCCTGCTGCGTGGTTACAGGTGGCCGGGGTTTCGCAGCTCGCCATTTGGTAGTGAAGCTCATCCAATCCGATCTCTGGACTGTAAGAATTGCCGATTTGGCCCCCGAAATTGTATTGGACGAGGCCGAGGAGAATGGAACCTTGGGCCAGGCATTGCAATCGGGCCGTGCAGTATATTACAGTGCAGATCTCAGGGATAAGTCACAATTGCTCAAAGGTATTTAATCACTCAAAGAATTCCCCAATTTTGGGCGGGCTTAATGGTTTTTTTCTTTTCGAATCGATTTGCTTCCATATATATATATGATCTTGAGGCATTAATTGCCGAATCGCGGTTAATGTCAAGACAATGCCTCGAACTTTGCTTTTTTTTCTTAAATCTGGTTATTTTAAATCTTATTTGCATTTTGTCTCTTTCCGAAAAAGTAGTAGAAATCTTGCAATTTTGTCAATATAATGCCTTAATGTTACGGTTACCGGATATCTTAATTGGAATCAATGGTCATTTTAAATCTTAGCTACTTCTATTGTTTTCCCTGAACTAATTTTGCTAGCAAATCAGCGAACGTACATTCCGAAAGATGCAGTAATCGGCAAAATTATTAGCTAAAACCGAGTCTTACTGATTTCACAGGACATTTTGTGGAAGTTTTGATTCAGCTCGTAAGCTCAGCAGTTCTTGTAGAATTGTAGAGTCTTGTTTCTATCGGTTGGAACTCTTGTAGTATTGTGTATGAGAATCCTAGCAGTCCAGGAGAATTGATGACTGATCATCTGTTGGGTGAAAGTGAAAAGTTGAAGCATTTAGAACGACTGTTGGTGGATTCCTCCAAGTGGACTTCGAATCCTCAGCCTACCTCTGTTCTGCGAGGAAACCACGCAAAGTCTTCTCGATTCCGAGTCTGGCTTGTTCTTGTGTCGTACTTGTGGGTTTGACTCAATGTCTCAAGTCAAACACGACTTGACGAATCGAATTCCTAAGTCTCGCGAGTCAGATTCTGCCGCACATCCATAAAACGATGAACTCTTGTTTTTATTTTTTTCTAATGGATTTCCAACTGCAAACATTTCATTTGTACAGAATCTATGGTGTTTCGTTGTATGTACTTTTATTTGTCTAGGTCGAAACGATTTATGAGTTAAAATTTGCGTTACATGTTTATTTTAATCTTTCATATTAGTGGAAATATATTTTTTCATCAACTTTAGTGTATTTTTTATTTGCGGAGTTCTCCCCAAGCTTTTCCTGAGCCCCTGTCAAACTCTTACTGTACGGCACCGTCAATTATATTGTTAAGACGAGTCTACTAATATTTTCAAAACCGAGTTTTGCATTAAATTGTCAAAGCATGAAGTATGAAATTTGAAAAGTGATAGTAAAACTACAAGGGACATTTAAACCAACCACATTTTGTCAATATTTGAAGCAGGATCACCCTTCCCAAATCAGTGAGAATGTGGGTGCCTGTTAAGTGTCGAGTTCCGTTTGAGTCCTAAGGTTTTCCATATTAAAATATAAATAAAAACGAAGCATAACGTGGATACATTTCATTTTTCTACTGCTGCAGAGGTTAATGACTACTTGTATTGTTTTTTGGCATGTAAGATAATTTTTCGTTTCCAGTGCACACATAAGGTCACTTGCTGGAAAAAAGCCACCTTGAGCCCCCACAGTGACCTCATTTGTCTTGGAAGATTGAAATCAAACTTGATCTGCAATTTTTTTGTGGTTTTTGTAGGCCTCTTCTTCTTGGTTAATCCAGTTGTTGCTGCATTCTTCTGGAGGATATTGGACATTTACTGTCATGTTCTCTATTCAAGTCGTGGCCAAGATTTTGAAGTGGAACCTCTATGAGAACATTGATGGCAATAAAATGAATTAATGGCCATTGCATTGAAAGAAAACATTCAACAAGCTTAATAAACGCAATCAGTTGCTCTGTTGTATTGGGATTTCAACACCATCTACTCATCCAATTTGATTTGAATTATTTTCCAACATTACTGACTTGTATATTAGCTTATGACCATGAATTCATTTGACTTGTAACATGTAAAGCAATAGCGTCAAAAACACAACTCCCAAATATAACTGAGCAACACGTTAAACAGTGAAATTAGAGCCGATTATATAAGTGATCTCATATGCAGAGTTCTTTCGTGTCTCAAAATCAAGTCATTAAACAAAATCATGACAAACTATTAGTCATACGGATAATTGACGGCAAGAACTTTCTCTGAGGATAATCTGTAAGTTATAACTAATATGAAAGACAGTTACCCTTGAATATGCCCTACACGTTTCTATTGAATACCGTGTTATGGGAATGCTAGATCTACAAACATATAATTCAGAAAACTTTGGACAACAAGTAGAATTTGCAGCTCTGAATCACATTACTTTTGATATCTTGAAAAAAATGATGTACAAAGCAACAAGCTCAAAACTCTATCTGTCTAACATGACATTGAAGTGCCACAATTCTCTTTTATAGAATAAGAGACAAAGGGGAAATACTGAGAGGGAGGTGAATCAATATTTCCCTTTTCTTTCCACAATTAGATTAGTTTGTTAACTTAAAACATCTAGAGCATTAAAAGAAACCATAAAACCACATCACATGAAGATCAGTACACCAAAATAATGTCCAAACAAGTGCCGTGTTATGTTTGATGTACATACAACATTTACCAGACAAGTCTGGAAGGAATTTTGTATGCAGTTCTTGATCTCCCTCCGACATTTTCCAACATTTGCCAACAATTCGTCTACTGTCCCTTTGTTGCTACTTTTTGATTTTGATTTCTTAGAACAAAAGCAGATTCCTTGCTGCAATTAAATTTCTATTTAAGATAATTAACCATAAATCTGTCTGCAAACACCAACCCCTGTAGTACTAACTATATGCTTTGTTTCAAAATTCAGTCAAATCGCAATATAAACAGTATTGGCAATTTCTCTGAGTTTGAGGACCCAATTCTTCGTCAACGGACTTCTGCCAGATTTGAAAGGTACACAACATTTGCAAAATTTTGTCAATTGCTGCTATCATGTTGGTTTTGCTGATCACTATTTCTGTACTAATGTCCTTGGCATTGTATATCACCTTTGGCAGTGTGACAGCAGCTGGTCAGCTTATCACAAAAACTACAGTTGAAGTTGTAACATCTGAACGCACAGTTGCAACCATTCTAGGAAAGTCTGGAAATGATCTTGTTAAAATTCAACAGCTAAGCTGGTATAAAGAAGCATAAATTTCTGCAAATTCCATGGGATCCCCTTCAACTGAAATTTTTGAAACATGCAGACTTGGAATGAAGTGCTGTCATTGCTGTCAAAATGACATTGTATTGACAGAATGACAAAATGTTACAGCACAAATCCTATGTTCTTAAATGATCATCTTGTATCTGAACATTCATCTAGTGGAATGTTGCATTAATTATTAGTTGATAAAAATTGGCATTGACAGTTTTTATTTTGCCTCTATGGCTCTTGATTCATTATGCTAATGTTTAATAAATTAGGCTCTTTATGTGTTATATATTTGATTTTATGTAGAAAATCAATGTTATAATTCAATTTGAACAAGTTTCATAAATATAAATTACTATCTACTATATTTAGTTACTTGAAATCATTTATCTAATATTTGGGTTTGTTTGTTTCTAATATTTGATAGCCATGTTGGTCATGCTTTACCATCATTCACCATTTTCTATCTACTATATTTAGTTACTTGAACTCATTTATTTAATAGTTGGGTTTGTTTATTTTTAATATTTGTTAACTACATTGCACACGCTTTACCATCATTCACCATTTTAATGATGATTGACCATTTTGACCATGGATTAGCGAGATGGCCATGCATTAGCATCACAACCATGTTAATTGTGATTAAACACTTTTTACTATTATTAATCATGATAAACATGCCAATTATAATTAAATTTAAAAATCTCTGATCCAATATAAAAATATTATTATTATTTGTTTTTATTTAATTATAATATCACACTCTATCTTTGATGTTTAAATAAATAATGCATTTTATGATTTAAATTACCCATATAATATTAAATACTGGTTATCCATTCATATTTAATTATAAATATTAAATTATTTATAGTTTTAACTAAGTATAAATTTCCTATAATATTTTTATTATTCAGTATTCATAATGGAAAGATTACACTTCCAATCACAAAGAAATAAAATTCCTTGAATAAAAAGATTCCCACATTGAAATGAACTTTTATGTATTTTTTAAAACAGTGTTAATTGAATATGATTTTCATAATTTATAACATGTAATATCATTTCTCCCAGTTGTATTAACCTGCAATAATTAGCTTATGCCAAGGTAAGCCTTTCTTGTCACCAGGTATGAAGTTTAATAACATAATAAGTTTTAAAAAATCTAGCTGTCAAAACATTATTTCTAACTAATAAATAGAGTAATTTGAAGTGGTATAGTCAATCTCCATTCTTTTATTATTTTCAATTATCGCATTTTTCGTCATTCTATATGTCATCATACCTCCTATGCTTATGTTATGCCAAATAAATGAATTATATTAAACTATACTCCCTAGTTAAGATAATCACAAAATAGAAAAACAACTATGTTTAATGGCATCTGTTTATCTGTGACGTAAGTCCTTTCATCATACTTAGAAAAAATTTCAATAAAAAACTAACTTAGTTAAATGGAACACAGATATTGCAGAAAACAAGAGTATACAACACCAAAAGATAATGAATATTTTCTTGCATATCATGATCAATTTACATTTCAACTCGTAAAGTTTAGATGTTTTTTTAATTTTAATCTGTTTATTTTAGTTTTTAATTTATAAAATAAACTTATCAAAATTACTTTGCTATTGTACTTAGATCCTATATTTACTAACCCAAAACTATAAAAAAGACCAAAAGTCATGTCCTTTTGCATCACAACAAATTATTAATTAAATGCAACAAATTACTAATTAGAAATTAGATGCAGGGTTTATTTTCTTTGCTAATTAGTAATTGGACAAATTTAAAGTTCACACTAAAGTTATGATAAACAATACTTTTAAATAAATATATCTTTTGTTCTTTTGACCATGGAATAATTCCCCAATCATTGACATTAACCTGAATGGTATCACTTATGTCCAAACATGTTACTAGATATCTAATCTTTTAATCATGGGTTCAAGACTCCATAATTTTTAAAAGCTTAAGTTCTTCTTTGACTTTCGAGAATGATTTATCTAAATATTGAACACTCTCCACCACGAATTTAATTAACAAATTTATATTCATAATAATGTTTATTTGCTCATTATCACTTTATGAATATTTCCATAATATTCAAATGTAAAAAAATAACAAAATTCTATCTTTTATGCACCGTGAATTCATTATTATGCATTTAAATATATTTTATACCCCGTGCTTATTAAAATACATAACTTACTTTAACACTCTCTAATTCTTCATACATTATAATGCATTATTATTACCTTTTATAGTTTTTTCCCGTCAAGTTTTCCATGATTCACTCTTAAATTTTATTACATTTTAATTATTAATCTAAACATTTTTTAAATCATGACACATTGGAAAATTACATCTAAAACTAATCTTACATTTATCAGAATTCTTACTTAACAAACGCAAAGTTCATTATATTTCACTCTTTGCATAAAGTCAAAAAGTCCATACAACAATTCGCTATCCAATTCACTAAATCTTAATACAAGTAAGCATGCCTACAACACACTAGTAATGCAAACCAGCTCTGATGATAATGCAAATTAAACACAAATTAAATCTCATAATAACAACTCACCAAACTGTTCTGTTAACCAGCAACACACTAGTAATGCAAACCAGCTCTGATGATAATGCAAATTAAACACAAATTAAATCTCATAATAACAACTCACCAAACTGTTCTGTTAACCGGCAGGGACTAGCGCCACAACAGTGGCTCCTTGTTCCATATTGACTAGGTGGATATATATATGCCATTGGTTTCACATCAATTCGACACATGGTGCAATATGTAATGCTCCTTGTGGGTTCCTCCCTTGGCCTTCAACTCGTACATTGAGCTGGACTTTCGGTTTGTGATTTGGTGGACTTAGAATTGGTCGTTGCATATATATCAATGAACTTGGAGTTGAGACCATACTTATTAAACCATTTAGCCCAAAATGTTTGTATATATCCAAGACTCTGAGCAGGAACGAAAATGACAAATTCTAAAGCATTTTCACTAGATGAAGGGTGCAAGAAAACGCTACAACATGATACTTTTGCAACAATTTTAATAAATAACCAATACTTTTATAAAAATATATACAATGATATATTTTAATAAAATTAAAATTATTATTTAGAAAAAGATAACCCAGCATACTTATTAAACCATTTAGCCCAAAATGTTTGTATATATTAAACCATTTAGCCCAAAATGTTTGTATATATCCAAGACTCTGAGCAGGAACTAAAATGACAAATTCTAAAGCATTTTCACTAAATGAAGGGTGCAAGAAAACGCGACAACATGATGTTCGGAAAATAAATCCCATACATACACCACCACCAAGGAGAAAATAGACAAGCCTGCTCTAAAAAGTTTCATTATTAATAAAATGGACCACAAGATTAACGATCAACTCTAAGTAGTCTTGAGTGTCCCATAACATCAGCCCAGGAACAAAAAAAAACCACCCAGGAAAAGATACATGATTGATCGCTTTTCAATGTTCAATATAATTTGCTAGTATTTTTGCTTCCCTCGATGACGAAGCCAAACTTCGATATCGTGTTCAGATGAGTTACTAATTTTGACCAAGTTACCCAAAGACGTGGTTACATATATCCATTACTCATGCTTGGGTTTCATGACATATGAAGCTGCCAGTAAGTTCTCCACGATCCCTTGGTCCAGTGTAACGGGGTATAATCCTAACTCCTTTCCAATCAAAATTCTTACTGCTTTCCACCAACTTCATGAAATTGAGCCTATCTCGAGTATCGAGTCACATACTCTCTAGTATGCAAGGCTTGGTCGTAAAGGCAAAGAAACTCCAATAATGGTTCCTTGATTGCATATTTCAATATAACCCAATGGTTCCTTTATTGCATATTTCCATATAACCCATGCTTGGGTTTCAGACATATAAAGCTGCCAGTAAATTGTCCACAATCTCTCGGTCCAGTGTAAGGGGAACATAATCCTAACTTCTTACTCCTCATCACTCTAACTTCTTACTCCTTTCCAAGAAGGAATGAAACTTGACCAAACTTGGAACATCGGATCATAGAGTCTCCTACTGAAAGTCGTATACAGGCTTTGGATGTAAAGGAAAAGAAACCCCAATAATGCTCCTTAACCTGCCTGCAATGGCTGAACCACATACTGACCCAGCCTTAAGAGTCCTAACTCATGAGTAATAAAGTCAACTATATTTCGGAAGGGCTAGTAATTCTTCAGTCATGGCTGGTAATTTCATGCAGAAGTACAATTCAATATAAGAGATCCTCGACAGAACTAAACTCCCTAGGGTGATCTTACCCGTTGTTATGCCTAATTAAAGAAAATAACAATGGCTCTTCATCAAGCCATGCCTAATTAAAGAAAATAATAACGGCTCTTCATCAGGCTAACAGGCTTTGTTGAGTTTCTTCAGTGTTATTCATTCAGCCTCAGATGTTAGGAGAGATGGGTCTGATCCTCAGACCTATTAACTCCTGGATCTTCACCGCTAAGGCGAGATGTTGATTTACTTCGCCAGATGTTGATTTCCTTCATGCATTGTATCTTTTATAGGAGACCGTTTGGTTCTCCCACTTTGTATATACATCAGTGTACTCAATACAGTGCCTTTGACCTACTTTGTGGTCATTAGCTGGACATAAATATAATTATCTTATCTTATCTCGTTATGCTTGCATTGTAAAACTATAACGTTATCATACATCAGTGATAAAGTATTACCAAATCTGTGATTGTTTACGAACTCATTAGGCTTGTAATGCTCCTACAAAGCTAGTTATTACCTGTCATGCTATTTATTGGCCTATATAGCAAGTGATTACCTATCAGGAAATTCATCGGCCTCATTAGGCTTGTAATGCTCCTATAAAGCTAGTTATTACCTGTGATGCTATTTATTGGCCTATATAGCAAGTGATTACCTATCAGGAAATTCATCGGCCTTGCACAAGAGCTTGATTTGATTGACCTCCATTTGAAGCCTAATTGTTGTAATGCTCAAAGGCCTTTACACACTGCCATTTTTCGTTGTTGCAACACTCCATCAATTTGACAATTTGCAAATGCAATCCATTACATGCATTGGATATCTTCAGTGTATAGCATCTCGCATCTCGGGCAACATGTAAGTTCTTAGTTTTTAAGAAATGTTATTTGCATAGTTCAATAGGCATTTTTCATTGTTGTAACACACCATGAGTTTGACAACCTGCAGACGCAATTCACTACATTAATTAGGTATATTCAATCTATTAGCATCCCGGGCAACATGCAA
This sequence comes from Pinus tabuliformis, assembly GCA_031772625.1. Classification (NCBI taxonomy): domain Eukaryota; kingdom Viridiplantae; phylum Streptophyta; class Pinopsida; order Pinales; family Pinaceae; genus Pinus; species Pinus tabuliformis. Next base: position 618,135,153 of record CM062809.1, read on the forward strand.
GTTTATACAATAGGGAATCCTTCCTATCAGTCATATGCAATGGATAGTAGTATTTAGAAGGGTTGTGTAAATAAAGCAAGCATGTTATGTTAACATTTGTTATGTCAAAATGGAATAATTACATACATAATAATTAGTAGGATGTACTGGTTCAAAACCCCTGGCTGTAGTTTACAAAAAGACACAAAAAAATACACTGTTAAGACACTCTTTGTGTGAAAAAAAATATACTGTTAAGACACTCTTTGTGTGAAAAAAAATATACTGTTAAGACACTCCCTGTGTGAAGACTCGTTGGTTCAAAACCCCGTGGATCTAACTAACAAAAAGAATTTAACAAAAAATAGAAGAGCTTCTAAATTTTTCAGTAATTCAAGTCAACTAATTCTGCCAACCGAAAACGAGCAACAAGAACCATACCATCAGCACCAGAAAGGAATCTCAAAGTAGTTCATACTTGGATCACATATTATCTATCAAACTGTGACCAAACAGCCTCCATAAAACCTAAGAAAAATATTCATCTGACAAATGAGCCAAAAAAATTGATGGCTTTATAACTGACAAAGGCCATGCTGTTAATTAGTAATTCAATTGATTTGAGATGCCTCAATTGAATCGAAAGGCTTTACTGAATATATCTTCTTCATGGTACCTAGAGCATGCTTTCCACCTTGTGTTCACCCAATGGGCTAGAGATCATAAAGCGTACTGAGAGGAAATGATGACTGAAAATATTTACCACTAGAGAATTTCATTGGCTATATAAATATCTGTAGCATCAGTGTTATGAATTGAGTCGCACCCAACTCATACAACTTGATGGATCAGTGCAAGCCAAAATTGTGACAGCAATACTGTTTAATTTCTTGCTTCGGCCACAGAAAACCTGTGGACTAGAAACGCAGTGGCCTCTGTTGCGCAGCAAACCTTTGTTCCATATCTGAAGCCTGCACGTAATGGAATTAAATGACACGCATCTGTGTTTTCTATAATCAAGAAAAAGGAGCAAAACAATGCAAAAGGGGATTTTGAACCTTAAAACTTGCTACCTTACTCTGTATTTAATACTAGTCTACTCTATATTTTAGTATTTTACTCTATTTTATTTATTTTACTTTGTCTATAAGGATTTACACGTCAGCAAAAGAAGATTGTCCAGGAAGGGATTCAAGACACTACTTTCTTAAGATGATGTCCCATGAATGTAGACTGTATATGCACCTGTAACAACTTCTGAGCAAGTTTGATCATCGGGAAAGAATTACAGTTTTTTTAACATCATCTTTTAAAATAGAACCTTACCAAACTTTGCTGGATCTGTGAAAATCTATTTGATTGCATGTGAATTAACATATATAAGGTTGCATCTTGCAAGGCCTTTCAAGCTTGTCCTTGGGTAGGTTATTATGGTCCACCACCGCATTGTTGTATGACATCATACATCCATACAACTGTGTATATCAGACTAATTACGAGGAAGTCAGTGAAAAACGAAGGAAAGCGACCTTGGTGCAAAATTTACTATAAATATTGTCTTCGTCCCTTCTCCATACAATTACCCACGCGAATGCAAAATCCGTAATAATTAACCAACTCCTTATCTCCATCTATATTCAGTGAAAAGCTCTGTAGTCAAGAACTTATTAGTTTCACTAATCTTCACTAATCTGAGAAGCTGGCTAGGGAAGAAACTACTTCACTCCTTAATTCCTATTTGTTGAAGTTTTCAAATGAATCATTCTCCCCGAAATCAAGCGTTATCGAGCTTTGATTGAATACCTAGTGTCTTCCTACAAAGAATAGCACGATAGAAATATAAGATCCGACTGCAACAGGCAAATCTGGACTCTTAAGTAGGCACTCAATTTTTTTGCTCCTGGGCTCTTGAAAGGGCAAGTCTAGTCTCTAGATAGCCACAGAAATTTCCTCGCTCCTGGGCTCTATATTTATGGACAACATTTAGCTTCAGAATAAGTGGCAGGACATACCTGATTTTTTAACCTGGCCTCAATCATTTGGGATACCTAATTTCTTTTCTACTTCATAACAAGGTGCCATCATAGGAAAGACCAATATGAAGCTCAACACCTGCCATGCCAGACAAGTAGTAGCGAAAGACAGTAGTTGGAGTTGCTAGAATGCCTCTAGTATGCCAACTAAAGAATTAAAGGCTTAGTAAAGGCAGTCGAGGTCGTTGGGTCTATATGGGTGGTCGATGGATGTTTACAAATTAATTCCAGTTCAATTTAGAAATCTGTCAATCTAAATTCGGTGTGCTATGCAAATTCACTGAAACTTAATAAAGAAATCCACAGAATACCAAGCAAAATCACCACAATAGAATGCCAAATCTTCAAGCCTAGTAAAATACCCTAGTACTTCATTCTAATTCACAGTACCCATATGCCTGATTCTACAAACCTAGCCCAGACGAATAGAGTATGTAGTCTCAATGTAGTAGACGAAACTGCAAATCTGCCAAATCTAGGTTCTCTCTACAAAACTCTTATTACGAAACAGAAAACCAGACTTAACCAAAATCCACGAAAAAAAAGTTAATCAAGCACAATCAAATGTGCAAGCATGTAAAGTCAACGCAACAACTGATGTGAAAAATTGGCAAAATAGCCGAATCAAAATGTTGATATCCATCATACACCCATACAGTAACGGATACAAGTGAATAACAACTCATTCCAGAAATCCTCAATCTAGGGCAACCCAACAAGTAAATCTTTGTTTCCACCACAACCCAATCCATCCGTGAAATATCGCACAAACCCAATACAAGAATATGAATAATTCTGTGGCCTATTTTTTTATTTCACGTTTTACTGAGACAAGTTCAAATATATTTTCAGACATTCAATCTTCTACATAAATTCTCCAAAACAAACCATCAAAATAACCGAAACGTAAAAGATCTAACATTTTTCCCTAGTAGAGGACATTTTCACCTCGGGATCTTCTGATTAAACTTGAACATCTGCAAAATAGAGCAGTTCGTAAAACCTTAACGAATACCAAATTTGACAATCAGACAACTACAAAAAAACAACCAGAAAGCATACCGAAGTTCATCTTGATCTATAACGATGAGGGATCTCCTTATTGTAGGCATTACTGCGATTACATTGGAAACACAAACTCTACCGTTGTAAAAAAAATACTCCAAAACCATAAATAGAAACAAAAGACGCGTGACAGTCTACAAAAATAACCGAAACTCATTAAGATCTCTAGTAGAACCACTGCCATTTCTAGCCCTCTTTGAAGCAGAAAAATCGAAGTCCACCCTCTTCGGGAACTTTGGAAGTTCGTTTTTTACAGATATATAGCTGTTCACAGAAGCAAGATGAAAAGGAAGTCTTAAAGGGCAAAATACGAGGGATTTTGTACACCCTCCTAAATATTCAGAGATTTCTTTAAGATCTCCAGCAATTCGAGCATATAAAATCTGCAACAAAAGGTCCAGGGCTTCATCAATGATGAATGTTTCAAAGCTATAAACGACTCTATGCAGAAGAATTGCAGAAGAGATAAACTGCAGATGCAGGGGGTCTGAAACGCCCAAAGATTAAGATGCAAAGATTGTTAAATCTATTGGGTAAGAATTACTGAAGCTGGAAAAAACACAAAACTGAATGATGAGAAACTAAAATGGTACAAGATAAGATAATTATATTTATGTCCAACTAATGACCACAAAGTAGGTCACAGGTCAAAGCCATCACCAAGAGGAGCAACCAAAAAGAAAGGAAGAGGAGCCACCAAAAAAGAAAGACATAATTCAAAGACTTTTTGACTTTTTTGAAAGCAAAACTATGGCCAGGTGCAAAGAACAAAGAACACAAAACTGAATGATGAGAAACTGAAATTGCATGAGATAAGATCAGATAATTATATTTATGTCCAACTAATGACCACAAAGTAGGTCAAAGCCATAAGAGGAGCAACCAAAATGGAAAGACATAATTCAAAAGGAAAGACATAATTCAAGGACCTTTTTACTTTCTTTTGAAAGTAAAAAGGTGGCGAGTTGCAAAGAACACAAAACTGATGAGAAACTGAAATTGCATAAGATAAGATAATTATATAACTAATGAGCACACAGTAGGTCAAAGCCAACTAATGACCACAAAGTAGGTCAAAGCCATCAGGAAGAGAAGCAATGAAAAAAGGAAAAACATAATTCAAGGACCTGTCGCGAAGTTCAAAGACCTCGTTCGACTAAACTAGTGCCTACCTCTCAAGCATTTGACGCGGTGGTTCTCCATAGAGGCATCTGGCGACCTGATAAGAATTACACACCACCCATCATAGAAAAATTACACCGATTACACCGCCCATTGTCGAAAAAGGAGATTTTAATATGGCAAATATCACAATCAATTTTGCCACGATGAACCACACCAGATGGATTAAAACTCGTCACAAAAGCTTTCTCATGTTTCACTAAAAGATCGCTCAACCATTATAATATGGATCACATAAATTTAAATTCAAAAATCACAATTTTTTTTGAACATTGCAATCATACTATTGAATTTGTTAAATACTACCCTAGATCGATCTTAAACCTAATTTTTTAAACATTAGTTTAGATTTATCTTAAACATTTCCATCATACTATTGAATTTGTTAAATACCAGTCTAGATTTATTTTAATTTTGAATGTATCTAGTGTTTGGAGGGATCAAATCTACATGGTACTTAAAGGAATCAAATCTCTCCACGTGGAAAACCTCATTTTTGAATACAAAATTCTAGAAAAAATTTACACATCGAGAAACTTGATCTCTCTATGCCTTGTACATAAGAATTAAAATGCATTTAAGCTCATATATTATAATATATTAAATCTAATATTATATTATGCTTAATAATATTAATATAACAATATGTTAATATTCTCCCTATCGAGTTTAAAGACACTTTGCAACAAAGGTTGTTAGGGGTGCTCACCCCTCCCACTGCAATTAAGAGGGGAAGTGGTGTGGCAAGTCCTTCCCATGCATGAAGCGTGCAAAACATTATTATTTTTGGCATTATGGTGAACTTCTCTCATACCTCTCGACATGTTGTTCCTCCTTAGAAAAGTTTGCTTTTATTCCTAGTTAGTGTTACATCCTTGCCATTGGTGGGATTTTATTTCCATCCACACTAGATGATTATGTCTGGATGCAAAACCTATCAATTGATTTAATGAATTGGGTCTTGGATTCCTTCAGCATTGGGATCGCATGTTCAAAGGGTTGTTACGACTACAACTCATAGAGGCCTCCCCTTCTTTCTACTTCCGGTGGATGTGAATGGTGGGTATCAGACTGAGGATGGAGATGGCAGCGTTGCTCTTAAACCTAAAGCATACGCAACACAACGAGATGATACTCCAAGAGGTTGGCTTCATCGCATAGTGGAGGCTGCTAGTACCATTATTCAATATCAAAGGATGAGTTTTTATTTGGTCCTAACACTTGGGCTACATTTTCAAGGTGATAGCTCATCCTTTGTTCGATGCATTGTATTTTTAGGCTTGTGTCTGGTGCTAGCTCCATGTGGGTGGTATTCATGATTTTTTATCGGTGTATTGAGCCTTGAGGTCTTGGGGATTATGGTGAATTTGGTGTCGTTCTCTCTTTTCGGTTTAGTCGTCCTTCTATTGAAATTTTTATGGCTCAAGCCCCTTGGTGGTCTGCTTATTGGGTTGGCTCAGCCCTGCACTCCTCACTTTGGGAAGGCTCGAATGCTTGATGGTCATGCTAGGCATGGATTCTGGGTTTTGGTTATAATTTGGTTGTCTATTGTTTTAGGGGGGCAATTCTCTTAGATATATCTATTATTGTTGGCTTGAAACCAGGGGGGCTCTGATTGGTAGGCTTCGTTGGTGCTAGGGGACTTTGTGGTCTTGGCCTTGTAATGGGTTACTTTGTTATCTTTCCTCAATGACATGATAATGGATATGTAGCCACAGAGGGGTTGAAGGCCGCAACCAACAAGTTGGTCATGAGCCCAAACCCAAGCCCAAGAAGCAATTGACATTTATCATTATGTGCCTTCTCCTGGCATTCAGGAGGAGATTCATCAGCTTGAGAAGTATGCTCCTCATGACCATTAAGCCTACTCAGATTCGAAACTAATGGAGGAGATTTCCCATTGGCTTCATGTAACACACCCCCTTATTATTTTATAATAAATATATATTCCTTTTTTCTTTTTTTGTGTGTGTGTTAAGTCTTGGTGCATTGAATGATGTAGTCCTCCCTTTTGAGTAGGTCTCCTTTTATACTTGGGTTGTTCACACTGTAACACCATTCCTTGAAGACCTTGAACTTGGTCATTTAAGTCACTTTGATTTCTAACACTCTATTGCTAAGGGTTCAAGGTTCAATTGTATAGTGAAGTTTTGGCCTACTGTCATCGTTCACTTGGATATACCTAAGGTTTTAAGTGGTGAATTCAATTTGTTTTCATACGTGGGAATTGGAATGACCTCTTAGAATTTTCCCTTTGGCTAATTATGTTTGTGAGTTTCCTTGTAGGTCTAACATGATAAGGTTTCAAACCGTAATTTCAAGCTGGAATATATATGCACAATCCAGTGGTTTAGGGATTAACAATTCCAATAGTCAAGAGACCACTAGTTGTGTGAAGTGTATGGACACTGAGATAAATGAGCCAGTGCGATGCACCATGGGTGACTGTCTACCACATATATAATGGAAATGAATGTCAGAAGGTGATTGACATGTTTAATATGTGGAAGTTGCATTGTGTTGTCGCTTCTAGAGACAACCTCAAATTGCTTACAAGACCAGTGCCTGGAACATCTAGATTATGTGTGTCTCATATGATTTTCAGGAAGCTGGAGACATCACATATATTTTTTCACATATGTCTCCATAGATATATTTAAATGGCATGGGTTGGTTCATTCATCTAAAGGCATAAGACATGTATTTTTGGTACTTCTTCACTTATACAACTCACAGAAATATATGTATAAACTAGTGGAGGCCGAGTAGTTTAAGAACATACAGTTTAATAAGCTTTGGCAGAGAAATGAGAGAATATAAGGAGATAGAATAACTCATCACATAGAGCTTGAAGCATCAAGAATTCTACACTCATCACATAGAGCTTGAAGCATCAAGAATTCTACACTTATCTGAGTTACAGGTAGACATAATGGATGAAAGAGGATTGGGTGTGATGATTCATGGAGCACAATTTTAAAGATATAATCTCAAAGATCCATATAGGCACATGCATTAACAAGTCAATACAAATGAATCTGTAAGAACGTATGAAACATTTCTAGCAGCTACAATTACATGAAACTAGAGAGGAAACATGAACATAATGGAATTTAAACAAGGGGTAACATACTGTAGTACTCGAAGGAGGAATCACCACCATTTCCTTAATATTCTGAAAGACGCATATCATAAAGTCATACAGTCTTGAAAATAACATGTAGTTCTTTCTTTAAGATTATGAACCTTTGTGAAGTGTTGCTTCCCACTATTAATCTAGAGAGGGGAGCATTGAGCAGTAATTACAAAAAAATATCTCAATCGAACTTCAGCTGTCAATTTGACTAGCTTTCTCGGCCTGGGATGGCTCTGTGACCCAAAAAATGATTACAAAATATTAATTGCTTCATTAAATGGTGACACATTACAGGATAACAAAACAAGTCAACAATTAGATGGAAACACCAACAAAATCTCTCCATGCCCATCCCTGGGATTGCCTTTGCTTAGGTTGTTGCTTGCCCATGGTCTGGCCTTTTGTGCCACCCAGCTGAGTCCCGTCGCTTATGCCTTTACTGCTCGAATCATTCATTCTCCAGAACTGGGAGTAGTCAACTATTAGTTTAATGCCACAATACAAAAGCAGAGGTCGCATAGGTGGTACTTCATCTTCCCTCTGCATGGAGCACCATGTTGGATCATCAAGTCCTCTTGAGCTTCCATGTCTTCATTTACTCTATCAGTTTCGACCCTGGTTTCATGTCACAAGGGGCCTTACTGGGTCAGCCCATGCCGATTTTGAATGTTGCATCTCCTTTCTTAAATGCCTCAGCTGCCAACCCACCATGCCTTTAAATTTTTGCATTACTTTATCACAGAGTTATCACATCGGGATTTCCCATTAAAAGTCCTTATGGGACGGGGCATTCCGATCCACTTTAGCCCCTTTTGCTTCATGTGACTGGGGGCTATGACCACGCGCTTAGTCTTTGGGTGCTAGGGCCTTTGGACTCCCCTGTGGGGGTCTTTTTCCTTTGTTACATAGAATCCCACATATCGGGGTTTTCTAATGCTCGCCTTTGATGCCTCCTCCTCAACATTGCGATCTCCAATGTGCGATGCAGTCTGGCCTGCTTGAAAAAGCTAAGGGAGAGTCTGCGCCCTCTATAGCTTACGACCGTTGAAATGCCGATTGGGCCCACCCGAGATATCGCAATAGGAAATTTCATAGCATCATCTTTGTTTGCACCCTTTGATACTTGCAATCGTTGATATGTGGGATCGTTTGTCCTACTTAGCTCTTGCTTCTTCGCTCTCCCTGTGACCACTGGCTAGCCCCCCTATCAGAGGTTCTTTTAGCTCTTTATGTGATCGCGTGCCAGCCCCCTTATTGGAGCCCTTCAATCAGAGTTTTTTAAATCAGAGGTTTAAACTTGATACAATGATTTTCCTCATCCTCCGATCATTGATCTATGAGATGACTTCATCCTTTTCCACGTGTCACCTTGTGAGTGGTGACACATGTAAACTAGATATGCCCCCACAAGATCCCTAGAAATTCCAGATCAGCATGCCACATGTCCTCCATACTTCCACATCATGATGATGTCAGCTGCCCCATGTCTTTATTGGATCTAATAGTGTTCTACCACGTGCCCTCTGCAGGAGAGAGAAAAGGCCCGCCAATGCTTGGTTTTTCGCTAAAATCCTTTGTTAAAATGTTTTCGGCCCTCCTAGTGATTTTACACTATATCAGAACTTTTCCATTTCGCAACATTTTTAGAGTTGTTACCCTACCGGTGAGCCGATTCGCCGATCGCTAATATGCGGGGTTGTTGGAACCTCCGATATCCGATATCGGTGATCGTTGATCGCTGATTTTCTCTTTGCTCTGCTTGCCTCGTGGTTGCCAAGGACCTTCGATATGTGATTTGCGATATGCTCTTTGTTAAAATTGGAAACCAAGGAAAAACTTCATGTGGGTCATCTTATTCATGGCTAATAATATTTTTATTAGATTCCTCTCGTCGAGAGGTGTAGGATTGATATAAAGATCATCTAATTCCGATAAGTATTCATGGAGATATGAATTTATTTTGATTATGGAATTATTATCACGTTGACCTACAACTCATGTAGGCTCAGAAGCCCAACAGTCGCATCTATTCACCCACCAACGTTGTGTATAAATATAAGAGGAATTTTCCTCATTTGGACTCACTCATCTCATCACATCTCTCTCTCTACTGCGCAGATATGAGTCTCTTCTCTACTGCGCTGAAATGGGTCTCTCTCTCTCACACATGTGAAGCCGAAAACTGTTGAATTTGAAGCTGCAACTGCAGAAGTAAAGATTGACTTGCGTGGCCTAGAAGATATCCTCTTTGGAACTGCATTGTAGGTTCATCTGAACCTCCTTTGAAAGCCGCAACTTTTGGTGGTGGAATGAAGTCAATCCGACGAACGGTTTGCAAGATATCGACTGCCCTAGTTTGAAGCCGGAAACTGCTAAAACTAAAGTTGCAACTGCAAAAGTAAAGATTGACTTGCGTGGCCTAGAATATCTCCTCATCTGAACTGCACTGTAGGTTCATCTAAACCTCCTCTGGAAGCCAAAACTTTTGGTGGTGGAATGAAGTCAATCCGACTGTCGGTTTGTGAGATATGGTCTGCCCTAGTTTGATAATGAAGCTGCTAATGTTGATGCTACTGATCTAGGGTTTGCTACTGATGATATGAATCAGATTTATTGTACTATTTCTCTCTGCTGAATTATTGAAGATAAAAGAAGATTTGATCAAAGGGTTTCCCCACACATTGTGGGGTTTGTCCCTGGCTAGCCGCCACATCTTGTGTCTCTTGTCTTGGCTTGTTTTCTGTCGATCGTTTAATGTTCTATATGCACTTTACTTTATGTACATGTGATTGCTAATCAGTGGAATATAATAAGAAAAAGAAGTAAACTGTTATAAGCATAGAACATACCATAACTCAACATGGTATCAGAGCTGAGGTGAAGACAAAGCCCGAGCAAGAGCAAGAGCAATCATTGAAGAGAAGATTGGCAAGGCTATCCTAAAAGAAATATGGGGTCCTCAACACTCTTTCTTGCCGAAGACAAGCTCCTTGAGAAAGCTGACTATCATGGATGGAAGATGTCTATCGATCTAACCCTTGAAGATCAAGGAGTGCTGGACCATGTAAGAGGCAATATTGTTGAGCCTCCATCAAATGCATCCGCTGCTGCCTGGAACAAATGAAAAAATGGAGAAGTCAAAACAATAGAAGATCATCCGGGACTCTATCGACAAGCGCTTGGTGGCCTACATCTCTGATCTAGACACCTCCAAGGAAATCTACGACAGACTGGTGAGTTTATTTAAAGTTAATGATGCAAATCAAGTTTTGTTTCTTAGAAATAAGCTGAGGGAAATCAAGAAGGGTAAAGATGAAAGTATGCAAGCATACTTCTTAAGAATCACCGAGATCAAGAACGATATCCTATCTATTGGGGAAACTATTACTGACAGAGAGATGGAACTCACAACTCTTGGAGGATTACCATCTGAATGGTATGTGTTCAGGACTACTCTTCTAAACAATAATGTAATTCCTAGTTTCGAGGAATTAATGGCTAGATGCATTCAAGAAGAAACAAGGGAAGAAGTGCAAGAAATGCCCTTGCCTAAAGGTCCTCCTGCTGTTTTTTCTTCTCATGCTAAGAAAAGAAATAATTCTGGGTCTAAGTCGAAAAGAAAGGCTGGATTTAAGGGTGGAAGAAAATGACGATGTTACATTTGCGATAAAGCAAGTCACTATGTATGAGATCATGGACATAAAGGGCAACATGAGATCATGGACATATAGGATAGCATGATGATGATGCACACTAGTTTGAACAACATTATGATGAATAAAATCATGGACATGGGCAGCATGATGATAATCATGATTAGAGAAGCATGGTACAGTATGCAGTGGTGCAACTCGAAATCCCTCTGATGCAATCAAAGGAATGACAAATTCAACAGCAAAGGTAAGAGGAGAGCTGGGAATCAAGGAAGAGGACAACCATTCAAGAAGGCTAGAAAGTCTAGGATGTATTAAATGCACCTGACCTAAAAAAGAACCTAGTGTCCATCTCGGCAACAGAAGACAAAGGCTACAAGGTAACCGTCAGCGATGGCAAGGTATGTATATGGAAAAATAATTTTAAAGATGCCTTTACTCTTGGGTTTAGTGTTGATTCATTATATCAGGTCGATGGAAGTCCGCTAGGTGTCATGTCTTGTGACACAACTCTTTAGTCCGAACTTTGGCATCGGAGGTTTGCCCACCTTCATTACAAATCTCTACTCGATGTAAGACAGATGGTAACAGGGATGCCCGAATTCCAAGTAGAGAAAGAAGGTGTATGTCCAGGATGTGCCGAAGGAAAGCTCAAAAGGGGACCATTCCCCTCAAGCCAAAGCAAGACCTCTGATATATTACAATTGGTTTACTCAGGCATACCTGAGGTTGGCATTAAGAGGGAGACTACTACACCACATACTCCTGAGCAGAATGGTGTGGTGAGAAGGAAGAACCGCACGATGATGGAAGCTGTCCGGGCCATGCTACATGATCAAAGTCTTCCTAAGTTTCTATGGGCTGAAGCTGCAAACACTGTCGTATATGTACAAAATCGATGCCCTCATCAAGCATTGGGTTCCAAGACTCCTGAAGAAAAATTCACCGGTAAGAAACCTGATGTTTCTCATTTTAAATTTTTTGGAAAGCCCTGTATATTTTCATGTGCCGAAAGAGAAAAGAAATAAATTAGGAGCATCTGGAAAGAAGGGAATTTTCGTGGGCTATGATGAAAATACTAAAGGCTATAGAATCTATGTAGCCGGGCAAAGGGAAGTCATAATTAGTCATGATGTCACCTTTGACGAAGATATGGCTCTCAGCAAGGTGATCAATCTTCCGATTTTGAGGAGCTCTCAAGAAGCCGACACCAGGGAACCGAAAGAAAAGGATGATGAATCAATGCCTGATGTAGAAGAACCCTTGGATCTGATTGATCCTCCTCCATATGAGCCTTCCTCTTCTAGGAAGAGGCCTTCATGGCTTAAGGGGTTACTTGATGATGCTGAAGGACATGCTGCACCCCGAGGAACCTTTCGTAAAAGTAAGAAACCTTATAGGTATCAAGGATACCTGACCATCATGAGCACGATCATACAAAATGAGCCTTCGTCATTCTCAGATGCCGTCAAGCATCAAGTATGGAAGGATGCTATGACCGAAGAATATGAGTCTATCATAAAGAATGATGTTTGGGAAGTAGTTCCCAGACCCCAGGACAAGACTGTTGTTACTTCCAAATGGCTTTACAAGATAAAGCATGCAGCAGATGGAAGCACGGAAAAGTATAAGGCTCGTTTTGTTGCTCAAGGTTTCTCCCAAAAGGAAGGTATAGACTATGATGAGATATTTGCACCTGTTGCCAGATATACGACCATCCGCTCGATCATAGCCCTTGCCGCTTCACAAGGATGGAACCTACACCAGATGGACGTCAAGACTGCGTTCTTGCATGGCTCGATCAAAGAAGAGGTCTACGTGGAGCAACCCGAAGGATTTGAGATTTATGATCGAAAATCTCATGTATGCAGGTTGAAGAAAGCTCTCTATGGGCTGAAGCAAGCACCCCGAGCATGGTATGAGAGGATCGATAGCTACTTGATGAAGCTGGGATTCACTAGGAGTGAAGCCGATCCTAACCTTTACTTTAAGGTTGAAGATGACAAGCCTCTCATACTGGTGTTGTATGTAGATGACCTCTTTCTAACAGGTGCAAACCCTCTCATTCACAAATGTAGGAGGGAGATAGCCTCTGAATTTGAAATGAAAGACCTAGGACTGATACACTACTTCCTAGGATTTGAAGTGTGGTAAAAGCCAAGAGAAATTTTCCTATCTCAAGGAAAATATGTGGTGAAGATATTGGAAAGATTCGGAATGGTGGACTGCAAGCCTATAACTACTCCGATGGAGCTTGACTTCAAGAAGTTAAGCGGTAGTGCTGCTGGACCTATATTACGAAATGCTACCGAGTATCGGCAACTCGTCGGAGCATTAATGTTCTTAGTGAACTCCCGTCCATATATATGCTTTGCAGTCCACACGTTGAGCCAGCATATGGTTGAACCCCACCACATATACTGGATTGGTGCCAAGAATCTTCTGAGATATCTTTGTGGCACAATGGGTTAAGATACATTGTCGAAGATGTGAGACTACTTGGATATACTGATGCTGATTGGGCAGGCAGTGTGGTGGACCGTAAGAGCACTTCCGAGTGCTGTTTCACCTTGGGATCTGCTTCGATATCCTGGATGAGCAGGAAGCAGAAGTCGGTGACTTTGAGCACCGCTGAAGCAGGATATACTGTTGCTAGCATGACCTCGTGTGAGGCAGTCTGGTTGCGAAAGCTCTTCAGTGAGCTGTTTGGATACCATTGTGATTCTCTATAACAAATAGAGGTGGGATTTGATTATTGAGGAATCCCATATTCGTCGATTGCTCCAGCAGATAGACATCATCTAGGATATGGTAAGTTGATGAGCAAGGAGGCTCCATCGCATTAAGATGATGTACAGGTTGATACACCTTGTCAAAGCCCTGAGGAAAGATCTAATTTGTGATTTTCCCAAACGACTTGGAGTCATCAAGAAACCCTTGTACAAGGGTCCTGCATGTTGCATACATTGAGCTTTGGGAGCTCTGAGGGCTTGTGGTTCTTACTGGAGCAACATACGACCACAGGGTGACTCACCCTCCCCTAGTGGTGCACACTGGAACAAGATGATTTGCTCTCTTGTGGAACAAGATGATTCGCTCTCTTGTGGAACAAGATGATTCGCTCTCTTGTGGGACAAGATGATTCGCTCTCTTGTGGAACAGGATGATTCGCTCTCCTGTGTAGCAGGATGATTAGTTCTCCTGTGAGGCCTGGATTGATGTGTTCTCCATGGCGGCCTGGATTGATGTGTTCTCCATGGCGATTGTATCAGGATTGATGTGTTCTCCTGTGAGGACAGGATTGATTAGTTCTCCTGTCGAAGAATCCTACCCATGCAGTCTGGGACTCATGGGAAGTACCTCTCATCTGATCAATGAGCAGGGAAATGAAGTTAGGGACCATAGTAGTACCGATGGACGCATCATTGTAACTACCGTACTCCCTACGCTAGGATGACCTCCATTGATCTGGGATCAATGATACTGGTCTGGGACCAGTGGTAGGAGTTGTACCATACTATGACGCTGACTTCGGGTTAGTTGAGACTAGTTTGGGATCAGTGGTACATACTCTGAGACTGACTTTGAGTCAATGGAGGATGATATTGGTCTGGGACCATTGGAGTTGTACTCACTATGACGCTGACTTTGGGTTGGTTGAGACTGGTCTGGGACCAGTGGTACATACTCTGAGACTGACTTTGAGTCAGTATGATACATCCTCGATCATTTATTCTTCTTCATAATTCAGACAAAAGCAGAGTAGAACAAAACAATGCAAGAGCAGAGCAAAACAGAACAAAACAGTACAGATCAGTGCAGGGCAGAACAAGACAAAGCAGAACAGGCAAAATAGAGCAGAGCAGGGCAAGGGTCTGGCTGTACAAGGTAGTGCATTTGATGGATGAATAGTAACGACCGATAGACAGATTGCAGATCAAGTTCTCCATGGTTGAGAGGGAGTGTTAAAATTGGAAACCAGGGCAAAACTTCATGTGGGTCATCTTATTCATGGCTAATAATATTTTTATTAGATTCCTCTCATCGAGAGGTGTAGGATTGATATAAAGATCATCCAATTCCGATAAGTATTCATGGAGATATGAATTTATTTTGATTATGGAATTATTATCAAGCCGACCTACAACTCATGTAGGCTCAGAAGCCCAACAGTCGCATCTATTCACCCACCAACGTTGTGTATAAATATAAGAGGACTTTTCCTCATTTGGACTCACTCATCTCATCACATCTCTCTCTCTACTGCACTGAAATGGGTCTCTCTCTCTCACACATGTGAAGCTGGAAACTGTTGAATTTGAAGCTACAACTGCAGAAGTAAAGATTGATTTGCGTGGCCTAGAAGATATCCTCTTTGGAACTGCGTTGTAGGTTCATCTGAACCTCCTTTGAAATCCGCAACTTTTGGTGGTGGAATGAAGTCAATCCGTCAAACGGTTTGCAAGATATCGACTGCCCTAGTTTGAAGCCGGAAACTACTGAAACTGAAGCCGCAACTGCAGAAGTAAAGATTGAATTGCGTGGCCTAGAAGATCTCCTCATCTGAACTGCGCTGTAGGTTCATTTGAACCTCCTCTGGAAGCCAAAACTTTTGGTGGTGGAATGAAGTCAATCCGACTGTCGGTTTGTGAGATATGGTCTGCCCTAGTTTGATAATGAAGCCGCTAATGCTGATGCTACTGATCTAGGGTTTGCTACTGCTGATATGAATCAGATTTATTGTACTATTTCTCTCTGCTGAATTATTGAAGATAAAAGAAGATTTGATCAAAGGGTTTCCCCACACATTGTGGGGTTTGTCCCTGGCTAGCCGCCACGTCTTGTGTCTCTTGTCTTGGCTTGTTTTCTATCGATCGTTTAATGTTCTATCTGCACTTTACTTTATGTACATGTGATTGCTAATCGGTGGAATATAATAAGAAAAAGAAGTAAACTGTTATAAGAAAAGAACATACCATAACTCAACACTCTTGGACCTCTAATCGTTGATACACCAATATCAGCAATCGCTGATTTCTAATTGTCAATGCAATCCCCTGCTTCTGCTTTAAAAAACTCCAATTTGCAAGATCCGAGATTAAACTTAAACATTTTCCCTTGCTTTCTAGTTTTCAAGGGTAACTTTCAACCTTCTGTAACTTTTGATTCTGGAGTCCATTTGGGGAGTTTCATATACCGTTGGAAAGCTAATTCCAAGCACTATCCCTTGGATGTGTTCGATTTGGCTTTGAGTGCTTATATGGCTTGGAGGATAACTCCAAACATCTCTGTTCTTTTTCCCTCTTGGCACAACTGGAACTCTCTTTTGAGAAGGTGGCAACATTGGCTCCACCTAGGGACGGGGCATTGGATTGCAATGCATCGAGAACCTACATAATGCTAAGTTGCCGGAAACGGCTACCTCCAACCCCAAAACGGCGTTTTCCCGTTTCGGATCCGGATCCGCGTACGAAACGCCGGAAAAACGTTTTTTTGCCGTTTTTTTTTTTTTTTTTAATCTGGAAACAGGAAGTTTTTTTTCACAGCCGTTTTTGAGGCGTTTTTGTCGAAAAAACTTGTAGTTTTAAAAAAATGAAAACGTTTTCAGGAAATTTTGAAAAGTATTTAGAAAATTTAAAAGGTTTTTCAAAAATCGTGAAACATTTTTGGTGAAAAAAAAGCATTTTTGACAAGTTGGAACATTATCTTCATCTTGGAAGTTGGAACATAGTTGACATGATACAGGCAGACACAAGCAAGACTGCCTCCCTTGGCTTTTAAGTTTTTACTGGAACTGTTTTGGTCTAGCACAAGATAGATTCAAAAAACGCAAGACTGATATCAAATATTACCCACAGTTCTTCCAAACAAATCCTCAGCCACCAATAACAAAGGTCTTGGGCAGCTTGAATGGCACAACAAGAGGGGACTAAACCCCCTTTTTAGTAGCATCTTGAACTCCAGAAATAGACTGGAATTGGGTCCTCAAAAGGACAAAACTCAGCCCATTTAAAATGGCAGAACTCAGCCCACAAAGCAGCAAACTCGACTAGCAAGTAATAAGAGGTAAACTCAGCCCAGATAACAAGATATATTTAGCCAGCAAAAAAGGAACCCTTCGCTTGATATGAGAAGGTAATCTTTGCCTCTTTGGAGAGTGAACACTGAAACGTTGCTTCAATATGGCATATGTTGAAACTTGAATTGATGATGATGAATCATGAATCATGATAGATCATAGATGATACAGATAATCTAGATTCTGAAATATGAATGGAAATATGAATTTTTTATTTTTATTATATATATCTATATATATATATTTATATTTATATATTTATTATGTGCCGTTTCTTGCCGTATCGTATCCAGATTTTTTGAAAATTTGCCGTATCCGTTTCAAACCCCGTACCTGTATCCGTTCCCGTATCCGTTTTCTGGTAACTTAGACAGAATGTGAACTTCACTTTTGGGCATGGAGTCTTTTGTAAACAAATGATAATTTTGTGAAAGTAGAATTTTCAACAGAAACTGGAAATTTCATATAATAATTACAATACACACAATAGTATTTACAATGGGTGCAAGACAGGTACCTCTAATTCTAGAAATAGAGTTTGAGGAACTGGCCATTTACTAGTAGCTCCAATGATTCACCGTCTAGATTTTCGAGTATGTACGTATTATTTCCTTTCTCTTCTAAAATTTTGAAAGGGTCGAACCAAAGTGGATCGAATTTTTTGTGTTTTCCTTTTTCTTCCCGTCGGACATCCCATCGGAGAACTAAATCTCCTGGTTGAAGAGGTCAATCCTTGGCCTTCTTTTCAAACAGGGATTTCATCTTCTGTTGGTAATTTTCCAATTTAGTCCCCACCCGTTCTCTGTTTTCATGAAGTTCGACTAGTTGGTTTATCCTTCCTGTCAAGGCACTTGGCTCTTCCTCAACTTCCTACAGTAACTTTGCCACTGGCATTGCCAATTGTACTAGGAATATTGTAGCATTTCCTTACACTAGCTCAAAAGGTGATTTTCTAGTGGATCATTTAGGAGTCACTCAGTCATTCCAGAGGGAAGAATTCAATTGGGTGTCCCAATTCCTCTGATTCTCGGTGATGGTCTTCTTCAACACTCTCACCACAGTTTTGTTTGAGGACTCGGCTAAGTCGTTACCTTGAGGATAGTAGGTAGTGGAGTGCCCAATGATGATATTGAATTTCTGATAAAAGCTGATGAATTTTGTAGATTTGAAGACTTGAGCATTGTTAGTGATGATTTTGATAGGGAAACCAAAACGCAATAATATGTTTTCCTCCATAAACTAATTACCACTGATTCAGTAGCATTTATGGCTGGGATGGCCTCTACCCACTTGGTGAAATAATCCATGGTCATTAGTATCCACTTATGTTGGCCATTGGAAGGTGGGTTTATCTCTCCTATGAATTCTAGTCCCCACTGTCTGAAGGGTTCTTCCACATGCACTGGGATCAGGGGAAGAGGAGAAAGTTTTTGACTCTCAGCAAAGACTTGGCACTTTTGACATGCCCTGACTTAGGAATGAATGTTTCCAAACAATGTAGGCCAGTAGAACCCTATCTTGAGGCTTTTGTGAGCTGTGGTATTCCAATTGTAATGACCTCCACAAACTCCTCCATGAAATTCCTCAATCACTTTATGAGTTTCTCCTTCTACCAAACATAACTACAAAACTCCCACTGAGTCCTTCCAATAGAGTTGACCATTGCATATGATATACTTTTGAGCTTGCAGTCTCAAAGTTATGTACTTAGATTTATCTAGCCCTAGCGGGCAACTAGGGAATAAGAGATAATGGATGATATTCTTATACCAGGGTGATCCCTCATATTTAGCATAGATCTTTTGCTCTGATGTTTTAATCTCGTTCTGTTAAACTTCTATTTTGCCTTCCTCTGTTATCAAGTTTATCCCCAAAGCTTGGAAATTAGATTCTGATAAAATCTTGGCCAACCCCTAGCATTTTATGAGCTTAGTAGGCTTTATGTCTAACTCATATTCCTGTATCTTTGCTATCCACCTACCCCTTTTTCCTTCACTGTCTCCTTGCACAAGGATGTCCTTGACCGCTGTCATTGGGACAAATGCTATGATTTCTGATTGTAGCACATACACTCGAAATGCCTTCAAAGCCTTGACTAGTGCATAGGCTTGTTTCTCCAAGATGTTATATTTCAGCTCAACATCCCTCAGGACTTGGCTGAAGAAGGCGATGGGTTGTTCATAACCATCTTTATTCTTCTGTAGCAGAACTGTGGAAATAGTATGTGGAGAAGCAAAAGAAAAGATATAGAAAGGCATTGAGTAGTCAAGGCTGACTAGTACCAGTGCTTCAGCCAAAGCTTCTTTAATTATAGTAAAAGAATCTCAGGGGGTAGGGCTCCACTTGACTTCATTTTCCTTTTTTAGCATATCTGTAATACCCTTCACTATTTCTGCATAGTTGGGTATGAACCTCCTCAACAAATTGATTCTCCCCAAAAAGGCTTGGACCTCTTTCTTATTTTGGGGTAGAGGAATGTGACTAATAGCTTCGACTCGCTTAGGATCAATTTTCACTCCTTCTTGTGCTACTATGTGTCCTAGTAGCTTCCCCTCACTCAGGGAAAATTGAGATTTCTTGGGATTCAAAGATAGTCTATACCTCTTGCATTTCTTGAAGGTGAGTTTCCAGTGGAGGATGTGCTCTTCATTGATCTTAGAGAAGATTGTGATATCATCCAAATATACCACTACGAACTTGTCTTGCTCCCTTACAAAAGCTATATCCATAGCTCTCTGAAACATTTCCCCTGCATTAATAAGACCAAAAGGCATGTGAGCATACATGAAAATTCCCCAAGTGGTGGTGAAAGCAGTCTTCTTCTGATCATCAAGGTGGACTGCCACTTGGTTGTAACCAGAGAACCCATCCATCATGGACATCCTAACTGACCCAACCACCTTTTGCAATATATAATCCATCTTAGGTAGCGGGTAGTTGTCTTTCAACGATGCTCTGTTAAGGTTCCGAAAATCTACACATAGCCTTATTTCTCCATTCTTTTTCCAAACTGGGACTAAGTTGGCCACCCACTCCAAGTACCTTAAAGGCACTATGATTTTAGCTTGTAGAAGTTTCCTCACTTCTTTTTTAATGGAGGGGAGTAAGAGTGGATTAATCTGCCTAAGCTTTTGCTTGTATGGTTTTATTCCACTCTTTAAAGGAATCTTATGCTGTATGATGTTAGTATCAAATGATTTTAAATCCTTATAAGACCAAGAAAAAACATCCTTATAGATTTTGAAGAGATTTAAATACCTTTGTTTATATTGCGAGGGGATTCCTTTTGATAGTCTGACCATCTGGGGTTCATCCTTTGAACCGGTATTTCAATCTTTTACTTGTTCGTCCATCTCCGGAGCCATTGGTTTGGAGGCTACATCATCCTTGTTAAATAATATTTCCAGTGGGACTAGCCCACAAGGAATGGTATTCCCTTTCAGTTGTAGAATTTTATGTCCAGCCACTGTGTCTTCCCACGAAGTTGGTTCTTGATCTGCCTCTTTTTCCTCTCCTTGATCAATTGTTGAGTTGGTGAACTCCCCAACTACTTCTATAAATCGTTTGATTTGCTCATCGTCCTTGAATACCTGCAAGTGCTTGACATTATCAGGTATAGATGGTCTGTATCTGACCTCCACCTCGTACCTAAGAAGCGGCTTTTGAGGGGGTTTAAAATTTCTTGCTACTACAACAAGGGAATCAACCATTCCATTTCCTTCTCTAGAAAGAAATTGGATATTAAAGGCCAGGAAGAAGTTATCAATCAAATCCCATAATTCATTCTGGTAAGTAATCAATCTGGGATGTTTATCCTGGCACTGATTTCTGATCTGATTTACAATCAGTTTGGAGTCTCCATGCATAGTTAAGCATTAAATATTCATATTCCTCGATGTTTGTAGCCCAAGGAGCAATGCTTCATAGTCTACCAAGTTGTTGGTTGCCTCAAACTCCAACTTGAATGAGAGGGGTATCAAGTTGCCCTTAGGAGATACCAAAAATACTCCTACTCCATTTCCCTCTTTGGAATTCGCTCCATCAAAGTATAGTTTCCACACTTTGTTTTCATAAGTGTGATGGTGTTATAACTGCATCGTTAGGTATACTAGTGTTTCTTCTAAGATGGTCTCATCTTCTTCTAGGAACAGGTAGGAGAGGTCACCTTATTTTCCATAAACTAGAGAATTTTTAGAACCTTTAGCTGGGGTCACAGTTTTTACAAATCTGGACTATCTACACAACCTCCTTTCTTCACCTCCAAAAATGGGAATAGTGGCATAAGTTAGATCTAATTTGATAGAGACCCCCACCTTGGAACCCCAATACCTAGATAAGAGCATGCTGAATCGAGGGGGAATATCTGCCACTACGATGTCCATCACTATGCTCTTCATAGGGATCTAAGCCGGGTTTACTACTAGATATTTTACCATTCTTGAGCATTTGACCCTCTTAGAGTCATAGGAGTATAGGTACTTGTAGGGCTTGGTGATCTGCAAGCCAAGTTGTTCCATCACGGCTAAGGGCATGAGGTTATGCGAGGCTCCAGAGTCCAACATGTAGTTATGGAATAAGAGGTCATGAATTACCAGGGTCACATAGAAGGGTGCAGTGGAAGGATCAAGGTCTTCAACACGAGGCCCAAAAAAAACTATTTGTCTTTCTTCCTGAAGGTTTAAATAGTCATGGGTCGGTGTTGAGGTGGATGGAATCATGAAATGAGAGACTTGAGATTTATAAGTGGGTTGCTTTAGAAGTTCAATTAGAGGAAAATGAATCTTTACCTTTTCAAGTTCCTTCTGAAGATTGAATGCATGTTGGCATTTTTCTACACCTCCTAACTCCGCTTCTCTTTCCTTATCACTGGTAGTTTTTATAAAAAGAGGTGTCTTATTTTTTGTGTGTTCCTCAGAGCTATTGAATTCCTTATTTGAGGAGACTTTTACCTTGGATGATTCAGGATTCAGCTTACCTTTCCCTTTATCTGGCACTGGGGGAATATCATGGGGAGCAGTTCCCTCGACCTCTTTCTTGAAGATCTTAGATCATACCTTCGGTGTAGCTGTGCTTGCATGAAATCCACAAACTGTTTACAATAATCACCTATGTCCTCCTCATTTTCTGTTGCTTCTCTATCATGACTTGTCTCCTGGTGAGCCATATTTTCATGTTCTTCTTCAGAGAAAGAGGAATACAAGTTTCCCTGCATCTCATGTGTATCTGATGATTGTTCATCAGGATCATCTTCTAAATATAGAGGATGAGGGATCTGATCAAGTTGGTCTTTTCTTTCCCTTGGAAGTATCTGCAATGGTGGCCTTCTGTATTGTGGGTTATAACCTTGGTTGTTACCTTGAGAATTCAGTTTGGGAGACTCTTGTTCTCCAACTCAAGCTTCACCACCTTATGCGATAAACTCTTGATGAGTTTATCCATTTCTTCCCACTTTAGATCTGGTGATTCTTTAGCTTGACCAGAGGAGGATGTTTCTTCTTTCCCCCTTTTCTTCTCAGTAGGTTCATCCTTACCTCTTGACTTCCCTGCCGAGGTGAAATTTTCTTCTACCTCAAGAGCATCAACTTGGAGTTGATCCAAAGTGCGAGACTTCCTTTCTCTTAGGGTAAAACCAAAGTCAGATTCAAAGGCTCCCACAAATACTATGCGAGCAACAGCTTGAGGAGGCTTTATCTCACTAGGTAGGTTATTATATTGCTTATTGAACCCTTTTATGAATTCTGAAATATCCTCTTCTGGCTTGTTCCTTATAGCATTGAACTTTGTGAGGACATACTCGTGATTTATCTTTTCACACCACTTTTGTGTGAAAGAGTTTTTGATTTCCTCCTAGATAGTCATGGAGGCATTAGGTAGGGCTTTAAACCATTTTATGGCTTCTCCATCAAGGGATTGTACAAAGAGTCTGAGGACCAGATCTAGTTGTTCTACATTTAGATTCTCAGCAAAAGAACATAAGGTTTCAGTGTGTCTCAGTGCATTGTCTTCATCCTCCCCATTGAATCTAGGCAAAAGCTTTAGGTAGTCTTGAGGCATAGCACTTAAGGGCTGAGGTAAATCAAGAGGGGCATATTTATTTGGTAAAAATACCAGAACAACCATCTGAATTAACATAGGGGGATAGAGATTTTCCGGAGGAACTTGGGCCAAAACCACAGTGGTTGGAGTATCTAGATTGAGAGCAGGGTATGTAAGGATCTTAGGAGTAAATTATGAGCAGTGAATGACAGTGGGTTGGGAGCTGGATGAGGAAGCTTCAAAGAATGATGAGACAGTAGCATAAGTAGTAGGAGTTTTCTCCTTCCAAACTCTAATGAAAGTTAATTTATGTAGGTCAGATACAGATGGGGTTTTCTGCTGAAAGGTATCTGAGCGAGTGTGACACTTCTAAAAGTCAGGACAATAAATGATAATTGGATTTTTGGAGTCGCCAAGGTGATGAGAATGCAATCAAAACATCTTTTCTCACCTACACAAAGAGTACTTAATTTTTTGTATCCCAGGGGAAAAATCCTTTAATAAGTTCCCTGGCAACGTCGTCAAAAGATGTTGTCACTTCCAGAGACAACCTCGGATTGCTTACAAGACCAGTGCCTAGAACATCTAGATTTTGTGTGTCTCATATGATTTTAAGGAAGCTGGAGACATTACATATATTTTTGCTCATATGTCTTCATATATATATTTAAACGACATGGGTTGGTTCATTCATCTAAAGGCATAATCCATTTATTTCTAGTACTTCTTCAAATATACAACTCATAGAAATATATGTATAAACTAGTGGAGGCCGAGTAGTTCAAGGATCTACAGTTTAATAAGTTTTGGAAGAGCAATGAGAGAAGATAAGGATATAGAATAACTCATCACATAGAGCTTGAAGCGTCAAGAATTCTACACTCATCACATAGAGCTTGAAGCATCAAGAATTCTACACATATCTGAGTTACATGTAGGCATAATGGGTGAAATAGGATCGAGTGCGATGATTCATGGAACCCAATTTTATAGATATAATCTCAAATTTCCATACAGGCACATGCATTAACAAGTCAATACAAATGAATATGTAAGAACGTATGAAACATTTCTAGCATCTACAATTACCTGAAATCAAAGAGGAAACATGAACATAATGGAATTTAAACAAGGGGGTAACATACTGTAGTACTTGAAGGAGGAATCACCACCATTTCCTTAATATTCTGAAAGACGCATATCATAAAGTCATATAATCTTGAAAATAACATGTAGTTCTTTCTTTAGGATTATGAACCTTTGTGAAGTGTTGCTTCCCACTATTTATCTGGAGATGGGAGCATTGAACAATAATTACAAAAAAATATCTCAACCGAGCCTCAGCTGTTAGGTCGACTAGCTGTCTCGACCTAGGATGGATTTGTGGCCCAAAAAAGGATTACAAAAGATTAATTTCTTCATTAAATGGCGACACATTACAGGATAACAAAACAAGTCAACAATTAGATGGAAATGCCAACAAAATCTCTCTGTGCCTGTACCGGGGATTTCCTTTGCTCAGGTTGTTGCTTGCCCATGGTCTGGCCTTATATGCCAACCAGTTGAGTCCCATCGCTTCTGCCTTTACTACTCGAATCATTCATTCTCTAAAACTTGGAGTGGTCAATTATCAGTTTAATGCCATGGTACAAAAGTAGAGGTCGCCTGGGTGTTACTTCGTCTTCCCTCTGCATGGAGCACCATGTTGGATCATCAAGTCCTCCCAAGCTTCCATGTCTTCATTTAATCTGTCACTGTCGACTGTAGTTTCATGTCACAAGGGGCCTTACTGGGTCAGCCCATGCCGATTTTGAATGCCGCATCTCCTTTCTTAAATGCCTCAGCTGCCATCCCACCACACCTTTAAAGTTTTGCATTACTTTATCGCAGAGTTATCGCACCAGGATTTCCCATTAAAATTCCTTACAGGATAAGGCATTCTGATCCAATTCAGCCCCTTTTGCTTCATGTGACTGGGGGCTATGACCAGACACTTAGTCTTTTGGCACTAGGGCCTTTGGACTCCCCTCTAGGGGTCTTTTTCCTTTGTTACATAGAATCCCACGTATCCGGGTTTTTTAATGCTCACCTTCAATGCCTCCTCCTCAACATTGCGATCTCCGATATGCAATGTGGTCTGGCTTGCTTGAAAAATATAAAGGAGAGTCTGTGCCCTCTATAGCTTGTGACCACTGAAATGACGATTGGGCCCACCTGGGATATCGCAATCGACAATTTCATAGCATCGTCTTTATTTTCACCCTTTGATACTTACGATCGCCGATATGCGGAATCGTCTGTCCTGCTTAGCTCTTGCTTCTTCGCTCTCCCTGTGATGACTGGCTAGCCCCCCTATCAGAGGTTATTTTATCTCTTTATGTGACGGCGTGGCAGCCACCTTATTGGAGCCCTTCAATCAGAGTTTTTTTAATTAGAGGTTTAAACTTGATACAACTACTTTCCTCATCCTATGATTGTTGATTTGTGATATGATGTCATCCTTTGCCATGTGTCACCTTGTGAGTGGTGACACGTGTCACCTGGATATGCCCCCATAGGACCCTAAAAATTCTAGATCAACATGCCACGTGTCTTTATTGGATCTAATAGTGTTTTACCATGTGCCCCCCTGGAGGAGAGAGAAAAGGCCCGTCGATGCTTGGCTTTTACACTAAAATCCTTTGTTCAAATGTTTTCGGCCCTCCTGGTTATTTTACACTATATCGAAACTTTTCCATTTCACAACATTTTTAGAGTTGTAACCCTTCCAGTGTGCCGATTCGCCGATATGTGGGATCAGTGGAACCTCCGGTATTCGTTATCGGTGAAAGTTCATCACTGGTTTTCTCTTTTCTCTGCTTTCCTTATTGCTGCCAGGGACCTCTGATATGCGATTTGTGATATGCTCCCAGACCTCCGATCATTGATTTGATGATATTGGTGATCGTTGATTTCTGATTGCCAATTCGCTCCCATGATTTTGCTTTAGGAAAGTCCAATTTGCGAGATCCAAGATTAAACTTAAAATTTCCTTTGCTTTCTAGTTTTCAAGGGTAATGTTTAACCTGCTCTAACTTTTGATTATGGAGTCCATTTGGGGAGTTCCATATACCATTGGAAAGCTAATTTCAAGCACTATCCATTGGATGGTGTATGATTTGGCTTTGAGTGATTATATGGCTTGGAGGCTAGCTCCAAACATGTCTATTCCTTTTCCCTCTTAGCATAACTAGAACTCTCTTTTGAGAAGGTGACAACACATTGCATGCTAGTAGCTCTCCTTCCACCTACATATATAAAACAAATATTTTCTCAAGGAAAGGATATTGGCTTATAATGCAAATCCTACCTAGTCATTATGCACGTAATTCATCTTCATATGACTTCATGGGGACTGCTCTGAAACTTATGTGAATTATAATTGGCCTCCTGGTGTATATATATACTTTGTGAAACTGCACTGAAACTTTAAAGTATATCCCTTAGAGCCCTTTTTCTGAGTGTCACAATATTGGAAAATCAAAGATATTATATTAGGGTTTGATTCCCCTTTCTTGATAATTACTTATGAGAGTGTTGGCTTCTTTTACTTATTTATCATCTTATATTTCATCAAGTAATTACCATATTATGTGTGTATGAAGATCACAAAACAAGAGACACGAGATATAGGCACATGCCAGGGAAAAACTCCCCCTTGAGGGGAATACCCAGTCAAGATAATTCTTCCTTTCAATAGTATTCTTTGAGATTATTTTCCCTAGACGAAGACCAAACTTTCCCTCCACACCATGTCAGCCTCCCAGATCTTCGACCTTCCAACAATTTTGACTAGGCAGCAACTTCCGACAATAACGAAATATTAGGAGACTTCGATCTCCCAACCCAAACCAAAAGAGAGAGAGAGAGAGAGAGAGAGAGAGAGAGAGAGAGAGAGAGAGAGAGAGAGTCCAAAATCTCAGTTTTCTTCCTCTCTATAGACTTCCCCAAACTCACACTATTTTCTACCTCCCAACAACAGACTTCACACTTCTCCAACTCTTCCTGAGATATCGAACTTGCTTGAGAATGAATTCTCCAAATGACTTCTACCTCCTTGTATATAGGCTTCTTGAGGGTCGAATGAGAGTCCTTAGGCCGACATTATGTGGAGGGTACATAATTCATATTTGACTCAATACAAAACCTTTCTACATGATTCAAAAGTGCAAGAAGGGTATCTTTGAATGTACAGTGACTCTATAAACTCAATATTAATCCTAGGAGTCCAAAATGGGGACTTTGACTAATATAATGATGACCCATTCATGAAACCCATGCTTTAATAAGTCATTGTTACAATAATAAAAAATTATTTTCTTTATTCTTTTCACAAGTACATTACAAAATGACTCAAGTACATTGTTGAAGACCGAACATAGTTACATTTTCTAACAGACATATTTGCATGGTAGACCTTCCATTGTGATCTAAAACCTATGCTATTAATTTATCTTATGGCTTCAAGTTTACCTATCAACAATTATAATAGTGTGGTGTACTTATCAACAATTATTTGTAAACTTTGGTTTATATCATTTGTATTGTAGATATGACCAAAACATCAACCTTCTCCCCTTATTGAAAGAGAGTATGCCCATAGGCTTTACATATAATACATTATAGATGTGATTTCTGATGAGAATTTTAAATATCAACAATATTTGTGCTAGAGGCATATCGCACAACATATAAATGCAACTATCATTAACAAGTTATGGGAATCAACAATATTTATGCTAGAGGCATGTTATATGATATATAAATGTATGCATCATTAGAAAGCTATGGGAAATAATTCCATTCAAAGAATCACATCTCTGATGAAAATATAAACATACATAATGTCATTGAAACTAGATTTAGACTCAAGAAATTACCATTCACATATTTGATGACTAGGAATGATGTTCACTAGTGATATAGGATAAGTTGTAAGAAAACTAAAATTAAAAACAATTTCATGCCCTATGATGAGTTAGCATGCATAACACATCATTGACAACTACACACGGCAACACGTTGTTTGAATGTGAGCAAGTGACAGTCTAATCTACACAAATAGAAGCCATTAAATACAGGAACTTGCATACTTGTCAATTTGCATGTGCTTCAGAAGAATTTATCATTATTGTATATGTAAGAATGCCAAGTATTTGTGCAAAAACGATTCCATAATTGAACTTCTATTCACTATCACATATAAATATAAGAAAACTCAACAGTTGTATAGTAATTAGTAAAAACACATGTCAACAAAACTTAACAAAATTTACTAGGAACAGAGGTGTAGAGGTACAATAGACTCACAATCAATATCTCAGATGAGAAAAGTCTATTGCATAAAACAATAAATTTCGATCAAGATGCCATCGAACCACCAAACATCATTCCAATGAGCTTATAATGCAACAAGCTTGAACTAAGGAACTTAAAAGTCTTGTGGATACCATTCAAATGTTGTGCACAAGGCCTTTAAAATACCATATCGTTTTTGTAACACCTAGTGGCCTAGATTTAAGAAAATATGAGACCTTCAATCTTCAAGATAGAATATGCCATACGTATCTCAACCATAAATCTTGCCTTATGTTAATATGACCTAAGGGAACTACTATCCAAGAGGTTTGTAAATTTAGCTTATGGATTGGCAGACAGTGTGTTTTGAGAGTCAAGCAATGACAACTCATACATTAGCACATGTTGAGTTTAACTCTTTCATATGACCATATGTTGCAAAAATCCTTTATGCATGTGCGATAGGATAATGTTGGAATATTATTAGGTGACAAGTTACCAATGAGATCATATGCATTATCCTATGTCAAGTTTAACAATTCCATATGTTGCAATAATGTGTTATGTGATGGGGTAGCAAATTGTTCGACTATGAAAAGGTGTCAAATAGAAACCATTTAAAAACATAAAATTGTATATTGTTGTTACCTTGTGTTCCAATGGAATTATTCTCTTTATTAGCAGCAATTATTTATGTGGTAATGAGGGCATGCATTAGAACTGGTGCAAGAAGATGATATAAACAATGGTACAACAGATGGCACAACAATCACTTTTAACCAATTAGGTGGCTAACAGAAATATGCTAGATAGACAATGCCCTAGGACAATGACAATCCCCTCACAGAACTAAGTTATATCACAAAAATGTCATAATTCTTAGGCATTGCAAACCATATAATAGATACTAAAATATATGGTTCATGAACTAATAAGATTTTGTAAGAAATAAGCACCATGTTATCAACTTGAAGTAATGAAATCATGCAAATGTTATATATGAAATCTTTTGAAGCATCAATTCACTATCTTGATACCTGGTGGCCCAAACTTAAGGAGACATGGGATCTTTGTAGATATTGCATCATGTTAAGGTCAAGGAGGTATGTATATTTTTTGATCGAGGCATGTATCACCATCTGATTCAATAGTGCCTAAAACTATAACATTTGAGTTGGAAATACACTATAGATTGACATCCATTAGTCCACTTTTTTAATTAATAGTAATGCATAAATACACAACATTGCAATTTTGTAACCTTGCATAGATAAGTATATCATAGCCAATAAAACATTCAACAATGTGTGACTTAGAATGGGCATTGGGATCAAGTTCATAATTCTCCTCCCAGCCACTTACATGTTTCCAATAATGAAACTATCACCCCCTAGCTTGTGAAGCATGTCCCAATGACCATACTGCTAGATACACTAGGGATTCTAGAGGTTTGTCCCGCCTCCACCCTTATGGTATAAAGATATTCAATTTCAAACTTATTCAAGGATTCCAGAGGTAAGAATCCTCCACCCATCAGCCAATGAGGGGATCTAGAGATGAAATTATTTACCGTCACTCGATTCAGGGATTCCAAAGATTTTCCTCCACCCTAATATTGTTGTTATAGTAGCTCCACCCTGAGCTAGGAATCTAGAGCATACTTAAAATGAAATTTGTTCTAAGGTAGCCTTGTTAAATTGTAGCAAGAAAAGGCTTCATTTGACTTGTGCCTTAGGCAATGGAGAAATTTGAATTTCCACTTCAACAGGATGAGTTATCAGACATTTAGTAGGAGTGATAGGCCAAGTCACTTAGTTAGGTTAGTCAATTCACATTTGTGGGAAAGAAGTAGAGTTGTGCATGAGTTGATTGCTAAGATCTAACAATCTAGTGGAATTGTATTTAGTGAAACTCAATTATCTGAGCTCTAGCCTAAAATAGATTCAATATGAGTACAGTTGAGTAGTTGTAATTGTTGTTAACTCACCGATCTCTCAGTTAACTAGTCAATTTACTAAAAACGGCCCTATTCATGCATGCAATTTGAATTGCCTAGTAAAGTGGAGGAAAAGGGCAGAATTGTAATCATTATTATATACTAGTGAGTGTATAGTGTTTGCATGTAGCAGGTGAGCCATTTTCCTCAATAGTGGTGCAAGGAAATAAGAACACCATATTCTTTAG
This sequence comes from Pinus tabuliformis, assembly GCA_031772625.1. Classification (NCBI taxonomy): domain Eukaryota; kingdom Viridiplantae; phylum Streptophyta; class Pinopsida; order Pinales; family Pinaceae; genus Pinus; species Pinus tabuliformis. The sequence goes on from CM062809.1 coordinate 618,165,837, forward strand.
GAGCAGGAATTGTGCAAGGAAATAAGAGGAAGCAGGAGGCCTATTTTGGCTAAGTGTTTGCCATAGTAGACTTGGGAGAAGAAGATCAGTATTGCAGTGTAAGTTGAGCTTCAAGGATTGAAGTTTTCATTGTAAAAGATCATTTTTCTCATCTAATATTATACGAATAGAGGAGGGGTTTTCCTAGTTGGGTTCCCCAATAAAAATTATGTTCATTGTGATTGAATGATTGCGTGTATTTCTATTGTCATATTTTCTTCCACATAAATTAGTAGAAGAAATTTGTGTCTATTAATTTCAATGATATTTCTTCAGTAGTTTAAAATTTCAAGTTATTTCTACATGGTATCAGAGCTATTGAAAACTACATAGAAACTAGGTTCCCCATCATCCCTCAAAGAAATTTCTAATAACAAATTTCTAGTGAAGGAATTTTCTTTAGTGCGAGAACAATGTCTTTCAATTGATTGAGGCTTGAGTATGAATTGGAGGGAACTTCAAATTTCGTTGCTTGAAAATATAGAATGGAAGTTGTGCTGGATTACAATGGAGTATTGGACTACAAAGAAACCAATATTCCAAAACCAGTGGCATCATATGCACAACATCTGGCTCAGTGGAAGAAAGAACTACAAAAACTAGGTGGATTATCCTGAAGGGAGTCAAAGACCCTGTGGTTTCCAAGTTGCATGGGAAGAAGACTACTTTTGCAATGTGGAAAACTCTTATAAAGCTATTAGAAAGTAGCAGTGATTCCAGGAAGCTAGCATTGAAAGACTAACTCAAGAACATTTGAATGAATAAAAATGAAACTATTGTTCAATACCTATCTAGATTCACTCATGTAAAATATGAACTTGGAGGAGTTCGAGAGACTATGCCACCATATGAACTTGTGAGCTTAGCACCTCTTGGTCTTCCGAAGTCTTGGCACAACTATCAGGATTCAGTTAATGGAAGAGATAAGCTCCCATATTGGGAGAGAATTTGGTCTAACTTGGTGCGGGAGGAGATTAGAAGAAACACTAGAGATGGTGTAACATCCAAAAGTGATGAGGAAGAAAACTTTGCTTTAGCGGGAAAAGGAAAGAAGGCCCAAGGCAAGGCATAACTAGCTAGAACCATGGCAAGAATAAATACCTCAGTAAAATTAAATTCTTTCACTTCCATGAGTATGGACACTATGCAACCAAGTGTCCACACAAGAAATCTAGTAAAAAGCTTACAACAGAAGCAGGAGGAGATGCTCTCACATCACAATTTGAGTTGTATTTCAACCTCATTACTTGCATGTAATGTATTGTACAAGGTAGTGCATGGTACTTAGACTTTAGTGATTCATTTCATATGACAGGAAATAAAGAGTTCCTCAGTGTCTTATAGGAGAAAGACCTACAATTACACATCGATCTTGGAGATGATGGAAGGTATAGTACCAAAGGGATTGACTGGATATCACCTTTAAGTGGGAGTCATGCTCCCATCTTCACCTAAAGAATGTAATGTATGTGTCTGGCTTGAAGAAAAAACTAGTTTTTTTAATTGTACTTGAAGACAAAGGATATGATGTGGTGTTCAATAAAGGGAAGGCTTATCTGAAGCATGTTGCTACTGAACAATTGAAACATATTGGTGTTTGGTTTAAAAATATATATAGTATAGAAGTGGATGCATGTGTTGCATTGAGTAGAAAGGAAGAACATGTTCAGGGCAAATATGTTGGAGAGATTTGGCATAGATGCATGGGAAAAATACACCATGGAGATTTGAAAATAATGCAACAGGCCACCACTCAACTTCCAAAATGCACCCTTGATAAACATGATGTTTACAAGGGATGCACTCTTGGAAAGTATGTTAAATCCTCCTTCCAGGGCAGAGATAGCAGAGTTAGAGCCATCATGGAGTGAGTTCACTTAGATGTGTGTGGACCATTCTCCACAGTCTCAAATGAAAAGTGCATGTACTATGTGATCTTCATAGATGATTTTCTCGCAAATGTTGGATCTATTTCATGAAGAAGAAATATGTGGTTTATTCAAAGTCTGTTGAATTTAAAGCCTTAGTTGAAAATGAGACTGGAAATAAAATTAAATCCTTGAGAAGTGATAATGGAGGAGAGTATGTGTCTAATTCCTTCAAAGAATTATGTGCCAAGGAGGGTATTAGAAGGGAGTTGATTGCACCCCACAACCCACAACAAAATGGGATGGCAAAGAGGGAAAATAAAATTATTGTAGGAGTTGATAGAGAAATGTTGCATGACTAAGGATTGTCACTATCCTTGTGGGTAGAAGCTTGCATTATAGTTGTTTATTTGCAGAACAGGAGCCCTCACAAAATTCTTGGAATGATTACACTTGAAGAGGCTTTCTCTGGGAGGAAGCAAAATGTCTCCCACTTTCACATTTTTGGATCCATAATCTATTTTCATGTCTGTAAAGATAATATGAAAAAGTTGGAGCCCACTGTAGAGAGGGGGATATTTTTAGGATACACAGAGACACCTCATATTTACCGAGTTTATATGCCCTCACTCAGGATGATTGTTACGAGGAGGGATGTGATATTTGATAAGGATAAATCCATGAGGATCTTTCTAGAGTGAGGGCTGAGCATACCACTAGAGGAGGAGCTTATAGCTCCAAAAGAGGAGCCTCAGTCATATCCATAGAGTTAGATTCAAAGGCAAGAGGACATTCAATGAGGATGATGTGGAGGAGCCACATGTGGAGGAGTAGAGAGTAGGACGAGTGGAGTCACCCACTCACACAGATCCTTCCAGAGAAGGGAGGAAGAGGACCAGGATGGTTGACATGTTAGTGCAGGAAGCTCGAGAGCAGGTTGGAGCTCCTAGTTCCTCACGTAGACAAAGGAGATCACTACATAGATATACCAGATAATGGCACTCATGACAAAATTGATAGATTCTAAGCTATCTTCCTTTGAAGAGCTTGTTTCCCAGTAGGTGTGGGTAGATTCCATGGTGGAGGAGTATAACTCCATCATGAAGAACAATGTTTGGGAAGTGGTTTCTAGACCTGAGAACAAGTCAGTTGTTGGTTCCAGGTGGTTATATAAGGTGAAACATGCAGTTGATGGCAATGTTGAGAAGTACAAGACCATATTTGTGGCCAAAGGCTTCTCACAGGTGGAGGGTATTGATTATGAGGAGATATTTTCCCAGGTGGCAATATAGTCTTCTATCATGACCATACTAGCATTGACAACATAGTTGGGGTGGAGGATCCACCGAATGGATGTTATAGTTGCCTTCCTTAATTGAGTGGTTGAGGAAGAGATTTACATTGAGCAACTTGAGGGGTTCGAGACCTTTAGCAGGGAGACACAAGTGTGTAGGCTCAAGAGAGACCTCTATGGTCTCAAGCAAGCACCTCGTGCTTGGTACATTTGCATAGATTCCTATCTCAGTGGACGGGGAATAAATTAAAGTGAATCATATGCCAATCTATACTATATTATGGTAGATGGTTGTTGTCTTGAGGGGGCCTGACCCAGGTTCAACGGTAATTAGCCAAACAAATCCCTACACTACTAGCCCTTTCGGCATCAACCTGTGGAGCGCGGGCTAAAGTCTCACCCGAAGCAGTATGGGGGGATGCTGGAACCAAGTTTTCGCACCCTGAGATGGTTGTGATGTCGGTTAATTCCCTCTATCCCCGCCTTCACGTAGGTCACTTTTCTCTAGGGCTTGCAAGATGAGCCATCTATTCCATCCTTCAAGACCTTCGCGAAAGGGTACGATCGACCTTCGCACTGCCCCAACCTGCTACGCAAGTACTTTCGCGCTGCTATGGTAGCGTACCATGCAGATTCCCAAATTATTCCAAGTGTCTTACTTATCTTATTAGATAATTATAGTTAACACCGCATAAACATATATCCTTGATTACGTTCAGTTATCCAATGTAATTGCATTCATTCGCGCATCATATAAGCATAATAAAGGAAATTCATACATAACATATCAAGATGCATCAACAAAACAAAGACACAAAAATTGCATAATATTTCTCTTTATTGATGTTTTCCAAGTGATTACAAACTCTGTTCACCCTGCACACACAGTTGCAGGGGTTCACTCTCTCAGCTGCAGACTTCTACCCTAGGCCTTTGTGCACTCAGCTACAGACGACCCAAGACTTAGGTTTCTTACTACAGAGCTACGACTCTTTTACATTATGTGTCTCTAAAACTACTTAGAGCTTAGCTCTTTTTATACAATCCCATGGTCCACGGAACATGGGTAGATCTCTTATAGCCAACTTTACTTTACAAAACTAAGGGTAGACAACCCTTTATGACTTATGACACCTTCGCGCTCTGCGACCACAAAATGCAGAGACTTTACAATTTTATTACAAAATTTGACTCAAACATGGGCTTTTAGCCCCAAAATTGTCCTTCGGGGATCCTGCTCCCAACGGGCCCCCAACACAATCATCGTGACTCACCTTTAAGTCAATCAGTAGGTGCAGAGATATTTGCACGAAGCCCTCAGAGCTCGACCCGTATGACCGCTACTTTGGTCGTTCACTGAGCTTCCGCCTGCTTCGTGTCTTCCACTATTTGCTCGGTCACTACTCCTGCACTGTCGGCCTGAAGCTCTTATTGCATTTATTGCAGAGTCGCAAGCTTGCCTTCAATATTTCCTGTGACTACGTAAGCTTCCTCCAGCCAGGGCTTTAGTCTCGCCTTCAGCATTGCTTCCTTGTGCAACGCGATGTGCACCTGTTCTTTTAGCTGCTTGTCCTCTTGCAGCTTGGCTAGTCTCTGTGTCAGCACGATGGTTCACATTATGCCTTTAACCTCATCGTAGCGTTGATGTAGATCGCGTGCTTCTGTCTCTAGCCTCTATATATTGGGGTCCTCTTGCAAGCTTGTCAGGACCTCAAATGACTGCTCAAACAACTGCGTGCAGTCTGCTACTGCACTATCCACTGCCACTACTGCCTTTGTGACAGTGGTCGCCCGCTGTTCCTTCACTTCTAGCGGAGTTGAAGGCTAGGCCCTCAACTGTAACTCTATAATTTGTAGGTTCAATTCCAACTAAACCCACGCCATCTCAGTCTGAGTGTCGCGCACTCCTGTGGCAAACTTGCGGATGCATACCTCGACTGGATCCTCCTCCGAAATGGCTAACTCTGGGACCATTCGACATGCTTCCTCAATGACCTGCATAATCCACTTGCTCTGATTGGTTGCCTCGGTCTTAATGGTGATGACAACATTTCTCTGTAGGGCCATTTGCTCGTTGTTGATCTGCTATTCATTGATCACCTGGAGGGCGCGGTGCTCTCGGGCCCTCAGTTCTGCAATTCCTCCATCCTGCAAGAGATGGAGTGCTTCACATGGGAGTGTTGCCAGGTTCAACCCTACTCCCTTTAGGGTGCTGATAGTGGGCCTGTCAGCCTCATTCTTTGTGGTCAATGCTCCATCCGGCAACACTATCGCACTAGAAACCTTTGTGCGCAGCAGATCGACAGCCTCTGAAGTGCCAATAGTCAAGCTGGTAGACACCATGCCAGCCTGAAAAGCGTGGGTCTGCATCTACTACAACCCTGTTTGGATAGCCCCTAGGATGATCTACTATTGTTATTCAACTTGTTGCAGGGCCTCTGCGGTGACATCCCTGATTGTGTCATCGATATCATGTAAATCACCCTCTGTTAATGTGATGGGATCCAATGAGGTCTTGGTCACCTTTGATTTCTTCCTGGACCCTCCCTTCTCCAGTTCTTTTGGGCACTTGATGCGGGCGAATGCCTCCTAAGGGTCCGCATCATGCTGTTCTGTCTCCTCTTCTGTCTCAGGTGAAGGTGACCTTGCACCTTTGTCAAAGCCTTGCTCTGTCCCACCTGTCTACTTTCCTGTTTGCTGCGTAGCCTCATGCTTCTCCTGGGCCTTATCAGCGGCCTCCTTTTTCCTCTTCTCGGCCAGCTGTGCCATCTTAAGCTTGGCCTCCTCCTTCTTCTTCTGCGTGGTGGACTTGCTCCCGCCCACTGCCAAGTATGTGGTAGTGCGCCACTCTGCTAGCAATTGATCAAGCACCGCATTAATGGCATCATCCGTGGCCAGATACGACAAGTCGTACCATTTCTGCATAGGGTCCTTCCGTGCCCTGATGGATAGTCAATGGAAGTCGGCTTTGAATTCGGCATAGCCCTACAGGTTGGCATACACCGTAGGTAAAAATTGTGGCTTGTGATTGGTGGCCATCTAGATGTTCATGTTGGGCATGGAATCCCCCCAAGGCATGTTTTGAGGCTCAAAGCCCATGTTTTGACCTCATATTGTAAAGACTCTGCGAATTGCGGGCATGGAGCGCGAAATGTTTGATAGAGTCACAGGGTTGTCCACCCTAGTTTTGTAATGTAATGTCGGCCTACCGATGGTCCACGGACCATGGGATTGTATAAATAGAGAGAGGCTCTAAGTGTAAAAGGGAGCGAAGCAACGAGGAATAAGAAAGCAAGAATAGAAGATATAGTCTAAGTGACTAGGTGTTTCTTTGGGTCATAAAGTAGGAGAAGGCTCTGCAACTGAGTGCGCAAAGGCCTAGTAGTCCGCAGCTGAGTGCGCGGACCCCTGCATTTGAGTGCGCAGGGCAGAGTCAAGTATGTAACAGAAGAAGAGATTAATAAAGAGAAGTTTTATCATAACTCTGTGTATTTGTTCTTGGGTTAATGAATGTTTATGTAAATAGAAAATATACTGTTTATTTACTACGCGCACCTGTATGAATGATTTATATTGCTAAGTGTAACTTAATGCATACAAGTAGGCTAAGTTAATCAACTAACAGTGGAACACTAGTAAGGACATCGGTAATAACAACGTTTGACCCCAGAGTATGGCTGCACGAAGGCAGCATCTCAGGCTGTGAGATACAGGAAAGTGCACATAGCAACGTGCATGCAGGGGAGAACCGCGTACCACTTGAACCCATCAGACATCTCCAGGTTGCGGAAACCTGGTTTTAGCACCCTCCGATACTACTTCGGGTGAGACCTCAATCCGTGCTCCATGGACTATTGCCGAAAGGGCTAGTAGTACCGAGATTTGTTTGGCTAAATCACCTCCGAACATGGGTCAGGCCCCATTAAGCCAACAAATGGTTTTGTTGCTGAGACCGGGATCTACATAAGAGTTGTCTGATGTCGTGTCATTGGAATTCGATAAAGAAAGAAATTGAAGGGTGGTTGGATAGAAAGATTCTCGAGTTCACGGTACAGGAAAATAGGAATCTATGAGTATTGAAGGAATAGTAGTTAGAGCGCTACTTATATACGGAAATCCATGAAATTTTCTTTGAATCCTTCCCCTCTAAGTTGTACAAGTGGATCACGAAGCTAGCAGACAGTCAGGGAAGGTATAGGCTCGAAAAACCTATTGTGTGGACTCCAGAGTTGGTACACATACTAGAAGCATCAGGAGATATGATCGTGTGCGCTATGGACCATTGGCTCAATCGAATTATAGGAGGGCTTATCACCAAGTTCAAAGTAGATATGTAAGTTAGCTATAGCGAGGCGGAATGATGCTTTCTCAAAGGACCACGAGGTAAGTACATTAAATCTTTGAACACTTATATTAAAATGCTACTATGTGAAAAGCGGGTTATGTGAATAAATTGATGTTTGGGGCTATGCGAAGTGGGAGGATCTACAGAAACGAAGGTAGTGAAGAATTAGAAACTAGTCCCTTGATTTCACCTCCACAGGAGAGTAAGGAGGAGCTCATGAAAGTTTCACCAAGAAGTGCAATCAGTGTGATAAGACAACGAATTCCATGCATATCGCCCCCACCTACACCACCACTAGTTTCACCGTCTTCACCCCCATCTTCGCCCACACCACCTCTGCCACCACCACAGTTCAAAATGGCAAGCGCAATAAAACTGTTGGTGTTCAAAGGAGTAGGGAATGAAGATCCAGACCAATTCTGGTTTGTGGTAAAGGCTGTATGGGAAGCCCAAGGAGTCACGAATGACAATATAAATAAGGCAACACTAGTGAGCGCATTTCAGGATCGTGCACTGACATGGTACATTAAGCATTCCAATGAGAATCCAAACGCAGGGATCGCAGATATCCAAGCTGCGCTAAATAAGGAATTTAGCAGGCCAAAATTAGAGGCATAGTCGATTATTGGATTTAAGGAAATCACGATGCTTCTAGGCGAGACCCCCTAGGAGTTGGATCAGAGACTGAAGTGTATGATTCGTGAAGCCAACATGACCTTGACGGATGGGCAACACAATGCATGATTTGTAGCGTCGCTAACATCGCATCTAAGGACCACGCTGTCATAGCAGAAGCTATCCACTCAGTTTGAGGCTTTGAAGATCACCATGAGACTGCACGAGACCTCGATACAAGATCCTAATTTAGGAGTCCAACAGATCCACGCACAATTGAAAAACTTGTGTCTTGAGATGCAGAGTTTGAAACAAGACAGGACAACTCACCTAGAAGTGCACGAGGAGGTATGGTGCATAAAGTGCAAAGGCCAAGGACATGACAAGGACCATTTTCCAGTTTTCGTGAACTACCTGGTGGGAGGAGGGCCAATGCAGTTGAGACCCGAGGCACAAGCAGGACCAAGCGCGACACTTGCATTATGGTGCGCAATTTGTCAGATAGGAGGGAAGCATGCCACAGATAACTGCCATATATTACAAAAGTATACACAGATATCCCAACAATTGTTTTGTAATTTCTGTAGATCAGTAGGCCATGATGAGCGTACCTATAGAAGTTATGAGCTGATGATGGATTGGACTCCTACCTACAGAGTTCAGACTGATACACGAGCCCTCGATCAAAATACAGGGATGGTATGCACTGGATTCTAGGGTCGCGGACGAGGTCGAGGTGGAATGGGACCAGGAAGGGGTCACAGATAGTTGATCTGTTACAATTGCGGAGGGCCAGGTCATTATGCCTGCGACTGTATAAATCCGATGAGAGCAACATGTTTTATATTGTATCCAGTTTGATCATGAGATAGAGGACTAGCCCACACTGATAGCGAGGTTGGGCGATAAAGGGACACTCTAACATCCCCCGATGTAGAACCTGCAAATGATGAGGTCTGAGTTGTGCGAGGAGGACCCGAATTTAAACATCGTGCTCCAAAGCGGTATCACGACAGGAGATGATAAGGGCAAGCAGCTCGAAGAGAGTGCTTGGGTTCGCAAGGCTCCAAAAAAGGAACTAGAGTTCGATTTGGAGTGCGTGAAGGAGACATTCATGGAAGCTAAGAAGAGCTTCATGGAGGCCTCCACTTTAGATAGTAAAGACAAACTAGAATTGGATATGGACTCATCAATGCTCACTACCTTTATGGAGACATGTATGAAGCTACTACGCGACAGCAAAGCGGTTGTTCTGAAATGGGGACCTAAACACTTCTTGTCAAGCTTACAAGAACCTCTCCCACTCCAAAGCTTATATATTCCCAAGATCTAGCTTATGATTGAAAATTTGCGAAATAAATAACTTGAAATAGGTTATGCTTATTGTTTTCCTTTAACTGTTTATTTGCTTTAAAACTGATATGTAGCATATAACAGTGAAAACAATGCAGCTAATAAACATCATACACATAGCAACAAGATGCAGCTAGTAAAAAAAGCAGAAGACAACAAGCTTAATATGGAGTTCACCCTGATATCTTGGGCTACGGCTCCTTGAGCTCTAATCAACTCGACTAGGCTCTCTGGGATTATGGTAATATTTCTTTTACAAGTTCCACACTCAACTCCATTGGTTTACAACTGAACCTATGGGTTTAGAATACCATCTTACCCCTGGTTGTCCTCACTCTGCAAACAGATCTAGGTTTCTCTGGACTTGACTCCTTCAGTCAGTGCTCTAAGCTTCTTGAGCTTCTAGCTTCCCTGACTCCCTCAAAATTCTCTTAACTGTCTCTGGAACTCCTTCTTTTGTGTTCAACACACTCTGCACACCAGCAAAAACTTGATCATTTCGATCTCTTTGTTGTTATGTAACTTCACTACAACATCATGGCTCTTAGAAGTTTGCTTTGAGCTCTTTGGCTCTGAGGCTCTGCCTCCAACCTCTGGTGTCTATGCCTCTGTCAAGCACTTTGGCTCTGTGGCTCTGGTGCTCGCTCTGGCTCTCGGATATGGCTCTCGGCTTTGGCTCTAGCTCTTGGCTCTGGCTCTTGGCTCTTACGAGCTTCTGGGTTTTCTCGACCTCCAAGAGACCCTCTGTCAATTCTACTCTCTGTGTTATCTCTCGACCTCTGCGAATCGCAACAATCTTCAGTAGCCTTTCCAATTGTGCTCTCTATGTTTTTGTGACACATCGGTTATAGTCCTCCATCATTGAAGAAACCGACTGTTTCATCTCAAGAATCAGTTTCCCATTGCAATGAACCGGTGGGCATAGGAAACCAAACCGTTCGGCCTTCCTCCTACAAAAAGCCCGCATTCAAACACGTAATGCAATACATAGGGAAAACTGGCAAAAACACATCATTGGAGCATTTAATCGGACTTCAAATATATGCAATCACGTCTATAAACCCATCAGGTCCTCCATTCTATCACAAATTGCAATCGCATAGGCGTATGGCCAAAAATCCAATACACATGAAATACACAGAAATCCTATAAATCTGGATTTCAAAATTTATGAAATCGCGTTTATAAACTCTATCGGGTCCGCCTTTTATCAGCATATCACAAGTCACATATCACAATGTGCATTGGCCCTTTGTATCGAGGATCACCGATCGCTGATATCAGCGTATCACTATCGACCCCATCGTTATATCGGCATATCGCAATATCGCTGTCGCAACAGCCCCGGGGGTCTTCCTTTTGACTGTGCTGATCGCCGATCCGCTAATCGGTCGATCGTAATCGCAATCGTTCATCGCAATCGCTAATCGCCTCACCCAGGGTTCTGATATCACATGTAGGCCTACCTCTGATGTGATATATCAGAGATCGTTGATCGGGGGTCTAAGTCTGCCCTTTGCACCTCTTCTGATGCAATTTCCTTAAGGAGCCTTTAAGTCCATTTTTATAAGAATTTGCCTCTTTTTCAAAGGACAATGGGCAAACTTCTTATTACAAGAACTTCTTCATCCGAAGTCCATTTTAGCCCATTCAAATTGCATTAGATTCAAATTGAAAATATCTATGCAATGGGACTATTTCCAAGATCATCCCTTGACTTACATTTTTCCTCTGTGAGGAAAATTCATAGACTTAAAAGTCTATACTAGATCCATCTTGGATCACGCCTTCCCACTAAAAATCTTTTGGTCTCCAAAAGTCTGATATACTGATCTGAACAGTAGATTAGAGTACAATACCCTCTTCTTTCAGCCTTCATACACTTTCCTGCATGGCTAGTGCCTCTGAACCAAAGCTTTTGAACACTCCCTTCCTGGATGTGCTTGTCCTCCTGGGAAGAACTATCTTCCTCCTTGACTTCCTGCAAAACTCCTGCTAAGAAGGTCATAGAAGGTAGTTTGAAATTCTCTACCTTGATCATTGATCCAAAGTGGCTCAAACCAATATGAGGTTACCTCTGTTTCACAAAATTTTCATTTGTACCTATTTGACATACTGTCAACAACAACTGTTAACAACAACAGAATTACAGACAACAACTGGATGGCCTAAACTCCTGCTTCAACAAAAGAAACAGATTTCACATCTTGTGAACACCCCCATGTCTTTACACCTGCATACAAATGATTGACTAGATAACAGCATGCCTTTAAAACAATTGACCCTTCAAGTCAAGCATGTCTTTACATCCTTTTCTACATGCTTTTCCAAAAATGAAACATTTCATCATTATCTCCATCTTGGAGACCAAATCAACTTTTCTCAAGTCAATATTGCATTACATACATGTTTAAAAACAAAGCAATCAACCCTTCAATTTAATTACACATACATGTTCAAATACAAGGAAATCATCAACATCCTTGTGTTCATGCATATCATGCTTATGCATGCATTTCATCCTTCAACTTTCTCTTAAGCACATTGTACTTTCAAAGCTGAAATGTATATAATGTTGCAGCAATAAAGTGAGTCTCCTACTCAACTTTTCCATTCACCTTCTTGGTAAAATCCTGCAACTTGCATCTCATTAACAAAGAAATGCAAATAGATTCATTATCAAAAGACATGCAACCTTAATTGGATAAGAACTCAAACTATTTCTTACCAATCCATTTCAAAGGTCCTTCCTTTGTTTGCACATTAGCATCAACATGTGAATCATCCTGAAACACATCAATCATGAAATCCTTCTTTCCATTCCTTCCATTTTCTCTTTCCACCTTCTTCAAGTTTTGTGGAAGCATTGTTGGATTCAGAGTCCAACATTTTGCAGCAACATGTCCTTGCTTATGGAAGTAGGTGCAACACATGCGCGTCCTCTCGACAGCATGATTTGCCTTGTCTAATGGGCCTTTGGCTTCTTGCTTCCTTTCCTTCAAAAGTTTCTGGTATGTGGCCATTCTCTTCCAACATCTAGAAACATTATGGTTAACCAAACCACAAAAGGAACATGCAACGCTTTTCCCATACTTATAAGGAAATTTATCATGCTTTACATAATCAAAAGGAATATGATTAGAACCAGATCTATACCTCTCTTTCACCTTTGTTGCCTTCATGAGGAGGTGAATTGAATGAAGAAGTAGCTCCCTTTGGAACGCCATCAACCTCTTCAAGGCTTTCAGAGTTTCCACAACTCTCTGGGTCAAGTGTACGCTGATATACACCTTCTTTCTGCAAAGTATGCTTCACACTATTGCATTCCCCAAGAATAAAATCTTCACACTCTTGAGGTAGAAGATCTGAAATGAAAATCCTTCTTGGAACTGTTTCAATTGTCTTCATGGCAACTTTGGAACTTTCTCCATAAGACTGTCCATAGCCAAGACCCAAATACTTAGGCCTTTCCTCAACTATTATTGGCTCAACAATACCCTGTGCATGTTTTCCCAAGCCTTTTCCTTCATAGCCCATCTTGGACATTAACTTGGAACCTATGCCTCTGGTATGTTTTTCAAAAGAACCAATATAAACATTCTTAGAGGAAATTGAGGAAAAATAGGAATTGTTTACCTCTTCTTCAAGTTGATACTTGACTAAGGCTTCTTTGGCAACAAATAGTTGTGTCTCCAACTCATGCATCCTTTCCAGGTTCATAGTTGCAACATGAAGTTGCCTCTCCATTTCCTGCAATTTGTCAGAAAGCAACTGCTTCTCTTCCTTCATGGAATTCAACTGCTCTCGTAGTATGATTCTCTTCCTTCCATCCTCATACATTTCTCTCACCATATCCATCATGGTGAACAAGTCTTGCTTCTTGTCTTCATCAAAGACTCTTGTGAAGAACGAACAATTTGAGGACTCACTTGTAGAAGTTATCATTATCAGAATGAACAAAAGAACTTCAAACAAGACTAACAAAGAGATTATTCAAGCAACCTTTTGCAACAAACCTCTTGTGCTTCACAGATTGCTTTGAGGTCTTTTGGGATAAGAAGAATGCCTTCAGCCCTTCTTCCTTCTTGTCCTCTCCTGGACTTAGCTAACAACAGCTTTCCCTGAACCTTTGCAAACTCAACAACAGTCAGTTTACAAAAAATCAAACAGCAAAATCCTTGCTACTGTTTGAACACCTTTCAAGTCAAACAAGCATATAGAATGCTCTGTCAATCAAGCATTCTGATCTAATACCATCTGTATTATGATACAACCTGCTCTGGTATAACCAGTTCTAATATAACCTTCTTTGAAGGTGGGGTTAATCAATCTTTGACTCTGATAAAACCAAATATGATATGACCTACTCTGATACGACCTGATCTGAAATGGGGACCTAAAGGCTTCTTGTCAAGCTTACAAGAACCTCTCCCACTCCAAATATTATATATTCCCAAGATCTAGCTTATGATTGACAATTTGCGGAATAAATAACTTGAAATAGGTGTATGCTTTTTGTTTGCCTTTAACTGTTTATTTGCTTTAAAATTGATATGTAGCATATAACAGTGAAACAGTGCAACAAATAAACATCATACACATAGCAACAAGATGCAGCAAGTAAACAAACCATAAGACATCAAGCTTAATATGGAGTTCACCTTGATATCTTGGGCTATGTCTCCTTGAGCTCTAATCAACTCGACTAGGCTCTCTGGGATTATGGTAATCTTTCTTTTACAAGTTCCACACTCAACTCCATTGGTTTACAACTGAACCTATGGGTTTAGAATACCATCTTACCCCTAGCGGTCCTCACTATGCAGACAGATCTAGGATTCTTTGGACTTGACTCCTTCAGTCAGTGCTCTGAGCTTCTTGAGCTTCTGGCTTCTCTGACTCCCTCACAATTCTCATAACTATCTCTAGAACTCCTTCTTCTGTCTTCAACACACTCCAGCGACAACTTGATCATTTCAATCTCTTTGTTGTTTTGTAGCTTCACTACAACATCATGGCTCTTAGAAGTCTGCTTTGAGCTCTTTGGCTCTGAGGCTCTACCTCCAACCTCTGGTGTCTATGCCTCTGTCAAGCACTTTGGCTCTGCGGCTCTGGTGCTTGCTCTGGCTCTCAGCTCTGGCTCTGGCTCTAGCTCTGGCTCTAGCTCTAGCTCTCAACTTTGGCTCTGGCTTCAGCTCTTGGCTTTGGCTCTGGCTCTTAGCTCTTACGAGCTTCTGGCTTCACTCGACCTCCAAGCGACCCTCTGTCAACTCTTCTCTCTGTGTTATCTCTCGGCCTCTGTGAATCGCAACAATCTTCAGCAGCCTTTCCAATTGTGGTCTCTACATTTTTGTAACACATCGGTTATAGTCCTCCATCATTGAAGAACCTGATTGTTTCATCACAAGAATCAGTTTCCCATTGCAATGAACCAGTGGGCACAGGAAACCCAACTGTTTGGCCTTCCTCCTACAAAAAGCCCGCGTTTGAACACGTAATGCAATACACAGGGAAAACTGGCTAAAACACATCATTGGAGCGTTTAATTAGACTTCAAATATATGCAATCACATCTATAAACCCATCGGGTCCACCATTCTATCGCAAATCGCAATCGCATAGGCGTATGGCCAAAAACCCAATACATGGTGTTAGCGCTCGAATTTGGCCTCAGGCCGAAAAAGACAAAATCCAAGGAAACATCAAACCACTTAGCCTCGTAGCTAGCCCTACGGGGCAGGAGAGGGCTCTCTCCGGGTCTATCTCGGCAAAAGGTCTTCAAAGGGCGGAGATGACCAATAAAGAACACTGATTTTAGGCTAGTAAATTGATAAAAAGGGGTTTTTAATAAAATGATGGGGTTTTTCTGGGCTGCATGGGGCAAAGGAACAACTTGAATAGAGAAATGTAATTAAAAACACGAATTATCCCCTGAGGCAAGGTAGGCAAGAAAGTTTAACATCAAATTGATATTAAATGGAATGGCAAGACTGCTGAGGAGTTGACAAGGGCATAGAAGATGAATCCTTGTCAAACAAAAGAAAACATTAAATATGAACAAACTTAAAGGCAGAGCATATAAATTATGAATTCTACCTTAACACTTCATTTGTTCAAATGGAAACGATCATGAAATGACATGAACACATAACAAGCTACATATGAAACAAAAGAGGACACAAATGCTAAATCTCATACCACATGAATCTCAGGGGTGAGAGCTGCATTTTTATTAAAATCTCTGTCAAACAACTGTACAATGAAACTCTCTGTTCTCCACCAGCTCTCAGAACTCTCTTCCCTCTGAAAATAATGATAGCTATTATTGTGTCTGATGGCATAGACTTCTTATGTCAAAAATAATTAGAAAAGCGCACATATGTGTAGCAAATCCCACATAGGCTATAGAAATATAGGAATATGGCCCTGCGCCCACGAATCACCAATTTCAAATACCTGGGTAGCACCCATGAAACCATTTCCAAAGTCGGCGCTGATAGCCAAGCCCACTTTCAAGTTCAATTGCTTGTAATGTTCTGTTCTTCCCCATTTTACGCAATGCCTCAATGGAAGGACAAGCATCAATTAAACCGGTGTAGCTCTTATTAATCAGAAGAATGATAGTATTATGCCCTTGTTGAAGCATGGTAGACACATCATGTGCTGTGAGCTGCATTTGGAGATAAAACTGAACTATAACCTGTGTAAGGATGACATGGGTAACTCCGGTCTCAACATTTCTGCATCCTTGATAGCATCAAGGATATAAATATCTTCCAATTCATCCTCTGAGAAGGGTATAGAAGCCTGAGGCCAATGTTGCCAGTCGAAGTGAGGATCCTCCAGACTTTCTGGGAGGCAAAGACCCCGATACATGTGTATTATCCATGGATTTTCCTCCAACTCAGGGATATCTTCTTATTCTTCACAAGAAGATTCTGCATGTCTGTGAGTATTAAGTATCCTATTATCTCATATTTCAAACCTATGTACAACATTAACAATCATGTATTAAACAAACTTGATGATTTCTTCTTCAAAACAGGGTTTTGAAGAAGAATCAATCTCTCATTGACTGACAAGACGGAGTCTAACACATGGGAAATACACAGAAATCTCGTAAATCCAGATTTCAGAAGTTATGAAATCACGCTTATAAACTCTATCGAGTCCGCCTTTTATCAGCATATCACAAGTCACATATCGCAATGTGCATTGGCCCTTTGTATCGAGGATCACTGATCGCCAATATTGGCGTATCGCTATCGGCCCCATCGCTATATCGACATATTGCAATATCATTGTCGCAATGGCCCCGGGGGTCTTCCCTTTGACTGTGCCGATCGCCAATCCGCCGATCAGCCGATCGCAATTGCAATTGCTAATCGCCTCACCTGGGGTTCCGATATCGCATGTAGGCCTACCTCCGATGTGATATATCGGAGATCGCTGATCAAGGGTCCATCCGGCCTTTGGTCTAAGTCCACCCTTTTCACCTCTTCCGATGGGATTTCCTTAAGGAGCCTTTAAGTCCATTTTTATAAGAATTTGCCTCCTTTTCAAAAGACAATAGGAAAAATTCTTATTACAATAACTTCTTCATCCGAAGTCCATTTTAGCCCATTAAAATTGCATTAGATTTAGATTGAAAAGATCTATGCAATGGGACTATTTCCCAAGAGCATCCCTTGACTTTCATTTTTCCTCTGTGAGGAAAATTCATAGGCTTAAAAGTCTACTATATTCATTTTGGATCAGCAGTGAAGGGGTTGGAAGAGCTTATCACTAGATTCGTTGGACTAGGAGAACTACGCGTAGTCCGGAAGCTCAGGAAGCACACAATGCGAACATGAAGGGAGATGAGATTGACTGCACAAATCGGAGAATATGAGATGGATCAAGTGATTTTGGATCTAGGATCATACGTGAACGTTTTTCCAAAGCAGACATGGGAGTGCATGGGCAAGCCCACGTTGCAATGGTATCCTATTCAATTGCGAATCGAAAACCAGCAAAAGATCCTACCGATGGGAAGATTGCAGGGAATAATAGTAGATATTGAAGGTGCCAGTACACTTGCAGATTTCGAAGTGATAGAGATTGTTGATGACAACAATCCCTATCCCACACTGCTAAGAATAGATTGGGCCATTTATATGAATAGAGTGATAAATCTAAAAAAATACAAGATGATTTTTGAGAAAAAGTCATTGCACGTCGTGGTACCTCTAGACCCTGTGGAAGGATCGCGCTACACAGAGCCAGTGCACGACTGCGAAAAACAACGATGATCTAGAATGTGTTTACAAGATAACCGCGCGAGAGAAGGATTGGGTGAATCCAACAGTAGATGGCAGGATTTCGTGGGAGCGCGAAAGCTCCTACACCTCAGATTCGAACAAGGAGATAGAGAGATGGAAAAACCGGTTACACGAGGTAACCACGCTCAATTGCAACATGATGATAAGGTCACTATGTTGTATAGCAACAGAGGCAAGAGATTTTCCTATGTATGACAGATTGACCGCGGTAGATGATTTCCTGAACAAATTTGAAAGAGAAGTATAGGAACAGCAGCGTTTCAACGCTCTGAAATGGGCACTGCGCGCTACGCACGCAAGATGGTGGGGTATGCACTAGCAGAATTTTGAGGGCTAGTGCGAATGCAAAAGGATGATGCTCATGTGGTTCGGAAAGCCTCAGATATGGGTGAAAGCCAGGTATGATGGCTGAAACAGCCTATGCGCCCACCTCTCCAGATGGGTCCAGGCGTATGGTACACAACCTGCACGAATGCACATTGTCCTCGTGATAGGAAATAGGACCGACAAGCTGGAGCAGGCAAGACGAGGGTGCGAACAACTAGGTATGACAAGATCAAGCGTGCCAAAGATTATCCACATGGAATCCTTTGACTAAATGTGTGAAGTACTGAACACGGTCCACCATGTGAGACACACTCACTGGAACCTGTGCATACCAACAATTCTATGGGCTTATATGACCATGTGTAAAGCCCTGACTACACGAGCACTTTCGAAGCTGAAGTATGAAGCAGAGGTTGTAATCCCTATGGAGTATGTAAAGCCTAGTTGAGCATAGCAACACCCATATATACGATGGTTCGCGAAGCCCGGAAAGAAGGAATCACATAGCCGCAAGAAACATAACACATTGGACTTGAGGAAGAAATCAGACGGGGAAAATTTAGACTCTGCGAACTTGAAAAGAAAAGGGTATGATTAAGGAAGAAAAGTACTTTGATTGATGTGGAGTTAAAGAAGCTGGAGGACGAGATACAAGAAGTGTTTCTCGTCGAAAAACCTAGGATGATAAGGCAAGGTGTGTATGATCATACTGACAAGTTTGAGAACTATCACCATGAATTGGTTATTCTGCTGCCTTGGCTTGGACGACATATCACCAAGCGTAGTGACCAGGGTAGCATGTTGCAAGTGGTGAAGTGCACGATGCTGACCACAACAATAGAAGGTGGGGATTCTCCATGAATCAGGATGGTGGATGGGATGAATCCCCACTCGGGTGATGCGACCACCTGACTAGCACCGGGAAGCACAGTATTCACGCTCCAAAGAATTGGAAAAAGGTGTGGGACTATAAACATATGCAAAAGATACCGGTACAAATGTATGGAAATAGATCAAACACAGAGGTCTTAGAACAACAGATGCGGCAGATTCAACAAGCAACAACTCAATGTGCTGCGAACCTCAGTACTGTTCGAGAACAGTTACAGGGAGTTTGTACAAAGATCGCCGCGCCGACCGAGTGACTCAAGGGTGAGTCACAATGTTTGTGTTGGGGGTCTGTTGGGCATGGAATCCCCCCAAAGCATGTTTTGAGGCTCAAAGCCCAAGTTTGACCCGATATCGTAAAGATTCTGAAAATTGCGGGCGCGGAGTGCGAAATGTACGATAGAGTCACAAGGTTGTCCACCCTAGTTTTGTAATGTAATGTCGGCCTACCCATGGTCTGCGAACCATGGGATTGTATAAATAGAGTGAGGCTCTATGTGTAAAAGGGAGCAAAGAAATGAGGAATAAGAAAGCAGGAAGAGAAGATAGAGTCTAAGTGACTGTCTATCTTTGGGTCGTAGAGTAGGAGAAGGCTCTGCAGCTGAGTGTACAGAGGCCTAGTAGTCCGCAGCTCAGTGCGTGGACCCCTGCAACTGAGTGCGCAGGGAGGAGTCGAGTCTGTAATCGAAGAAGAGATTAATAAAAAGAAGTTTTATCATAACTCTGTGTATTTGTTCTTGGGTTAATGCATGTTTATGTAAATAGCAAATATACTATTTATTTATTGTGCGCACTTGTATGAATGATTTACATTGCTAAGTGTAACTTAATGCATACAAGTAGGCTAAGTTAATCAACTAATAGTGGAACACTAGTAAGGACTTGGGTAATAACAATGTTTAGCCCTTGAGTAGGGTTGTGCGAAGGCAGCATCTCAGGCTGTGAGGTATAGGAAAGTGCGTGTAGCAACATGCGTGCAGGGGTGAACTGTAGACCACTTGAACCCATAAGACATCTCCAGGGTGCGGAAACCTAGTTCTAGCACCCTCCCATACTACTTCAGGTGAGACCTCAGTCCATGCTCCATGAATTTTTGCCGAAAGGGCCAGTAGTACCGGGATTTGTTTGGCTAAATCACCTTCAAACCTGGGTCAAGCCCCATTAAGCCAATAGTTCATCTCCATCAAGATCCAAAAGATCTTGTTGTCCCTGGCTCGCTACATGTCCTTGGTCACCCACATCGAAGCGTACTTTGTTTCTTCAGGGAGGTTTGACGCGACCCATGCTACGAGCACAATTGACAACAATAGCCATGCGTAGTGGAACATCTTACTGAGCTCTTGTGCTTCGCAGCAGTTTGCTAGGAACTCTCTAGAATGTAGTCTGACCAATTGAACTGGACTCCTTCAGCGCATTGTGTTGTGAGCACGACAACAGGCACCGGTACCTCATCACCGGGACACTTCCTCATCACTTTCCCTCTGTGGCTACCTTCACAGTGGGTTCGCAGATGCTGAATATAGCGTATCCGCACGGCTTCTTCACCAGTTTAAATTTTTCCTTCATTGATTCTATGAGAGCCTGCTCACCCCCCTTTCCACCAAAGATCATGGCCAGATTCTCTCTTGTATACAATAGTCGTGTTATTTGGTGAATCAACCTATCTATGATGGGTATCATCTCCTCTAGCCACAGACACCCATCATGCACCAAGCAGAGCAGCTGCTTGATGACCAAAATGGTCACTAGGGTGCAGTTGTAGTGTGACACCCAAAGCAAGTTGAGCAACCCTAACTTTTCTACTCCCTTGAGCCACCTTCGCGACTCTAATGCGGTCATTCCCGTATTCGTATCAATGATGTGGTGCATCAGCTACTCGGTTTCCAGGTGTGGGAACTTCTCATGGTCCGCCAAGTCCCAGTCTTCAAGTTTCAGCAGCGGCACTCATGCCAAGCACGGACCGTTGAAAACAATTTCGTCCGGCAGCAGAGGGATTTGCAGGGGAGTCTTTCTCTCATCAATGTCCTTTGGTATCTTGGTCTTAGGCTTGCACGGAGGGACATACTCTAGCAACCGAGTAATAGGGTCCACACCCTGGGCTTCAACCTCCTCCACTTCAGCTCCCACATCCTCATCGTCCATTGGGATGTCTTTGATATCTTCCTCTTCTGGTTCTAGGTTTATGGCCTTGCCTTTCTCCTGTGTAGTGGGCTTTGGTGGGTTTCTCCTTGGTGATGTGCGCACTGGTATGGCAGGCTGCTTTCCCTTCTTGTCCTTCACGGTTTCCTTGGTTGGGGTTGGCTTTGATCTCAGCATCCTCGACGATTTAGGGACCTCTGCCAATACTTCGACCACTTCCGGAGCAATTACTTCTGCCTCTATCTCCATTTCCTATGTCGACTCCTCTACTTCTTGTTCAGTATTTATAATTTCTATAGGTGTTGACATAATGTTTTCTAACAGTGCATGCTACGTTTCTAACAAGTTTGCAAATACGAGGGTCTCTTTGAAAGCCCCAAATAATTCTTGGTTCATGGATGTCTGAGAGCTCAACAACTCAATACTCAAAATGCCAAGTGTTTTTTACTGGACAACCACTTGTAATTTATAGGGAATTTTGAATTCAAATCCGAATATTCCCCCCAAATTCAGTTCATTAATGCCGGATTGGCGGCATATTTTCAAGGATCTGAGCCATAAATTTCATCTTAAATGTCGACCTCCCGCTCCATTTGGCCTGACTTCTGCTGTCAAATCATGAAAAATGACTTTAACGGTCACTTTTCGGCCGACTTGCACGATTTCTCCCTGGGTAGTGCAACTCCCTTTGCACTGCTGCAAACCCTGTGACACTTCCTTGCTTTGCACCATCCTCCAATCGCACAACTCCCTAACCCGAGAAATGTAGTTTATAGTCCCGCGACTCCTTTCAGCTACCTAGAGCGCTAAGACTGTGCTACCTTCATTTAGTCACATGGCCAGACCACCGATGTATGGCTTCAAGAGACTGCCATTCACCTTTCCTGGGAAGGGTTCTCCATTTAATTTGACCAGCTGTACCACTCCTCCATCGGTAATTTCCTTAATGACATAGGGCCCTAACAAAAGCATTCTGAATTTTCCTCAAAATTTATCAAACTTACTGTCATATAGCCAAAACCAGGTCATTTACCTTAAATGTGCGCAACTTAATGTGTCGATCATGCCATGCCTTTTCACAGTACTTTTGGACATGTTGGTGAAATCCAACTAAAAATCTCTCTTCCTCGAGCTCATCAAGCTGTGTGAGCCTCTCCTCCAGGGCTCCACGATCCATCATACCTGTGAGCGCTGCTATGTGTAGACTAGCACAATATATTCCATAAGCATTACCACTTCAACACCATAGACAAGCCTAAAGGGGGTTTGTCCAGTCAACTTTTTGCCTGTTGTTCGATAAGCCCATAGTACTGCAGGTATGCGTAGGTCCCAATCACTTCCCTGAGCATTGCAAACCTTGGTTAGCACGTTTTCGAGCACTTTTTTGAATGCTTCCACTGCCCCGTTAGCCTGTGGGTGATAAGGTGTGTTCTTCTAGTGATATACCTGCAATTCCTCCGTTAGCGCACTGATTGCCTCATTTAGGAAGTGCATACCGTGATCACTCATCAAGATCTTAGGACATCCAAATTGCGTCAATACATGCTCAAAGAGGAACTTTGCAGCGGTCACGCCTGTGCAATCCTTCATACTCTATGCCTCTGCTCAACGAGTCAAATACTCCGTCGCGGTGATAATGTACCTTGCTCTCGTCTTTCCTTGCAGCTGAATGGGTCCCACAAAATCTATCGCCCATTTCTCAAAGGGTTGCAACATCATTTTTGGATTCAAAGACATCTCATCCCTCCGCGATGGCCTGCCAGTCCTTTGACACACATCACACGCCTTGCAATACACTTTTGAGTCCTGTTGGAGGGTTGGCAACCACAACCCTGTGCGTAGAATCTTCTATGTGGTTGCTCTTCCTGCATAATGTCCTCCTGCGGCGCCCCCATGAGCATCTGTGAGGATGCTGCTTCTTTCAAACTCAGGTACATACCGTCGCAGTATCTCATTAGACCCCATTTTGTATAGGTGCCCAACAATGACAAAGAAATCTGTCACGCACACCACTAATTCCTTCTTCTGTTGGACAATGTATCCTTCCGGTGTAGTACCTGTCGTTAGGAAATGAATTATATCCTCAAAATGACCATCCGTGACGTGCACTATAAATAGTTGTGCATCAGGCAATACTTCTTCCAAATTAGTGGGTTCCTCCCCCATTTCAATGCACGATGGATGGTTTGGTTTCACGTTCAGTCATCCAGGATTTACAATAACTTCAAAGTCATATTCGTGGAACAATAAGAGCCACTTGTAGATTCTCTCCCCCAACACAGGCTTATTGACCAGGTACTTCAGTGCGGAGTGATCTGTATACATCTTAAAATGGCCACCCAACAAGTAGTGCCTAAACTTCTGGAGCGCATACACCATGGCTAACCCTTCGCCCTCGATGGTGGAATAGTTCTTCTCCACTTTGGATAACCTTTGGCTTGTGAACACGATAGGATGGTCCAAGCCTTCTCCACCAGCTTGTGTTAGTACTGCTCCCAGCGCTATACATGATGTGTCGACATGTACATGAAACTCCTTCTTCCAATTCGGGAAGACTAGAATCAGCGCAATGACCATCTTTTCTTTCAATATATCCAAGATCTTCTTACAGACCTCGTTCCAGTAGAATGTGACATCCTTTTTCAAAAGATTCTCCATAGGCGCAGTGATATGGGCATAGCCTTTGATAAACTTTTTGTAATATCCCGTATTTTCCAAGGTAGCGTGCAGCTGCCTCACACTCCTCAGCGCTTCCAATTTCAGTATCACTGCTATCTTTGCGGGATCTACCATCAGTCCTTGTCTGCAAACCACATGCCCCAACAGGGTCCCAAAAGGAACACAAAACAGATAGTTCTTTAGATTGAGCGCGATCTGGTATCTTCGACAGGTATCTATCATTAGGCACAAGCTTGCTACATGGCATTTTATCAGCCCAAACACAGTCCAGTCATCAAAATATACCTCCAAAAACTTATGAATAAATTCTTTGAACGCAGCAACGACTACGCGTGAGAAGATCGCAGGTGAATTCTTCAATCCAAATGACATTACAGTGTATTGAAAACAACCCCACTTAGTCACGAAGGTTGTCTTGCTCCTATCCCCCGGTGCGATTTTGATATGGTGGTACCCAGAGAACACATCAATGAAGGAATATGCTTCCTGGCCACCTACATTGTCCAACACTTCATTGGTGAACGGAGTCGGGAAAGGATCATGTAGATAAGCATCATTCAACTTTCTGAGATCCATGCATATCCTTATTTCATCCTTCTTCTTCTTCTCCTATACCACCATTTGGCATACCCAGTTAGATTATTCCACTGGCTCAATGATGCCTGCTGTGAGCATCTTGTCTAGCTCTAAGTGGACCTTCTCCTTATACTTTGGATTGAGACGGTAAGGTCTCTGCTAAATCGACTTCACGCTGGGCTTCAATGTGATCTTCATAACGCCCAGGTCCCCGATTATCCCCTTTAGATCCGTAAACTTGGCAGGGAATAAATCTTGGTACTCGCGCAATAATTCAACGACCTTATCCACCATCGTGCCGTCCCAGTAATCTCCAACATTCATGAATTTGGGTTCTGCCTCCGTACCAATGTTTACTTGTTTCGTTTTCAATCACGTAGTTATATCAGGGTTCTCAATCTGCAGTCCTTTAACCTCGCGGTGACCCTCTATTTTTGGAATGTTAATCTTTTGCGGATCCTCATATTCTTCTTGAACGGTCACATTATAACATTCCAGCACGTGACTTAGTTGAGTAGCCCACTCAGGCTAAATCAGGTCCAAAGGATCCTGCGGTATCCTAGAGATTGTGGCCTTTACCTCTTGTATCGCCTCATCGATACAGTCAAACCCGTATCCAAAACTGAATGTCATTACGAATCCCTCGGAAAAAATATCCCATTCACCTGTACCATGGCAAAGCTCTGTTTCTACGTACCAATTCATCAGGACAACATCCAGGGTGTGACAAAACAAGTGTACCCATTCCGATAGGGGCTTTTCTCCATAAGCCTAGGCCCATTTGGCCAAATGCGTGCGCAGATCGTCCTGCTCATCATACTTGTCTATCATTTGCATATTAGGCTTCCCAAATTGTGTTCTCATCATCCTTCTACATTCACGCCAATCATCAAAGCTTCCCTTATGCGTACCCCACCTTCTTGCAGGCGTAGCGTGTAGTTCCTAGTCCAATGCCTGGAAGCGTTTCTTTTCTGGTACCTCCCTTTCAAATGCATCCAAAAAGATATCTACCTCATTCAAGCCATCATAAGTAGTAGATTTCTTACCTCTAAGGACACATAGCGCAGTGATCGAGTCATCACATTGCAGTTCAGCGTAGTCACTTCATGTAACCGATTCTGCCAATGTTCTAACTCTTCCCAGAGAACACATCAATGAAGGAATATGCTTCCTGGCCACCTACATTGTCCAACACTTCATTGGTGAACGGAGTCGGGAAAGGATCATGTAGATAAGCATCATTCAACTTTCTGAGATCCATGCATATCCTTATTTCATCCTTCTTCTTCTTCTCCTATACCACCATTTGGCATACCCAGTTAGATTATTCCACTGGCTCAATGATGCCTGCTGTGAGCATCTTGTCTAGCTCTAAGTGGACCTTCTCCTTATACTTTGGATTGAGACGGTAAGGTCTCTGCTAAATCGACTTCACGTTGGGCTTCAATGTGATCTTCATAACGCCCAGGTCCCCGATTATCCCCTTTAGATCCGTAAACTTGGCAGGGAATAAATCTTGGTACTCGCGCAATAATTCAACGACCTTATCCACCATCGTGCCGTCCCAGTAATCTCCAACATTCATGAATTTGGGTTCTGCCTCCGTACCAATGTTTACTTGTTTCGTTTTCAATCACGTAGTTATATCAGGGTTCTCAATCTGCAGTCCTTTAACCTCGCGGTGACCCTCTATTTTTGGAATGTTAATCTTCTGCGGATCCTCATATTCTTCTTGAACGGTCACATTATAACATTCCAGCACGTGACTTAGTTGAGTAGCCCACTCAGGCTAAATCAGGTCCAAAGGATCCTGTGGTATCCTAGAGATTGTGGCCTTTACCTCTTGTATCGCCTCATCGATACAGTCAAAACCGTATCCAAAACTGAATGTCATTACGAATCCCTCGGAAAAAATATCCCATTCACCTGTACCATGGCAAAGCTCTGTTTCTACGTACCAATTCATCAGGACAACATCCAGGGTGTGACAAAACAAGTGTACCCATTCCGATAGGGGCTTTTCTCCATAAGCCTAGGCCCATTTGGCCAAATGCGTGCGCAGATCATCCTGCTCATCATACTTGTCTATCATTCGCATATTAGGCTTCCCAAATTGTGTTCTCATCATCCTTCTACATTCACGCCAATCATCAAAGCTTCCCTTATGCGTACCCCACCTTCTTGCAGGCGTAGCGTGTAGTTCCTAGTCCAATGCCTGGAAGCGTTTCTTTTCTGGTACCTCCCTTTCAAATGCATCCAAAAAGATATCTACCTCATTCAAGCCATCATAAGTAGCAGATTTCTTGCCTCTAAGGACACATAGCGCAGTGATCGAGTCATCACATTGCAGTTCAGCATAGTCACTTCATGTAACCGATTCTGCCAATGTTCTAACTCTTCATCAGAGTCCAAGGTGCAGGAACTCTCATAATCCCATGTAATTCATCTATCTACGGTGGGATTCACCCAATCTTAGTCTCGTGTTGTTATCTTATAGATACAGTCCAAATCTTCATCACTCTCATAATCGCGGACTGGTTTCATATAGCACGATCCTTCAACAGGATCTAGGGGTACTATTACGCATAGCGATTTCTTCTCAGATTTCATTTTTCACTTCTTTAGGTTGATTACCCTGTTCATGTCAGTAACCCAGTTAATTCCCAGGAACACAGGATAGGGTTTGTTGTCATCCACTATATCTATTAATTCAAAATCATCCAGTGTGCTCACACCTTCAATATCCACATTCACCCCCTGCAGGCGCCCCATGGGGATGATCTTTTGCTGATTTGCCATCCTTAGCTGAATCGGAGACCATTGCGGCGCGAGTCTCCCCATCCATTCCCAAGTCTGCTTTGGTAGGACGTTCGCATCTGACCATAGGTTCAAAATCACCTGATCCATTTCATACTCTCTTATCTGCGCGGTTAGTCTCATCTCCCGTCCTATCATTGTTTTATTCTTGCCAATCTTTTGTACCACACGCAGCTCACCCGGAGTGGTTTCAGCGCATCTATTTACAAGCTCTTGTAACCCATTCACAGCCTTACTATTAGGCAGTAACTTCATGCAGGTCTCCAAGAAGGTTGCGAGCACAAAAGGGTCCATCTCTGGATCAGGCTTTTCCTTGCTTCTTGAGGCGGAGGCCTCAACGAAGCTCTTCTTAGCTTCCATGAAGGTTTCACATGCGCACTCCAAATCTAACTCCACCTCCTTCACCAGAGCTTTGTGAACCCATGTACTGTCTTCTGGCTATTCCCCTTGTCATCTCCTATCGTGATTCCACTTCTGAGCACTATATTTACGTTTGTGTCCTCTTCATGTGGCTCAAACCTCATCATCTATAGGTTCTGAGTCGGTGGAGGTGGTAGTGCCCCTTTGTCATGTATCCTTGCTATCAACGTAAGACAACATTTCGTTTCATGATCAAACAGTGTGAAATACTTGCATGACGGACGTGTTGGGTTAGTGAAATCGTGGGCATAGTGTCTTGGTCCTCTGCAATTGTAGCAGATCAATTGTCCTCGACCTCTGCCAGGTCCTCCTCCACCTCGGCCTCATCTGCACTCCTGAAATCCTGTCCGCACCGTCCCTACGCTCTGGTCAAGTGGCCACATTTCTGCCTGAACCCTATAGGCGGGAGTTCTATCCATCACCAATTCATAACTCTTGCAATTATGATCATCATGCCCTACCGACCTACAAAAGTTACAGAACAACTGTTGCGGGGTCTGTAAAAACTTCTGCAGCAAATGACAGTTATCCGTGGCATGTTTTCCTACTACCTGACATATAGCGCACCACAATGCAGGTCCTGCACTTGGTCCTGCTTGAGCTTCAGGCCTCAAAGGCATCAATCCATTCCTACAATATAGTTTACAAAGACCGGGAAATGGTCCTTGTCATGCCCTTGACTCTTGCATTTCAAGCACCATACCTCCTCGCACACCTATGGTCAAACCATCCTGTCCTACTTCAGACTTTGCATCTCAAGGCACAGATTCTTCAAATCCACATGGATTTGTTGAACCCCTAACTTTTGATCTTGCATCAGATTTTCATGTAGTCTCATGGCAATCTCCAAGGCCTCTGCCTGAGTTGTTATCTTCTGTTGTGACAGCGCAACCCTTAAGTGTGGCAGTAGCGAAGCCAAAAACCACTTGTGATGCTGTCCATTTGTCAAATTCATGTTGGCTTCGCAGATTATACACTTCAACCTCTGATCTAGTTCCCAAGGCATCTCGCCTGGTTGCATTGGATTTCTTTGAATCCCACAATCAACTGTGCCTCAAATTTAGGCCTACTGAATTCTTTATCCAGTGTTCTTTGGATGTTTGCCACTCCAGAATTTGGGTTATCATTAGAGTACTTGATATCCCAGGTTAGCGCGCAATCTTGCAGAGTGCTAACCAATGTCGCCTTCTTTATGTGATCATCTTTCATGCCTTGAGCTTCCCATACAGCTTTCACAACAAACCATAATTGTTCCAAGTCCTCATTTCCCAAGCCTTTGAACAAAGGCAGCTTCACTAAATTTTCCATATTGAATTGCGGTGGAGGTGGAGGTGGTACGGGTGAAGTCGCAGGTGATGGTGGTGAAGTTGTAGGTGGTGTGGGTGGAGGTAGTATTCACGGGAATCCTTGTCTTATTAACTGAATAACACTTTGCGGAGAAACCTGCGCTATCCCTTCCTCATCACCTCACGGAGGTGAAATCAATGGACTATATTCGGGACCCTTTTTTCCTTCATTTCTTTAGACTTTTCCGCTTTGCGTAGCTCCGAAAATCAAGGTAGCTGCATAACTCGTTTTTTGCACAATAGCATTTTAATCCAGGTATTCAAAGATTTCACGTACTTACCTCATGGTCCTTTGAAAAAGCACCGCTTCGCTTTGTTGTAGCTGACTGAGGTGTCAACCACGAATTTAGTCAAAAATCCTCCTATGACACGATCGAGCCAATGATCGACAACGCGAGTGATCTTGTCCTCATATGCTTCTAATTTCTGTACTAGCTCTGGGGTCCAAACAATAGGACCGTCAAGTTTCCACCTTCCTTGGCTATCTGCTAGCTTCACGATCCACTCGTATAGCTCAATCGGAAAGGAGCAGAAATAGATCTCTGTATATAGGTATCTGTACAACCACTGTTCCTTTATCAGTCGTGGGTTACTATTCTCCCGTGCCGCGAATTCGTGGATCTTCCTATCCAACCAGTCTCTGATTTCCTTCTTAGTTGGATTCTAGTGATATGACATCACACATCTCTTATGCAGATTGCAGTCCCGGCAACGGAACCAGTTGTTAGCTTTAGGGGGCCTGACCCAGGTTCAACATTAATTAGCCAGATAAATCGCTACACTAATGGCCCTTTCGGCATCATCTCGTGGAACGCAGACCGAAGTCTCACCCGAAGCAGTATGGGGGGATGTTGGAACCAAGTTTCCTCACCCTGAGATGGTTGTGAACTCGGTTAATTCCCTCTATCACTGCCTCCGCGCACGTCACTTCACTCTAGGGCTTGCAAGATGAGCCCTCTATTCCATCCTTCAAGACCTTCGCAAAAGGGTACGATCGACCTTCGCGCTACCCCAACCTGCTACGCAGGTACTTTCACACTGCTATGGCAGCATACCATGCAGATTCTCAAATTATTCCAAGTGTCTTACTTATCTTATTAGATAATTATAGTTAACATCGCGTAAACAGATATCCTTGATTGTGTTCAGTTATCCATTGTAATTGCATTCATTTGCACAACATATAAGAATAATAAAGGAAATTCATACATAACATATCAAGATGCATCAACAGAACAAAGACACAGAAATTGTGGAATATTTCTCTTTATTGATTTCTTCCAAGTGATTACAGACTCTATTCACCTTGCGCACACAGCTGCAGGGGTCCGCGCACTCATTTGCGGACTTCTACCATAGGCCTCTATGCACTCAGCTGCAGAGCCTTTACCTACACTACGACCCAAGACTTAGACTTCTTACTATAGAGCTACGACTCTTTCACATTCTATGTCTCTAAAACTACTTAGAGCTTAGCTCTTTTATACAATCCCATGGTCCACGGACCATGGGTAGACCTCTTATAGCCGACTTTACTTTACAAAACTAAGGGTGGAAAACCCTTTATGACTTATGACACCTTCGCACTCTGTGACCACAAAATGTGGAGACTTTACAATTTTATTACAAAATTTGACTCAAACATGGGCTTTTAGCCCCAAAACTATCCTTGGGGGATCCCGCTCCCAACAATGGCAGTCTCTTCATCTTAGTCCTATATGTAGATGATTTGATACTGATAGGGGATGACAAGTTGATCCAGTCTTACAAGGAGGACCTTGCAAGAGAGTTTGAGATGAAGGATATGGGTTTGATGCACTACTTCCTTGGCTTGGAGGTGTGGTAGGGAGATGGATAGATATTTGTTGGATAGGGGAAGTACACCTCTAAATCCTTCATAGATTCCATATGCAAGATTGCAAACCCATGGACACTCCTCTAGGAAGTAACTAGAAGAAAGAGGATGCTTCTAAAAGGGAGGCAGTAGATGGCACTATCTATAGATAGTTGGTACGGTCCTTGTTGTACTTTGTGAACACAAGACCCAATATTTGTTTTGCAGGTAATAAACTTAGTCAGTTTATGGTGGAGCCTTCCAAGCTTCACTAGAAAGAAAACATGTTCTAGATACCTCAGAGGCACAACATAATTTTGTTTATGGTACAAACAAACTGATGGAGTGAAGATTCAAGGCTTCAAAAATACAAATTTGTAAGGGGGTCCCTTAGATAGGAAGAGCACATCAGGAGAAGTCTTGAGTGTTGGGTTAACAATAGTTTCTTGGTATAGCAGGGAACAAATATCTGTAGCACTCAACTCAACAGAGGTCGCATATATGGTTGTTAATCAAGCAACATACGAGGCTATTTGGATGAGGAAGATCCTGGTTGGTCTCTTCAGTCATGGGATGGATCCTACATTGATCCACTGTGACAATCAGAGTTGTATAAAACTCTTTGAAAATCCAGTGTTTCATGATAGGTCCAAGCATATAACCATTAGGTACCATCACCTGAGATATTGTGTTAAGAGGAAGATTGTCATGTTACAATACATTACTATAGAGGAGTAAGATGCATACATTCTGACAAAGGCTTGTCAAGAGACAAGTTTGAGTTCCATTGGAGAAAGATTGGGGTTGTTCTGAACCCTTTTCTTGCTAGGAGGGACTATTAAATTGTAGCAAGAAAAGGCTTCATTTGACTTGTGCCTTAGTCAAATGGAGAAATTTGAATTTCCACTTCAACGGGATGAGTTTTCAGGAAGTTAGCAAGAGTGACATGGCCAAGTCACTCATGTAAGTCATTTAATTCAAGTTTGTGGGCAATAAGTAGAGTTGTGCATGAATTGATTGCTAAGATCTACCAATATAGTGGAGTAATATTTAGTGAAACTCAATTATATAATCTCTAGTATGGAATAGAGTTAATATGAGTTCAACTGAGTAATTGTAACTGTTGTTAACTCACTAATCTCTCAGTTAACTAGTCAATTTACTAAAAATAGCCCTAGCCATGCATGCAATGAATTTCCTAGTGAAGTGGAGGAAAATGGCATAATTGTAATCATTAGTGTATACTAGTGGGTGTACAATGTTTGCATGTAGCAGGTGAGCCATTTTCCTCAGGAATTGTCCAAGGAAATGCGAGCTACCTATTATTTAGGAGTAGGAATTGCATAAGGAAATAGGAGGAAGTAGGAGGCTTATTTTTGGCTAAGTGTTTACCAGAGCAGACTCAGGAGAAGGAGATAACTATTGTAGTGTAGGTTAAGCTTCAAGAATTGAAGTTCTCATTGTAATATATCATTTGTCCCATTTGATATAACACAAATAGAGGAGGGGTTTTTCCCAGTTGGGTGCCCCAATCAAAACTATGTTCATTTTGATTTAATGATTGCATGTGTTTCTATTGTCAGTTTTCCTTCCACGGAATTTAATAGAAGAAATTTGTGTCTATTGATTTCAGTGAGATTTCTTTAGTAGTTACAAATTATGAGTTATTTCTACAAGCTTGAGACCTCCACCCATTAACCATTGAGGTGTAGGTTTTAACTCCGTACAGAAATTACCTGCATATGAATTCTAAAACACATAAAATAAACAATGCGAGAGCATAACACATAAAATACATATACACAGAGAATTTCCCCTGGATCCCAAAACCGGGACTACTAGCTTGATTTTTCATTATTTTCCTTTCAATGTTACAATACATATTTATACATGCCGAAGCATCCAATACCTTGGACCGAAATCCATCGCATCCAAAACCATGGACTGAAAACCATCACGTCCAGAACCATGTTCAAAAATCATGCACAAAACCATAGGTGGTTCCGCCCAACCTAACATAGGGTCCAGAACCAAAATTTTCTGGGGTGCTGCCCCAAACCCCATAGAGTGGGGTTACCTGCACCCCTCAAACCCCCTGTGACCCCCCCACTACGCAATCGATGCAATGAAGGGGGGTCTCCCTCCCCCCTCTAACCCCCGGTTAACTACGTGGGCTAGTCGTGGAAAGAATATAACACAACCCAACATTCTCCCACTTGTTGTTTTCTTTCCATAGGGGGCCACAAGAGAGCTTAGTCATTTATCTAGCCCTGCAATGCCCATTGTTTCTCTACACCAAGAGAACTTCTCAGAGCTCACATAGTTTTTCAATGCATCTACAATATTCTTCAAAGTGTCCACCTTTACCAGCAACACCTTTTTGTCTCTTATCATATCCCTCACAAAGTGATACTGAACATCAATGTACTCTGCCTTTGAATGATATGCAGGGTTCTTTTCCAAGAAAATTGCACTTTGGCTGTCACAGTCTATTCTTATAGCTCCCTGTACTAACCCCATACATGAACACAATCTCTGCAACCAAACTGCTTCCTTGCTTGCATGAGTGGCTACCATGTATTCTGCCCCTGTAGTTGATAGTGCCACTACAGATTATTTCTTACTCATCCAACTGACTGCACCTCCAAATAGGTTAAACACATACCCACTTGTAGATCTTCTCTGATCCAGATCTCCAACCCAATCTACATCAACAAAGCCACAAATATCCAACACTCTGTCTAGTCTTGGCCTTCCTTGGTAGCACAAACCATAATCACTAGTGCCACGCAAATACCTGAAAACCCGCTTCACTACTGTCCAATGCTCCTTTCCTGGTTTTGACATAAACCTGCTCAATACTCCCACTACATGTCCAATGTTTGGTCTAGTACAGACCATTTCATACATCAAGCTACTGACTGCACTTGCATATGGAAGACAGGACATGTCCTCTTCCTCTTCTTGTGTCTTGGGACACTGTTCAGCAGATAACTTTACACCTACAGGAATAGGAACCTTCACTGGTTTACTATCTTGCATATTAAATATTTGCAATATTGTCTCGATATAATTCCTCTGGTTTAACCAGAGCTTCCTCTTTGCCCAATCTCTTTTAATTTCCATGCCTAAAATATAGTTTGCAGCACCAAGATCTTTCATGTCGAATTTGGAGGACAATTGGGTCTTCAAATCCTGGATAATTTCTTTGTCATTTCCAACCAGCAACATATCATCCACATAAAAGACCAAATAAATAACACACTCACCAATTAATTTAAAATACACACAGTGATCTTCTTTGCTTCTGGTGAAGCCAAGTCCCCGTATAAATGTATCAAATTTCTGATACCACATCCTTGGTGACTGTTTTAACCCATACAAAGACTTCTTTAACTTGCATACCAATTCTTTCTTACCCTTCACTGCAAAGCCTTCAGGTTGCTTCATGTATATTTCCTCTTTCAGATCCCGGTGAAGAAATATTGTCTTCACACCATCTGTTCTACCTCAAAACGAAAAGCAACAGTAACAGATAAAAGTAATCTAATAGAAGTTACCTTGGAAATAGGAGAAAAAATATCACCAAAATCAATACCCGGCACCTCGGAATAACCTTTTGCTACCAACCGAGCTTTGTATTTCTCCACCTTTCCTTCTGCATTTGTCTTCGTCTTGAACACCCATTTGCTGCCAATGGGTTTCCTTCCAGCCAGAAACTCCACCAGATCCCAAGCCTCATTTTTGTGCAAAGATGCCATTTCATCAACCATGGCCTCTTTCCAGAGTTTTCCATCCTCTGAATCTACTGCTTCCTTCACAGTTTTAGGATCATCATCAGTAATAGATAAAGAAAAATTTGAACAGAAAGAAGATGGACTATACATTTCTGGCTACCTTCTTTCTTGAACTGATCTTCTCACACCTGGATTTTGTGGTTCTTCATCTTCTGATTCCTCCTCTGTTGCAGAGTCTGATTCTTCCTCCTTTAGCTCAAACTCTATATTCTCAGGTTCCTTTGGTTGGACTTCATGTTTAATAACATCTTTCACCTCTCTGAACACCACATCTCGGCTGTACACAACCTTCCTTGTTACTGGGTTCCAAAGCTTATAACCCTTTAAACCATCCTTATACCCAATAAAGATGCATTTTTCAGATTTACTCTCCAACTTTGTTATTTTCTCCTTTGGAACATGTACGTATGCATCACATCCAAATACCCTCAAATGTGAAAGAGAGGGTTTCTTACCAATCCATACCTCTTGTGGAGTCTTATCCTCCAATGTTGATGAAGGTGACCTATTGACCAGGTGTTGTGGCCATCAACAAACCCCCTCCTTATTTAGTATTAGCAATAACACTAGATAAGTGGGGACCCTTAGTAAAAAATTCAAAAAATTTAATTAAAACTCATGTATTATACTCCTTAAGAAAATATCGCATCGCGCGAAAAAGATAGGACAATTCCTTGTGAGTAGAATGATAAACTGCAAGAATGCGATGCGGAATCCATCTCATCGCATGCATTAAGAAACGCTCATAAGCAAAAATTTTAAGAAATTGCCGACGGCCGATATGCGACATCGCATATTGCAACATCACAAAAAACAGCACACAACTATTTAACAAATTGTAAGGAATTGCGATCTTGCGATAATGCGATAATCGACGATTTTGCGATTGCGCGAAACAGCAACCTGCAATCCTACGATCGGCGTGATCGGCTAAACCTGTGATAACACATATTGACAAAATGCGATAACGCGATGATGCGATGTGAATCGCAGAAATCGTCCATCACAGATTTTCCCCGGCTCAACATTCAAGAAAAATTGAATACGCGCGTTAATAAAAATTAATGAATGTATGCCAAGTGTTAATGAAAGACAATTTTGTGTTTTTCAAAGAGTTAGTTCACGTCAGGTGGCATGTTTTTGTACATCTGTAGAGCTCAGAGCTTTCTTGTCAATTTTTATTATCATTATGCTCTCCTTATGTGTGAACTACAGGAATGGAAGATAGAAACAATATGAAGCAATGTGCAGGGAGCGATTAAGGAAAAGGGTAAAGATTCAATGCTCGGAAGCAGAGAAGAAATGCTCTCATGAACGGATGCCGCATGCAACAGAGCCACAAATTTCAGAGCGCTACTAAGATATTCATTGCAGATCTATCAGTCAGAGCCATGGTTCAATGAATGGTTGAATAATGCTGATATCAACAGGCGATTTAACACTCAAGGGTAGAAGTTCACAAAAGCAGTATGTTTGCAAAATTTTAAAGCTTATACCTAGTGAAGGAAAGACGCTAAAGGCGAAAAATGCACCAGAAAGGCCCGGATCAAAAAACGGAGGCAGTTTTCGATGCGCGATTAGCGCCTAGCGCTAATCGCGCTAGGCTGAGAAAATTTCTCAAAAAGCAAAGTCCTTAACTGCTTAGTCACTCGTAAGCCCGGAAACGCAAGAAAGCAGAGGTAGAGGCAATTTAAGGGTTAACCAAGTGGAATTTGGGTTATTACTAAGTATACACAGTAAATCCACATAGCCAGAGATGATTCTAGAGCATATCTGCTATTTTGCTGGAAAAAATGGTGCCAACACTTTCCATTTCTGTTTGTTTAGCTCAACCAAAAGCGGAAGACAGTCAGCCAACTCTACCCAGGCAAATATTGAATGTTCACAACATTAAGGAGCAAATACAGAAATAGTTAGATGATAGATTTAATTTTTAGAAATAATTTTTCTTATAAAAAGGGTGGTAATTTAAACCATATCCTGAATATGTGTAATTAAGTTATTTAGTTAGTAGTATTTAAACCCTTCTCATGCATTTAGAGAAGGGCCCAAAAATTTATCAAAAACTTGTCCTCAGAACATGCACTTTTTCACCCTCTGAGGAGGTTTTGGTGAATGAATGGATCAAGATTTGTTGATGTTTGCATTTGATATCTGCTACTGATGTTGCACTTCTGTACTCTTAGTAGATGTTAGAGCAAGAAGAAATAAATCATTATTGCTTGAAGCTTATGAGTAGGACCAGTCATAAATGGTACTTTTATCTCTTGACCATTTCTGCTTATATGATAAAGTGATATATAGTTTTTAGTTGTTTATATGTTATTACATGAATGCTTGAGTTACCATTTGGCACTTTTGTACGGTGGAACTATTTATTTATGTTTAATGTATGAATAGCTTATTATGCGATATGTTGTTCACAACTGTTTTGCCTAACCTTTTATGCGAAATAGTTCATCTTAATTGATTTCCTTTCTTATAATCGCTAAACAATCTTTATTACCAGTTGTTATTTGAAATTTCTTTAGATCACATAATAGAAGAGTTACATCCCGGGTTAGCATAGATTAGATGTTCTGTTTTTATTAGATTACCATAGCATAGAATTAGATTAAAGTTTGAATTAAAATAGCTTAGATAGCTACTGTTAGATAAGCAACATCCAATTCTACACACACACACCCATATATTGGGAAACTGGTCCCATTATCCCCAGTCGGACTCGCTATACCAAACGGATAAGGAGCTGCCAACCAAGGTCCGGACCGGGCGGGTATCCCCCTTGTTTTCGACCCGATTTTCGGGGCTTCAACATATTTGGCGCTAGAATGAGGGCCTGAACTATGAATGGCAAGTAAATCCAAATCTGAATACCATTCCGAGAGTAAATCGCCCTCATCATCTCCCCCGACTTCCCCATTACATTTAAATCCAGAGTCAGAAGTCGCTCGAGTATCAACCGCTGCTACCCACCCTGATATTTCAGACCAATCTACCATTGAACCTCCTGAAGTCGAATCCCTGATTCACAAACTTCAACGATTTTCCATCTCCCCTCAGAGGTCTGATAAATCTCAAGGCGGCATGACTTCGCAGTACAACCCTGCTCATCCCCTGACCAGGCTAAAGAGTGAAAAGTTTGGCGTTAAGCCAACCGAACTACCTCTTCCAACCAAGAAAAGAGCAAGGAAATCACCGCAGGAGTCTGACAGTGAGACTCTTTCGTCCACATCATCCATCTCAAATACTTCACCACAAAGTCAACCATCCACACCTCCACTCCAGATCATCGTTCATCCATCCACTGGAACTCCCACAACCCTTCTTCAATCATCTACGATCATAGTATCCTCATCCTCCCAGCCACGGGCATCATCTTCTGCACTTTCCTCTGGTAGCAGTTCAACGATGGCCCAATCCCCGTGGAACAACCCTGGGGCAGTCTTAATGCCTGCACCCTTGAGTCAAATACCGGCCCATCTTGAGAAATGGCCTACCAAATTCAATCCCGAGGCAGGTATGCTAGCAGAAGAGCACATAAATAACTTCATGCTTTCCATTAATCTCAATGGGGTTACTAATGAAGATGCTGTTGTTCGGCTTTTTCCTTATACACTGCAAGGGACAGCCGGGTCATGGTACTTTTCATTACCCTCCGGATCCATTACAAGTTGGGAAATCTTCCAGGACCAATTCCTAACCAAGTTTGGTGATGACAGATCAACGACAACGTTAATCAATGACCTATCCAATATTAAAGCCAAAGCTAGAGAGCCTATTAAGGATTTCAATTTACAGTTCAACAAAATTTTCAACAAAATTCCTACTGCTTCTCATCCCAGCGAAGAAGTACGATGCGAATGGTATATTACCGCTCTGCCATCAAACATAGCCATCTTCGTGGACAGGGCAAATAAAACAACCTTAGCTGAAAACATGAAAGAGGCAATAGCAATAGAAAAACGAATAATAGCTCTGGAAAAGAGATCCGCGATAGAGGAACGTAAGTCTAAAAAGGTCACCTTCAAGGAAGACTCCAAGAAGAAACAGCCAAAAGATCCTTTTGATTTAGAAGGATTGCAGAAAGTTGTAAAGACCATGTCCAATGAGATGGTCGACATAAAAAAGCACGTAGCGGATACTTCTTCGAAAAGGCCCTACAAAGCTTTTAAAAGAGGTCCTTCAACGGATGCAAAGCCACCCAATGCCATATCAAATGCTGAATCCGAGAAAGAGGAAGAGGAAATTGCCACTGAAGGGCATACCAATGACGAAGAAGTTGTGGAATTACAAGGAATGTGGGACTTCATCCTCCCATAAGAGGAAGATCAAGAAGTATTTCCAGTTAGCACACGAAGTAAAAATCAGCTTGATCCTCCCCAAACTACCCCTAAGCAAAAGAGCGCAAGATCTGCAACAAAAGATAAAGTCGCAACAAAGAAAATGACATCCAAAGCGACTCAAACTAGCCCAGTCCAAGCAGATGAAACAACTCCATCAAAAACACTGACAGTGTCCGATGAAATGGAGTACAATATCATTGATGACATGAAAAAGACTAGAGCTAATATCACCCATTACGAACTAAGCAAATTGAAACATCAACAGAAGATAATGATGAAAGAATTACACGCCGTGCCAATTGCACCTTTGCCTGCCGCTGCACTTTCTCAAGCTTCCCACAACATGGGAAGACCTCCAACGAACGCGATCAGTAATATTGACCCAAATGACATCGCCTTGATTGGAGGAAGATCAAGATCTCACACTCCCCCGTTTCTCCTTATGAAATCTTCAATAAAAATGTGCACAATTGTTTAGTAGATTCTGGTGCTTCATCGAATATTTTACCCAAATCTATATGTGCCAAATTAAATGTTCAACCACAGAAATCCGCAGTGCGCATAGTTCAGCACGATCGATCTCAAATCGAAGTGATTGGCGAACTAAATCAAGTAACCATAAGATTGTCATCTAACCCGAAGGTATGTGAGGTTATTGACATTCTAGTTGCTGACATCCCAGAATTCTATGGCTTAATTCTTAGCAGGGATTGGTCAGAGAAACTCCATGGATACTTCGCAACTGATTGGTCGCACATGTGGCTGCCCTACAACATTAAACCAAATCAAATAAAAGTTGAACGAGAGCTACACCAAAAGTACATAGTAATGGAGTTAGAGGGAGAAAATGAACCGGTACCATATAACAACAGTATCGTTGGCAATTACTTGGTAGATTCCTTCCTCAACAATTTCAATGCTCATGCGTCACCTTATTTAGAAAATTTTGTTTTGTCCCAAGTTGGGAATTTTTCTAGAACTGATAGTTAGAAATGTATTAATTTTTTAGATAAACCTGTAAATATATCTTTGTTTTAGAAATTATTTTTTGATGGCTCTATATCTAACGAAGGAGCAGGAGCAGGATGCGTTCTGATTAGTCTAGAAGGAGAAAAGATCATGCTCACATGCAGACTCAAATTTGATTGCACAAACAATACAGAAGAATACAAGGCTTTGGTTCAAGGCCTGTACAAAGCAATCGGGTTAAATGTCAAGTATCTTCAAGTCTTTGGAGACTCTGAGATTGTGGTTAAGCAGGTACGTAACACTATACATTGCTTATCAAGTCACTTAAAACACTATCAATCTTTAGTACAAAACATGACTAAGCATTTCATAGTGTTTAATATTTCTTCAATCCCCAGACTCCAAAACGCAAGTGCAGACCTTTTGGCTAACGTAGCCTCTAAGCTTATTCCCTCTAAAGATTTTATTCCAGATAGATTCTCAATAGAATTAATCTTTAGACCGTTGGTGGGCTCCAGTATTGTAGCAATAATGCTACAACTCCTGGAGCTTCCTTCTCTAATTTTATCAACCCGGTAGTTCGTAACAAACTTAGAAGCGATGGTGCTGTATGCACAAGTACTAGCTCTTGCCGCAGCTGTCACTTGGTCAGCTGGCACAAGTCCACTAGGGGCTCAAGCCAACTTCTATGAGCTCTTAGAAGAAGCTTTTTAACCGATGAACAAAAGCTAACTCAAAGGAAATTAACCTACTTGCAGAAAGGAACTGAAAGCCAACAAGAAACACAAACCCTAGCAAACCCTAATTCTACCAGCTAGTCCTACTGATGCAACGGTGAGAATGAAAACTACTGAAAGTGATGCCATTACTTCTATGAAGGTGAGATGCATGTGTCTAGACTACTTTTATTTGAAGAGAACATATTTTTGTATTTTTGTTCAAGTTGTTGGAATTATTATGCATGTGCTTCTAACTGGGTCTTTACTGTGCAGGGGTAGGTCAAGGGGAGAAATGCTTGGAAGAGGTCAGGAAGGCTCAGAGAGGGTCTAAGGAGTCCCTAACATCCTTTCAGAGAGTTTCACAAAGTTTGGATGCCAAGCAACCGTGTTTATGAGCTTCTACAGGAAGTCTGCAGGGGTTCTACAGGATGTTCAGAATTTCTACAGGAAGTTCAGTAATTCCTACAGGATGTCCTATACTTAGATTTTTGGGTGATGGGTGAGTGGACGAGGCTGCATGGATGGATAGGGAGGTAGGAGAGGAGCTTGTAATGACTCAGTGACAGAGAGATGAGATGAAGAGGGGGTGTGCTAAACTAGGTTGTCTTGAAGAGGGTAGAAAGAATGGAAGGTCGGAAAAGGTAGAATAACGAGGGTGATAGAATGGTTGAGAGATAGGGGGTCTAATTGGGAGATGAGTAGTTGGCCTGGGCATGGCTTAGAAGGATAAGAGAGTGAGGAAGTAGTACTGCACAGTGTAAATGGAACAAATCTTCCACGTCCTGCACATAACCGGAGTATTATTAACCTATCCTAACTGTTTGATAACACCAACGAACAACAACGTTATTTCTAAGGAAAATCATGCATGGTACTGCAGCAAAGAATCATTCCACAAGATCTGAACGCATGGACAACTATTACAACGAAAACATTGCATCAAAGATTGCATGAACATGTAAAACAATGTTTTTGGTGGGTGGCACTGTCTGCAATTCCAGCCCCTAGACAGAGGTGAAAATGAGTGTGCAGTCAACCCTTTCTTGGAACTCTTATTAACTCCAATCTCCTTACTCTATTCTAAACTGCTGAAGCAACTCTGTTTCATAAAACTAACCTACTTAACCATACCAAGAAATTGAACTCAACAAACTACGTTTCCAAATGTATGTAAAGTAAAAGAACAAAAACACGATGCTGAAAGAAAGATAACAATACAAAGGAAGGAGGCCTTAGGCTCTCAGGTTGGGCCCAACCCTGAGAGCTATGTCTCCTTTAAGAACTCAGAACTGAACTCAAATCTGCCTGCTTTCCATTAAAAGATAATAATCATAAGTCAAATGACATGCAAAAAATGGCTTACAAAAGAGCAAAATAGAGCTACAGCTCGTAATCCAGAATGTGCAACAAGGTTTCAAAAGTCTTTTTCGAAGGCTACAGCCTCATCATTTATACATTACGAGGTCCCAAGCTGGACTCCTAAATCAGTGGGATTTGGCTGACCAAACTAGGAGTGAACTGCTGCTTCCTCAAAATCCGTTTGGCTGCCTTCTAACTCGGTGGTGGTGGCTGTCAGAGCTCAGAGTTGGGGGTGAAGATCACGAGGAAGGCCATTCAATGCTATGGACAACCTTCCTACAAAATCTCAATCCCATCTTGGTTGTCTCCTAGCCCCCATCTATGTGGTTTTGCTCCATTAAATGTCAAAAAACCTGAAATAAGCACGTGTTAGCCACCTAGGAATAGTGACTGCCCTCATTCGTACAAATGACATAAATATACTAAGAAAATGATGCATAAGTCATGAAAAATGAAGGGTTGAGCAAGTGTAGTTAGGCCAAATGAGCCCAAAATGTTACCAAATTTTGGGCTCATCATCACCCCCCCAGCTAAAATGATTGCTCATCCTTGAGCAACTAATCCAGCTCCTCGTCCTTCATTGCCTTCACTGCCACCCTCACATCCCAGGCTTCTGCAGTAGTGTCCTCCTCACTGATATGGAACCCAGCCTTTCTTTCCACCTCTTCCCACTGTTCATGCTCATCTTTTTCTGTGCTGCCTTCCATCAATCCTAACAGCAGAGGTGGGCTTAGCTTGAGGCCAATCCAGCTAGCCTGGAGGTTCTGCATGGATTTCTTATAGAGGGGCACCCGTACTAGAGCTTCCCTCATTCGAGTTGGAGTGTGATATTCCCTGATTTTTAGACTGTGGGCCAATGTGTTCCATCTGCGGGTGCAAGCTTGAACACAGTTGTCCCCTAATAGTCGCTCCATATCCTCGAAATGCGCTATGGCCTGGGCCTGCTGATCCATATATTTCAACGAAGCTTGAGGGTTGGTGGATAAGTGTTGGTGTGCCGATATTAATGCAGTTGGATCCCCTGGCTCTGCTCTAATTAGTAATGGCTCATTCAGCTCTCGGTTCATGACCTCTTTAACTTCTGCTGCTCTCTTGTCTTCATGGTTCATCCATGAGGCAACCGCCATTAACTGCATATCCCCTAAGACCGTGTTGGGATCCCATGAAGTCACATTAGGAAGGGCCAAATTATGGAGATAAAACTCTGCTAGTTTGGCCTTATCCTCTGATGAACTGGTATTGCATAATTCAGTGAACTGCTGCAGGTCTTGGAGCTGAGAGATACCCCTCTGTGCTAATGCGTTAATCTAAAATTGTAGCCATTGGTCTCTCAGGTACAGGCCATAGGATTTGGCTGACTGTCTGCATTGTATAGCATCCATGGCCCAACTGGCCATGCAGGCCAATTGTGCCTCTTTTTGCTGCAACTGCTGTTTGAGAGCTTGTAGATGCATGGTTGGCTCCCCAAGACCGACTTGCAGTCCTTCTCTACCTTGCTGTTCTGCGGTGGTGTCCCCTGAGGATGTGCCCTCTCCTTTCTTCAATTCCTGTAGCTGCAGTCTCAATTTTTCATTCTCTTCCTGTAGGAACACCCGCTGGCAATTTGCCACGTGTTTGGCCATAGCTAATTCCTTTCGTGCCTCCTTGAGTTGTTCCTCCAAGGGGCCTATATCAGCCACTCCTTTCGATTTAGCTATTTTCATCCACGTGTGCGTTCTCACTCTTTCTTCCTCCAACGCAAAGAAAAGTGGCACAGTGAATTTCTGTGGTATAATCTTTCCAGCTTCTAAGAAATTATAATATGAGCTCAGACTTGGCTGGGGACTAGGCTCCGGAATATGCTCTTTCTCTTCTTCTCTCGGTGGCTCTGCTTCGTCTTCCCTCGGTGGTGATGAGGGTGCTTCTCCCTCCATCCTCTCTGTCTCCTTAAGCCGGGCTAAGGTTTCCTGTAGAGCAGCCTCAGCATCCTGTAGCCGGGCTTCTGAAGCCAACCTGTCCATTCTCTCTTTCCACGTAGTTGTTTTCGGGCTCCCCCTCTCATAGGTGACTGATATCTTTGAGGGGGACCTCTCCCTGGGCGAAGTAGGGGTATCCTCTATAGTAATTGGGCTGCTGGATGGAGGCTGTGGCCTACCTGTTTTTATTCTTACACTTCTCCGGGATTTAAAATACAGAGGGATCTCCCTCTTCCTCTTTTCCTTCGGCTTAGGAGGTGTACTAAGGGCGACCAGCACGGCGGCTTCCTCCCTTTCAAGAATCTCGGCTCTCTTTTCCTTTGGTTTTCCTTTCTTAGGGCTTCTTGTAGAAGACCCTATTTTAGTTGTTTTCTGGCTTCCTGTAGAAGTCGTTTTTGGTTTTCCTGTAGAAACATGTGGCACCATTTTAGCCTGTTTTGCTGAGTGTGTTTTGCTTTTTGACTTGGTCGAGGCTGTTGTCGAGGTGCCTTTACTGACGTGGACTGGCTCAGTCCTGTCCACCCTACTTTGCAATCTTTTCTCTCTGGGTGTTAATACGGATTTGTCATCCTTCTCTTTGGCAACCTTTTTCTCTTGTTTCTCCTTTTTCTCTTTCTTCGGTGCTTTGGCCATGGGTTCTTGGCCTTTTCCTTTCTTCCCTCTGGGCACTGACTCCTTCTCCTCACTGCTGGACGAACCAAGCTCTTCAGTCAACATTTTTATATCGCCATCCTTAGTCAGATTTCGGAAGGCTTCCCATGAGAGAGGGACTTTGTATGTGTGGAGTGCATCCTCCACGAGGAGCTTAATGAGCCCGTGATGAGCTACCTGGTCTGGTGTGCCCTCTCGTAATTTAGTGGCACATTCAATCATAGACTGCAGGAGGAAGTAG
This sequence comes from Pinus tabuliformis, assembly GCA_031772625.1. Classification (NCBI taxonomy): domain Eukaryota; kingdom Viridiplantae; phylum Streptophyta; class Pinopsida; order Pinales; family Pinaceae; genus Pinus; species Pinus tabuliformis. The sequence continues at coordinate 618,210,735 of CM062809.1, forward strand.
GGAATACTTAGTTTGCTTTCTGCAGGTAGGTCCATCTGATGCCTTAATTCTGTGAGTAGCTAGAAATGGTACCCATATACAATGCTGAACCATCCCTCGCACGTTATGTATTTCATTATTTGGAGGCTGACCTCGCTCCAAAGTGGTAGTAAGCTAGTTCTGTGAACCCCGTTCTTGTCCTCTGAGAATTGCTCCTCTGGTGGAAAGAATTCCTTTTTAGCCTTTTGGCCTAATCTCCTCTCCTCCTTGTCCCACGGTACCCCCATTGGGAGCTCAGTGACTCGGATGATGAATTGTGGGGTGAGTCTGAGACTCAAACCCCTGAAATTGACAGTGGCCATCGTTTTTGATTTTGGCTTTAGAGCCCGCAAGAACTCCTCTGCCACCTCATCATCATATCCTTGAAGTTTGTCACAGAACGACATCCATTGCGCACGAGTGAACAGCTCTACCACCTCAGGGTTCTCCCTTAGTTTCTTTGAGTCGGTTGGTTCTTTTCTGATGAATCCACCCGGCATAGTGAAAACCTACTCTATTAGCTGGAGGTGGCGGGTGCGTATCAAAAACTAGCCTTTTGGGACAGAGCGTAGAACTACGCCTCTGCCACGCACACAATTCGCGAAGACTATCTACAGATGAGCCTTAAAAATCACATCCTGTAGAAAACTCCACATATACTTCGACGACAATTCAAGCAAAAGGAAGACAATGCTTGCAACTTTTATGATCAAACTGTAGTTTTTACGTTTTGGAGAATGTCGACTCCGCCACCCTCGAAACCAATTGCATGGGAGGAACAGGTTCAGGCTTACCTTTTCCAATTCGCCACCTTTGACGTGAAGAAACCAATTTTCCTCGTGGCAGTGAGCTTCCTGTAGCGTGGCTTTCCTGTAGAAGCAGCGCACGGGTTCTAGAGAGCACTGCAGTGGTTCTGCGCCTTCTGTGCCGCTATCAGACGTTCGAACAAGCCGAAGACTTGGAGTAACGAGCTTCAGAGAAATTCAGACGCTCACTCGACTTCTAAACGGCTGATGATAAATGCATGGGGTAGCGATCTAGCCGATGGATTTGAATCACGGCGGAATTCATGGCGCGGGGGTGAGCTGTCACTGCCGGACCGTTGGACTTCGTCACCTAATCATTCCACTGCAAGTTTCCCTGACTGCCGCATCATTCTCCGCAGATCCGCCGCCGTCATTTCTGTTAAAACGTCGCTTCTCCCCGACTGGACACTTCTCACGTGTCTATTACCCGATTTTCTTGCCACGACCGCCACTTACCAAATCCGACTAGACCATCTGACTGGTCATCGTGGCCAGTGGAATGGCCATTCGACTGCTCAACCCATTCATTCCCACACTTGCAAACATTTCATAGTATTATTCATGTAATTCGAACGAATGAAGGGTGAGGCACTTACCTGTGCGGCCGCGACATGATTTCCAGGTTTCAGGACGATGGTGATTGGATTTGTTGTTTGTTGCGTCGTGCACAGGCATGGGGGTTATTCCTCGCAGACTGCTGCTGGCTACAGAGCTTATTACCTAGCTGCGGATGGTGCATGTGCCCGCTCTATGTTCTGCAGGCGTTTTGATAGTGTACACTCCAGCTGGCTGAACTGCTACGGGATTCCTGTAGGATGTCCTGTAGCAGTTTTTCCTCCTCGGGTGCATGCTGAACGGTGAAGATGGTGGCATTACGATCATGATCGACTGGCCCTCAGATGGCTTTGATAAATATTGCATGGTATCTCTGCATCTTCTTTCCATTTGAGAATCGCTTTCTCTGATAATTCGGTGTTCTGATTTGACTGTGCAGGTATTTTCCATTGCATGGAAACTGGGGTGGTAGAAGGAGGTGACAACAGTGCGTGATGGAAAAAATAGTAGCTTGCATGCCTCCATGCCTGACCTTGGGCGTTAGATCTCCTCACACAGTCAATTCTGGCCGTCCCGAGCTTCTATAGGAAGTTTCCTATAGAAATACAGAACTTCCTGTAGAAAGTCCTGTAGCTTCCTGTAGAAGACTAAACTGTGATCAAATCGTGCCCAGACCTTGGAGAAGATGAATGTTTCCGGAGGGGGTGCTGGTGAGGTCACCTGGTAGTGTAGTAAGGACCCTTGTCTTTGAGTTGAGGGACCCTCTTCCTTCATTGAATACCTGCAACCTGCATATATTGCCACATTGTGAACTTGTTGTCCCTTCTTTTTTTTTTTTTTTTGAAAGACAGCAGGGGCGCCTCAATGAGGTTTTCACCCTTACCATCTGCCTTGAGTGCCTCAAAGAGGTTTTCACCCAAGGGTCTTTATTTTCTCTTTTTTGTTTTTGTTTTTTTTTTTTTTTGAAAGACAGCATGGGCGCCTCAATGAGGTTTTCACCCTTACCATCTGCCTTGAGCGCCTCAGAGAGGTTTTCACCCAAGGATCTTTATTTTATTTTTTTTATTATTTTTTTTTTTTTTGAACTCAGGGTATGCCCAAAACAGAGGCAAAACCCTTATCTATGACCAGCACTGATTTTTCCACAGTTTTGATGAATTCTTGCCTTGACAGAGGCTTTCTGTAGATCTTCAACCGATGCCCATTGACAAGCATAGGGATGGCCTCCTCGTCAATGGTCTGAATAAGTACAGATCCATTGTCATTACATTTTTCCACTGCATATGGTCCCAGCCATCTGGTTCTCAGCTTCCCCTTGAAATCTTTATGCCTGGAATCATACAACAACGCCCAATCTCCTGGCTGAAATTGTTTGTCATTGAGGTGTTGGTCATGCCACACCTTCCTCTGAAGTTGAACCACTTCTGAGTGAAGAAGGGCCTGCATTCGGTGCTCGTCCAATCCATTCAACTGCAATAACCTTTCTTGTTGGGCATGGCTGAGATCTAGGTCCAGCTGAGCTGCCATCCTCAAAGTGTTGTACTCGAACTCAATTGACAACAAAGCTCTCTTCCCATAGACCAGCTCATAAGGTGTTAAGCCGGTTGTGGTCTTCCAAGTGGTGTTGTAAGCCCATGTGGCCTCAACCAGGTGATCTGCCCAATCTTTCCTACTGTTGCTCACCACCTTAGTCAAGATCCCTTCCAATGCTCTATTGGTGACTTCCACCTGCCCATTTGCTTGAGGATGATAGGGGGTGGAAGTCCTATGCTTGATTTTGTGATGAGCTAGCAGGTCTTCAATTAAGTTGGAGGTGAATTGGCTTCCTTGATCGGTGACTAGCTCTCTTGGGTAGCCAAATTTGTAGAAGATGTTCTCTCTTAAGAACTCAGCCACCTTTTCCTCTGTCGCTGCTTTGATTGCCTTAGTTTCTGCCCACTTTGTCAGGTAGTCTGTGCACACAATGATGTAAGACCTTTGCCTCGAAGGAGGATTGATTGGACCCACAAAGTCCATACCCCACTTCTCAAATGGCTCAAGAGTCACTTGAGGTTAGAGAGGCATTTCATCCCTTGGAGTCAGTTTCCCCATCCTTTGGCATCGGTCACACTGGCTGATATACCTTATGACATCTTGATGAAGCGTGGGCCAATAGTAGTCTGCCTGTAGGATTTTGAAGGCAGTCCTCTTTGCTGCAAAATGTCCTCCATAGGGGCCATCATGACAGGTTAGGAGGATATCAAAGACTTCCTCCTCCCTTACAAAACGCCTTAAGATCTAATCAGGGCAAGCTTGAACAAGTTGCCCCCGATCCAAGTGAATGAGGCACTCTTTCTGACGATTCTGCTCTTCTCTCTTGAGCATAGGTGCGGAGGGAACTATGCTGAAACAAGGTAGTTCGCTATATCAACAAACCATGGAGAGATTATTGAGATAGCAAACAGATGTTCATCGGACATCTGGTCATCCACTGTTCCATCCTCATCTGCAGATAAATCCAATCTAGACAAAAAGTCAGCAACAACATTTTCTTTACCTGGTTTGTCAACGATAGTCAAATCAAACTGATGCAACAAAAGTAACCATCTAATAATACGAGCATTCACATCTGGTTTATTCATTAAATATCTAATTGCAACATGATCAGTATGTACAAATGTTTGATAGCCAGTGATATAATGTCGGAACTTGTTCAGTGCATGGACCACGGCCAAGAATTCTTTCTCAGTTACAGTGTAGTTCAGTTCCGCCTTGGATAAGTTTTTGCTCACGAAGTAGATGGAATATGGAAGTTTTTGTTCAACTTGTCCTAAGGCTGCCCCTATGGCTTTGTTCGAGGCATCAGTGTGGATGTGGAAAGGTAGGGCCTAGTTTGGACCTCTCAAGATTGGGGCAAACACCAACTTGTCCTTTAATTCATTCAGAGCCTTCTGACAATCGTCAGTCCACTGAAACTCAACATCTTTTGCCAAGAGGCCAAACAATGGCGAGGCTAGCTTGCTGAAGTCTTTAATGAATCTCCTATAATACCCTGCTAATCCTAAGAAACTTCGAACATCTCTTACCTTCTGAGGAGGTGGAACCTTCTTGATAAGAGCAATTTTGTTAGGATCCACTTGTAACCCTTGGCAAGAAATGGTATGGCCTAGCACGGTCCCTTCAGTCATCAAGAATTCACACTTTTCAGGACTAAGGGACAGGTTCATCTCAATGCACTTGGTTAGGACTTTTCCCAGATTGGACAATGCTTCCTGGAAGTTGGACCCATAAGGAGTGAAGTCATCCATATAGATTTCCACCAAATCATGGACCAGCTCAGAAAAGATGCTCAAGACGGCTCTCTGGAAGGTGGCAGGAGCATTGCATAGTCCAAAGGGAAGAACTGGGTAAGAAAAGGTACCCCAAGGACAAGTGAAGGTGGTCTTATCTTGGTCTTCTTGGCTGATTTGGATCTGGTTATAACCGCTAAACCCATCCAGGAAAGAGAAAAACTTCTTTCCTGCCAGTCCATCCAACACTTGATCTATGAAGGGTAGAGGAAAATGGTCTTTCTTGGTAGCTTTGTTCAGTTCTCGGTAGTCCACACAGATTCTCCACTTCCCATTTTTCTTGGGAAACAACACCAGAGGGGACACCCATTCGCTATCCGAGATGGGGTAAATGAATCCGACATCCAATAGTTTTTGCAATTCTTCCTTGACGATGTCCTTAAGGGCTCGATTCATTCTCCTCTGGGGTTGCCTATCCGGTTTACAGTCTTCTTTGATGTAGATGTGATGGGTACAGACTGAAGGATGGACTCCTTTCATCTCCTTATAACTCCAAGCAAAAGCATCTAGATGACTGGCCAACAGACTACACAACTCCTTTTCCTGGGAAGGAGATAGGGAGGAGCTGATCTTTAACGTTCTCTCAGGGCCGAACTCCACATTTTTGACTCTGGAAATGACAGGGTTGGTCACACAAAGGTCCACTAGGGTGCTGGCTTGGGCATCCTCCACCAATTCCTCTAAGGACAATGCACTGGGAGGTGGAGTCTAGATCAAGGTCTCAATCAAATCATCTCTGTTGGGAGGCCTCCCCTAGTGGTGTCTAGGGTGCACAAAGGTGCTGAGTACACATCCTCCTATTCTCCTTCCTCCAACCAAAGTGGTAAGTCATGCTCTAGTGAGGGTTGGGCAGGAGGGTACAGAACTAGCTGCTTGGACATAGGACCATTTTTGATGGTCATGTTTCCTGCACGGCAACTTATGTAAGCATCTGCAGTGGCTAACCAAGGCCTTCCCAAAATAAGAGGGTATCCAGTAAGCTTTGCCTTTGGTTGCAGAACTAAGAAATCCGCAGGGTATTCCCAAGAGTCAACAGAGACCAAGACATCCTCTACAATCCCTTCAGGAGTCACGGTGGAGCGATCTGCTAGTTGTAGGACTGTCGAGGTCTTTCTCAAGGAACCCTGAAGGTTGAGTTTGAGCATGGTATCCCTGGTCATCACATTAATGGCAGCCCCCAGATCAATCAATGTGTGAGGTATGATGGTGCCATTGATGTGGACATCCACTACAGGACTCCCCGGATCCAAATACTTTGGGCAGATTACTTGTCCCAACATAAGATCAGACAGTTGTCCTATGACATTGATGGTTGAAGCATCTCTCTTTCGCCTACCTGGGTGTCTAAAACACTTTTCCTTAACCAGTTTGTTGTATATTGGTACATCTTTGATGGCTTGGAGAAGTGGTATTTTCACACACAACTGTTTGAGCTCTCCCAGAAGCTCATCCTCCTCTGGGTTGGGTTGTGTGGTGGCTGTTAGTCTCTCAGGAAAGGGTGGAATGGCCTTTGGTTCACTTTCTTGCTTATCTTCCTCGTCCTCTGGGGGAGGAGGTTGGCGATCCAGAAGAGTCTTTCTAGATCGCAGATTGATCTCCTGGATCTCCACAGCATAGGTAGGGCATGATGTTTCCCCAGTATATACCTGTTGGGCCTGTCTGTTGTTGGGGTTTGGGTTCGGTTGAGCAGGCATTTGAGGTTGCCTTGGAGGAGCAGGAGGTAATGGTTGTGGTTGAGCTGGTGGTGGAGGAAAAATGGCGGGAGGAGTGTTGTACTGGGGCCTCCACCCCGATTGAGGTGCATTCCACTGAGGCTGTGGCTGGGCATGTGAGTGAAATGAATGAGTAGTGGGTTGAGTATGGTACTCAGGTGGGTAAGACCATGGAGGAGGCATAGACCAGGAAGAATGAATAGGGGGTCCCCAGGAAGGCATAGGAGTGGATTGGTTGGGGTTGTAATAAGCTTGGGGTGTCCCTTGCATCCCCTGTTGGTAAGGTCTAGGTCCTTGTGGCCTCCTTTGGTTGAGGAAATAGAGAGGTTCAGTGGGTGCTTCTTTCCCTTGGTACATGGCTTTAAGCCCAGGTAAGGTTGGACATTGGTTTGTGGGGTGGTCCTCCTCACAAACAAAACATACTTCGACCGAATGTAATGGGCATTCGTTCTTAGGGTGTTTCCTTGTACACCTAGGGCAGAAGATAGCCAAGGCTCTCTCAGCTTCTTCTTTCTTCTGTTGGATTCGGAATGTATCAAGTTGCATGGCAATGTTCTGTCTCACCTCACTCTTGAGGTCCTCTAATTGATTTGCAAACTCATGTTTGGAGAAAGGAATACTAGCTGAGAGGAGGTTTCCTCTACCTCTTTTCCGGGCTGCCCTAGAGTGGTTTCTAAACATAGTCTTTATGTCCTCATAAGGTAGTTGGTAAATATCTCCTCCAGCTAGCATGTGAAGGGTATCTAAGATGTCTTCAGGGACTCCTCGGAGTAGAACCAACTTGAGGGATTCAGGGTCAAGTGTGCAACTGGCCCGTTTATAGCTAAGTTGGAACCTTTCCTCGTAATCCTCTAAGGACTCATCATTCCCCATGGTCATCCGAAAGATTTCTCCCTTGGTTTCCTTGGACCTACAGTAGTCCCGGTATTTGGTATTGAAAGCTTGCTGCATCTGAGCCCAAGTGGTGATACTGTTCCCAAGTAAGCCCATGAACCAGCGTAATGCTGCATCCTTAAGGGTTGAGGGGAAGAGTTTCAGTTTCTGCTCATCTTCAGTATAGTCATAGGTTCGACACAGGACAACAAACTCAAATAGGAAGGTATCAGGGTCCTCAGTAGTCAGTCCATGGAAGTGAGGTAAAGCAGAAGGGCTTATGTTCTTCATTTTCATGTCTCCATTGGTCTCTCGGATGGGGAAGGCACCTTCTATTCTCTCATCTTCTCCCCTATGGTTAGCCATGGCTTCAGATGGAGTGTTCTCTAACTCTTCTTCTGCTATAAGATCTTCGTATATCTCAGGAGGTTCGCCTATAGGTTCTTCTGGATCACTGTCACCAAAGAAGAGAGAAGGGTGACTCAGTGATGTGGTGGGGTTGTTGGGTAAGAATTTGTCTGTTCTATCTCGATTCCTACGAGGCATGAAATGGAAAGACTTTTGATTGCTTTTGTTTTTTCTCTAGTACCTGCAAAAACTGAAACAGATTGAACTACAACTAACTATCTTACTGAAATGAAAATGAAAGAAGGAAAGGACTAAGCTATGTTGCTCAAATGAAATTGCGGGAAGGAAATGCTACTCTACGCTTGCAAAATTGAAATTCTATTTTACGCTTGCAGAATTGAAAGTCTAATCTATGAAAGCAGGAAATTTCTACTTTACTTTTGCGGAAATGAAATTGCAGAATGGAAATGAAATAAACTATTTAGCAGAAGGCGAGAGTAGGAAAATAGAAGAAAAGAAACAATCACTAATACTCCGACGCTTCCCCGGCAACGGCGCCAAAAATATGGTGGGCTCCAGTATTGTAGCAATAATGCTACAACTCCTGGAGCTTCCTTCTCTAATTTTATCAACCCGGTAGTTCGTAACAAACTTAGAAGCGACGGTGCTGTATGCACAAGTACTAGCTCTTGCCGCAGCTGTCACTTGGTCAGCTGGCACAAGTCTGCTAGGGGCTCAAGCCAACTTCTATGAGCTCTTAGAAGAAGTTTTTTAACCGATGAACGAAAGCTAACTCAAAGGAAATTAACCTACTTGCAGAAAGGAACTGAAAGCCAACAAGAAACACAAACCCTAGCAAACCCTAATTCTACCAGCTAGTCCTACTGATGCAACGGTGAGAATGCAAACTACTGAAAGTGATGCCATTACTTCTATGAAGGTGAGATGCATGTGTCTAGACTACTTTTATCTGAAGAGAACATATTTTTGTATTTTTGTTCAAGTTGTTGGAATTATTATGCATGTGCTTCTAACTGGGTCTTTACTGTGCAGGGGTAGGTCAAGGGGAGAAATGCTTGGAAGAGGTCAGGAAGGCTCAGAGAGGGTCTAAGGAGTCCCTAACATCCTTTCAGAGAGTTTCACAAAGTTTGGATGCCAAGCAACCGTGTTTATGAGCTTCTACAGGAAGTCTGCAGGGGTTCTACATGATGTTCATAATTTCTACAGGAAGTTCAGTAATTCCTACAGGATGTCCTATACTCGGATTTTTGGGTGATGGGTGAGTGGACGAGGCTACATGGATGGATAGGGAGGTAGGAGAGAAGCTTGTAATGACTCAGTGACAGAGAGATGAGATGAAGAGGGGGTGTGCTAAACTAGGTTGTCTTGAAGAGGGTAGAAGGAATGGAAGGTCGGAAAAGGTAGAATAACGAGGGTGATAGAATGGTTGAGAGATAGGGGGTCTAATTGGGAGATGAGTAGTTGGCCTGGGCACGGCTTAGAAGGATAAGAGAGTGAGGAAGTAGTATTGCACAGTGTAAACGGAACAAATCTTCCACGTCTTGCACATAACTGGAGTATTATTAACCTATCCTAACTGTTTGATAACACCAACGAACAACAACGTTATTTCTAAGGAAAATCATGCATGGTACTGCAGCAAAGAATCATTCCACAAGATCTGAATGCATGGAAAACTATTACAGCGAAAACATTGCATCAAAGATTGCATGAACATGTAAAACAATGTTTTTGGTGGGTGGCACTGTCTGCAATTCCAGCCCCTAGATAGAGGTGAAAATGAGTGTGCAGTCAACCCTTTCTTGGAACTCTTATTAACTCCAATCTCCTTACTCTATTCTAAACTGCTGAAGCAACTCTGTTTCATAAAACTAACCTACTTAACCATACCAAGGAATTCAACTCAGCAAACTACGTTTCCAAATGTATGTAAAGTAAAAGAACAAAAACACGATGCTGAAAGAAAGATAACAATACAAAGGAAGGAGGCCTTAGGCTCTCAGGTTGGGCCCAACCCCGAGAGCTATGGCTCCTTTAAGAACTCAGAATTGAACTCAAATCTGTCTGCTTTCCATTAAAAGATAATAATCAGAAGTCAAATGACATGCCAAAAATGGCTTACAAAAGAGCAAAACAGAGCTACAGCTCGTAATCCAGAATGTGCAACAAGGTTTCAAAAGTCCTTTTCGAAGGCTATAGCCTCATCATTTATACATTACAAGGTCCCAAGCTGGCCTCCTAAATCAGTGGGATTTGGCTGACCAAACTAGGAGTGAACTGTTGCTTCCTCAAAATCCGTTTGGCTGCCTTCTAACTCGGTGGTGGTGGCTGTCAGAGCTCGGAGTTGGGGGTGAAGATCACGAGGAAGGCCATTCAATGCTGTGGACAACCTTCCTACAAAATCTCAATCCCATCTTGGCTGTCTCCTAGCCCCCATCTGCGTGGTTTTGCTCCATTAAATGTCAAAAAACCTGAAATAAGCACGTGTTAGCCACCTAGGAATAGTGACTGCCCTCATTCGTACAAATGACATAAATATACTAAGAAAATGATGCATAAGTCATGAAAAATGAAGGGTTGAGCAAGGGTAGTTAGGCCAAATGAGCCCAAAATGTTACCAAATTTGGGGCTCATCAACCGTCCATTCCTGACAACATCACAAATTGGAGAGTATTCAATGATGATCCAGATATCGTAAATTTCCTCACATATAAAGGATTCTACTCCAATCAAATAATCGACGAAGACCAGCACGATCGACAATTGCAACAAAATAACACTAATAATGCTATACCAAAGTCGGTGGTTAAGTTAGAAGACTTATATGATTTGAAAGATCGGTTTAAGAGGTCTACCAATTCAAAACTCTACAGTTCAACTTTGAACTATGAATTAGTAAACCTAGGGACCGATGCTAAACCACAAAACATTAATCTAGGCCTCGGCCTAGCCTCTGAAGAGAAACTAGCGTATATTCGTCTTTTGAGAAAATATAAAAATGTTTTTGCCTGGAATTATGATGAGCTGAAAACATACGACACTTCTATCATCCAGCATACTATTCCTATGATTGATAACGAAAAACTTGTCCAACAAAAACTGAGAAAGATCCACCCCAATTTAGAAAATCAGATAAAAACCGAGCTCAACAAGTTACTGAAAGCCAGGATAATCTTCCTCGTCAGACATTCCAAATGGGTCTCCAATATGGTACCCGTTAGAAAGAAAAACGGAGACATTAGGATTTGCATTGACTTTTGGAATCTTAACAAAGCCTGTCAAAAAGACAATTTTCCTCTTCCACCTATGGAGCAAATACTGCAGGCGGTGGCAGGTTCAGAACTAATGTCTTTCTTGGATGGATTTTCAGGGTACAATCAAGTGTTGGTATATCCTGATGATCAGTTGAAAACCACATTCAGAACTTGTTGTGCCCTACAACAACCCCCCATTTCATAACATTTTTATCACAAACAATTTACATATGAAATGGGTCCCTTTTAAAATTTTTAATTGGCATTAATAAACTTGTTCAAATAAGGTATGATAATAAAATGAGCTTATACAAAAAACCCTTGTTGAACAAATGATAAGCCATTTTTGGTTAAGTCCAAAAACGTAAGCGCAAGTTCGGTTGCCATCTTGGTTTTTCCCGATGCGATATCGCTATCGGCCATCGGCAATAGCCAATGCACACACAAAAAGGCACATACCTTTTCCCCGATGCGACGCGATATCGGCGATCAATTATCGGCGCTATTTCTTGTGAAAAACGTTTTGAAGCTTTTACCCGATGCGATATCGCATATCGGCAGTCGGTACAATCCTACGCATTTTCATAAGACGTTTATATCCTTTCCCCGATGCGATATCGCTATCGGCATTCGCTAAAAGCAATTGATACACATTCAGGGGTTATATTCTCGCGCTGAATGCGATATCGGAATCGGCGTTCGCTAAAGAACTTTCCCAAGTGATAACGCCACACACAAAACTTCCGATGCGATGTGATGACGCTTAATGATGACCTAAGTTCCAAAAGGTGATTATTTCAAAGCATTAAAGTTATATTTAAACTCGATTTGACAAAAGCACAGATTTCAAAATGCCGTTAAGTAAAGGGATAAGGTAATGCATGCGTATTTAAAGCTTTGTCCCTTCGAATTAACGAGCAATTACGATTAGACCTTTGAAGAAATCTATTGCACGCTTTAAAGGGTCATTCGGTTTAATAACTTAAGTAATGGTCATTTATGGAGCTGCAGGCTGTAAAATCATCATCATTGCATATACGGTGCCTTCTCAAATCATTAGATCCGCAGCCTCTTTTAGGAATAATCTCGCCACGCTTCAAATCATATATTTATCCCGTTATGGATTGTCATTGTTATTTCTTTGTTACGATTTCTCTTGCACTTGTGTAGAATTCAACTACCGAGAGAAGTCTGAATATGATGGGAAAGAAGTTCAAGAAGGTGGCAGGTTCTACTGCGACACCTGCCTCAGGCCAAGCTGCTACACCTTCAAGGAAAGGCTTAATCTCAGATACTACATGCATTGGTCTTCCTGGTACTACATGGCAAGGGACATACAATTTGCTAGAAGGAGAACAACCAGAAGCGACAGTAACGGAGGCAAGTGTGGATGAACTAAGAAAGTCTGAGGCAACTCTTAAAGATTTGGCTGACTCCTTTCTACACAGAATAGCAGCCAGGGAACAAGTCTTGCCTTATACTGATGTGGTACGTTGGGAAATTGAAGAAATTCCTCTCACTAATAGAACCTTCCTTACTAAGGATGGAAGGATTTTCGGCTCCTTCAAGCCTGACGACTTGAGGCGGATGTATCATTTGCCAAATCCCGAGCAAGTCTATAACAGAGCATTTGTGGAAAAATTTGCCAGAGAGAATGAATCACCATCCGAACCTCTCCGAGATTGGAGGCAAAATCCAGCAAAACACAAGCAGGATATGTCGGGTAAGTACTCCAATGCTTCTTTGGCTTCACCTTACTGCTATGCTGGAATTATGATGTGTAGATTGTGGGGATTTCATGATTCTGCAAATATCCATGTTGATATGGTTCCCTTAATGGAAGCGGCCGTCAATAGTATAATTATGGACTGGGCCACTATCAAGGATAATTTTAAGGATGGAAAATTTTCTTGAAGTTTAAAACATTGGCGAATCTCACTAATCCCTAATATGAAAATTATAAATGTTTATTGATATATTTGTAAATTTAATCAAATTTATAATTATTTTATATATAGTCTCTCTATAATGTTGGCGATTTTTAAGGTAAAATAATTTTATATTCTAAAATTTGGGCGAATCGTCTTTTAGAAAATTGGAAATTGGCGAATCTTTTTTTTGGAAAAATCATGGAAAATTAGCCCACTGGGCGAACATTAGCCCCTAAAATTTTCCATGGCCACTATCCTGTCTGATAAGTTGGTCTTAGCTATTCGTGAGTTTAGGGCCAAAACCAGAGTCACTGAGAGAGAAATCCCACCTTTCTATTACTCTGCATACATTATGGATGCCCTTTGTTTTAATTCTGAATTTCCTGTCCTTGGTTGGAGATGGACAACCCATGACCCAACACCTATTCATTTGTATCATCGTAAATTGTGGAAACCCTCTCACAAAGACCATTTATACCAAATCTGCAATGGTTTTATGGTTCCCGTTCACTATTCTATTTTTGACAGACCTATCCCTAGGATTTCCTATGAAGCCTCTTTTGACCTACCAGCCGTAGCCCATTGGTTCGGCGAAGAATGTTTTTCTTATATCAGAGTTTTTGGAAGCAAGGCCAGGCCACATGTTCTCCCCGTATACATGCCAGACAAATTGTTAGCCCGAGAAATATCTTATCAGATCATGTCTGAAGGTGTCACCCAAACTCTCAAAGAGGAGAAGAAGAGAGGATGGCCATCTTTTCCTTTAAGAATTGGAGTTTATACGCTGCTAAATTATAAGCATGCAGAAAAGGAAGCAGCAAAACTCCAAATGCTATCTCTAGTTTCTATTCCCAACAGACTCTATGACCCGAAAAAGACTGCTTTCATTGCCTTGGAACAGGCTAAGCTGACAAAGGTTGTTCATCAAGAAGACCAGTTTGACGACCTGTTCATGGGTGATGATTCAATAAGCCAAGTCAAACAACTTGCTGCGATGAGATATGAAGATATGGAATTAACTGAATTTAATAAACTTAGAAAGCAAAGGTTGCAAACTTTGCCTCTAAAGTTATTATCCACAACCCCAACTTCATCCTCAAGCGAGCCTGATCAGCCAGAAATAAATTCACCTCCCGTTACAATTAGAGAACAGGAGGAAAGTCAAAGAAAGCTGCAGGCAGAAAGGCATAGAAGAGAACAAATAGAAAGGCAGCAAAAAGCACAAATTGAACAAGAGCAAAGAAGGCAAAGGGAGCAAGAAGAGCAAAGAAGACAAAGGGAGATAGAAGAACAGAGACAGAGAGAGATAGAAGAACAGAGGAAAAGAGAGGAAGAAGAAAAAGTAAAGAAAGAACTGGAAGATAGGCAGAAAAAGGAATTGGAGGAACAGCAACGGAGAGTACAAGAGGAGCAACAGCGGGAGGCGTTCGAGGAACAACAGAGAATTGAGAAAGAAAAAGAACAGAGTAAGAAAATCTCTATTGATACTGAATTGATTAAGGAATGGAACCAATTCGATTCCATTATAAGTGGTAAGGAAGCCTCCAAGGACTCAGATGTCTCAAAGACTCCCGATACTACTGTTTCTTCGGTTCTTGAAGGAACCAGCGGCCCACCCACAGTACAGAACATTGAAGAAGTTACTCAGAATCCATCTGATCAAGTTGATCTTCAGGTAGAGGAAATTCCTCCTCTAGACATTTTCTACAGCCCTAAGCATAGAGCCATTGTAAGACGCTCAAGGAAGAGGCGAAGGCTTGATCAACCTTCTGTTTCAAATGAGCAAACAGTCACGGGCAATGTCGTCTGGAAGGGAGAATTAAGTCCCTCTGAAGATTTGACAAAGCTGTCGCAATTTGCGGGAGCTTATTCAGCAGCAACCATTGACAAAGCATCCGAAGTGAGTCTTCTTTTGAAGACTAAAGAGCATGAGGTATATGCATTGCAAGCAGAAGTGATAGAGGCAAAGAATAAGGCGACACAGGCAGAAGAACAATTGCTGGCTCAACAACAAGAGAATCATTTGTTAACCCAGCAAATTGAAAAACTGAGGATAGACCAAAGTGACATCAAAGCACAAGAATTGGCAGAGGCATTATCACAGTTGGAGGCAGCGAATGAGTTGTTGTTGAAATCTAAAGAGGAGCAGATAGTTCAGCTCTCAGCACAGCTTGAAGGTATCAAAGGTGCCAAGAGTATTGAAGATTTCAGAGCAGAGGCAACTCTGATAAACGGCGCTTTGATATCTCAGACCAGACTTTTGTGCCAACAGCTAGTTGAAGCTGAGTCACTTTGTGACATATCTACAGCAGTATGTGAGCAAATCGAGAAAGCCAGGACTAACTTGGATCAGGCCGAAGATGAAATAATAGAATATATTGAATGGCAAGATACTCCAGAAGGGCAAGCTGCTAATTTAGCCCAAATCAGTGTAACATACAAGAACATACTTTTCATGGAATGGGAAACACAGGTAATGAAGGCAGAGAGGGCAGCATCCAGGTGCAAAACAATTTCCAAAAACATGATCAATCTAGTCAATGATACATTGTATCTGGCTAACATGATTTCACAATGCACACCTGGAAACATAACAACCGCGAATATGCTGGAGCACAAGAATTATCCTAAGCTCGAAGAACAAGGGCGGTTAATTGCTGGAGTGAATACCTTGACCGCCGATGCATACTGGCTTTTCCTGATTAAACCGCATTCTCAAAGGTCGGCTCTTAACTGCCTAACCGACGCTCTCCGATACCTGATCGCCGATTTCCAAGATGCCACATATGATGCACAGCTGACTTCTCGCCTCAATACTCCACTAGAAGTAGAGCCAATGCTGGCGATATTTCAGCGAAAGAGTAAAGGCAAAGAGACAGCTAACTAAAGCATCGCCGCCGACTGCCGAATCACCCAAATAAAAAATGATATTTGTTGATGCCGATTTCTTAGTTTTCAGTTTTTAGATATTTAATAGTTAATTTAGCATAGTATTTATAGACCCTTTCATTGTTTTGGAAAGGGTCGTAAAATTTTGTAAAAGACTTAAGGGCTGAAGTTTGCACTATTGTGCTTCAGTCTATATTCTTTTTGAAACTCGACCACTAGTCCTTAATTTTACTTGGAATGTTGTTTAAGTAAATTGTGCACTATTGTCGTTTGCTTGGAATGCTTTCTGGTTGGAAGGAAGGACCGCGACATAGCGATTAATATATTGGATTGATCAAACAGCTTGCATGGTACTATTATCTGTATCTGTTCTCTTTTCAGTTATATGAATTGCTGTGTTATTACTTTGCTATTATTGAATACATGTATGTAATACAACAACAAGTCTGCATTTCATATCACTATTGAATGTTTTGTGATTTGTTATCTTTCACTCATGTATGTATCAATGATATAAATGACTGAGTGCAGTAATTCGCTATTATAGCTCTACGTAACTACTTACGCAGAGCAATCTCAAATGATTAAACATCTATGCTTATTGTTAGTGTCATCTATATGCCTGTCATTAAGCATAGGTTATCAAACGATGTACTGTCTGAATTGATAAGTCCCGGGATTAGCTTATAGTTTTTATTTTTCTTTTATAGTTTAGTTATTTGTTTATTATCATTTCATATCTTAAATCATCCATCCATCCCATTTACTTATAATCTTTGGGAAACTGGTCCCGTTATCCCCAGTCGGAGCCACTATTCCAAACGGAAAAGGAGCTGCACTAAGTTCCGGACCGGGTGGTTTCCCCGATGTTGTTGCAACGAATTTCGGGGCATCAACATTTTTGGCGCTAGAAGGAGGGCCATCAACTGTGAATGGCAAGTAGGCCTAGGTCCACAAACCATTCTAAGAGTAATTCCCCCTCCAAAACCCCTTCTCCTTCTCAATCACATGTTGGTTCTCCAGCATATGATCAAGAAAAGGAAGAATCAACTACCACTGCTCATACCCATCATATTTCAGAACATTTAAGTCTTGAATCCCCTGAAGTTCAGTCTCTTATTCATAAACTTCAGAGCTTCTCGATTTCACCTCAGAAATCTGAAGTATCACAAAGCAGTGTGACCTCGCAGTTAAACTTATCTCATCCACTTACCAGACTTCAGAGCGAAAAACTTGGTATTGAACCTACTGAGTTCCCTTTACCCAAAAAGAAAAGGGCTAAGAAGATCACTGAAGTATCTGATAGTGAAGATCTTTCTTCCATATCTTCCATCTCAACTCCTCCTCTGCGAAGTCAACCATCCACTCCCTGGTTGAAGGGAAAGTACCCCTAGGGTCCTTTGGGCTAAGACTCTACCAGACTGAAGATTGCTTATTTAAAGAAACACACACACAGCCATCATCTTTACTTTTAAGCAAATTCTAAGGTTTAGGGCACATACCTATGGTCCTACGTTCGAGAAGACCGTTAGGGTGCAAACCCTCCTTGGAGTTCCCTTCTTCTTTCTTTGACCTGCAATACAAACAAATCAAAGAATACAACAGTACCTGTACAAATACTTATGTATAAATCATCTTCATGCTATAAAGTTAGTTATAAAAGATCTTTAAGTAACCACTTTCACTAGAATTCAACACAAGAATTTCATAAGCATAAAGAAAGATTATTCGGGAACAAAGACGTGTTTCTTTATAAATAAAGGCAAATAAAGTACAGATATCGGAAAGATATCACCTGAACACCTTCAGCAGGCTCCAAGCAAGCTTCCTCCCGGATTCGTTCCAGCCTCAAGCCTCCGACAAGAGCTCCTTCTAAGTCCTACTCCAATGATGGTATCAAGGATGAAAGATCACCAATATACATGGAAACAAGGGTTTCCTATGCAAGATGGGGGAAGTGCAGACAACACCAAGGACTTCAGACCTGATCTAAGGGAAAAATCTCAGCATAATAATCTTTCTCTCCCCTCTCTCTCCCTTGGCCTTCCCATTGATGTCTTTTTATACCCTCTCCAAAGTAGTTTTTTAGTTAGGAGTTGGTTGGGAACAGTTGGGCCACGAGAACTAACAGGTGATCCAGCAGGTAAACCCGCGATCACCGCCCGAAAAAGAGGAAATTATATATTTTTTAAGTGTTTTAATAGATACACGCGGGTTGGGTATGATAGACCCGCATGTACACGCGTGTAACTCAGGGCAATGTCGCGTATATGGAATAAAACACTGTTTTTTAAATTTTTGGACCAGGTCTGGAAGGAGGGGTTGCCCTAGGCCATGAGTGCAGCATCACAAACCATAAGAGTGGGATTTGGAGCTATAACAGATGCCCCCTAATATATGAGGTCAGAAGGGGAACATGATGGCCGAAATATATTAAGTAAGCACAAGGAAAGGAACTCTGCCCAAAAACTGAGGAGGACTTCACCAGAATTCAGCCTGCCAAGCCACCGAAAAGAGGTCAGAAAGAAACACCGTCTGAGGCGGGCATACCCATGCTCAGGAAAAGTAAAGCATGTCCGCATATCAAGTACAAGCGGATCCACTAAGTATACAAGTATAAATGACTGGAAAATACATAATGGATCATCTGATCATAATGAGTAAGTACATGTCTGAATATCACATATAAGACTGTCAATGATGCTGAAAGATGCAACGGATCACTGATATCAAAGACTGATCCCAAAAAATGGTACCAACTGAACATGATGGAATAGGATGGTACTACACTGCAAACTCAGGTGCCAGCATATAGGATGTCGCCGTGACTGACTGCAACATATAAGGTGGAGTGGTATCAACGAGCTGTAACAGGAGCAACTGTCAAGTGAACCAATGAATGTTGATACAACCTGAGGTCTTCACCGACCGCCGTGGTACATTTCTACACCATGGGAATAAATGATCTGAAGTCGACCATGTGAGAAATCGTTTGATTACCGGTCATTGATGTATACCGTTAACAAACGCGAGACTACTCACCGATAATGATAATGAGCGTCAAGGTACCCAGTACAATCTAACAAGTGTGAATGGATGAGCTGAAGTCGAACACCTGTAAGAATCTATCAATCAGGATACAATGATGGTTTCCCACTGTCGATAGCGAGGAATCTTCCACTAATGACTGCAAACCCCAAGGTACTGCCAAATGGACTCTAGATCTTTGCCCCAGAGCAATGAGTCGGAGTCGATAGGGAAATATCCGCTAGAAGGAATGCATTAAGGCATCCTCCATCAATCTAGCGCGAGTGTAACCCGTAGGCCAATAATGTGGAAGGAATCGGACGAAAAAGATGTAGTAACCCAACCGAAGTACGTTTCTGGCGTACACAAGATGTGACTAGCGCACGGCAGAAACCCTCTGAACCAACCAATAATGAAAGCCGACACAGAGGCGAGGTATCCACCAATAGGGTCAAATGGAAACCAAGGTACTACACGAATCCCAATGTGTGATAATGTATGCTGATGTCGAACACAAGGGAAACCACTCAGTCAAAGACCCATGATACTGATCGATGCTGAGCACAAGGTGACCTATCAATAATGAAAATAGGGCCAGGGTGCGGCTCTAGGCCTGTCCTCAGAGCAATGTGTCGTCGTCGATAAGGACAAGACCCGCCAGCAAGAAGTCAATGGGGACCTTCTCAAACCGGCACGAGTAAAGGACCAATATAACTGATGTGATGATAGACATGACACTGACAACCAGGGATGGCCGACTGAAAAATGAGTCAAGAGACACCGCAGAAAGGCCGACTCAGGCTAACTTCCCTTGAACAAAAGCACGACTCAATATGACTATGTGGCAGCATAAAATGAACCTGTATAAGTCCGTCATGCAGGAGGCACGAACGAACCCTCCATATGACTGGAAGAGATAACCAATCGGGGGAGAACTGACTCGATAACAAGGTTATGGCGTACCTAAGTCAAACTAAATCCCACCCATGCGGAGGAGACTTTGCTTTGAGTGCTTTGTTCAAGGGCGACATGACTGACTCTAGCTGCCAACAAAAAATGGAAATAACGTCCCTGTTCCCGCTCTTTTTGGAATATTTAATTTTTTTGTCTTTTTCTGATAAGCTGGAAAAAGAATAAAAGAATGCTATGGTACAGTGGAAAGAACGAGTGTCAATGAAACAGATGATCTAGTTCCTGGGAAAAGGAACATTCCTATGCTCAATGCAGGGAGGTGAAAAACTGGTCAGTGACACTCAAAGGTATGTTCCTTCCACGGATCAAGGTATGTCAAGCTGCAGAAGTCAAAGGTATGCAAGGTTGATTTTGCAGACGGCATGGTCAACAGTTGGCTTAAACACGAGTCCAAGTGAAGCCGGCTATAGGCCAAAAGGTGCAAATAGTCAACATGCAATGCAGAAGTACAACTCAACACACATAGGAGCCTCTAGGGTATAGGGCCAGAACGAAGCGAGGAAGCAAAGAGGAATGAGTCTTCAACGCGTAAGTCATGGCGGGACTACAGAGGACTCCCGAGCCTACTCAAAACGAAGCAGCATGGGCAAGAAATGTCAGTGAGGTGCTAACTAAGATGCCCATGTAAAAGGATGGCTCTACCATCATGTCATGATTTAAAAAACCAGCGAGTGAAAATGGCTTGCGAACCATAACATGATGGGGCCGACCCTACAGCAGATGTATCGGTCAAATGGAGGCTAGTATGCATAATGCAACAGAAAAATGGTGTCCCTAACCTATATGCCAGTGAGAACACGATACCTGCCATGACGGGTCAGCAGTCATGGAACCGTCTCGAACCGTCGAAAAATGTCAAAAATGTCCTGAAAAACAACTCAATCTCGACATTCCAAGCTCCCAAGTTAAAAGTGACATGAAACCAAACAAAATAAAATTTTGAAAAAATTTTGCATTTTCAAAACTTATAAAAAGAAATTTTGGACTTACCATTTTCACCGTTTGACTTGGAGAGCAAATTGTGGAGCAAAAGGAGCAAACTTCCCCGTGACTTATTCAACCGTTCAAACTTGCCGAAAACTTCCAGGTAAGCACTAAACTTGGCTTGCAATCAATTGTGATAGTTTTTAGGAAGTTTTATTGGTGTTTCACCGTTCAATTTTTGCAAAAAATTTCTCTGCGGCGTACACGCGGGTTGAATGTATATAAATCGCGTATACGAGGGCCCTACACGCGACTGTGTATAGGGTAACCCGCGTGTGCGCAGCGAAACATTTTTATACAAAAAACTAATGGATGAAAATGATTTTTTCTTCCAGGATGACTATCACATGGCGTGAAAGAGAGCACTCAGCTGTGGATAATGAAGTTATGAACAATGATGAGGCATTAGATGCCTTACGGGGATGTGGATTGTTAAAATTCTTCAAGTTGCCGAATATGAAAGCAAACGTGCGTCTGCTCGAGAGACTCATTGATTACTGGGATGTCGAGGAAGAAGCTTTTATGATTGATCAGATGCCACTCAGGATAGAAGTGGAAGATATATATTTTATCACGGGCCTTTCCCGAAGGGGAGAGGTAGTACACTCCCGGGGCAGGACCCGAAATAGTCTCAGTGTAGACGATTATGTTCACATTTACTGTCCAGGTCATCGGAAGGTTGGGAGCCAGATCTCTATCCCAAACGTGGAGAGTTTGTCCTTGCGGATAATCTTGTTCACCATAGCTCGAGTGAACGGGTCATCTTCGCTACATCAGGCATCACGGGTAAACATGAGCGTAGCAGTGGACTGTCTCACCACAGTGTTTGACTGGTGTACTCCCCTACTTACCAACATGAAGGAGCAGCTTACTTCTATCAGGAGGGGACAGACCAAGAACTTTGGGTACGGAACCATTTTGTGCACTTTTTTCTTCGAGAAGGTTCCCGCACTCCGCCCCAGGGTAGCGGTTCCCATCAGTAGTCCACGTGATCCACGTATGGGCCGGTGGGCTGACTTGATGAAACGTCTGGGGGGTGGGGAAGTGCCCAGGAATGCATTCGACGACGACTTTTTTGCTTGGTGGGAGCAACAGATCATCGCCATAGATGACTACCCCTATGCTGGACTGGATTTCCGCGGAGATCCTGACCTAGTGTTACCACCAGATGCAGCATGGGGCGAGATCGGTAAGATATTTTAATTTTATGTTTTTATGATTTTTAGGATTTTTCAAGTATAATGATGAACTTTGAAAAACATTTTTTTTGATGAGATTCAAATGACTAATATGATGATCATGTTCCAGACATTGGGCCTGTACGACCAGATGGATTCCCGCGGCATGGACGGCGTGGCCGAGGAGCCGAAGAGGCGGCTGCGGATGCGGACAGGACCCTCAACAACGTCCAGCGACACTTGGCGAGACTGAGCTGCCAAGTACCAATGGCCGAGGTGGAGGACCTTCCTCCAGATATGCAGTGTCATGTGGTTGGAATGCCACGTGACTGGGTTCGGATCTTCCGGCGCGTGGCCAATGCTATAGTTACTTACTTAGCTGCTCATCCAGAGCCGAGGTGTTAGATATGCCTGACATGATTATGGGCATTTGAGTCCCAATTTTGTATATTTTGGACACACATATGTACACTCGAGACGCTTTTGCGATATATATATATATATATATACAGTTTGACTTTTTGATGCATGATTTTATGATGATGAATGATTGATATGCCAGTCTAATGCTTGATTAGCGATAGAATCAGCTAACCAATTTTGAGATCTTGGAATGTGCAAATAATTAATGTAAATAAATGATCTTTGCAACAACCTCACTCTTAAATATTGGCGATATAATAATGGATCTCTAACCCAATAAACGTTATTTAACTGAGACACTATCAATTGTGAATCAAGATATACTACCAACGAGTCGATCCCATACGAGATTGCCTCGGACAATAAATTGATAACAGCTGTATATTCGGCCATATTGTTTGAAGCAGGACCGATACACATGCCTCTCGATGTCAACAACTGACCAGTTGGGTAATAAAGTACCCAAGCTGCGGAAGCAAGATTCCGAGTGTGCCGACTAGCACCATCGGCGAATCCAAAATAAACCCAATCATCCATCAACACCTGCCAAAGCAGACCAAAAAGTGTTGATATCAAAAAAACGCTCGATAAGATATGTACAAATATACATAAAATACAAAGAAGCCATTGCCTGGTAAAACTAAGCAAAATACTTCTTTAAATAGAGCCCATTTCGGGGCTCCGCCAGCTTGTTTCCTTCGAAGTCAATTAACTCATACGATCCTTTTTCTAAGACTCGCTTGATAATGAAAGGACCGTACCACATAGGCTTGAATTTGCCTGCCCCCAAGGCGTCCTTATCTTGGTCATAGACCAAGACAAGGTCACCTTCTGAAAAGACACGAGGACGGACAGACTTATCATACTGAGTTTTGACCCTTTTCTTATGTGCCTCGTTCGTCGTGGCAGCATCTCGACGCTGCTCATCGAGATGTTCCAGGTGAACTAGGCGCTCCTCGAGACTTGAAGTCTCGGGAAGAAGCTCGACAGCCAATTTCAGAGATGGAATTTCACATTCGACCGGAAAGATAGATTCCATCTCGTAAACTAACTGAAAAGGAGTAAAACCAGTAGCCGTTTTGACGGAGGTTCGGTATGCCCAAAGAGCCGGATACAACATAATGTGCCAATTGGACCGATTTTTATCGATTGTCCGTTGGAGTATCGTCTTAAGAGTTTTATTGACCGCCTCGACCTGTCCATTGGCCTGAGGATAATAAGGGGACGAATGCTCCTGACGGAAACCTAATTTAAAAGCCAATTCGGACATTAGTTGATTTTGGAAATGACTGCCATGGTCAGTGACAATCTCTCTTGGGATGCCAAATCTTGAGATAACTTGATTGAAAAGAAACAAAGCTGCCGTGTCACTGTCGTTCTTATAAGTAGGCATGGCCTCCGCCCACTTCGTGAAGTAGTCTACGGCCACGATAATGTACTTGTGATTCGCCGCTGAAGGCGGATTACAAGTCGTAAAATCAATACCCCACTTAGTGAAGGGACCGACGGTGACAACGGGAAAGAGGGGAGCTGGATGCGCGCGCATCTTGCGAGTAAAAATTTGACACGGGTGGCAGCGTTTTACCGCTTCCACACAGTCCTTAAAGAGTGAAGGCCAAAAATAGCCGGCACGTAAGATGCGCTGGGCTGTAGCAAGCCCGGATAGATGACCACCACAAGCTCCACTGTGGCAATCATTAAGAACAGACTCTGCTTCCTCTAAGGTTAAACAACGTCGAAGAATTGAGTCAACTCCTCGACGGTATAATGTGTCACCAATGATAACATAGTTTTTAGCCAGGTGACGTAACTTGCGACGTTCATCCTTGGAGAAAGTAGAGGGAAACTTCGAAGTCTGGAGATAAACAATGATATCTCCATACCAAGGGTCTTGTGAAGAGATGAGGAATATATGCTCGTCGGGTAAACTTTCCTCATAAACAATATCCTCTCCACAAGGAAGCTCGGAAATTAGCTCCGCGAAAACCATAGATTTCTTAGACTTGGCGGACAAGAACTCGAGATCGAATTCTTGTAAAATAACTATCCATCTATTGTATTTGCCCCCAATCACTCGCCTACTGAGGACAAATTGAAATGGATTGACCGCCGCTAGGACAAAAGTTTTGCGTAGCAAAATATAATGACGGAGCCTCTGGACAGCATGAACAGCTGCCAAGGCTAACTTCTCAACCGGAGAATAGCGAAGTTCAGGACCTATTAAGCCTCGGCTCAAATAATAAATCACGTGTTCGACGAGAGCATCGTCTTCCTGAACTAGAACCATACCAATGGTAGATTCTGCTGCAGCGAGATATAAAAGGAAGTCTCTACCATAATCCGGTGGACTCAAAAGCGGGGCAGAGACTAATGCCTTTTTCAAAGCATCAAACGCCCCCTGCGCAAAGTCGTCCCATACAAATGGAACTCCTTTCCGTAACAAACGCATGAACCCTTTAGTGATCTCGGCGTAGTTTGCTATAAACCGTCTCAAGAAATTGGCCTTCCCTTGAAGACTTTGAAGTTGACGGATTGAGGACGGGGGAGGCAACTGAACTATTGCCTCTACCTTGAAGGGATCAACCCGGATCCCTTCATTGGACACAATAAACCCTAACAACCGACCGGATGTAACCGCGAAAATGCACTTATTGGGATTCAACCGGATTTTATAGTAACGACATCGCTCAAAAACTAATTGAAGATGACTAGGATGATTAATCCTCTTTCGAGAACGAGCAGCCAGATCATCTAAGTATGCTTCAATGATATGTTTGATGTCGTGGAAAGCGTAGGACATGGCCCGCTGAAAGGTAGCTCCAGCATTTTTAAGACCAAAAGGCATCTTTCGATATGCAAAGGTACCCCAGGGACATATGAAGGCAGTCTTATGCTGATCCTCAGGACGAATAGAGATTTGATTATAACCTGAGAAGCCATCCATAAAGGAGAAAATCTCATTACCCGCACACTCGTCGATAATCTGATCAATGAATGGCGTGGGGTAATTGTCTTTTGGACAAGCCTTGTTTAAGTCCCTAAAATCGATGCATACACGGATTGTTCCTTGCTTTTTGTCTACAGGGACTGGATTTGAAACCCAATCCGTAAGAGGAACAGGGTATATAAAACCCGCCCTTAGCAGCTTCTCAACCTCAGCTTTGATAGCTGCTGCTTTCCTAGGGTTAACCGGCCGAAGCCTTTGACGAATCGGTTTTGCGTTTTCGTACGTCTTGATCTCATGTTGGACGATAGAAGGATCAATGCCGGGCATTTCCTCATAAGACCAAGCAAATACATCGCGATATTCCTTGAATAGGTCGGTATAAATTTGAATTTCTTCAGGGGAACACTCAATTCCGATGAAGATATTCTCGATGATGTTAGGATCCTTAGAGATGTTTATAGGTATCGTCTTTGAAATTACCGACATGTTACCTTCAGCACATGTGTGTGTTGGAGCCAAAGGGTTCGATACCGTACAAACATCACTACCAACGAGCTCGGAGAATCTAGATTCCACTTCCTGCAATGGAGGAAGAAAATATGAACGATGGTGTAAGTCTTCCCAAGGTCGATCTATACCCATCATCACCTCGAGGATTGCTTCTTCAGAAGGTAGAACCGAATCTAAGCAGTCCAAGGCAGAGTTAGAATCGAAGCTCCAAGCGGGGGCCACATGACCATCTAATTCCTCTTCGGAAAAAGGAGTAGAATGGTTATCTGCAGAGTCTACGATAGACTGATATCTAAGCTCAGCTGCAGATATAGGAAATGCCATTCCATTTACTTGTCCTTCAACTAATGTGGTCGTAGGTGAAGGCAAGGTCCAAGGGTCGGAAAAATAATGAGTTCGAAAGAACTTTTCTCGAAAAAACTCCTTGGATGATGAAATGGCATTGATTCTCGCAAAAGGAGAGGGAAGATCAAACGTACCCATCAATGAGGAATACATCCCTACTCCTAAATTCTCAGTCGGCGGGCGCGGGTTATCCACCAAAGGAACCGTAGAGTCGGAGGTTGCTTGAGGATCGATTGGAGCATAGTCCAATTGATCAACCTTAACGATTTTCCCCTCATGAGGAAAGCAAATGACACGAAACAGAGTCGATACAACGGCTTCCATCTCGTACACCCAGTTCCTTCCTAATAGGAAATTATAATCTAGGTTAGCATCTACGACTTCGACTTCAATATTAACGACCTTTCCTCCAACACATATAGGAAAGGCCGGGATAATCCCATGCGGCTTGTGAGAATGGCCATCAAATGCAGTTAAGACAGTTGGTGAAGGAACAGCCGTAGGTGAACCAATAGCCTTCCAACATGACATGGACATGACACACGTGGAAGCTCCCTCATCTATAACGGTGCGAAAAATATTGATTTTCCGGTATGTTGACTTTACTTGGAAAGCCATATGATGAGGAAGTCTCTTTTTGACATTTGACATGTCGAAAGAGAGCACTAACGAGTTACCTGTATCGACTGCTCCAATGGCGGAGAGTAAAGCACTTCTTTGAGACGGACACGATTGGAGAACTTCCAAAGCGGACATAGCACACGGGCTTTGAGCCAAATCCTCCACAATGGAGTAATTTTGGGCGGCCCTAGCGTTAGGATTAATCGTCGTGCGTTTGGCGGAACCTTTCGGTATCCTAGGTATAGTCTCAACAAGAGGTCGCTCAATATGAAGATCATTACTTCCGGGAGCCGTTTTATCCTTAGATGTTTCAGCTTCACCATAATCGCGTGACCGAGTGGTCACGTTAACGTTTGACCCCATCATAAAAACATTTGATGCTTTTTCCCCTTCCTGGTTGCCCCCTGAGGAGGTCCCAGGATTCGAATTCGCGCCAGCAAGAAGTTGCTGCCCTTGGGGAAACGGGTTAGTTAACACAGCTTGCGAACTAGAAGTCCCTTGCTGTCCTAACAAGCGCTGAGCACCTTCAATTCGAGGGCAAAGATGAGTTAGATGGTCCCCACTGCATAACTTGCAAGGGAACTTAACTTTCTTTCTCGACTCACCTTTACCACCACCAGCATTGTTGCCAGATTTATTTGCATCCGGCTTCCCATCCGAATTCTTCTTTTTACCACGTCCCTTCTTTTTCCCATTGGAATTTTGATTTCCTTTGGGGTTATCGGATTGGACGGCGTTAATGGAAGAATTTTAGGAAGCCTGAGGATTAGACATTGTGACTTGGTTGTTAGGAGCAGTTTGTAATGACAACTGCTGCAATTGATTTAACAAGTTCACTGTAGTCGAGTCTACTGACCCCACGATGCCATCCGCATGTGGACCTGGCTTCGGCTTAGCTAAATCAACCTTAGATCCAGGAGCATCTGCCAAGTACTTTTGGAGGATCCCAGACTGAGAGTAAATCAGTTCTAACTGCTGGGCCCTGAAAATGGCTTGCTCCTCAGAATAGACCCCAGACATGGAGACATCCTTGGAGATCTCGGGTTGCAAAGACTTCAAAAACCACTCGAGACGGTGCTCCGGTGGGATATCGGCTTTAATGAGCCTTTTTCTCCGTCTCCATTCCTGTATGTGATCAGAAATGTGGGTTGCCTTATCCTGACGAAAGGTAGCCAGAAGTTCAGTTCCGGCATCATAGCGGATAGGCAACTGGAAGTGATTCAAGAAGATATTAGCTAAGTCTGCGAACGATGTAAAGCTGCCCCCTGGCAACTCTATATACCACTTAGCCGCATTACCAGTCAAGGTGCGCTGAAAGAGTCTCAACCTAACCGAATCTTCGATGAGGGAGTTAGATGAGCACCACAAATGGAATGTGGTTACATGATCGCCCGGATCTTCACCACTCTTCCCTTCGAATTTTGGGATGTCCGAAGGGAGTTTGGTTGGGACCGGAGGCCAGGCCGGATTGTATCTGATAGGGTCGTTCGTTAGCTTAGTGAGATCTGGCAAGTTTAACGTTGCCAGAAATGGAAGCCTAGGAGGACCTAGGGGATTCCACCCAGACTGGGCAGAACTCCCTAAGTTCTGAAAAGATTGTCCTGGGATTTGAGAGGCACCAGGCTGCCCCAAGTGACCAATAGAACCAGCTGAACCAACAGGCAAGCCTTGTGGTCCAGCAAAATTCGGAGTTTGACCAACTCCTGCCGTATAACCTCCATAACCTGCAAAGTTCCCTCCTAAAGAATGGTAAGGGGTTGATAACCCCTGATATGGGTTCCAAGCCGAAGCGAGGGGAGGAATACTTTGGAACATGCTAACTGTGGAATACGGCCTGCCTCCTTGTTGGCCGATAAATGGATTCGCAGTTCCTGCGCTACTAACCCCAGGGTTATTCCAACCTTGGAAAGGATTGCTGCTTTGTCCTATTGAAGAAAAAGGCATGGATCCTACCGTTGGGTTGGAATGTGGGATATGACCACTTCCGAAAGGGAAACCCTGGAATGAAGCCGATCCGCCCATCATGGATGTAGCGGCACTGAACGGAACTGAAGGAATACCCTGTGATTGGGTGCCAAAAAGGAAGGAACCAGTACTGAAAGCATTGGTTTGGGCATTTCCACTCGTAGACGGAATGGAGGTGGACCCCACCAAAGATGTGCTAGCAAACGATCCAAACAAGGAAGCAGAGGGGATGGAAATGGTTCCTCCCCCTTGCACCGATATGGGAGTTTGCATAGTCGCAGCACTCGTAGAAGCCATGCTTCCAGTAGTGATTATAAAAGGTAAGCGCGTAGCGTAACCTGGACTTGCAGGTCTATTCGACGGAGTCCCAACGTATTGCAATACGTCCGGATAACTAGATGGTAGTGGAGAATTTGGAATCACTAATGATTCTGAAAGTTCTTCTACCTCTACTTCGTTCTCCGCTTGAAAGCGAACTCGAGAAAGGATTGGAGTATCCCTCTCTTGTTCAGAAGTGCCAGGCCTTGCTTGGCTGCTAATATCCCCGAGAGGAGGATCAATCCCCGATGCGTCAACCGGCGTGGGACGGACCCTACCGGTAATATCTCCTCTGCGCCTTCTAGGAGAAGGCTCTAAACTAGGTGGCGAGAGACCACGAAGTCTTCGAGACCGTCTTGGAGACCGGTCAGCCACTTTGAATTTTTTGTTATGATCTAGCTAAAGACTCAAAAAATTAAAAGCTAAGCCGACTAGGAGCACAGAGCACACACTATAAAGTTCCTAAAGATACAGCCAGTCAAACAACTTTCAAGTATTTCCGCTCCGGGTGATTGAGACCGGACACCAAAATACGAGAAAGTGAATCAAAGGGCCTTCCGAAGATAGTCTGGGATGATGAGGGCCCAGTCCTATCAGCGAAGGTATCAGAGGAAGTTACGCTGACCTCCTAACAACAGCCTGTGCCGGTGCAAGCCCCCAAGCTTTGCAAGGGTGCCCTCCGGAAGTACCGTCGAGAGTGATACAACGTCGACCTCAGGTGCCACGGGATTCCCCTCCGAAGCCACCTATGCAGATCCCTAGGAGAGGCAACTATGGGTACCAACTCGTCGCAGAAGCCAGGCGGAACAGTCTTGAGGTAAGTTCGGACAAGTAGGAGAGGGGGTATCTCTCTTCCCTGTCTTCACAGACCCTCGTGCTTAACTCCCAGATCCGGAGTTTTCCTGGTCTTCCTAACGCTATTGGATTTACTCTCTTTAATCAGACTCTTATGTTTGACGTTTTATGTGGCCTTGGAGAGTTAACTCTCCACTCACCTAATCCAAGGCCCTAAAATCCTAAACTTGTTGGTGTAATAACTAAAACAAAAATTTCTAGTGGATTTTAATTAAGCGCTTGATTTTATTAGGCTGTTCTTTAAGTCACAAGGTTATGGAAATGAAACTTGTGGTGTTTTTATGGACGCAAAAGAAATTAATAAAACCTAGCTACATGCACATGCACTTTTGTTTTCGATGAATAGCAACTTCTATGAGGTTCAGAGACACTTGTAATATAAGCAAATTTTCTTTTTCTTTTCAGACCCCACACTCACAAAAACTAACAAAACTAAATATGCCTAAAAAGAGATGCAAATCTTACTCTAATGCAAGAACTAAATGTGGATGCACGACTCAAAGACTACTCTAAAAACAAAGAAGGAAAGTTGCTGCTTTGCCAAATTTTGTCTTGCCACTGAAATGCTTAGATAGAAGATGATTTGTTACCAATCATTTCGTCCAAACAATAAAAACAAGTTTAAGATAAAAAACAAAGCACTTTCACTTCGTAAAAAAGGAAATCAAATGAGAAGTGAGTTTAAGAAAGCGAAACTCAAAAACTTTCAAAAGATTTTCTTTCAACCAATCCAAAAAGTCTTTTTCAAGGGGGGAGCTCTCAAAAACTGACACCAATGATTGATAAACAAGCAATCAAACACTTTTGTGAATTAACACCTTTCAAATGAGTAAAACTCAACAAAAATAAGTTGTGTTCGAAATCGCTTTTTACAATCAAAAACAGCAATGAAAGTCCAAAATATCAAAAGACAAGTTTCAAGAAAAATGGTAACAAACAAATTTCTCGAAAAGAAGGAGCAAATGGTCACAAAAATGATTCCGTTAAGCAAACACAAATGTCACGAAAACAAGATGGACACAAAGATTGAAAACAATCTTCCCACTCTGCCGAAACAGAGCAATCAAGATTCTTAGACAGAAATCTTGTGTGTCAAAAATCAATGACGCTTGCAATCAACGAAAAACAAGACTAGCACTCCTTATAACTAGAGAGAGTTCAGAACAAGATGCCCCCTGTCAAACAGGGAACTGTTACTGGAGAAATAACTGCTTGACACTGACCCAAACCACCAGAAAAACATTCAGCAAAAAGAAAAATTATAAATCTTGAAAATAATGTGATATACGCGCCTGCAATTATTTGCAGAATGCGTGTATACGCGACTGAAACTAAGGAAACCTGCGTATACGCGGGTTCACTTAGTGCAACTAGCGTATATACGCTTCTGTAATCCAGAAAAAAAGCGTATCTGAAGTCTTTCAAGAAAAATAAAAAACACAGACTGAAAAACTGGCAAAGCTTGGATTTCAAGAAAATATCAGACAGTCAGAGCCAACAAACAGAGGGGCTGAGCCTTGATTGGCTTGAGGACTACCCAAACTAGGAACAACAAGAGTGTTGTCCCCAGCGGAGTCGCCAATTCTGGTTGAAGGGAAAGTACCCCTAGGGTCCTTTGGGCTAAGACTCTACCAGACTGAAGATTGCTTATTTAAAGAAACACACACACAGCCATCATCTTTACTTTTAAGCAAATTCTAAGGTTTAGGGCACATACCTATGGTCCTACGTTCGAGAAGACCGTTAGGGTGCAAACCCTCCTTGGAGTTCCCTTCTTCTTTCTTTGACCTGCAATACAAACAAATCAAAGAATACAACAGTACCTGTACAAATACTTATGTATAAATCATCTTCATGCTATAAAGTTAGTTATAAAAGATCTTTAAGTAACCACTTTCACTAGAATTCAACACAAGAATTTCATAAGCATAAAGAAAGATTATTCGGGAACAAAGACGTGTTTCTTTATAAATAAAGGCAAATAAAGTACAGATATCGGAAAGATATCACCTGAACACCTTCAGCAGGCTCCAAGCAAGCTTCCTCCCGGATTCGTTCCAGCCTCAAGCCTCCGACAAGAGCTCCTTCCAAGTCCTACTCCAATGATGGTATCAAGGATGAAAGATCACCAATATACATGGAAACAAGGGTTTCCTATGCAAGATGGGGGAAGTGCAGACAGCACCAAGGACTTCAGACCTGATCTAAGGGAAAAATCTCAGCATAATAATCTTGCTCTCCCCTCTCTCTCCCTTGGCCTTCCCATTGATGTCTTTTTATACCCTCTCCAAAGTAGTTTTTTAGTTAGGAGTTGGTTGGGAACAGTTGGGCCACGGGCACTAACAGGTGATCCAGCAGGTAAACCCGCGATCACCGCCCGAAAAAGAGGAAATTATATATTTTTTAAGTGTTTTAATAGATACACGCGGGTTGGGTATGACAGACCCGCGTGTACATGCGTGTAACTCAGGGCAATGTCGCGTATATGGAATAAAACACTGTTTTTTAAATTTTTGGACCAGGTCTGGAAGGAGGGGTTGCCCTAGGCCATGAGTGCAGCATCACAAACCATAAGAGTGGGATTTGGAGCTATAACACTCCCCCATTACACTTTGTTGTCCATCAGGGAATAAGTTCTACAGCATCTCAAGCTACTCTCTCTCCAACAACTTCTTCTCCTCAGTCATCTGGAATACCAATAGTAGTAACAACTAATATCACCAGCATAATGGCAGATCCATGGACTCAGCCAGGTGCAGTCAATATGCCCGGACCATTACATGATCTACCTGATGCTCCCGAAAAATGGTTGCCTAAATTTAATCCAGATAACGGAACACAAGCTGAAGAACATATTAACAATTTCATGTTAGCAATTAACTTGAAAGGAGTGACAGAACAAGATGTTGTTGTAAGACTTTTTCCTTATACTCTGCAAGGATCAGCAGGATCCTGGTACTTCTCTTTACCCTCTGGTTCTATTACCAGCTGGGCTATGTGCCAAGAGCAATTCCTTATCAAATATGGAGATGACAGGTCTCTGGCGACTTTAATAAACGACCTCTCCAATTTGAGAATAGAACATAGAGAACCAGTTAAAGAGTTTAATGCCCGATTCAATAAACTCTTAAATAAAATCCCCACTGCTTCTAAGCCAAGTGAACAAATCAGAAGCGAATGGTACAAAACTGCTCTCCCTTCCAACATAGCTATTTTTGTTGACAGGGTTGGCAAACCTACCTTAGCCGAGAATATGAAAGAAGCACTTGCCGTCGAAAAACGGATAAATGCCCTAGAAAAGAAAGCAGTTTTGGAGGATAGAAAATCCAAAAAAGTTTCATTTAAAGAAGATTCCAAGAAGAAAACCCCAAAAGACCCATATGACATGGAGGGTTTACAAAAGGTCCTCAAAACATTGTCTAACGAAATGATTGAAATTAAAAAACAGGTGGCTGAAACTTCAACCAAAAGACCGTTTAGAACTTTTAAGAAAACGGAAACAAAGCCACCCAATGTTATATCTAATGCAGATTCTGAACAGGAAGATGAAGAAGAGGAATCAACCTCACAGACAGATGATGAAGAAGAAGTAGTTGAGTGCCATGGTATGTGGGATTTCATACTCCCAAATTCTGACACTGAGAATCAAGAAGAAGCTTTTCCTGTTACTACAAGAAGTAAAATCGCTTCTGAACCTACTCAAACAACTACAAAAAAGAGGAGTGCAGGTGCTGCCACACCAAAAGAAAAAGTTCTTCCGAAGAAGTCTCCGGTAGCAGCCCCTCAAAACCAGCCTCCAATTTCTAATTCTCCTTCAACGTCCAAAACACTAGTGGTATCTGACCATATGGAGTATAATATTGTCGATGACATGAAAAAGACCAAGGCAAACATAACCATGTTTGAACTAGGTAAATTAAAACATCAGCAAAAATTTCTCCTAAGGGAATTTAACGCTATTCCATCTTCCCCTCTTCCAAGTTCAAAAGCTGCTAATGATTCAGGACAACCCCCTCCAGATATGGTCGAGGCTACCGATTCGGTTCTGATTGGAGATAGATCCAATTCTCATACCCCACCTTTCTTTCTCACCTATGAAATCTATAATCGAAATCTGCATAATTGTTTAATTGATTCAGGGGCTTCATCCAATATTATGCCAGCTTCAGTTTGTTCTAAACTGAACATAGAACCCCAGAAGTCAGCCATCCACATTGTACAGTTAGACAGAACCAAAGTACAGGTCATAGGAGAGATTAATTCCGTGATTATCAGGTTGTCTGCTGATCCCAGAATAGTACAGAGAATAGACATTTTAATAGCCGACATACCTGAATTCTATGGTTTAATTTTGAGCAGAGACTGGTCTGAGAAACTGCATGGATACATTTCCACGGATTGGTCACATATGTGGCTCCCCTACAAGGGTAAGCCAAATCAAATAAGGATCGACCGTGAGAAGCATATGACTCATACAGTAACCGATTTCGAACAAGAAAACCAGCCGGTGGCTTTCAACAATAACATTTTGGGAAATTATTCTTCACAATCATTCTTTGGCAACTTTGTTGCCCAATCTTCCCCTTTTCAAGTTAACCATTGTACATCTCAAGTAGAAAATTTTTCACAATCAAATTTATCCAAATGCTTTAATGTAGATCAAAAGGATGTAAATATTTTTGATTCTCCTTTATTTTGGTCTTTGTATTTTGATGGCTCTAAGTCCAGCGAGGGCTCAGGAGCAGGTTGCATTTTGGTTAGTCCAAAAGGCGAAAAGACAATGCTTTCTTGTAGATTAGAATTTGAATGCACCAACAATACAGCCGAATACGAAGCACTACTGCAGGGATTATATAAGGCAATTGACCTTAAAGTCCAATATTTAAAAGTATTCGGCGATAGTGAGATCATTGTTAAACAGGTAAGGAATACAATTCATTGCCTCTCAAGCCACCTTAAGCATTATCAAACGCTAGTGCAAGATCTCACTTCGCATTTCTCAGCATTCAATATTTCTTCAATCCCAAGATCGCAAAATTCAGCAGCTGATTTACTAGCCAACGTAGCTTCCAAGCTCCTCCCTTCCGAAGACTATAGTCTTGATAGATTTTCTGTAGAGTTAATTTTTAGACCTTCAGTTCCTGATAACATCACTAACTGGAGGGTTTTCAACCATGACGAGGATATTTTGCAATTTTTGACCTCTGAAAAATCCTATGACAATCAAGTCATTGAAGAGGATGACCATGATTCTCAAATGAAGCAAACATCTCAAGATAACGTTATCCCTAAGCCTGTGGTAAAGCTTGAAGACATTTATGACATTAAAGATAGGTTTAAACCTGTAATTAATGCTAAACTCCAGAGCTCTACTCTTAGGTTTGAATTGATTAATTTGGGAACGGCTCAAACTCCTCAAAATATAAATTTAGGATTAGGACTTTCTACAGTAGAAAAGGAAGCATTTATCAAACTTTTAAGAAAAAACAAACAAGTTTTTGCTTGGAAGTATGATGACCTCAAAACATATGATACATCTATCATACAACACACTATTCCTATGCTTCCAGATCAAAGACCAATCCAGCAGAATTTAAGAAAAATCCATCCAAATTTGGAGAGCCAGATAAAGTCGGAACTTAATAAGCTTTTAAAAGCTAAGATTATCTTCCCTGTCCGACACTCAAACTGGGTCTCCAATATGGTACCCGTCAGGAAGAAAAACGGCGACATCAGAATCTGTATTGATTTCAGAAATTTAAATAAGGCAAGCTTGAAAGATAACTTCCCTCTGCCTACCATGGAACAAATTCTTCAATCGGTAGCAGGATCTGAATTAATGTCTTTTCTTGATGGTTTCTCAGGATACAATCAAGTGTTGGTCCATCCTGATGACCAATTAAAAACTACATTCAGAACAAAATGGGGAACTTACGCATACCAAAAGATGCCTTTCGGACTCATAAATGCAGGAGCGACATTTCAAAGAGCTATGGATACAGCCTTTAGAGGGTTAATTAACCGAACAGTAGTTGTCTACCTCGATGACATTACTGTATATTCTAAAAAGAGATATAATCACTTGCATGATTTAAATCAGATTTTTCAACGATGCAAAACATATGGTATCTCTCTTAACCCGAAAAAGTCTTTCTTCGCTCTCAACCAGGGCAAGCTCTTAGGGTTTATTGTATCTAAGGATGGCATTTATGTAGATCCTGAGCGAATTAAAGAAATTTCTGAAATTCCTTTTCCACACAACAAAAAATCGATGCAGTCGTTTTTAGGACAAATTAATTTCGTTAAGCGATTTGTTCCAGATTTTTCACAGATTGTACTACCACTCCAAAAGATGATTAAAAAGAATTCAACCTTCAGATGGGGATCAGAAGAAAAGCAAGCTTTTAATGATATTAAGCAATCCATAGTCAATGTCCCAGCTCTGAATACTCCAAATCTTTCTAATCATTTTACATTGTATACTATTGCCTCTGACTTATCTTACGCAGCAGTACTCACACAAGTGAATGATGACAATTTGGAAGCGCCCATTTCATTTTTTAGTTCAAACTTTCAAGGCGCCGAATTGAATTATTCTGAAATTGAGAAACAAGCTTTTGCTGTCTTTAAAGCGGTCAAACATTATCGACCCTTTCTTCTTAAAACCCATACTAAAGTAATAGTTCCTTTCTCCGCAGTTAGGCAACTATTAATTCAAAAGGAATTGGGAGAAAAGAGGGCAAATTGGGTCGCAGCCCTCCAAGAATATGATCTAGAAATAAAGCCAGCAAAATTTGTTAAAGGTCAAGGTTTTTGCAGGATCTTAGCAGGAGCATCAAACATTCCTGAATCAGGTGATACAGAGCAAAACCAATAAGTTAATCAGCTAAGTATACCGGATTCCGAATCTCAATATTCAGATCTAATCTTTTATTTAAAGAATGGTTATGCACCTACCAATTTGTCCTACAAGAATAAAAGAGTCATTAGATTGAAAGCTAAGAGTTTTTCTCTTATTAATGATGTGCTCTTCAGGAGAAACTATGATTCTGTATTACTAAGATGCCTTGAGAAACCTGAAGCTCAAAAGGTTTTGCAGGAGCTGCACGATGGACCGGCAGGAGGACATTTTGGAGCTGATACAACAGCTCATAAAGTAATTCATGCTGGATATTACTGGCCTACTTTGTTTAAGGATGCTCATGAATATGCAAGGAAATGCATTAAGTGCCAAACTGCCAGTGGAAGACAACAAAAGCCAGCTTTCCCTTTGCAACCAATCAACATTGAACAACCTTTTGAACAATGGGGATTGGACATCATTGGTGAAATAAATCCTTCATCTTCCAAGCAACACAAGTATATCCTTACAGCAACTGATTACTTTACAAAGTGGGTAGAAGCAGTTCCATTGAAGACAACAAACTCGGAAGCGATCATCGAATTTATAGATCAGTTCATCGTAACCAGGTTTGGTGTCCCAAACGCTCTTGTCTTTGATAATGCTTCTTATTTCTCAGGCAATGCAATGATTGATTTCGCTATCAAAAGAGGATTCAAATTAAAGTATTCTGCTAACTACTACCCCCAGGGCAACGGCCTAGCAGAATCAACTAACAAAAATTTGATCAAAATCATTAAGCGAACAATTGAAGAGAATCATAAGAACTGGCATAAATCCTTGGTATTTGCATTATGGGCCGATAGGATTACACAGAAAGCTTCCATAGGGACCTCTCCGTTTAATCTTGTTTATGGAAAAGAAGCAGTCGTACCAACCAATCTTCTTCTCCCATCTTTAGCCCTAGTGCAATTTATAGACGAAACTCCTTCTTCTTCTATACAGTTTAGACATGATCAAATACTCAAACTTGAAGAAGAAAGGGATAAAGCCAAGGTTACACATGCAAGACATCAACAAGTCATTAAATTAGCTTTTGATTTAGCTTCATCTAGCCCTAGACAATTTGAAGTCGGAGATCTAGTCCTGAAATGGGACAAAGCCCATGAAGATAAAGGTAAACATTCCAAATTCCAAAAACTGTGGCTAGGACCATTTCAGATCTATGAAAAGGTAGGCCATTCCACATTCATACTTCAAAATCTATCAGGGGTGAGAGATTCTCTCCCTGTCAATGGTCTAATCTTGAAGAAATTCTTTAACTGAGGAGGTAACCCCTTCTCTTTGTAGCTTGTTAGTTTTTCATAGTTTGTAGGGTTTGTAGGAATAAGAATGTGGGACATTTTCCATTGACCTTTCGCTGTAACTAAAAGCTGTCTCGCCATAACAATATTAATATTTACTTTTGGATAATAGTGTCTTAAACCAAGAGAGATCATTTCTAGGAAATTAGATATCGTTTTATTTCTGAACATCACAGTCTAACCTTTGTAAAACTTCACTCTGAACAAAGTTCTATGAGTCATCTTGAGTGTTTGAAGTTAGTCCCCAAAGGTTATCTATACGAAAATAGGAGCTAATTCATCTTCAGCATCTTCAACTCTTAAACCTGTCATCCATTTATTCTTAATAAGATAATTGTTCATCCCATTCACCAACAGTTTTTGATTACTCAGAGTGTAATTCTAAAATATAAAATATTAAAGATAAGAGGTCTTATCACAAGCCTGCTTACCATGTTCATAGGAAAATAATTTAACTGACATTACCAAAACTGCATACCAAACAGGGTAATGGCTTGAAATCTCAAGACAAGGGGTCTCATCACGAGCCAGCTTGTTCAGTTTAATTACTACCCGTGAATGGCATTGTCATCTATCTGGTCACCAAACCAGGACAATGGCTTTTATCTTAAGCAAAAAAAGAAATTGAAATTCAAAAAATACGAGAATATCTTTTGAATTCATTCTGTTTAGTCACACTCTAAGGTGAATGGAACAATGGACAACAACATGGTTAAAAGGTAACCCTGCCGAGACTATGAATGTTTGCTGGCAGCAGAGGCTCTACCTGTGACAGAGGAGTTTATCATAAAAGCTGATGTGGAAAGGTATTCTATTTTTACCTTTATAAACCAGTAAGGACTTATTTTAATACTCGAAGTGCATTTATAAAAAGAGGAAGTTAAATGAAGAAACCTGTTTTATTTAGAATCAATAGATATCTAGTTATATTAGAAATTTCCTTTCTTTTATAAAGATTCTATTTGAGAAAGTGTAAGTATAATTGTTAGTTCATAGATAACTGATTCTGCCAGCGAATCGCCAATTGTTGTGCCCTACAACAACCCCCCATTTCATAACATTTTTATCACAAACAATTTACATATTAAATGGGTCCCTTTTAAAATTTTTAATTGGCATTAATAAACTTGTTCAAATAAGGTATGATAATAAAATGAGCTTATAAAAAAAACCCTTGTTGAACAAATGATAAGCCATTTTTGGTTAAGTCCAAAAAAGTAAGAGCAAGTTCGGTTGCCATCTTGGTTTTTCCCGATGCGATATCGCTATCGGCCATCGGCAATAGCCAATGCACACACAAAAAGGCACATACCTTTTCCCCGATGCGACGCGATATCGGCGATCAATTATCGGCGCTATTTCTTGTGAAAAACATTTTGAAGCTTTTACCCGATGCGATATCACATATCGGCAGTCGGTAAAATCCTACGCATTTTCATAAGACGTTTATATCCTTTCCCCGATGCGATATCGCTATCGGCATTCGCTAAAAGCAATTGATACACATTCAGGGGTTATATTCGCGCGCCGAATGCGATATCGCAATCGGCGTTCGCTAAAGAACTTTCCCAAGTGATAACGCCACACACACAACTTCCGATGCGATGTGATGACACTTAATGATGACCTCAGTTCCAAAAGGTGATTATTTCAAAGCATTAAAGTTATATTTAAACTCGATTTGACAAAAG
Source organism: Pinus tabuliformis (assembly GCA_031772625.1). Classification (NCBI taxonomy): domain Eukaryota; kingdom Viridiplantae; phylum Streptophyta; class Pinopsida; order Pinales; family Pinaceae; genus Pinus; species Pinus tabuliformis. Next base: position 618,250,512 of record CM062809.1, read on the forward strand.
CACAGATTTCGAAATGCCGTTAAGTAAAGGGATAAGGTAATGCATGCGTATTTAAAGCTTTACCCCTTCGAATTAACGAGCAATCACGATTAGACCTTTGAAAAAATCTATTACACGCTTTTAGGGGTCATTCGGTTTAATAACTTAAGTAATGGTCATTTATGGAGCTGCAGGCTGTAAAATCATCATCATTGCATATACGGTGCCTTCTCAAATCATTAGATCCGCAACCTCTTTTAGGAATAATCTCGCCACGCTTCAAATCATATATTTATCCCGTTATGGATTGTCATTGTTATTTCTTTGTTACGATTTCTCTTGCACTTGTGTAGAATTCAACTACCGAGAGAAGTCTGAATATGATGGGAACGAAGTTCAAGAAGGTGACAGGTTCTACTGCGACACCTGCCTCAGGCCAAGCTGCTACACCTTCAAGGAAAGGCTTAATCTCAGATACTACATGCACTGGTCTTCCTGGTACTACATGGCAAGGGACATACAATTTGCTAGAAGGAGAACAACCAGAAGCGACAGTAACGGAGGCAAGTGTGGATGAACTAAGAAAGTCTGAGGCAACTCTTAAAGATTTGGCTGACTCCTTTCTACACAGAATAGCAGCCAGGGAACAAGTCTTGCCTTATACTGATGTGGTACGTTGGGCAATTGAAGAAATTCCTCTCACTAATAGAACCTTCCTTACTAAGGATGGAAGGATTTTCGGCTCCTTCAAGCCTGACGACTTGAGGCGGATGTATCATTTTCCAAATCCCGAGCAAGTCTATAATAGAGCATTTGTGGAAAAATTCGCAAGAGAGAATGAATCACCATCTGAACCTCTCCGAGATTGGAGGCAAAATCCAGCAAAACACAAGCAGGATATGTCGGGTAAGTACTCCAATGCTTCTTTGGCTTCACCTTACTGCTATGCTGGAATTATGATGTGTAGATTGTGGGGATTTCATGATTCTGCAAATATCCATGTTGATATGGTTCCCTTAATGGAAGCGGCCGTCAATAGTATAATTATGGACTGGGCCACTATCCTGTCTGATAAGTTGGTCTTAGCTATTCGTGAGTTTAGGGCCAAAACCAGAGTCACTGAGAGAAAAATCCCACCTTTCTATTACTCTGCATACATTATGGATGCCCTTTGTTTTAATTCTGAATTTCTTGTCCTTGGTTGGAGATGGACAACCCATGACCCAACACCTATTCATTTGTATCATCGTAAATTGTGGAAACCCTCTCACAAAGACCATTTATACCAAATCTGCAATGGTTTTATGGTTCCCGTTCACTATTCTATTTTTGACAGACCTATCCCTAGGATTTCCTATGAAGCCTCTTTTGACCTACCAGCTGTAGCCCATTGGTTCGGCGAAGAATGTTTTTCTTATATCAGAGTTTTTGGAAGCAAGGCCAGGCCACATGTTCTCCCCGTATACATGCCAGACAAATTGTTAGCCCGAGAAATATCTTATCAGATCATGTCTGAAGGTGTCACCCAAACTCTCAAAGAGGAGAAGAAGAGAGGATGGCCATCTTTTCCTTTAAGAATTGGAGTTTATACGCTACTAAATTATAAGCATGCAGAAAAGGAAGCAGCAAAACTCCAAATGCTATCTCTAGTTTCTATTCCCAACAGACTCTATGACCCGAAAAAGACTGCTTTCATTGCCTTGGAACAGGCTAAGCTGACAAAGGTTGTTCATCAAGAAGACTAGTTTGACGACCTGTTCATGGGTGCTGATTCAATAAGCCAAGTCAAACAACTTGCTGCGATGAGATATGAAGATATGGAATTAACTGAATTTAATAAACTTAGAAAGCAAAGGTTGCAAACTTTGCCTCTAAAGTTATTATCCACAACCCCAACTTCATCCTCAAGCGAGCCTGATCAGCCAGAAATAAATTCACCTCCCGTTACAATTAGAGAACAGGAGGAAAGTCAAAGAAAGCTGTAGGCAGAAAGGCATAGAAGAGAACAAATAGAAAGGCAGCAAAAAGCACAAATTGAACAAGAGCAAAGAAGGCAAAGAGAGCAAGAAGAGCAAAGAAGACAAAGGGAGATAGAAGAACAGAGACAGAGAGAGATAGAAGAACAGAGGAAAAGAGAGGAAGAAGAAAAAGTAAAGAAAGAACTGGAAGATAGGCAGAAAAAGGAATTGGAGGAACAGCAACGGAGAGTACAAGAGGAGCAACAGCGGGAGGCGTTCGAGGAACAACAGAGAATTGAGAAAGAAAAAGAACAGAGTAAGCAAATCTCTGTTGATACTGAATTGATTAAGGAATGGAACCAATTCGATTCCATTATAAGTGGTAAGGAAGCCTCCAAGGACTCAGATGTCTCAAAGACTCCCGATACTACTGTTTCTCCGGTTCTTGAAGGAACCAGCGGCCCACCCACAGTACAGAACATTGAAGAAGTTACTCAGAATCCATCTGATCAAGTTGATCTTCAGGTAGAGGAAATTCCTCCTCTAGACATTTTCTACAGCCCTAAGCATAGAGCCGTTGTAAGACGCTCAAGGAAGAGGTGAAGGCTTGATCAACCTTCTGTTTCAAATGAGAAAACAGTCACGGGCAATGTCGTCTGGAAGGGAGAATTAAGTCCCTCTGAAGATTTGACAAAGCTGTCGCAATTTGCGGGAGCTTATTCAGCAGCAACCATTGACAAAGCATCCGAAGTGAGTCTTCTTTTGAAGACTAAAGAGCATGAGGTATATGCATTGCAAGCAGAAGTGATAGAGGCAAAGAATAAGGCGACACAGGCAGAAGAACAATTGCTGGCTCAACAACAAGAGAATCATTTGTTAACCCAGCAAATTGAAAAACTGAGGATAGACCAAAGTGACATCAAAGCACAAGAATTGGCAGAGGCATTATCACAGTTGGAGGCAGCGAATGAGCTGTTGTTGAAATCTAAAGAGGAGCAGATAGTTCAGCTCTCAGCACAGCTTGAAGGTATCAAAGGTGCCAAGAGTATTGAAGATTTCAGAGCAGAGGCAACTCTGATAAACGACGCTTTGATATCTCAGACCAGACTTTTGTGCCAACAGCTAGTTGAAGCTGAGTCACTTTGTGACATATCTACAGCAGTATGTGAGCAAATCGAGAAAGCCAGGACTAACTTGGATCAGGCCGAAGATGAAATAATAGAATATATTGAATGGCAAGATACTCCAGAAGGGCAAGCTGCTAATTTAGCCCAAATCAGTGTAACATACAAGAACATACTTTTCATGGAATGGGAAACACAGGTAATGAAGGCAGAGAGGGCAGCATCCAGGTGCAAAACAATTTCCAAAAACATGATCAATCTAGTCAATGATACATTGTATCTGGCTAACATGATTTCACAATGCACACCTGGAAACATAACAACCGCGAATATGCTGGAGCACAAGAATTATCCTAAGCTGGAAGAACAAGGGCGGTTAATTGCTGGAGTGAATACCTTGACCGCCGATGCATACTGGCTTTTCCTGATTAAACCGCATTCTCAAAGGTCGGCTCTTAACTGCCTAACCGACGCTCTCCAATACCTGATCGCCGATTTCCAAGATGCCACATATGATGCACAGCTGACTTCTCGCCTCAATACTCCACCAGAAGTAGAGCCAATGCTGGCGATATGTCAGCGAAAGAGTAAAGGCAAAGAGACAGCTAATTGAAGCATCGCCGCCGACCGCCGAATCACCCAAATACAAAATGATATTTGTTGATGCCGATTTCTTAGTTTTCAGTTTTTAGATATTTAATAGTTAATTTAGCATAGTATTTATAGACCCTTTCATTGTTTTGGAAAGGGTCGTAAAATTTTGTAAAAGACTTAAGGGCTGAAGTTTGCACTATTGTGCTTCAGTCTATATTCTTTTTGAAACTCGACCACTGGTCCTTAATTTTACTTGGAATGTTGTTTAAGTAAATTGTGCACTATGTCGTTTGCTTGGAATGCTTTCTGGTTGGAAGGAAGGACCGCGACATAGCGATTAATATATTGGATTGATCAAACAGCTTGCATGGTACTATTATCTGTATCTGTTCTCTTTTCAGTTATATGAATTGCTGTGTTATTACTTTGCTATTATTGAATACATGTATGTAATACAACAACAAGTCTGCATTTCATATCACTATTGAATGTTTTGTGATTTGTTATCTTTCACTCATGTATGTATCAATGATATAAATGACTGAGTGCAGTAATTCGCTATTATAGCTCTGCGTAACTACTTACGCAGAGCAATCTCAAATGATTAAACATCTATGCTTATTGTTAGTGTCATCTATATGCCTGTCATTAAGCATAGGTTATCAAACGCTGTACTGTCTTAATTGATAAGTCCCGAGATTAGCTTATAGTTTTTATTTTTCTTTTATAGTTTAGTTATTTGTTTATTATCATTTCATATCTTAAATCATCCATCCATCCCGTTTACTTATAATCTTTGGGAAACTGGTCCCGTTATCCCCATTCGGAGCCACTATTCCAAACGGAAAACGAGCTGCACTAAGTTCCGGACCGGGTGGTTTCCCCGATGTTGTTGCAACGAATTTCGGGGCATCAACAGAACTAAATGGGGCACATATGCATATCAGAAGATGCCATTTGGTTTGATTAATGTTGGTGCTACATTTCAGAGAGCCATGGACATCACATTCAAAGGTTTACTCAATAAATCTGTAGTAATTTATTTGGATGATATAACAGTGTACTCCAAGAAGCGAAGCAACCATCTCAAAGACCTGAAACAAATCCTTCAACGCTGTCTAAGGTATGGAATTTCACTTAACCCAAAGAAATCTTTTTTCACATTAAGTGAAGGGAAACTTCTAGGATTCATAGTGTCAAAGTCCGGTATTCACATTGATCCCGACAGAATCAAAGAAATTTCTGAAATATCCCTACCCCATAACAAAAAAGCCATGCAATCTTTCCTTGGTCAAATCAATTTTGTAAAGAGATTCGTTCCAGATTTTTCGCGAATCGTGTCTCCTTTGCAGACCATGATTAAAAATATTTCAAATTTTAAATGGGGTCAAGATGAACATGAAGCATTCAACCTGATCAATCAAGCTATTATTAATGCTCCATCTTTAGCAACCCCGAATTTTTCAGAATCTTTTATTTTATACACATTTGCCTCAGATAAGTCATATTCCGCGATACTAACTCAAGCGAATCAAGAAAAAGCGGAAGCTCCAATTGCGTTTTTTAGCTCAAATTTACAAGGTGCTGAACTCAATTATTCTGACGTGGAGAAACAGGCTTATGCTGTTTTCAAAGCGGTCAAATACTTCAGAGCTTTCTTACGTAAAACTCATACTAAAATCATAGTACCGTTTCCAGTGGTAAGGAATCTTCTAGTGCAAAAGGATGTGGGTGAGAAAAGGGCCAATTGGGTTACTGCCTTACAGGAATACAACCTTGAGATAAAACCAGCAAACATTGTAAGAGGTCAAGGCTTCTGCAAAATGCTGGCCGGAGCATCGCAAATTTCTGAAACTCCATCTGAAGAGGTACAAATGGGTGAGGTAAGCCTAAACGAAGCAGAATCATTATATGCTGATATCATTTATTATCTTAAGAACATGTATGCTCCTTCACACCTTGATCATACTAAGAAAAGAGCTTTAAGATTGAAAGCTAAACAATATCAGCTCATAAATGATATTCTTTTAAGAAAAAATTATGATTCTGTTCTTCTTAGGTGTCTTGAAAAAACTGAAGCTGAAAAAGTTTTGCAAGAACTCCATGATGGGCCAGCAGGCGGACACTATGCTGGAGATGCTACTTCACATAAAATCTTACGCGCAGGATATTACTGGCCCACGTTGTTCAAAGACTCGCACTGTTACATGAGAAAATGTCAAGTCTGCCAAACTACTGTTGGGAGACAAAAGAAGCCGTCCCTGCCGCTACAGCCGGTGAACATCAAACAATCTTTCAGTCAGTGGGGCTTGGACATAATAGGTGAGATCGTTCCTCACTCTTCTAAGCAGCATAGGTACATCCTCACGGCAACAGATTATTTCACAAAATGGGTAGAAGTAGTTCCACTCAAAACAGCTAATTCTGAAAATATTATTGAGTTCATAGATCAATTTATAATCACTAGGTTTGGATTGCCATCTGCTTTAATGTTTGACAATGCATCATACTTTTCTGGAAATGCAATGACTGATTTTGCACTTAAAAGAGGATTCAAACTTAAATATTCGGCCAATTACTATCCGCAAGGTAATGGGTTAGCTGAGTCAACAAATAAAAACCTAATTAGGATTATTAAAAAAACAGCTGACCAGAATCAAAAGAATTGGCACAAAGCTTTGGTATATGCTTTATGGGCAGATAGGATAACGCAAAAAGCTTCAATCGACACTTCTCCCTTTAATTTAGTTTATGGGAAAGAAGTGGTTCTTCCAACTCATTTAGCCATTCCCTCTTTGTCTTTAGTACAGTACATTGATGAATTACCAACTTCCTCCTTACAGCTAAGACAAATGGAAATAATTAAATTAGAAGAACATCGAGAACAAGCTAAGAAAACGCATGCTCATCATCAAGCGCTTGTAAAAGCCTCTTTTGATTCAAACATAATGACCAGAAAAGATTTTCAGATGGGAGATTTAGTTTTAAAGTGGAATAAGGCTCTTGAAGAAAAGGGCAAACACACAAAATTTCAAAGGATGTGGCTTGGTCCTTTTCAGATTGTTGAAGTCAAGGTCCATCAACATTTGTGTTACAGGATTTAGCAGGTAGGAGTGATCCTTTGCCTGTTAATGGACAAATTCTCGAGAAATATTTTCCATAGAAAATTATTCTTCTATTTTTTGTAGAAAAGTTTTTCTTTTCATAATAAAACCAGTTGTGAATGGTTACATCAGGTATTTACAAAAAAGACACCAATTCTCTTTCAGATTTTGAGCTTTTCGCTTGTATAAATAGCAAATATTTTGAAAAATTGGTCTTTATTATTGACAGATACAGTTAAAAACTTTAGTCTAGATATGATACGAGTTTCAACTTCAAGGAATTTGATGAAGCCAACCTTTAGTGAAGAAATTGTTTATATCAGCACAATGAAAGGTATCAATAACAAAATGAAGATTCTCTATAGAACAGATGTTCCACAAAAACTCTATTATCGTTGTCCAGAGCCATCTTAAGGAAACAATGAATTCCTCCTGCTAAAGGAGAATCACAGCTTTCAGAGGGATAATCCAAGGATACACTATATCTTGAACAATAAGAGGTCTCATCACGAGCCGGCTTATCATGATCACAGATATCATAACTTGCTGACTTTGCCAATATTGTCTACCACAACAGGGCAATGACTCAAGATTGTTGCAATCAAAAGACAAGGGGTCTCATCACGAGCCAGCTTGTTCAGCAAAGTTATGAATCAAGTGAGTGACTGTGTCATAATTTGGCTACCAAACCAAGACATTGTTCTTTAAGAATAAAAAAGAAAATCAAAGCAATAAGTGTAAATATGGATTTTTCTTTGAAATTTGTAGGTCACCTTAAGTAGGATACAGGATCATTGCTGGGTAATAGGTAACCATCTCGAGGCTATAAACGTCTGCTGGCAGCAAAGGCTCTACCTACGACAAATGAGCATATTTAAAAACTGGTTTACAGAGGAGACTTTATTTTATTTTTACAAGACCAAGTAATGACTGATGTAAATACAAGGACTAGCCTAAGGAAGCAAATAATTAGAGTGAAAAGAGGTTGAAACAAAATATCATTGACAGTTTAAAGCATAATGTACTCTATCTTTCCATAACAAAGTTTAATTTTCTGAAAAATTTTCTGTTTTGGAAGTTTGAAAAATTAAATAGGAAAACAGAGATAACTGGTTCTTCCAAGTGAATCGCCAATTGTTGTGGCCATCAACAAACCCCCTCCTTATTTAGTATTAGAAATAACACTAGATAAGTGGGGACCCTTAGTAAAACATTCAAAAAATTTAATTAAAACTCATGTATTATACTCAAGAAAATATCACATCGCGCGAAAAAGATAGGACAATTCCTTGTGAGTAGAATGATAAACTGCGAGAATGCGACGCGAAATCCATTGCATCGCATGCATTAAGAAACGCTCATAAGTGAAAATTTTAAGAAATCTCCGACGGACGATATGTGACATCGCATATCGCAACATCGCAAAAAACAACACATAACTATTTAACAAATTGTAACGAATTGTGATCTTGCGATAATGCGATAATGCGATCGGCGATCTTGCGATCGCGCGAAACAGCAACCTGCAATCCTGCGATCGGCGTGATCGGCTAACCCTGCGATAACACATATTGATAAAATGCGATAACGCGATGATGCGATGCTGCGATGTGAATCGCAGAAATCGTCCATCGCAGATTTTCCCCGGCTCAACATTCAAGAAAAATTGAATACGCGCGTTAATAAAAATTAATGAATGTACGCCAAGTGTTAATGAAAGACAGTTTTGTGTTTTTCAAAGAGTTAGTTCACGTCAGGTGGCATGTTTTTGTACATCCGTAGAGCTCAGAGCTTTCTTGTCAATTTTTATTATCATTACGCTCTCCTTATGTGTGAACTACAGGAATGGAAGACAAAAACAATATGAAGCAATGTGCAGGGAGCGATTAAGGAAAAAGGTAAAGCTTCAATGCTCGGAAGCAGAGAAGAAATGCTCTCATGAATGGATGCCGCATGCAACAGAGCCGCAAATTTCAGAGCGCTACTAAGCTATTCATTGCAGATCTATCAGTCAGAGCCATGGTTCAATGAATGGTTGAACAATGCTGATATCAACAGACGATTTAACACTCAAGGGCAGAAGTTCACAAAAGCAGTATGTTTGCAAAATTTTAAAGCTTATACCAGTGAAGGAAAGGCGCTAAAGGCGAAAAACGCACCAGAAAGGCCCGGATCAAAAAACAGAGGCAATTTTCGATGCGCGATTGCGCTAGGCTGAAAAAATTGCTGAAAAAGCAAAGTCCTTAACTGCTTAGTCACTCGTAATCCCGGAAACGCAAGAAAGTAGAGGCAAAGGAAATTTAAGGGTTAACCAAGTGGAATTTGGGTTATTACTAAGTATACACAGTAAATCCACATAGCCAGAGATGATTCTAGAGCATATCTGCTATTTTGTTGGAAAAAATGGTGCCAGCACTTGCCATTTCTGTTTGTTTAGCTCAACCAAAAGTGGAAGACAGTCAGCCGACTCTACCCAGGCAAATATTGAATGCTCGCAACATTAAGGAGCAAATACAGAAATAGTTAGATGATAGATTTAATTTTTAGAAATAATTTTGCTTAGAAAAAGGGCGGTCATTTAAACCGTATCCTGAATATGTGTAATTAAGTTATTTAGTTAGTACCAGAAATTTATCAAAAAACTTGTCCTCAGAACATGCACTTTTGCACCCTCTGAGGAGGTTTTGGTGAATGAATGGATCAAGATTTGTTGATGTTTGCATTTGATATCTGCTACTGATGTTGCACTTCTGTACTCTTAGTAGATGTTAGAGCAAGGAGAAATAAATCATTATTGCTTGAAGCTTATGAGTAGGACCAGTCATAAATGGTACTTTTATCTCTTGACCATTTCTGCTTATATGTTAAAGTGATATACAATTTTTAGTTGTTTATATGTTATTACATGAATGCTTGAGTTACCATTTGGCACTTTTGTACGGTGGAACTATTTATTTATGTTTAATGTATGAATAGCTTATTATGCGATATGCTGTTCACAACTGTTTTGCCTAAATTTTTATGCGAAATAGTTCATCTTAATTGATTTCCTTTCTTATAATCGTTGAATGACCTTTATTACCAGTTGTTATTTGAAATTTCTTTAGATCGCATAATAGAAGAGTTACATCCCGGGTTAGCATAGATTAGATGTGCTCTTTTTATTAGATTACCATAGCATAGAATTAGATTAAAGTTTGAATTAAAATAGCTTAGATAGCTACTGTTAGATCAGCAACATCCAGTTCTAGACACACACACCCATAGATTGGGAAACTGGTCCCATTATCCCCAGTCGGACCCACTATTGCAAACGGATAAGGAGCTGCCAACCAAGGTCCGGACTGGGCGGGTATCCCCCTTGTTGTTGACCCGATTTTTGGGGCTTCAACACCAGGTAACAAGTCTCCACCACCTCTGCCCAGAATTCCTGTCCTAACTCGGCACCACTGAGCATGCTTCTTGCCCTTTCCATCAATGTCTTATTCATTCTTTTTGCAACTCCATTTTTATAAGGTGTATATGGAGTAGTCTTCTGCTGTGCTATACCACACTTCTTACAGAATTATTCAAATTCCTTACTACAAAACTCTCCATCGTTATCTGTCCTTAGCACCTTTATCTTCTTCTCTGTCTGGTTTTCCACCAGAGCCTTAAATTCTTTAAACCTGTCAAATACTTCAGATTTCTTCTTAAGGAAATATATCCATGTATTCCTTGAGAAGTCATCTATAAATGATACATAGTACACAGAATTACCCAGTGATGGAACCTTCATAGGTCCAAACACATCACTGTGCACAAGCTCTAATATCTGTTTCGCCCTCTTACCACCAGAGGGGAAACTCACCTGATTCTGCTTCCCATATACACAATTTTCACAGAAATCAAAATCTAGAGAGCTATTACTCATACCTTCTACCATACCTTTACCATGAAGTATTCGAAGGTCCTTCTCTCCAATATGTCCAAGCCTTTGATGCCACAACATGGTCTTCTCTCCAGAGAAGACTAGATTTTCTGCTCCACTTTCAAGAACCACAGAACTATTGCACCCATCAACAACCATGCTACCTTATAGCTTGTATGGAGTTCCAATCTGAACTGCCCACATCAATACCAGTGCTCCCTGAACCATCTTGCAGGTATCCTTCTAAAACACTGTTTTTACACCTGCATCATCCAACTTGCTTACATAAATCAAATTTCTGGCCAATGCAGGAATATGCAGAACACTCGGAAGTGTTCTAACCTTTCCACCTTGCAACTTCAACTTTACTTTTCTGCGACCAACAATTCTAGCCTTCCTATCATCCCCTAAGAAGAGATCACCACCATCGTATTTCTCATACTCGCAGAACCACTCCCTATGGGGAGTGAAGTGAAAGGATGCACCTAAGTCAATCAAACACGCTTCATGATCTACAAGTGTACTTGAAGAAGCCAAGTACACATCCCCACCTTCATCTGAGGTGGTTTTCGCCTCTGCAGAAGGAGCATCGTTAGATCCCTTTCCTTTATCAGGAGCTTTAGATTTATAGTCTCTTTTGTAGTTTTTGTAGTGCTCTTCCTTTCCGCATTTCCAGCACACCACCTCTATAGGTTTTCCTAGAGATTTAAATCTCCCTCTAGATTTAGATCTCCCACTTGATGACTTATTTTTGTTTATGTTCTGGGACCATCCTCGTAGAGACAAGGCATCACCATTCTGGCTCTCCATATTTTTCCGTCTCATCTACTCCGTCAGCAAGGATGAGACTATTTCATCAAATTGCAAGGCAGTTGCATTGCTACCTATTGCAATAACCAGACTATCCCACGAATCTGGTAGAGAACACAACAAAATGATGCACTTATTTTCATCTAAAATTTTAATATCAATAGATGCTAACTGACTTACCACAATATTAAATGCGTTCAGATGCTCTGTCACCAAGTCTCCATCTTTCATCCTCAGGTTATACAACTTTTTCTGCAGGAAAAATTTATTCACCAGAGACTTAGATTGGTACAAAGTCCCTAACTTGTCCCACAAAGCCTTCGCTGTAGCTTCCCCTGATACATTCAACAATACTAAATCTGAGACACACAATCATACTGTTCTCTTTGCCTTCCGATCCAACTTCTTCCATTCTTCATCGGACACTGTCGTTGGTTTAGTACCCAGATCTACCACAATCCACTGATCTTTATCCACCAACAGATCTTCCATCTTCAGTTTCCACAACTCAAAACTCTGACCATTAAATTTCTCGATCTCTATCTTTCCACTGCTCACCATCTTCTTTCACCACTAGAATCGATCTTGCAGATCTCCCACTAAATAGGGTCTACCACAGGCTCGAGCGAAAACCCTCAGAAACAAAGGCATCCCCTTGAAGCCAAAACAACTCCAATACCAAATGTAGGTTTTAACCCCGTACATAAATTACTTGCATACGAATTCTAAAACACATAAAATAAACAACGCGAGAGCATAAAACATAAAACACATATACACAGAGATTTTCCCCTGGATCCCAAAACCACGACTACCAGCTTGATTTTTTATTATTTTCCTTTCAATGTTGCAATAGATATTTATACATGCCGAAGCATTCAATACCATGGACCGAAAACCATCACGTCCAAAACCATGGAACGAAAACCATCGCGTCCAAAACGATGTGTGAAAATCATGCAAAAAACCATAGATGGGTCCACCCAACCTAACATAGGGTCCAAAACAAAAATTTTATGGGGTGCTGCCCCGGACCCCATAGAGTGGGGTTACCTGCACCCCTCAAACCCCCCATGACCCCCCCACTACGCAATTGGCACAACGAAGGGGGGTCTTCGCCCCCCCTCTAACCCCCCGGTTAACTACGTGGGCTAGTCGTGGAAAGAATATAACACAACCCAACATGAGGGACTCCAAAGATAAAGACCTCCACCCTTAATCAACCTAAGGACCCAGAGGTGTGAGTAATGGCTTTAGTTAATGAAAACGAGGGATCCAAATTTATTGTACAATGGTACGAAGCCAGTTGTTCCTGCACTCAATCCATTGGGAATTAACTAAGCCAATAAACATTGTTGCAAGGTTCTTTCCCTTTGAGAATTAAAGCCATGTTGAAATACATATAACCATTATGTGTACAGAAAGGTCATGGTTATAGGGTTATTACTCGTTTAAGGGTAGGGGCAATCATGTCAATAATATTTCTAAAACGTCACTCTGCGTACTAAGGGTATGAATTCCCATAAACCATTTTAAATAGACATATGCAATATAGTAGAAGGCAATGATAAGAAAGAATCATAGTCATGCCTTAAAATGTATTCTTCACGGGCATGCATGTTAGTTAATTATGATTCTAGAAACATGTTATCACTATTGGACTACGCCCTAGAATGCAGACTCTAATTGGATGCGGAAACAAGGAGAGTCTAATACGATAAACATTAAGGGTAAGGTTCTCGGTAGGGTCACAATGGCTCACCTTTGATGTTGCAACCTCTGATACAATGTTGGTTTACCCTACAATCCTCGTGGTGTAGATCCCACAATTTGTCTATGTCCTTCCCTGCAATAAATTCCCTTGAAGTTGTTCTTTGAATGCATCACTTTTCATTGATTTTATTTTTTTCTTCCTTTCTCCCTTTATCTTGCTTTATCCATTGTTCTCTTCCTTCCTCCTTCATTCTACTTCCACTGTTCACTTCTTCTTGTTCTTCGTTCCCTCAATTGCTTGAATTCCTCTCTTTTTTCTACTGCCTGAATATTGACTCTGGTTAGTTAGAGTTTAGCCTCTCTAGACTAACAAATATGTGCACCTATCCCTCCTAGCCCAGTCATTATTCATCAAACTTGTAGAAAAATTAATGGTTCACCATTTGGCGTCCTTTCTCCTTCAATACTCTCCATTTATCTTCTTCCCATGACTAGTTCTAGAACCAACAAAGTGTGGGAAAAAATATACTTAGCCATGTGCTAATACTCCTGTAGGTATATGTATGTGTTCTAAATTTAATAGCTATACAACTAACCTAGAGAAAGGAAAGGAACACACCCTTACTTTATATACTTTAACCTTTTATACTTTACCCAACCTTTATTTAGTAGTTATACCCTTCTATTTAAGTTAATTTAAGGAAATTCATCTTGACAAGTAAGGGGACTATTATAAGGTAAGGAAATTCAACCTTAGCTAGAGACCTTCCTTTTCAAACAACCTAGGGTTATATTAATAGGTATACGTTAATTAGTCTTTATAAATATATATATGTCATGATAGCCAAATAAGGTCTTTAATAGCCAAGCGCGTACATCTTCTTGAAATTTACAATAATTGCACACACACACACATATATACTCACAATAGCCATATAAAGTCTAAAATAACGAAATGCAGAAATTTACAATAGTCATATAGGGTGCACAAAAGCAATATACTACCTTTTTACATTATTTCCATATAACAATTACACATTTAAATCATGTTTGAATACATGTATATGCATATGTATGCTTATTATATTCAACATGTATACACAGGTAACTAGGAAAGTACCTACAATGACCCTATAAATGCAAGGTGGCCAGGATAATATTTACATTATATACATGGATGTATCATGATTAGGACCATTAGCACAATATTTACGTACTTTGCAAGATGACCGGGGTTGTAACAACCCCCAATTTAAATATAAAACTAATTAGATCAATTATGTGATTTATAATCAATACACAACTATTCAACTTATTAACATAAAATTTCGAAAAACATGAGTAGAGACCACTTACCTGTAGTGATGATATTCCTTACTTATGATTTCGGATTTGAACATTATTTGAATCTCGCTAACCGCAACAAAGTTTTGGGGACAACTCTCCACCCAACCATAGGCTCAACTGCACATAATCTTTCTATAGTTGGCTACCCATGAGCCCTCAATCAACGTACTACTATCGAGGAATCCTTTATCTCACAACAATTATCTCCGAAATGAATGGATGAATCTTATCCCCCTCATCGTCCATTAAATAGACCAAAAAATGGAAAGGGGTCTGAATGCATACATTCCATATGTCAACATGCAACTTTTATTTCTTTATTTTAAGCTTTACTTAATTTAATATTTCTCTTAGTTTAACTCTTTCTTAATTATTTTTTACTTTTTATTAAGTTTACTTATTCTTACTATTTTTATAGTTTACCCTTATATATATATATATATATATATATATATATATATATATATATATATATATATATAGAGAGAGAGAGAGAGAGAGAGAGAGAGCTCCAGTTTATTATTTTATTTATTATTATTATATTCTCTTCATTATTTATTATTTTTTCTTTTTTATTTACTATTATTATATTCTCTTTATTGTTTATTATTGATTTATTTATATTTTAATATTATATTATTCTATTTGTTTATTATAATTACTTCTATTATTATTAGGGGTATTACATAGTCCCCCTCTCTTTAAGGAACTTTTTCTCGAAGTTAAGTTGAATCATTTAACATTTTATTTTATTTAGTTATTTATTACTTTACATTTGGCCCACGCTCTCTATTGAACTAGTATAACCAACGAGCATCAAAAGTTTCCACGACACCTGGGAAATCCTAATGAAACGATCTTTTTTCCCACTTTTGGAACCATGCATAAGCCTCAACAGTCTATACCATAGCCTATGGCTGACCCCAAGGCTCACGCCAAGGATTGGACCTCATATGCCCCATGACATGCATTCAGTCCCATTACACAATAACTCCGAACATCTCGCAAGGCTAGCCCACTCCCTCCACACTCACTAAGGTTCACAATCCCAGACATCGAATTCCTTACACCCTCACCAAACTTCGACATCCCAATCCAATATCAGGCACTTGGCCTACAATATTTGGCACTCGACCTCGTCAAGATGGTTCCATAGCCCCTCAAGAGTTATCCATCAAGAGTTGTGTTAACATTATGATACATGTGTTGTCTTTGATGGCAACTCACTCAGATGACAGTTCACAGTGTAGCAGGTCAACAACAAAGGATTACATATCAGAATCCAAACAATGAAAAAAGAGAGGTATACGCTGGTTCAATTTGTCCAAGGGGCATATACACGCGGGTTAACATAACAAAAGTAGCGTATAACGTATACATGCACTTTCACAGGAGGAAAAGCGTGTACATGTTGGAAAACAAAGTTTTTTGTCCAAGGTATTTTGATCCAAGGTATTTGGTTTGAGGTATTTGGTCCAATGTATTGACCCTAGGTATTTGGTCCAATGTATTGACCCTAGGTATTTGGTCCAAGATATTGGTCCTAAGTGGTTTTGGTCCAAGTTATTGAGAAAGGCCTAAGAGTATATAAGGAGGGGAAGATCATTAGGCCAATGTGCAAGCAATAAGATTCTAAGGAATACTTCTATCTGAAGTAGAAAGGCCTAAGAGTATATAAGGAGGGGAAGATCATTAGGCCAATGTGCAAGCAATAAGATTCTAAGGAATACTTCTATCTGAAGTATATTTTATGTTGCAGGGTTGTGTTTGGGAGTGGATCTGAAATATCCATGTGCACCTTGAGTTCAATATTGGATCAGGAATCATGAGACTTGAAATGAATTATTCTTGAATGATCCGATATTGGTTGAGATTAGATCTGATGTTTTGTGCTTGTTCTATTTGTTATCAGTCATGATCTAGGTTTGTCTGAAGTCTGGAATTGCCGCAAAATTCTGAGTCAATATTTGCAGATCTGTACGCAGGTTCGTCTCGGCCAAAGAGCGTGTACATGTAGGTTCGTCTCAGCCAAAGAGCATGTACATGCAGGTTCGGTTCTTTCAAGTAGCGTATACAAAAGAAAAGCTTCTTTTCAGATCTAATTGATCTATATGATCAAATTATGTTGTTTTACTATTATCTGTCAATAAAGTCTTCTTAGATCTGAATGTCAAACTGAATGCATAAGGAGGCTGGCATTTGATTGATTAATTGTATAAGTGAGAAGAAGTGATCTCTGTCCCTACCTATGTAAAGCTCTATAGATATTCAGTATATTTATGGTTGGTACAGACTTGATTCAAAAGTTTATGTTTGTAGTATTTTTGAAGGTATACGCAGGCTTAATTCACAGAAGTTGCGTATACACACAAGTTGGATTCAGCTAAGTAGCGTATACACTCTAATGCATGATTTTTGAGGTTACAACTAGTTATGAATGATGATGCAGGGTTCTGGGTTCAACACAGTGTTCTGGTGTCAATGATCTGATTGTTCAGATCAACTAAATATTGGTTGATGTAGTTTAAGTTTAAAAGCTTTGATGGGTCCAGTGTGAAAATTTGATAAAACATGGCCTTCAGATTGTGGTGTTGTGATCCAAGAGTATCCAGTCTTAAAATTCATGAAACCTACTTCCTATAAGAATAGTGGAGTTTTATGTAGGCTGACACCTACATACTAGTAAACATATTGGCTAGTACAAGAGCTAGGGGGATGTAGCTCCCTTCCAGTAGAAGCTGGAGAACGAGAGAAGGTTGTAACCTTCTGTAGGTAGAAGCTTGCATACTGGTATGAGTCTGCACCAGTACAAGATTGTAAACATATTTTATTATTATTAAAAGAAGATAAAGACAACAGAAATAGGTGGTTTTTACCCACATTGGGTTTCCACCTTAAATCTTGGTGTTCATGTGTGTTGCTTATGTGTGATCCTTTATTCTACTTTTACTGCATTGTCTAATAAATCTCTGATATATTGGTTTAAGCTCAATTGTCTAAATCACAAGTTCTTTGCATATACGATATTCTTTAAGCACGGTCGCATGTACACACTAGTTCACTTCACTGAAGTAGCGTATATAAATCTGTTTGGGAAATAAAATTATTCATTTGATAATATTGATTCACCCCCCTCTCAGTATTATTTCCAACAATTGGTATCAGAGAAGGTCCTTCAAAAGGAGCTTGATTTCTTGAAGGGAGATCCATCAACATGAATAATCAAGAAAGCATGGGATCCATCATACCGCCAATCTTCGATGGGAGCAACTTTGTTTATTGGAAAATAAGAACCACGGCCTATCTGCAATCACTTGGAATGGATGTCTAGGAAATTGTGGAAGGAGGATATACATTTCCAACAACAATTCCTACAGATGCGGCAGGTAAAAAGAAATATGAAACCAATGCCAAAGCTGTCAATACTTTATTGGGAAGTCTATCACAATTAGAGTTTTTCAAAGTCATGCAGCTCAAATCAGCCAAAGAAATATGGGACAAAATCATTTTGAGCTACGAAGGAGACTCTCAGGTAAAACGTGCTAAGCTCCAAACTCTCATAATTCAGTATGAAACTCTTAAGATGCATAGTGATGAAAGTATAGATAGTTACTTCTTACGTATAGATGAGGTTGTTAATTATATGAAGAATCTGGGTGAAGAAATAAAGGAAGTTACCTTAGTTGAGAAAGTTTTGAGATCCTTGTCTGCTAAATTTGAATCCAAAGTGTCTACCATAGAAGAAAAACAAGATCTGCAGAATATCACTATGACACAGCTTCACAGAATCTTAACTGCCTTCGAGATGAGAAAAGGAGGACCATCAGATATGAGAGAAGCCGCATTTAAAGCTTCAGCAAAAGGAAAGGAAGAACACAATGAATCATGACATATTTCAGAAGAAGAAGATGAGGTAAACTTTGTCAAGAAGCTTCAACAGGGTTCTGGAAGGTTTAGAGGTAAGCTACCCTTCAAATGCTTTGCTTGTGGCAGAGTCGGTCATTATGCTGCTAGATGTCCTCATAAAGATAAATATGAAAAATGAAAGGAATATGCAAAAGGGAATAGAAAACAAGTTGTGAATAAAAGGAGTTACTATACTCATGAAGATAGCAATGGTTTATCTAATAGTGATGAAGATTAAACTAGACAAGATTACAGACTACTCATGGCTTATGATAGTAATGATTTTTGGGATAGTTTAGAAGAGGATAGTGATGGTTTATCTAATAGTGATGATTATAGACTTCTCATGGCTTATGACGATGATAATTTTTGGGATGCTTTAGAAGAGGAAGACCTTCATGAAGAAATATCTAAACTCAAAATCTGTTTGGAAGAAAAGAATATGATTATAGATACCTTGACATACCAACTTGTTGAAAAGGAAAAACACAATGAAAAACTAGAATGTGAAATTGTGGGTCTAAGAAAGGATCTTGAGAAAATGAAATCTCTCAATCTTAGATTTTCTAAAGGATAAAAAACTTTAAATGAAATTATAAAAGTTCAGTGTTCTCCTCTGATAAAGACAGGTCTTGGATATATTGAAGAAGCATCTCAATCATAGAAGCCATCAACCTCCACCAAAAGCTATCTTGATGCAACAAAGACTAGTGAATAGTATGACAATCGTCAACAAAGGCATAAATCAGATCACCAGGTAAATCATACTCAATTTACTCCAAGGATGAATAGAAGCCACAACCAACCTCAGGCAAATCATACTCAATTTGCTCCAAATATGAATATCAATAGACTACAATCACTGGGTTAATAGATTCGATTGTCTCAAGAACTTCTTTAATGGGCAATGTTTTTCATGTCATAATTTTGGGCATAAACCTGCTCAATGAATTTCTTACAAAACCATCATGACTAGAGAAGCACGAAATCAAAGGAATGTAACAGGTATCAAGAGAAGTTCCTATAGTAACTTTTCTCTTCTTGAAATATGAAATAGAATGCTCAATCTGTAACAACTTTGGTCATGAAGAATCTGAATGCAGGAGAAAATTTCGGAAAACATCTCAAAAGGAGAAAACACCATTAAATCCCAAGATATGGAGAAGGAAAGAATCTCAAACAGAAAGATGTGGTATAGCCTTGTATGCAGAAGGACAAGAAAATCTGTGTTACATCGACAGTGGATGCTCTAAACACATGACAGGTGACAAAGAAAAACATCACTCATATAATGCTTTAGTAAAGGAAAAGAATGTCTCATTTGGAAATGACACTCCTGCTGTCATAAAAGGTAAAGGCTCTGTTTTCTTGAAAGAAAAGGTTAAAGCTGGAAATGTTATGTATGTAGACGGTTTAAAACATAACCTGTTGAGTGTCAGTCAAATGTGTGATCAAGGAAATGAAGTGGTGTTTTGATCAAATGGATGTGTTGTTCGTGAGCTTGATACAGGAGAGACCATGATCAAAGGTACAAGAACTCCAAACAACTTATACATACTCAAGGGAGGACAAAAACAGTGCTATCTAAGCAAAAATGATGAAAACTGGTTGTGGCATAGAAGATTGGGACATCTAAGCTTTTCTCAAATAAGAAAAGCATGCAGACTCAAGGCTATTTGTGATCTTCTAGATATCAGCATCCCAAAAAATACAATATGAAAACCATGTCAAATCGGTAAGCAAACTAGAGTCCACTTCATGGAAAAAGAAGGGTCAGCTAGTAAGCCTCTTGAATTTGTACATACCGATTTATATGGACCGTCAAGGAAAAAGTCACCTCGTGGAGAAGAATACTTTATTTTGTTCATTGATGATTTTTCCAGAATGTGTTGGATAGGTCTTCTAAAGCATAGAGATGAAGAATTTGAAAAGTTCCAAGCCTTCAAAGCTTTGGTTGAAAAAGAATTAGATCAAAAAATCAAATGCCTTAGATCTGATCGAGGAGGGGAATTTACATCGGATGAATTCTTTGACTTTTGTGAACAACATGGAATAAAAAGGCAATTCTCCACCGCTAGGGCTCCTCAGCAAAATGGTGTGGTAGAAAGAATGAACAGAACAGTTCAACAAATAGCTCGAGCTATGCTATATGAATCTGGAACTCCTCCAACCTTCTGGGTGAAGCTACATTCACTGTCGTAACTATTCTCAACAAAGCAAATCTTCGGGTAAATAGCACTCAAACTCCACATGCACTTTGGTATGGCAAGACTCCTACTGTAAAATAATTTAAAGTTTTTGGAAGAAAATGTTTTATCAAAAGGACTGATGAAAAACTTGGTAAGTGTGAACCGAGAGCAGACGAAGGTATTCTTCTTGGTTATTCTTCCATAAGTAATAGATATAAATGTTATAATAAAAGACTTGGGAAAATTGTTGAAAGCATTAATGTTGTAGTTGATCAAGCATGCAAAAAACCAAAACAGGTAAAATCAACAAAAGATTATGACAATGAAGAAGATGGGGATTATTTTCCCACATCAAATCAAAATGATATTGAAGAAGAAACCAATGAAGCACTAGAAGAAGAGATAATGGTAGAAGAAAAGACTTCGTCCAGGTATGTTCAGAAAAATCACCCAGAAACTCAAATTTTAGGGGAAAAAGCGGCAGGTGTATAGACAAGAAGAACTATTACAGGGACCTCAAGCTATCTAGCATTACTATCCTCCACCGAACCTCAAAATGTAAATGAAGCATGCAAAGATGAATGTTGGGTCAAGGCCATGGATGAAAAACTTGAGAAAATTGAAAAGAATGATACATGGGAATTAGTTCCTAGACCTCATGATAAAAATATTATAGGAACTAAGTGGATATCAAAAACAAGCTGAATGAAAATGGAGAAGTCATTAGAAACAAGGCTAGACTTTTTTGTAAATGGCATGCTCAACAAGAAGGTATATATTTTGAAGAAACCTTTGCACATGTTGCCAGGCTTGAATCCATAAGGATGTTTGTTGCTCTTTCTAGCTTTCAGAAATTCAAAGTATACCAAATGGATGTAAAATTAGCCTTCCTTAATGGATATTTAGAATAAGAAGTTTATATTGAACAACCAGAAGGATTCATTCTTGGAAATGATGCAAGACTTGTATGCAGACTCAAAAAGGCTCTCTATGGTCTGAAACAGGCTCCAAGGGCCTAGTATTACCGCCTTGACAAATATCTACACCAACAAGGGTTTACAAAATGTTCTGCATATAGCAACCTATATACGAAGATTGAAACTGATAAATTTCTAATTATTATTATTTATGTTGATGATATCATTTTTGGTAGCAATGAAAAATCCATGAGTCAGAATTTTGCTTAAGTAATGCAGCAAGAATTTGAAATGTCCTTGCTTGGTGAACTTACCTATTTTCTTGGTCTACAAGTTCAACAAACTAAAGATGATATTTTTTTGTCACAAACCAAATATCTCAAACAGATCTTGAAAAGGTACAAAATGGAAGATTCTAAACCTATATGTACCCCAATGGTACATGATGTAGTCTCAGGTCAAATTATGAATCAACAACAGTACATCAACCAACTTACAGATCCATGATTGGCAGTCTTCTTTATCTAACAGGTACCCGGCCTGACATCATGCATGTAGTAGGAATAGTTGGAAGATTCCAAGCAAATCCAAAGGAATCACACCTTCAGGCAGTCAACATATTTTTCAAATATTTTCAAGGAACTTGGGACTTTGGTTTATGGTATCCTAGAGATACAGATCTTACTCTTCATGCATATACAGATGCAGATTAGGCAGGAAGTGTTGATGATAGAAAAATCACTAGTGGTGGTGCATTCTATATGGGTTCCAGGTTAGTGTCTTGGTTCAACAAGAAACAAAGTTCAATTGCTTTATCTACAGCTGAAGCAGAATATGTGGCTGCTACATCTTGTTGCACACAACTACTTTGGATGATACAAACTTTGCAAGACATTCATATCGCATGTACTCCACCTATCTTCATTCTATGTGATAATACAAGTTCCATCAATATTTCAAAGAATCTAGTCATGCACTCCAAGACCAAGCACATACCCATCAAGTACCATTTTCTATGTGAACAAGTGCTTGAACAAGAGGTCAAATTGGAGTATATTCCCTCCAAAGAACAGGTTGCTGATATATTCACTAAACCACTGCCCAGAGAAACATTTGAATATCTCAGACAAAAGCTGGGAGTAGTTTCTGCATCATCCTACTGTTAAATCCAACTTTTTCAAAGAAAGGTTATTATACGTGTGTTTCATGAAGTATAGTCACGTACATAAGTGGGCTTCTATGGGTCAAGGAGCGTATAGGTTTTTCAGATAGGAAAAATAGTGGTGCAGGCTCTAATATGGGTGCTCTGTCTAATGTTGATGATTATTGTCTATCGATATGCTTTGTTCATTAATTTTTATCTGGTTGACAAAGATGCCTTGATCATTGACTTGTTAACAATTCACAGGTAGCACAGGTTCAGGGGGAGCATTAGCCTTCATGTACATTCAGCATTGTTGGCATTATGGTTGCTGAGTCCAGCTATGGATTCAGATATTTATACCATTTGTTGCTTAAGTCATGTAAAAGTCTAGGGTGTGATATGTCTTCTCATACATTTGAATGATTCCTCTTGGAAAAATGTTGTAATTTGTATCCCCACTTTGCATGGGATGGATGATGTAATATTTATTATTTCTGTCATGTATAAACAATTAGTATATCCCCACTTGGTTGGGAGATGGATGTATGTATGAGTCATTGGTGATAGGAAGGTCATACTCACATAGTTGAGTTATAGAGTCATGTTATTCTTTTGGAGAATATTTTTGCATACTATATATGTGCTTAGGGGGAGCATGGATGGTTTCAGTGCATCTCAGCATGTACAAAGGGGAGCTCAATCATATAATTCAACATGTACTCAGGGGGAGCATGGATGGTTTCAGTGCATCTCAACATGTACAAAGGGGAGCTAAATCAGAGAATTCAACATGTACTCAAGGGGAGCATGGACAACATAATGTATGTCAAAGGGAGAGAATATCTTGGTCCGCCCTTTGCCCTTGATGTCAAAGGGGGACAGTGTCTTGGTGTTGTTGCTGCCATCAAGTCCAAAGGGGGAGATTGTTGGCATTATGATACAGGTGTTATCCTTGATGGAAACTCACTCAGATGACAGTTCACAGTGCAGCAAGTCAACAACAAAGGATTACAGATCAGACTCCAAAGAATGAAGAAAGAGAGGTATACGCCGGTTCACTTTGTCCAAGGGGCGTATACACGAGGGTTAACAGAAAAGTAGCGTATAACGTATATACGCACTTTCACAGGAGGAAAAGCGCATACATGTTGGAAAACCAAGTTTTTGGTCCAAGGTATTTTGATCCAAAGTATTGATCCAAGGTATTTGGTCCGAGGTATTTGGTCCAAGGTATTGACCCTAGGCATTTGGTCCAAGATATTGGTCCTAAGTGGTTTTGGTCCAAGGTATTGAGAAAGGCTTAAGAGTATAGGAGGGGAAGATCATTAGGCCAATGTGCAAGCAATAAGATTCTAAGGAATACTTCTATCTGAAGTATATTTTATGTTGCAGGGTTGTGTTTGGGACTGGATCTAAAATATTCATGTGCACCTTGAGTTCAATATTGGATCAGGAATCATGAGACTTGAAATGACTTATTCTTGAATGATCTGATATTGGTTGAGATTAGATCTGATGTTTTGTACCTGTTCTATTTGTTATTTATCATGATCTAGGTTGTCTGAAATCTGGAATTGCAGCAAAGTTCTGAGTGAATATTTGCAGATCTGTACGCCGGTTCATCTCGGCCAAGGAGCGTGTACACGCACGTTCGGTTCTTTCAAGTAGCGTATACAAAATAAAATCTTCTTTTCAGATCTGACTGATCTATCTGATCAAATTCTTTTGTTTTATTGTTGTCTGTCAATGAAGTCTTCTTAGATCTAAATGTAAAACTGAATGCATAAGGAGGCTGGCATTTGATTGATTGATTGTATAAGTGAGAAGAAGTGATCTTTGTCCCTACATGTGTAAAGATTTGTATATATTCAGTATATTGATGGTTGGTATAGACTTGATTCAACAATTTATGTTTGTAGTATTTTTGAAGGTATATGCAGGTTTAATTCACAGAAGTTGCATATACATGTAGGTTGGGTTCAGCTAAGTAGCGTATACACTCTAATGCATGATTTTTGAGGTTACAGCTGGTTCTGAATGATGATGCATGGTTCTGGGTTCAGCACAATGTTCTGGTGTCAGTGATCTGATTGTTCAGATCAACTGAATATTGGTTGATGCAGTTTAAGTTTAAAATCTTTGATGGGTCCAGTGTGAAAATTTGATGAAACGTGGCCTTTATATTGTGGTGTTGTGATCCAGGAGTATCCAGTCTTAAAATTCATCAAACATGCTACCTGGTAGAAGAGTGGAGTTTTCTTTAGGCTGGAACCTACGTACTAGTAAACATATTGGCTAGTACAAGAGCTAGTGGGTTGTAGCTCCCTTCCAGTAGAAGCTGGAGAATGAGAGAAGGTTGTAACCTTCTACAGGTAGAAGCCTGTGTACTAATATGAGTCTACACAAGTACAAGATTGAAAACAAATTTTCTTATTATTAAAAGAAGACAGAGACGACAACAACAGGTGGTTTTTACCCACATTGGGTTTCCACCTTAAATCTTGGTGTTCATGTGTGTTGCTTAAGTGTGATGCTTTATTATGCTTTTACTACATTGTCTAATAAATCTCTGATATACTGGTTTAAGATCAATTGTCTAAATCACAAGTTCTCTACATATACGCTAGTTTCTTTAAGCACAGTCGTGTGTACACGCTAGTTCACTTCACTGAAGTAGCTTATATAAATATGTTTGGGAAATAAAATTATTGATCTGATAATACTGATTCACCCCCCTCTTAGTATTATTTCCAACAAGTTGTACAAGACAAAGGAAGAATTAGCATATGTAGTGTTGATTGAGTATGTCCCCAACCCATATGATGTTACATATTCTCCCTCATAGGTATGGTCTCCCACGAGATGATCAAAGAAACTGACCCTCTCGTCCCATTTGTGGATTTTCTGTCAGTCACGACATCTCAACATGCAACCAATGCATTAGTTATAATCATAGTATCATAGAAAATAATCCACATGCCAACTCTTGCATGTCGTCATGATAACATAACATCATTGTTAATCACCACATTCTGAATAGTAAAGAACTGCATGTTCATGCATGTCATAAAATTTGCATGTAATTACCACATGCTTCACATCATAATATCCTCATAAGTTATAACATCAACATATCAACATCAAAGACATATAATCACATAATGAACTACATGCCAATATACCACATATCATAACATCATAATCCCTATGCATATCATATTCATCATGAGCATCCAACATCATTATCATAACAACTAAATAAATAAGAACCACATGTGCATCATTATCCTCATACCATCATATCATGAAACATCATTAATATGAGAATCATCTCAATACTTATCAGATACAAAACAATAATACACTATAAGCATCCTTATCATGATTCATTAGAAAAAATAAATTTCATTTTCTTGTATAAAAAATGAATACCAACTATAAAGCAAGATTATGCAACATCCATCTAGGATCTCAATTATCTTATGAATAATATTAGTAGTCATTATATTGGGTATATAATCATTCATTGTTTTACCATATCTCTTGCAAAATGGGTAGTTGTCAGTGTTAGAATCAGCCTTTGCAGCCTTCCACCAGTGATCAAACATGCTCTTACAAAGTGGTCTTAGGGTGTCAAAGCCAAATTTTGTCATTACAGTGAGTCTTCAAGTAAAATTTGGTCACTAGGTATTAGGTCTAGGATTGTTTTCACTCCTTCCAAAGTTTTCCAAATATTGGTCCATATCACCATTCGGCTGAGTGTACCATCATCCAAAGATTTTTCATCATTATTTCAAGTTCCAATGGGTCATTTTACACCTTGTTTGTGCTTCAGTTGTGCTTAGGTAAGGCTCATTTTCCTCTCCTAGGTTTTTGAAGGTAATTTTCCTTGGATGGTCAAATCATCCACAAAACTTGTATCCGGATGCTCATACACCTTCCCCTACCCTTAAAATACCTTCTTAAACACTTTCCATCATTGATATCCCTTAAATTCATCATTTTCCCACAAACCCTAGCCTATTGCTACAATTTGACACTTTTCTAGGTTAGGCCTGTGCTTTGCCATTTTGGACCCCTTCCCCTAACTCAATCTTTGAAATTCCACTTTCCTCTGCTTCCTAACATCCCTCCCTACTTCCAAAAATTTTTCTAAAGAAATTAGAAGCCCCTCATCCCCTTCATTTCCCTTCATTTCTACAAATCCCCTGTTCTATACATCGGGATAGGTTTTATTCAAATGATGTTTCTGAGCAAAAAAAGATGAATTTGACAAAAGTGAGAGAGGTTTTTTTCCATAATAGACTCAAGAAGAAAAACCCCCTTCAGTTTTTATACAGGTCTCATGCTTTGGGAGAAAGAAGAAAAACCCCCTTCAGTTTTTATACAGGTTTCATGGTTTGGGAGAAATGTCCAAAACATCATTTGCCTCAGGAGAGTTGCTGCACTTCTAGAGTGACATTTGTAAAATCAAGAGTTATCCTAGCTGGATTGTCCAAAAGACTTTTTTGATGAGTCAAATGATAACTAGACCCATAGATATTTCCAATGAGCTATCATAAACTCAATTTGGAGTTGAGGAAGACCTCCAAAAGTTTACTGGAACAACACTCTACATTTTGGCAGCCTCATTCTTCACATTTTGACAAGTATTGGGAGATTGAGATTTTGACAGGGAAAATTAGCTCCAAATTGAAAAATTCAAGATGTTCTAGAAAGTAGACTCAACAAAATTTCCAACGAGATATCCCATGCATAATTTTGACACCGGGAAGGTAGTCAAACGTTTCCTTGAAGTGGTGTTGCGCACTCCCTTCAGGCGTTACGCACTCCCTTCAGGTAATTTTTGTATCAGTCCCTGGGAATATTTTGGAGGAAAGGCCACCACCATTGGATTCAGAAGACCATTTACACTCAAGAAAACCATGTTTCCATATTTGAAAGCCAAAACTACTAGGTGGAAAAGGCAAAAAACCACCTAAAAATCATGTCTCTACCTATTTTCTGAGCCAGGCGTTGCGCGTTTGAGCAGTCTTGGGAGATTTCAGTTTTGGAGGGGAAAATAAAGCTCATTTTGGAAACTAGGGGCATTTTTGGAAACTAAACAAGATAAAATTTCCAATGAGCTATCCTGAGCTAGATTTGGACACCAGGAAGGTAGTCAAAACTCACCTTGAAGATGGCGTTGCGCACTTCCTTCAGGCGTTGCACGTTTGACACTGGTGCTGCGCACTTGATAGGCAACCAAATTTTTCACTGTTTCTCTCCAGAAAATACTTTTCACTTGTGAGATTTTGATTTTTCACTCATGTAATTCATAATGATGATGTAATTAAAGTGTGTTTTTGTTACCTAGGGTAGATACATTAGATGAATGGCCTAAGTGGCATGTAATGAATTAGTTTGCTTCATATTAGGGATGAGTCAGTTTGACCACCCTAGTCTTTAGCTATCAATTCAGTCTTTTGTGCAACTGCTCCTCCTCTCATGGATTCGACCCCTGAGGCTAGGATTAGTTGTTTTGAGGCCTATATCATGTAGTTTCTCAATCATTTTACTAGTTGGACTCAGTGTGGATGCTCAAAGCTTGATTGATACACCTTTGTAAGCAGTTTGGCAGGAAATTAATAAGAATTGCAACTATTTTATGGGATCCCTATGGTATGGAGTTATAGTACAGTTTCTTCTTTTGTGATTATATGTTTATATGTTTTATGTATGCCATTAATCATTTCATTATTTCTAGTTGAATGTTTTCAAGTTTTATATGTAGAATCCATTGCATCAGTGCTCTGCCTCGGGAAACCATTCACCATTTCATGTTTTCTACAGTCCAAGAAGGATCCATGATTGTCACATGCCCTTCTTAGCTTCTCACCAGTCTAAAAAATCTCACCCCATCAAGCCCAAGAGTGTTGAAGCCTATGCCTACCTTGCCCCATAAAACAATCTACATTTCTGACCTAATTTCCCAGACCTAAACTGCCCAACTCCTCCTGATCCGACAAAACCTTTACAAAATCCAATCAAAACTTTCGAGCTACTATACCTAGCCTAAAATCCTTTACCTAATCTAGTCATCTTGATTGAGATCCTTACGGAGAGAGCCCTCTCCCGGCCTAGTAGGGCTAGCTACTTGGCTAAGCTTTGTTTGTGGTTACCTTGGCATTGCCTCCCTTCAGCCTGAGGTCAATCTTGGTGATAACATAGTGGCGACCATACTGGGGAGCACAGTTTTATGTTCCTTAGCAAATTGTATCAAGTTAAGATCTGATTGTTGATGGTGAACAACATTCAGATGCATGCGAACGCTGAAATCATTCACCTGGCGACTCCAGTGTCGAAAAATCCCAAGGCTCAGTATTTTTATGGCAACTCCACTCTTCAAGAACCAGTAGCCTGAAGAATTTCTTGGTGAATTCATTATTATCAAAATGGATTCATTGGCTCAATGGTATGCTCCCATGAGCCGAGATCACATTCCAGGTTTCCCAAATAAAATTCCTAAGGTAGATTGGCAAAGGAATTTGCCTATGTTTAGAGATGATGATAAGAATGATGTTGCTTTACATCTGGTTATATTTCACATGCATACTCGCAAGTTGAAGGTTGATTTTCCTGAAGATTTCTTAATGAAGATATTCATGGCCACTCTGGAAGGTGAAGCCCGATCTTGGTATGAAAGTTTGCCGCCTGCTTGTATTTACTGTTTAAAGGATTTTCATACCATGTTCTTTGCAAGGTATAAAGAATCTTGTCCATCCTTAATATTAGTTCAGAATTGTTGTAAACATGTTTATAGTTTTATTGAAAATCTTGAGAGAGTGTATGAAGATGATGACTTCATTGATGATGAGATCATGGAAGCCCTGTATGAAAATCCATTTCAGCAGCATAAAGAGAGCTTAGAGTATACTTATCAAGATGCTCAGGAGAATTTGCAGCAGGTCCAAAATCTTAGTACAATTGAAAATTATGGAAGACAAGGTCTTATTTCAAATCTTCTCATAGAAGAAGATAGTATGCAGGAAAATCAAGTTCCAATTTCAGATTGTGATAAAGTCAAGTTGGCTATTTCAGATCTAGATTCAGATTGTGACGATGAAGAGTACCTTGCTCTGAATCCCATGAAGGAGAGCTTTGTTATTGAGATCATCTAGAATGAAGAAAACAAAGTTACTGACCCAAGTGTTTTCATTTCATTAGAACAAAGCCTTCACGAGGAGGTAATTCAGTCATTTTATGAAAAACAATACGAGATATTTGTTCAAGTAAGTGAAAAATCTTCTTTGGAAAACTCAGTGGTAAATGATAGAAGTGTCAGTTTTGAGTTTCAAGAACTATTAGAAGTTTTCCCTCGTATGACTGATGAATGCGATAAGAAACATGACAATATAGTTGCCATGTCATATGAAGATGACCAACAATGTATTCAAATTTCAGAAGACCAGGGAATTGAGGACTGTCATTCAGATTTTTATTCTCATATTTCATGTTTTGAGTTGTTGTTTCAAGAAGACAATTATTGTTTTAGCAAAATAAAACAAAAATTACTATCTCCTCTGTCTGAAGATGAGATAGATCAACTCCTGAAAGATCATGTTACAGCCCAAGCTAATGCAGGTTTGCAGTGTTCACATCGTCAAGAAGGTGTTAGTGAAGCTTCTTCCACTTTTGAAAATGAGGACAATCTTGAAATTAGATTTATAGATCAACGGATAGATATTGTTTTCTTTCATGAAGATGATAGGGATGTCATGTTTGATAATCTTGAAGAATGTTTTCTATTTAAGAATGACTTAGACTATGAAATTGAGGAGTATGAGCCTGAGAGAGACAATATGCCAGAAATCGAGTCGGAATTTCTCATGCTTGAAGAATTTACAGCCAACACTCAGATAGCAGAAGCCTATACTTCTCTCTACCTTCCTATCAATTAGCAACCAACTGTTCTTTCAGATCAGAATGAAGGGAGTACTTGTATTTTTGCTGCTGGATCTCAAGACAACTAGTGCTTCAGGATTTTCAAGATCCCTTCAACATTCTTTTGCAAGCATTTGAGAATATGAATGTTGCCTGGTTCGTTAGCATAAGCCTTGGTTTCAGTTGTTATTGTGAGCTTCCTACATGTACATCGTTCTGCCTGTTTGAGGAAAGTGAGAGAAAAATTTCAGTGAGTAGCCATCTGCTAGATTGGTTACATTGGAAGGTTCACTTCACATGATTGTACATATTTCTTCAGTAGGCAAGTGGTTGTCATCAGTATTTGAAGCCCTCAAATCTCGATGGTCTATTGCATTAATAAGTTTTGTAAGTACTTGTGTCAACTAAGTAAGTCTTGAGTCATTTTTTTTTAGTCAATTTCAAGTTAGTTTCGAGTCAGTTTGTGTCTTTGACTCATCAGTATTCAGTCATGTATTTCAGATTGAGTTTTTTTTACTCCATGCCCAATGGATAAGGCTACTTGGTCTACAGTGTTCTTGGCACCTCCAAGGAGCTACCATCTCCAATGGAGCCAATGTTAGAGTCAGTCTTTGCAGCCTTCCACCAGCAATCAAACATGTTCTTAAAAAGTGGTCCTAGGGTGTCAAAGTCAAATTTTGTCATTTTAGTGAGTCTTCAAGTAAAATTTGGTCACTAGGTATTGGGTCTAGGATTGTTTTCAGTCCTTCCAAAGTTTTCCAACTATTGTTCCATGTCACCATGCGGCTGACTGTACCATCATCCAAAGAGTTGTCATCATTATTTCAAGTTCCAATGGGTCATTTTACACCTTGTTTGTGCTTCAATTGTGCTTAGGTAAGGATCATTTCCCTCTTCTCAAGTTTTGAAGGTAATTTTCCTTGGATGGTCAAATCATCAACAAAAATTGTATCTTGATGCTCACACACCTTCCCCTACCCTTAAAATACCTTCTTAAACACTTTCCATCACTGATATCCCTTAAATTCATCATTTTCCCACAAACCCTAGCCTATTGCTACAATTTGACACTTTTCTAGGTTAGGCTTGTGCTTTTCCCTTTTGGACCCCTTCCCCTCACTCAATCTTTGAAATTCCACTTTCCCTTGCTTCCTAACATCCCTCCCTACTTCCAAAAATTTTTCTCAAGAAATTATAAGCCCCTCATCCCCTTCACTTCCCTTCATTTCTACAAATCCCTTGTTCTATACATCAGGATAGGTTTTATTCAAATGATTTTTTTGAGCAAGAAGAGATGAATTTGACAAAAGTGAGAGACAATTTTGTCCATCATAGACTCAAGAAGAAAAACCCCCTTCAGTTTTTATACAAGTCTCATGGTTTGGGAGAAATTTCCAAAACATCATTTGCCTCAGGAGAGTTGCTGCACGTCTGGAGTGACATTGGGAAAATAAATAGTTATCCTAGCTGGAATGTCCAAAATACTTGTGTGATGAGTCAAATGATAAATAGACACAGATATTTCCAATGAGATATCATGAGCTCAATTTACTGGAACAACACTTTGCATTTTGGCAATCTCATCCATCACATTTTGACCAGTCTTGGGAGATTGAGCTTTTGACAGGGCAAATGAGCTCGAAATTGAAAAATTCAAGATGTTTGGAAAGTAGACTAGACAAGATTTCTAATGAGCTATCCCATGCCTAATTTGGACACTGGGAAGGTAGTCAAACATTTCCTTGAAGTGGCACTGCGCACTCCCTTCAGGTGCTGTGCACTCCCTTCAGGTAATTTTTGTATCAGTCCCTTGGTCAAACGCGCAGTGCCTAGGGTGTTGCACACTTTTTTGGGGCATATTTTGGAGGAATGGACACCACCATTGGATTCATAAGACAATTTACACTCAATAAAACCATGTTTCCAGATTTGAAAGTCAAAACTACTAAGTGGAAAAGGCAAAAAACCACCTAAAAATCATGTATCTCCCTATTTTCTGAGCCAGGCACTGTGCATTTGAGCAGTCTTGGGAGATTTCATTTTTGGATGGGCAAATCAAGCTCATTTTGGAAACTAGGGCCATTTTTGGAAACTAGACAGGATGAGCTTTCCAATGAGCTATCCTGAGCTAGATTTGGACACCAGGAAGGCAGTCAAAACTCACCTTGAAGATGGCACTGCGCACTTCCTTCAGGCGGTGCGCGTTTGACACTGGCGCTGCGCACTTGACAGGCAGCCAAATTTTTCATTGTTTCTCTCCAAAAAATACTTTTCGCCTGTGGGATTTTGATTTTTCACTTATGTAATTCATAATGATGATGTAATTAAAGTGTGTTTTTGTTACCTAGGGTAGATACATTAGATGAATGGCCTAAGTGGCATATAATGAATTAGTTTACTTCATATTAGGGATGAGTTAGTTTGACCACCCTAATATTTAGCTATCAGTTCAGTCTTTTGTGCAATTGTTCCTCCTCTCATGGATTCGACCCCTAAGGCTAGGATTAGTTGTTTTGAGGCCTATATCATGTAGTTTATAAGTCATTTTACTAGTTGGACTCATTGTGGATGCTTAGAGCTTGATTGATACACCTTTGTAAGCAGTTTGGCAGGAAATTAATAAGAATTGCAACTATTTTTATGGGATCCCTATGGTATGGAGTTCTAGTACAATTTCTTCTTTTGTGATTATATGTTTATATGTTTTATGTATGCCATCAATCATTTCATTGCTTCTAGTTGAATGTTTTCAAGTTTGATAGGTAGAATCCATTGCATTAATGCGCTGCCTTGGGAAACCATTCACCATTTCATGTTTTCTACAGTCCAAGAAGGATCCATGATTGTCACATGCCCTTCTTAGCTTTCCACCAGTCTAAAACATCTCACCTCATCAAGCCGAAGAGTTATAAAGCCTATTCCTACCTTGCCCCATAGAACACCCTGCATTTCTGACCTAATTTCCCAGACCTAAACTGCCCAGCTCCTCCTAATCCGGCAAAACCTTTACAAAATCCAATCAAAATTTTTGAGCTACTATACCTAGCCTAAAATCCTTTACATGATCCAGTCATCTTGACTGAGATCCTTACAGAGAGATCCCTCTCCCGACCTAGTAGGGCTAGCTACTTGGCTAAGCTTGGTTTGTGGTTACCCTGGCATTGCCTCCCTTCAGCCTGAGGTCAATGTAGGTGATAATAGTCAGATCTAAGGTTTTGAGCTTGATTTGAGTCTTAGAAAATACTAATCTTCATATTTACCATTATGTCATGTTTTCATCAAGATACCAATTATTTTTCAATAATCATCCAATATTCCTTCAACTAGGAAGCTGACTATTTACACAATAGATATACTCATTTAAGCACATCATTAAAATTAAAATGGTCCTCATCATCTTGAGCCTTAGTCTATAGTCATGTATTCTTCGTTCCCCAAGGAAATTTAGTGAATTTCACCATTAAGTTATTATTGGTCATACAATCATTCCTTAAATTGTTAATGTCAAATTTAATATCCTTTGGTTTAACATTAATTTACACCCTTGGATTACTCATTCCATGTATGTTGTTACTATGAAACCACATATAAAAACTATGTCATCATAGTTTTGTTGGCATTATGATACATATGTTGTACTTGATGGCAACCCACTCATCTCAGATGATAAATTATAGTGCAGATAAAAGTTCATGCACTTTCATGAAGAGAAAAGTTCCTTTCATGCAGAGAAAAGTTCACGCAATTTCATGCAGAGAAAAGTTCCTTTCATATAGAGAAAAGTTCACGCACTTTCATGCAGAGAAAATTTCATGCACTTTCATGAAGAGAAAAGTTCCTTTCATGTAGAGAAAAGTTCACGCACTTTCATGCAGAGAAAAGTTCCTTTCATGCAGAGAAAAGTTCATGCACTTTCATGCAGAGAAAAGTTCACGCACTTTCATGCAGAGAAAAGCAATCGCACATGGGAAATATTATGGTTGGTTCATGGTATTTAGTCCTTGGTATTTGAACCTATGGTTTTGGGCCATGGTATCTCATCATAAGTGTTGATCCCAAGTATTGGGTCCATGGTATTGAATTGTTATGGTTTTTGGTCCGTGGTATTGTGAAAGGCCTAAGGCTATAAAAGAGGAAGGAGATCATTTGGCAAGGCATCTTCTGAATTATTGAATATCTGATAAAGTGCTAGATCTGGAATACTGTGATTGGGTTATGGTGCAGATCTGGATCTGAATGAAGAAGGAACCTGAGCGCAAGGAGAAGGATAAGTTCTATTGATGGGTCAAAATCTTAAGGCTGGAATAGTGGTATCTCTATATGATTTTGATCTGTGATATGTGGCGCACGCTTGATCTATAAATCTGATAATATGGGTTAACTAATATCTGAATGTTTGAAAGAATGAATTTATAGATCTGTACGCAGGTTTCTAAATAGTGAAGTAGCGTACATCTCTTGATTTATGTTCTAGCTGCTTCTGTTTATTGCTACAGTGTTCTGGGTTCAGAAGTGGGGTGTGATTACGGTTATTATGATCTAGGTACATTCGTCAGAGAAGTGTTTATTTTGATTCAGTTTTGATTGGTGAAAAGGTGATTGGTTGATGCAGAAATTCTTGATGTTATTTGTGGATCCAGTCTGAAAATTTATGAAACGTGGTCCCTGGAAGGAAGAGAAGGTTGTAGTCTTCTGCAGGTAGCAGCCTACGTACTAGTATCTCAACTAGTACAAGAACTAAGGGGGTTGTAGCTCCCTTCCAGGAGAAGCTGGAAAATGAGAGAGGGTTGTAGCTCTCTGCAAGTAGCAGCCTGCGCACTGGTAAAGGACTGCACCATTACAGAATCATTGTAAAAAGAAGTTTATAATTGAAAAGATAGAGACATATTGCAGCAGGTGGTTTTCCCCCACATTGGGTTTCCACCTTATATCTTGTGTTCTTGTGTGTGATTGTCTTCTGCTCTATTTTTCTGTTCCTGGTTACTGTTTATATGATCCTGATGCACAAATTAATGTTCAACGTCTGTAGAATATTTTAAATTATAAGTATGTATGGTATACACAGGTTTCCTTATCTGTAGTTGCATATATACGCGTTTTTCTCTAACTGAAGTAGCGTATATGTTTTGGGTTTGAAAAAGAAAATAATTGACCAAATAATACTGATTCACCCCCCCTCTCAGTATTATTTCCAACAATTGGTATCAGAAAGGGTCCATCAGAAGAATCTTGATCGCTTGAAGGAAGATCTATAATCATGAGCAACTACGAGAGAGAAGCATCAATCAGGCCACCAATTTTTTATGGGACCAACTTCGTCTATTGGAAGGTAAGAGTTACAGCTTATCTTCAATCTCTTGGTACAAAAGTCTGGGATATCATAGATACAGGGTACACTTTTCCATCAGCAACTCCTACAGATCCGGGTGAGAAGAAGCAGTTTGAAACTAATGCAAAGGTTGTCAATACTCTATTAGGATGTCTATCTCAATCAGAATTCGTCAAGGTTATGCAGTATAAAACTGCAAAAGAAATATGGGACAAGATCGTTCTGAGCTATGAAGGAGATGAACGGGTAAAAAGAGCAAAACTTCAAACCCTCATAATTCAATATGAAAATCTTAGAATGTACAATGATGAAAGTGTGGCTAACTATTTACTACGCATAGATGAGATTGTTAATTGTATGAAAAATTTGGGTGAAGAAATAAAAGAGGTTGTTGTGGGTGAAAAGGTTCTAAGATCTTTGTCTTCTAAGTTTGATTCAAAATTTTCTGCAATAGAAGAAAAGGAGAATCTACATAAAATTACCATGTCGCAACTACACAAAATTCTAACCGATTATGAAATGAAGAAAGGGGGACCATCAGACAGAAGAGAAGCCGCATTCAAGGCCTCAGGAAAAGGAGATTCTTATGACTCAGGACATATGTTAGAAGAAGAGGAAGAATCAAATTTTGTCAAGAACCTTCAACAGGGTGCTGGAAGATTCAGAGGTAAGTTACCTTTCAAATGTTTTGCTTGTGGAAGAGTCGGTCACTATGCTGCCAAGTGTCCTCATAAAGGTAAGGAACCTGTTAGATGGAACAAGAAATAGAATGTAAATAAGAAAAGCTATTACACTCATGAAGACAGTGATGGATTTTCAAATAGTGATGAAGATGAACAAGGTAATAATTATAGACTTTTAATGGCTTTTGAAGATGATGATTTCATGGATGCTATAGATGAAGAAGGTCTTTATGAAGAGATTTCTAAACTCAAAATTTGTTTAGAAGAGAAAAATATGATTATTGATACTCTGCAATTCCAATTGGCTGAAAGTGAAAAACATCATGAAAAGTTAGAATGTGAAATAGTGGGACTTAGAAAAGAGATTGAGAAAACTAAAGCTCTTAATCTTAGATTTGTTAAAGGATCTGAAACGTTAGATGAGATTATCAAAGTACAACGTTCTCCACTAATCAAGACAGGTCTGGGATATAATGAAGAAGCATCTCAAGCACAGAAGCCATCCACCTCCAAAAGTTATATTGATGCAGCAAGGAGAAGTGAACAAATTGACAATCAACAGCAAAGGCACAATGCTGCTCACCAGGTAAATCAAGGACATTTTTCTTCAAGAATGAACAGAGATCACCAAGTAAATCAGGGGCAATCTGCTTCAAGGATAAACAGAAGCTACAACAGACCATAGGTAAATCATTCTAAATTTGCCTCAAGAATGAATGTCAATGAAAACTACAATCGTTCGGTCCACAAGATTGATAATCACAAGAATTTCTTCAATGGCCAATGTTTCTCTTGTCACAACTTTGGACACAAAGCAGCTCAGTGTGTTGCCTACAAAACTATCATAACTAGAGAAACTAAAAAACAGAGGAGTATGACTGGGATCATGAAAAGGACCTAAAATAACATTTCTGCTCTTGAAAATGAAATAGAATGTTCTATTTGTAATCATTTTGGTCATGAAGATTCTGAATGCAGGAGTAGGTTTCGGCAGGCAACTCAGAAGGAGCAAGCCTCAAATATCAAAACATGGAGAATGAAAGAACCACAACCAGAAAGATGTGGTATAGCCTTATATGCATAAGGGTAGGAAAATCAATGGTACATTGACAGTGGATGTTCAAAACATATGACAGGTGATAAAGAAAAACTCCAGTCGTATAGTGCCTTGGAGAAGGAGAAGAAGGTCTCATTTGGAAATGACACCCCTGCACTCATAAAAGGTAAAGGTTCTATTCTTTTAAAAGAAAAGGTCAAAGTAGGAAATGTTATGTATGTTGATGGCTTAAAGCATAATCTATTGAGTGTCAGTCAAATGTGCGATCAAGGAACAGAGGTAATATTTCGATCAAATGGATGTAGTGTTCGTGATCTTGATACAGGAGAAACAGTGATCAAAGGCATAAGAACTCCAAATAATTTATACATATTCAAAGAAGGACAACAACAATGCTATCTGAGCAAGAATGATGAACACTAGCTATGGCACCAGAGGTTGGGGCATCTAAGCTTCTCACAGATAAGGAAAGCATGCAAATACCAGGCAGTTCGTGGTCTTCCAGACATCAGAATTCCAGATAATACAATATGCAAATTATGTCAGTTTGGTAAGAAAACCAGAACTAACTTCCCTGAGAAGGAAGGATCAGCTAGCAGACCACTTGATCTTGTCCATACCGATGTATCTGGTCCATCTAGGAAAAGTTCGCCTCGGGGAGAAGAATACTTTATATTATTCATTGATGACTATTCAAGGATGGTTTGGATAGGACTGATGAAGCACAAAGATGAAGCCTTCGAAAAATTCAAATCCTTCAAAGCTTTGGTTGAAAACGAATCAGATCACAAAATTAAATGCCTCAGGTCTGATAGAGGTGGGGAGTTTACCTCAAATGAATTTTTCGATTTTTGTGAAGAACATGGAATAAGAAGAGAATTCTCTACAGCTAGGACTCCTCAGCAAAATGGAGTAGTTGAAAGGATGAACAGAATGGTTCAACAAATGGCTCGTGCTATGCTTGATGAGTTTGGAACTCCCGCAACTTTCTGGGGTGAAGCTGCATTTGCTGCAGTTGTTATTCTCAACAAAACAAATGTCCGGGTGAACAGCACTCAAACCCCTCATGAGCTCTGGTATGGTGAGACTCCTTCGGTAAAATATTTCAAAATTTTTGGAAGCAAATGCTATATCAAAAATACTGATGAACATCTTGGCAAGTTTGAACCTAGAGCAGATGAAGGCATTCTCCTTGGTTACTCTCCCCACAGCAAAGAATACAAGTGTTATAATAAAAGGCTTGGAAAAATTGTTGAAAGTATTGATGTAGTGGTTGATGAAGAAGAAAACACTCCTAGGCAGGTAAGATCTGAAGATTTCGAAGATGATGAGGACTATCCATCAACATCAAATCAGATTCATGATGAAGAAGAAACCCATGAGGAGCCTGAAGAACAAATAAGGATAGAAGAAAATACTCCATCTAGGTACGTTCAGAAGAATCATCCAGAATCTCAAATTTTGGGGCAAAAAGAGGCAGGAATACAAACAAGAAGAACAATTGCAGAAGCTTCAAGCTATTTGGCATTACTTTCCTCCACTGAACCACAAAATGTAAGAGAGGCATGCAAAGATGAATGTTGGGTCAAGGAAATGGATGAAGAACTTGAGCAGATCGAAAAGATTAACACTTGGGAGTTGGTTCTTAGACCAAAAGATAAGAATGTCATAGGGAAAAAATGGATCTTCAAAAACAAGTTGAATGAAAATGGGGAAGTGATTAGAAACAAGGATAGACTTGTTTGTAAAGGGTATGCTCAACAAGAAGGAATAGACTTTGAAGAAACTTTTGCTCCCGCTACTAGACTTGAGGCCATCAGAATGTTCCTTGCTCTCTCTAGCTTTCAGAAGTTCAAAGTATTTCAAATGGACGTGAAATCAGCCTTTCTGAATGGAGACTTAGAAGAAGAAGTGTACATTGAGCAGCCGGATGGATTCATCCTTGGTAATGATCCAAATCTTGTACATAGACTAAAGAAGACTCTCTATGGTCTCAAACAGGCTCCAAGGGCTTGGTACTATCATCTGGAAAAATACCTTCATCAACAAGGTTTTTCAAAAGGATCAGCAGATAGCAATCTTTATATAAAAATTGAAAATAACAAATTGCTAATACTTGTTGTGTATGTAGATGATATCATCTTTGGTAGCAATGAAGAAGCTATGAGTCAAAACTTTGCCTTGGTGATGCAGAAGGAATTCAAAATGTCTTTGCTTGGAGAACTAACATATTTTCTTGGTTTACAAATCCAACAAAATAAAGGCGGTATCTTTTTATCTCAAACCAAGTATCTTAAGAAAATCTTGAAGAAGTATGGCATGGAAGATTCGAAACCAGTATGCACTCCTATGGTCATAGGATGCAGCCTCAGTGCAAATGATGAATTAGCAGCAGCGCATCAACCAACCTATAGGTCCATGATTGGAAGTCTGCTCTATTTAACAGGTACCCGACCAGACATCATGCATGCAATAGGAATGGTTGGAAGACTTCAGGAAAATCCTAAGGAAACTCATCTTCAGGCAGTAAAGAGAATTTTCAAGTATCTTCAAGGAACTCAAAACTATGGCCTATGGTATCCTAGAGATGCGGATCTCACTCTTCATGCTTATATAGATGCAGATTGGGCTGGAAGCATGGATGACAAAAAAAGCACTAGTGGTGGTGCATTCTTTATGGGTTCCAGATTAGTATCTTGATTCAGTAAGAAACAAAGTTCTATTGCATTATCTACAACTGAAGCAGAATATGTAGCTGCTACATCCTGTTGCACTCAACTCCTTTGGATGATGCAAACCTTGCAGGATTTTCAAATCACTTGTACACCACATATCTCCATCTTATGTGATAATACAAGTGCAATCAACATTTCAAAGAACCCAGTCATGCATTCAAAGACCAAGCACATACCGATCAAGTATCATTTTCTCCAGGAACAAGTGTTGGAACAAAAGGTCAAATTGGAATATGTTCCCTCCAAGGAACAAGTTGCTGATATTTTCATCAAACCATTGCCCAGGGAGACATTTGAATACCTCAGACAGAAGTTGGGGGTTGTTGATGCATCATCCTGTTGTTGAATCTTGTTTGTTGTACGCAGGTGGATACACATACATTTGTCGGTCTATGTGGGTCGAATGGGTCTATCAGAGATCATCTGGCACAGGTTCAGGGGGAGCATATATTCTTCTAATGATGCATTGTTGGCATTATCTTAGAAGTCCTTGGTTTGATTTCTCAAGATTTTTCTGGTGGAGTAGATCAATGTGTGTTGGTCTGAAGGTTGATTCTGCTGATAGTTGTTCTTATCTCTATGTCATGTACTTCTTTTCATATCAAGGTCATGTAATGGCCTATTTTGGTTTCCCCACTATGCCTGAGATGAACGAGTTTTGTCTATCTTGTGTATTCCCACTTGGATGGGAGATGGATGTATGTATGAGTCTTGATGATAGGAAGGTTACTTATAATGTATGGAGTCATGTTCTTTCTTGTAGAACATCTTTTTGCAGATAACATTTCAGCACAGAGCATATATAAAGGGGGAGCTCATTCAGAGATTTCAGCAGGTACTTAGGGGGAGTATGGTAGTCCGCCCCTTTGCCCTTGATGTTAAAGGGGGAGAGCGATTGGTTGTTGTTGCCATCAAGTCCAAAGGGGGATATTGTTGGCATTATGATACATATGTTGTACTTGATGGTAATCCACTCATCTCAAATGATAAATTATAGTGCAGAGAAAATTTCACACACTTTCATGAAGAGAAAAGTTCCTTTCATGCAGAGAAAAGTTCACGCAATTTCATGCAGAGAAAAGTTCCTTTCATATAGAGAAAAGTTCACGCACTTTCATGCAGAGAAAATTTCACGCACTTTCATAAAGAGAAAAGTTCCTTTCATGCAGAGAAAAGTTCCTTTCATGCAGAGAAACGTTCACACGCTTTCATGCAGAGAAAAGTTCACGCACTTTCATGCAGAGAAAAGCGCTTGCACATGGGAAATCTTATGGTTGGTTCATGGTATTTAGTCCTTGGTATTTGAACCTATGGTTTTTGGCCATGGTATCTCGTCATAAGTGTTGATCCCAAGTATTGGGTCCATGGTATTGAATTGTTATGGTTTTTGGTCCGTGGTATTGTGAAAGGCCTAAGGCTATAAAAGAGGAAGGAGATCATTTGGCAAGGCATCTTCTGAATTATGATAAAGTGCTAGATCTGGAATACTGTGATTGGGTTATGGTGCAGATCTGGATCTGAATGAAGAAGGAACCTGAGCGCAAGGAGAAGGATAAGTTCTATTGATGGGTCAAAATCTTAAGGCTGGAATAGCGGTATCTCTATATGATTTTGATCTGTGATATGTGGCGCACGCTTGATCTATAAATCTGATAATTTGGGTTAACTAATATCTGAATGTTTGAAAGAATGAATTTATAGATTTGTATGCAGGTTTCTAAATAGTGAAGTAGCGTACATCTCTTGATTTATGTTCTAGTTGCTTCTGTTTATTGCTACAGTGTTCTGGGTTCAGAAGTGGGGTGTGATTGCGGTTATTATGATCTGGGTACAGTCATCAGAGAAGTGTTTATTTTGATTCAGTTTTGATTGGTGAAAAGGTGATTGGTTGATGCAGAAATTCTTGATGTTATTTGTGGATCCAGTCTGAAAATTTATGAAACGTGGTCCCTGGCAGGAAGAGAAGGTTGTAGTCTTCTGCAGGTAGCAGCCTACGTACTAGTATCCCAACTAGTACAAGAACTAAGGGGGTTGTAGCTCCCTTCCAAGAGAAGCTGGAAAATGAGAGAGGGTTGTAGCTCTCTGCAGGTAGCAGCCTACGTATTGGTAAAGGACTGCACCAATACAGAATCATTGTAAAAAGAAGTTTCTGATTGAAAAGATAGAGACGTATTGCAGCAGGTGGTTTTCACCCACATTGGGTTTCCACCTTATATCTTGTGTTCTTGTGTGTGATTGTCTTCTGCTCTATTTTTTTGTTCCTGGTTACTATTTATATCATCCTGATGCACAAATTAATGTTCAACGTTTGTAGAATATTTTAAATTATAAGTCTGTATGGTATACGCAGGTTTCCTTATCTATAGTTGCATATATACGCGGTTTTCTCTAACTAAAGTAGCGTATATGTTATGGGTTTGAAAAAGAAAATAATTGACCAGATAATACAGATTCACCCCCCCTCTCAGTATTATTTC
Organism: Pinus tabuliformis; assembly: GCA_031772625.1. NCBI lineage: Eukaryota > Viridiplantae > Streptophyta > Pinopsida > Pinales > Pinaceae > Pinus > Pinus tabuliformis. The sequence continues at coordinate 618,293,411 of CM062809.1, forward strand.
CAACAGGTTTAATTTTCTATCATGCTTAATTCTCTTGCACAAATGGTCGATCAATCCTTAGTGATTTATCCATCATTGGGTAACTATCCTTGTTCATCCTCAAAATATTTCCTTATCTCATCCAATTCCCATCTCAATACCACTTAATCTCATTACTTCACATGGTTTATTTCTTCATTGTTATCTTGATAACATAACCTGTAAACAATTTCCCTTGTCTTTCCTTAGCTAGTTGTGAGTGTTTTTAGTTCACCATTCCTTATCTTGAACCTTAAAATTAAAGGGAACATTCATATGAACTTCACTATTCATTCTTAGTCATCATTCATGCTATCTAATCCATTCATCAATATCACTAAAGAAGCTTGTCACCCCTTCGCTTCCTCATACTAGAGAATAAAAATTTCTTTCTATAGTAGTTTCAACTTCTTAAAATTCCATATCTACTAACTTCATAGTTCGAACTTCCTCACCTTTTTATTTTAGTGTACTTATTATCATATTAGCTTTGAATTCTTACCCCTAGTGAACATGGTTTCTTGCTCTTCTCTCTTATTTGCACAAAGTTGTTGAAAATTGGGAATGTTGTTACTACTTCCCAGCTAAGAATGTTGTTTCTATTCATCCCCATCCTATAGGAACTCATGGGTTAATTACCTCTTAATCCAACATCACCATACTTTGTCACAGTTCCTTGAAATGACTTTTATCAATATCATGATCAATTAACTTCAACCATTGATTGGAAATATTTTCTTCTTAGTAGGCATCATTCTCATTTAGACTTCATAGTGATCCTTATCATGCTCTTAAATGAAATACTTATGTAACTCCATGACCATTTTCCACCAGGTGACACCTCATGATTATTCCCTTCCATTCTACTCTAGGATAGGCTAGTGCCTCTTGTTGATTATTTACACTCAATTGTGAAACTTCACCCACTCATTTTTAAGTGTTTATCCATTACTCATTTCTATTCATCTCCTCATTCTACATTGGTCACAATTTTGAGGGCAAATTTTGTTATCTTCATTAGAAGTTTGTAAATTCCTTCTTTTCCCTTCCTCCCCAGACAACTTTATCCAATTATCACTGCTAACATTCTCCTAATTGAGTAAAAATGGAAAACTTACAAATAAGTTGAATTCTCCAATGTCATTAGCTTGGTTATGTTGTTCTTCCAAGATTTTCAATCCACTCTCCTTTATAATAAAATACAATCACATTTATGATTATCCTCGAACCCTTAATTAGGTATGTTGATAATAGTTGTCAATTACTATTCCAATTCTAAATATTAGTATTTCCTAAGTTATTGCAATAATTTACAACCCTATTTCCCCTTAGTTCTTCTCACACCTTAGTAGTATAACATAACACATTGTCTTCTTACTTGATTATTGTTGACACCTAATCCTCAACGGATGGGTGAACTGGAACGTGAACAGTCATCAAGAAGATGAATTGTTCCGTCTCCTTTTTGTATATAAACGATAGTTCTCTAATGAAATAACATCTCAGTTTTTCTTCTGCTTATTCTGGAGTTACCCTGGCCTGACATGGTATCAGAGCACAGGTCCCAGGTTCTTTTTTTAGCCTTTGTGGCTTTGTAACTCCTGGTCTGCTTCATATTCCATTACCTACATTCTGCCTGCCATCCCTGAGCTGTACCTGCACTCTGCTTCATATTCCATTACCTGCGACGCTGCCCATATATTCGTTGGTGTCAGAAGTGGGATTTTCTCTCAATAGACCGCCCTCCAACCGTTATGCTTGGTAAATATCGCTAGCTGGCCTCCCTTCATACACTGCGGCTCTTTCCACGCTGATCACCAAACCTATACTGCTGCTCTTCCATAACTGTCACCACACTGTTGTATCAGCGCTCCATTGCCAGACCTGTTGCACGCCAGCCGGCCTCCCTTTCGGATGTTGTCCTGCTACGAGCCTAAGCAGCATCGAAAATGCCATTTCTGAATTTATGATGGTGGTTTTTGCCTTCAATAGCCGAACTGAATTGACAGAGATTATTCAATAGTGAGTGTTGAGATTGTCGTTGTTGGTGCCTCCTCGCTCCGGGAGAGTTTGCTATGCGGAAATCGTCGAAATTTTGTATTTCTTTTGTTCGGCTCGGAATCGAAACCTCTACCAGGTAGAAGGTTCGTCATCTTGTCAATTTATTCACAGAGCGCACATTTTGTGATCCGCGTCAACCTTCTGGCCTGACATTTTATGTCCCCAGCCTGTGGTATGCGTGGAGCTGAATAAAAAAAAAATAATTTTGTCAACTCTGACCCTTCAAACATGCACAGTTTGACTGGTCGCTGTTGGAGAAGATAGCCGTCCCCAGGTATCTTGATTGCGTTTCCACGTGCGTACATCCTTTACTTTCCAAGGCACGGTGCTATCCTTCCTTTCAATCTCGTTTATGGTAGATATGAAGTTTGAACCGGAAACGCTTCTGGTTATTGTAACATGTCGTTTCATTTCCAAAGGAAGAAGAGAAGTCGTCTTCTCTCGAGTATTTCTTTTCTCAAACGCTATGCCCGATTCAATGGTCCAAACCGAGTTTTCATAGATTACTCTGGGGATGTGTGAGAAGCTTTTGTTGTAAACAGCTTATTAAAAAAAAAAAAAGTCATATGTCTTTTGTTGTAAACAGCTATTAAAAAAAAAGGTCGTCGGATTTGAAATTTCAGAAGTCCGGGGTGAAACTGTTGTTCACACCTAATCCGAAGGATTTTTAAGTATTCAGATAATCTTGTAAATATTGAAGTTATGATATGAGTGAATGTATGGATGAACAGCTGGTTATGGGCTCAGGTCTAGAGAATCAAAGGGATTTATGGTGATTTTTTAGTCTTTTCAGTGAATTTTGAAATTGTAATATCGTTGCTGCTCCAACTTTGTAGAGCTCGCGGTTAATACCGTTGCTGCTCCAACTTTGTAGAGCTCACGGTAAATGATTAATTATTTTTAAACAACCAAAGTTATTTCCCACAGAAATCTTTTGAGTACAATTTCACTGTATATCAGCATAAATATTTTTTTTATCAGCAGAAATAATTTTTGTTACAGTATGCATTCAAGAGAAAGAAGAAGATACTTCAGAGGCAGGGGGGGCAGACATTCTCAAGGAGAAAAGGCAGATCTGCATTGCATTCACTGCAAACGAAATGGATCACATGATGCTTCTACATGCAAGCTACCATGGGAAAAGATTGAGCAGAAAAGAAATCAGCAGAAAGGTAAAACTGATGACACAGACAAAGGTAAAGCACCTAAATCCGCTCACTATATTGAGGCACAATGTAACATTGGAGTAAATGAAGACTTGTTTAATGCTTCACTTGCTTCTTCGAAAAATTATTGGTTGCTTGATTCAGGAGCAACCTGTCATATGACTCATAGGAAATATTTTTTTGAAGATTTCACTGACAATGTTGATGGAGCAGTATACTTTGTAGATCAATCAAAAATCAAGCCATCAGGGCTTGGCACAATCAGGCTTAAACTGCCTGGTCTTCCAGACTTTCTTCTGGACCATGTTCTATATCTCCCACAGCTCAAGAGAAACTTGTTGTCCCTGGTCCACATCCGCCAGCAAGGTCACTCCATTCATATGTTTGATGGCAAGCTTGAGGTAAGAAAGGCATCTGACCACTCACTTGTCATGAGGGGTATAGAAGAAGAAAGACTTCTTAAACTGCAAGGAACTTCTGCTCATGCACAACATTTCTCATATATTTCTCATCATGAAGAAGGTACACTTCCGTCAAGTTTATTATGGCATGCTAGATTTGGACATTTAAACTATGATAGTCTCCGCTTGTTGAAGAAAAATGGTGTTGCTGGTTTGCCTACAATTCCTAGAAAACATAAGCAATGTGATGCTTGCATTCTAGGAAAGCATAGCAAATAGTCTTTTCATGATTCACATTCAAGAGCACATAGGAAGCTTGAACTCATTCATTCAGATTTATGTGGTCCAATGCCTGTTCCTTCTGCAAATGGAAATAAATATATCATGACATTTATTGATGATTACACCAGAATGTGTTGGGTTTATTTATTGAAGAACAAATCTGATGCTTTTCAAACATTCAAGAATTTTCATAAATGGATTGAAAATGATGCACAATCTCATATTGGGTCTATTCGCACTGATAATGGAAAAGAATATACATCAAATGAATTTGAACATTATCTTCGCCAACATGGGATTAAACATCAAACAACTGTGCCTTATAATCCTCAACAGAATGGTGTAGCTGAAAGAATGAACAGAACAATTTTAAATATGGTACGATCCATGCTTTTCTTCAAAAATGTAAAGATAATGTTTTGGGTTGATGCTGTTCTATGTGCTGCATATATAAAGAATAGATGTCCATCTAGTGCTATAAGAAACAAGACTCCTTATGAATTGTGGTATGGACATGTTCCTTCGGTAAAACATCTCAGGATTTTTGGTTCCACCTGTTATGCTTTAATACCAAAGGTACATAGAAACAAACTTGGTGCTAGAAGTCGTAAGTGTATCTTCCTGGGGTATTCAAACACCTCTAAAGCATACCGTCTCTATGATGAAGTAAATAAAAAGTTTGTTATATCTAGAGATGTCATTTTTCTTGAATCATCCAAATCTGACAGTGTTGTTGAGCGGCAACTTGATCGCTTGGATAGATTCACAAAACCAAAATCATTTCAAGAGTTTAATAATCAGATTCCACATCTTGAAGGGGGGATTCCTATACTAGATCAACATGTGGAATCTTCTTCTGAAGAACAATCTCCCCTGCATGACACTCCAACAACGGATGATGCTTTAAGTGATGTAATTGATAGAATTGGGAGACTCAATCTTGATTCAGACCCAACTCAATCAACAGAGCAGCCTGGACCATCTCAGAAAGGTCCCCCAAAGTGGCTGACAAAGACACTTGAAATTGTTCATCCTGATGAAATTGGAAAAACAGGAACCAGAAATACAAACCGACAAGATGGAGGTGATGTAGATAACTCTAATTCACCTGTTGATATGGATGTTACTTATGATTGTGAATTGAACTTGTCTACATATTTTGAACCAACTTCCTTCAAAGAAGCTGCTTCTCATGATGAATGGAAAGAAGCGACGCAGAAGGAGTATGATGCCCTCATAAAGAATGGCACTTGGAAGCTGGTTGATCCTCCATTTGGAACCAAACCAATTGGCTGCAAGTGGGTCTACAAGAACAAGTACAAATTTGATGGTTCACTTGACAAGCACAAAGCTAGGCTTGTGGCAAAAGGTTTTGCACAGAAGGAAGGGGTCGATTATGAGGAAACTTTTGCCCCCACAGCAAAATGGGCCACCATCCGGACACTCTTTGCACTAGCTGCTCAGAACGGTTGGAAAGTCCATCAAATGGATGTAAAAACTACATTCTTGAATGGAGATCTAAAAGAGAATGTTTTTATGTCCCAGCCTGAAGGATTTGCTGTGAAAGGACATGAACACAAAGTATGAAAACTTGTGAAGTCCTTGTATGGCCTCAAACAAGCACCACGAGCCTGGTATGAAAAACTAACTGAGCATCTTCTGAAACTCAACTTCAAACATTTTGATCTTGATGATGCAACTTTATTTGTCAAGAAAGTTGGCAAAATAGTTGTATATCTTGTGGTATATGTAGATGATCTTTTAATGACAGGGAAAAATGAAAGCTATATTGCATCCATAAAGAAAGAATTAGGAAAAAGTTTTGAAATGACTGATTTGGGCTATGTTCATTACTATCTTGGCATTGAAGTATCCCAACATCCAAAATCCATATTTCTTTCTCAAAAGAAATACATTGGAGATTTGTTAAACAGATTTGGCATGACAGAGTGCAATCCTCTTTCTACTCCAATGGAACAAAACTTGAAGCTCACATCTATTGAAGGAAAGGAATTTGAGGATGCAACAAAGTATAGACAGCTTGTAGGAAGTCTCATCTACCTCACTACTACTAGACCAGACATTTCATTTGTTGTTGGAATCCTCTCCAGGTTTATGCAAAAGCCTTGTGAGGGACATTGGTCTACTCCAAAAAGAGTTCTAAGGTACTTGAAGGGAACTCAAGACCTTGGAATCAAGTATACACAGGTGGACGACTTCAACTTGATTGGATACTCTGATTCAGACTTCGATGGAGACAAAGAAACTGGGGTATATACTTCAGGATATGCTATGAGTCTTGGATCAGGAGCTGTCTCCTAGAGATCACGCAAACAATCAGTACCAGCAGATTCCACAACAGAAGCAGAATACGTGGCAGTAGTTGAAGCAACGAAAGAAATTGTGTGGCTCACGAAAATTCTTGAAGATTTGCAGGTAAAACAAATACAATCAACTCCACTCATGATTGATAACACCTCTGCAATAAAGTTGGCCAAGAACCCAAAGTTCCATGATCGTACTAAGCACATCAATACTAAATATCATCTGATCCGACATCATGTTGAGGCCAAAACAATCCATCTCCGTCATTGTTCCACAAACGAGCAAATTGCAGACATCTTCACCAAAGCGCTTGGAAGAGAAAAGCTTGAAAGATTCAGAACGATGCTTGGACTCACCAACATCCCTTCATATTAAGGGGGGGAATGTTGACACCTAATCCTCAACGGATGGGTGAACTGAAACGTGAACAGTCATCAAGAAGATGAACTGTTCCGTCTCCTTTTTGTATATAAACGATAGTTCTCTAATGAAATAACATCTCAGTTTTTCTTCTGCTTATTCTGGAGTTACCCTGGCCTGACAATTATGATCACTAACATGCTATGAAAAGCATATCAAAGGATGCCACCACTTCAATTAGACTAATTATCTTTAAAAACACAACTTATTCACACTCCATTTGACATAACATTAGGGCATATTACTTACACTAGTTAAGTACAAATGAAAGAAAAATGACATTGTTGGTTTTGAGTTATTGTATTACTACACTTCCTTCCCCTCTAAAGAGGATACATCATTGAAACAAGTTCAACTAGATAGTGTTTTTAATATACCTATTCTCATCCAAATCTTATTGTTCTCATCTTATATAATTTGTTGAATTTGTAGCACAAAATCAGGATTGATACTAATTTATCCCTTTTTTCACTTCTTAAAATGCATCATCATAAATAATAATAATAATTTGTTAACCATTTCAAGTCATAATCAATTGAAAATATTTTATTAGACAATGTCAAGATTAATTTGAATCACAAAATATTAACTTGATTGATATCAATTACCTCTAATAACATCAAATAAAACAACTAACTCTAAATTTAAAATTTTCTTTTTCTAAAATACACTTTATTTAAAACTATATTGTATGCTATATTCTTTCCCTTCTTAAAATATCTTATTTTAATAAATAAAATAATAATTTAAACTTATAAACTAAAATCCAAGTTAGAATTTAACATTGGTTAATTATTCCAAATTGATAATAAAGAAAATATTAAAAATAATTAAAAATCAACCTAACCTAAATATACATATATAATAATTCACTGGTATCTCACTTTTAATATTTTATCACTAAATTTACATGAGATTCTCAAAAGCCACAAAGTATCTAGCTAATGTCTAAATATCATATAAGTTGGTGGCATGCATATATATTAACACTTTCCAAATATAGCATGTGGAACAAACATTTATATCCTTGTATAATAAAACAATTCCAAAATATGTGAAACTTGTCTTTTAATATTTGTAATACTAAAGTGCTATTACAGAAGTCTATGGAAAGTATCTTATAATCACATCTCAAGTGTTTAAATGATTTTGTAAACGGTTTACTATATTACAAACCGAGAAACATAAAAATCAACAAAGAGAATATTACTGAACATATAAAACTTTGTTGCTTAACAAAACCATGCAACAAGGGTGTTCAATGCAAGGAATTGTTTGAGTCGTTGAATTAGGCCCAACAATTGATCATAAATAGCAAAATTTCCTATGATTCCCAAATATATAGGTTCACATCAAAATCTTTGAAATGATCAACAAAAGATCTTTCCAAGAAGCATGCGACACATGGCTATGATAATTGATTTTGGGTCTGTTTTGTATTACTCTCAATTCATTAAGTTATTCTTACCATGTAAATTCTCTCTTATTTCAAATTTATATTCCATAACATGCTTTCTCTTTATTTTGCATAGTGACAGAAAAGGCATATCTTGAACCAACTTGTATTGGTAACTGAGAGAGACTCTCTCTCTGCAGGTTCCGAGACCCATAGACAATTGAGAATGCTCACATCTTAAATCCAATAGAAGAGAACATAACATAATATTTTTATATGTATGACCTTCAAATTTCCAATAGGATCTACAAGATACAACAGAAAATTACAATAAAAATTACAAAAACAAAATCTACAACTTAGCTGTTTTTGTTTTTTTTACCTCAAGGTTGTCTCTATCTATCCTACGTATAGTTTCAATATTCATGTTTTAAAGTTCCAAAACATATGAAAACTTCCAACTGGTTTATGGCTAACTAGGCAAGTTGTATAGGCTATGCAAACTATTCAAATCTAGACTAAACTAGGCATGCTAAGCAAGCAAGGGAACTGTGGCTTCGAGGAAAACAATACTAATAGCAGACGGAAAAAATATGAAGAGCTTTCAACGGCTTTTGCATATGCAACTTCTTCAATGAAACCTTTAATTAATACATATTATTTTTTTAAAGCAAGAAAAGTCTAAACAAGGGCTTATCAGTGGAATCTTTCAAGTTGAAGGTCGTAGTTGATAGTTAGCTCTAGTTATTTTGATTTTTGAAATATTTTGGTTTCAAATATAGTTTTTCGTTATCAATAACTAGTTTTCAATTTGAAATATGTTTAGTTATCAATAACTAGTTTTCAGTTTAAAATATAACTTTTAGTTATCAATAACTTGTTTTCAATTTGAAGTATAACTATTTTTATTTATTTTTAAAATAACTTTTTACATCACAAATAAATCACAAAGTTTGTAATAACAATTATATATTCTTGTTTCACATATAACTTTTAGTTATCAATAACTAGTTTTCAGTTTAAAATATAACTTTTAGTTATAATAACTAGTTTTCAATTTGAAATATAACTATTTTTAGTTATTTTTAAATAAAATTTTTACATCACAAGTAAATCACAAAGTTTATAATAACAATTATATAAACAGTGAACTTAAAACAATTTTTAATCTAAATAAATACAAAATTTAAAATAAAATTTTAGTTCAAAAGACAAGTAATTCGCTTTTATATTTAATATGCAAAAATTAGAATTTGAGATTAATAACATATGCATATATATTATTAATTGTGCTTCTTTATTTAATTTTTTAAATAAAAATAACTATATCCACAGGGCCTACCCGGATGCGGGTGTCTTTACTAGGTGTTAATGCCGGGGCATGCGGAGCCGGCAACTGGCAAGCTATTAAGCAGGGTAAGGCGGTTCGAGACAGGTAATTAATCAGCATTAATGAATGACCGAGCTCGAGGTACGCAGGTGAAAGTTATCAGGATGGCGCGCTCTCTCCATGGCTCATTTGCTCTGGTCTCTTCAGGCATTGACGCAATCGCTCCGGTTTCTTCAGGCAGTGGTCTCCTCGGGTGGTCATGGCCTCAGAGCCTCAGCGCAACCCAGAGAATTTGGAAGCCACCATGGTTTCAAAACTGCTCCCATTTGGCCAGCTTCAGGTATATGGTTTTGTCTCTTTCCGAAAGGCGTCTGGTGCATTAAGTTAGTTTTCTCCATTTGCGTCTGGTGTCTTAAGTCAGTCTTCTGGCCCATCTCTGTAAGGGATTTGGATTTTGTCCTTGTTGAAGGTGTCTGGGTTGGGTATTGGGCTTATTCAGTCGTTGTTGGGTTTTTTCTTGTGGTCGATTCTATCTTCTGTGTGCTCGGCTTTTGGGTCTTACATTCAGAGGTCTGGTATTCAATCTGGTTACACTTAGTTTGCGAGTCGCTTCTCCCTCACCCTCAGTCCTTCAGCATCTTCAATCCGTTGTTATATACTGTTATGGCCCGTCGTCGTGGCATTCCCAAGCGTGGTAGCAACTTGGGGTCCCGTGGAGGGTCTCGGGGGCGTGGGGGCTCTGTGCCTCGACGTATAATTCCGTTAGCTTCTGCTTCGCCATCCTCACCGCCCTCAGACCATTCTAGACCCTCCCTAAACAACTCTCTTCACACATCCCGGTTCAAGTTCAAAAGCAGGCTTAACAAACCGCTTATCTCAGCTATAATTACTGTTATCTTCTCGGAGGAAGAAGATGAGCTCACAAGCTCAGATGAAACTTCCAAGGAACAGTCTCATTCTCAGAATTCCAGTGATTCTCAGAGCAGCTTGGCTGGTGCTGTCCTCAATGTTTCTGCTGCGGTGCATGAAGAGGGCCAACAGGAAGACTCTCGCCCTCAGCCAGACTCTCCTCAAGAGCAAATCATAGCTTGTGAGCCGGCGCGCCTCTCTGGCAGTGTTCTGCACCTTGTGCCTCCTCTAGAAGGCAACACGATGGAAGCTGAAGATGAGGTGATGGTAACCTGGGTAAGCTCCCCCAACCAGGCTAATGAGAATGCTACAGATTCGCCACCGCAGGTTTAATTACCTTTGGCTTCAGCAACAGGACAGCAAGTCATCTTATGTTTTCTGGATTTCGTGTGTAATTTTCAGTGTGCATGGCTTCTGTTATTATCAGCATGAAATTGTTCATTCTCCAGGATATAATTTTGGCTTTCCTTTTTTGTAATAGTGGTAAAGGACAACATTTTGTAATAGGGCAGCTCACTCTGAAGCGTTTAGCTCTGTTTAGTCTTGGGTCTATATAGCTATGTTTAGTTCTGAGGCTATGATTTTCATTTTTGTAAACAGAAGGCAATGCGCTACTTGCAACGGTTCTTTTGACAGAGGGCAGGCTACGGCCCCCTCAGAGGTTCAAACCTCTTTGTAAATATGTTTTCTCTTTTTAGTCTTAATAGAATAGTCTTTATACAGAAAAAAAAAAAACAAAAACAAAAACAAAAACAAAAACAAAAAAAAAATCTATGTCCACAGGGCCTTGGATAGACAGTGATCGGGTGCTCTGTTAAGACACTCCTTGATATTAAGTCACCGGTTCAATTCTCCACCGCGATCAGGGCGATATATTGGACATGATGAACATGTAGTCCTACCAAGCTTATATATATATAACAATGTATTTAGAATATTCATGTTACTATATTATAGAGTATGTATATACGTCCAAAGATTATTAAAAAAAAGATATCTGTTTTCATAAAAGCAATGATATTTATTTAATAATTTATATGATTATTATTATAGAAAAAATATAAAAATTGTATTTATTTCTCAAATCTATTTTCATTAAATTTCTCTTTGTCATCGCAAGCAAATTAGTCATGAATTTAATTAAATATTTTTCTCAAACTTTTACCTAGAGGTCACATAGAGTTGAACCCGCTCTGATACCATATGTAACAACCCACAATTTAAATATACAACTAATTAGATCAATTATGCGATTCATAATCAACACAAAACTATTCAACTAATTAACATATAATTTCAAAAAACATGAGCACAGACCACTTACCTGTAGCGACGATATTCCTTACTTTTGATTTCAGAGTTGAACGTTATTTGAATCTCGCTAACCACAACAAAGTTTTGGGGACAACTCTCCACCCAACCATAGACTCAGTTACACATAATATTTCTACAACTGGCCACCCCGAGCCCTCAATCAATGTACTACTATTAGGAAATCATTTGTCTTACAACACTTTTCTCCCAAGAGAATGGATGAAGGAATAGATGAATCTCATCCTCCTCACCGTCCATTAAATAGACCAAAAAATGGAAGGGTATGCATACACACATTTCATGCGTCAACATGCAACTTTTGTTTCTTTATTTTAAGCTTTACTTAATTTAATAGTTATCTTAATTTAACTCTTTCTTATTTTATTCATTTTTACTTTTTGTTAACTTTACTTATTCTTACTATTTTTATAGTTTACTTATATATATATTTATTTAGAACTTCAGTATATTATTTTATTTATTTATTATTATTATTTATTTACTATTATTATTTATTTCTTTATTATTTACTATTTACTATTATTATCTTCTCTTTATTGTTTATTATTTATTTACTTACATTTTAATATTATATTATATTATTTATTTATTGCTATTATTTTTATTAGTATTAGGGGGTATTACAAGGGTCATTACAACCACTCCCCCTTGAGGGGAACACCATCCTCGATCTTCTATGACCATATACAATAAAACAAAATAACCAATGCATTTGGCATATTGTTCATGGAGATTACAACTTTATTCAATATTTACAATGTTTTTCATATTTTCTTTATCTAACAAACCAAGATGGATAAGATGCCTACATTTGATCAACAATTTCTCATGTGGCTTCCTTGGGTCAAAAGTGTTTCCACTATACTTTAACCTACTTTATTGCTTGGTTCCAAAGTATGAGTTTCCTCTACTCTAGGACGCATAATGGCTCTGGCTAGAATTCTCCCTTTTGTCCCACCTGTAAAATAGACCAATCAATGACATGATTAGGATCTCACACATACCTTTTAAGCAAGGAAACATGGAAAACATCATGATTTTTTACCGAAAGAAGTAAGTCCAATCTATAATCCATTAGTCCAATACTTCAAAAGGTCCAAAAAATCATGGAGCCAACTTGGCACATGACCCAATCTTTAGGGAGTTTTTCTTGGCTCTAATGCGCATATATACGTGTTCCCCAACTTGGAACTCTATATGCACTCTATATTGATCCGTGTAACTCTTTTACCAGTTCTATGCCACTTTCAAATTTTTCTCAATGGCCTACATTTCTTGTTCCATCTCCCTCAACATTTTAGGTCCAGTTAAGACCTTGTTTACTGGACCGCTCCAGCTAATAGGAGTGTTGCAACACCTCTCGTACAATGCCTCGAAAAGGCTCATCTTCAAAGATTCCTGGTACCCATTGTTATATGTGAACTCTACTAGTGGGAGGTACTCTTCCCATTTCTTTGGTTGATGCATCATGCATATCCTCACCATATCCTTGAGGATTTTGTTTATACTCTTGGTTTGTCCATACATTTGTGGATGATAAGTTGTGTTGAAGACCAATTATGTCCCTAGGCATGTTAATATTTCCTTCCAAAACCTTGAGGTGAACTTAGCATCTCTATCGGAGATGATTTTCTTGGGAATCCCATGCAATCTCACAATTTCCCAGATGAAGATTTAGGTTATTTCGTTGGTGGAATTGGTGGATTTGAATGCTACAAAGTGTCTCACCTTGCTCAATTTTTCAATTACCACCATTTTTATGTCATGTTGCTTGGATGTTCTTAGCAATCCTGTAACAAAATCCATAAATATCACTTCCCATTTCTATTCTGGAATGGGAATAGGTTGTAATAATCTTGTTGGGTGTTTGCATTCAACCTTTACCTATTGTCATTTCATACATTTCACAAAAAAATTTGCTACCTCTTTCTTTAGATTATGCCAGTAGTAAAAAAAAATTATGGCTACGAGGGTCTTCTGATATCCTGGATTGTCGGAATATGGTTTGGCATGGAACTCCTTAAGTATGACCTTCTTCAATTCACTATTGTTTGGCACATAGATCTTATTTTTGAATGTGATCAAGCCCTCTTTTGCGATGTGATATTCCCAACTCTTCTCTCCTTTTTCCGCGTGTTGTAATTCTTCCTTTATCTATTGATATTGCTCGTCATATTGCCCTGCATTTATGATTCATTCTCCTAGGCTAGTTCCATAATAACCAATGGTTGTTAGGCTATTTATTTGCACTTTTTTGCTAAGTGCATCGACAACCCTATTTTTTGTGCTCATTATATATTTGATATCAAAGTCAATTTCGGTAAGAGTTTCCAACCACCTAGCTTGTCTTGCATTCAATTTAGGCTAATCAAACAAGTATTTCAGCCCTCCATGATCCGTCATTAAGGTAAATCTTATGTTGAGGAGGTAGTGCCTCCACATTTTTAATGGATAGATAATGGTGGCTAGCTCCAAGCCATGGATCACGTAATTTATCTCACGCTCATTCAAATTTTGTGGCTTATAGAAAACCACTTGTCCATCCTACATTAAGACCCCACCGAGCCCTTCTTTATAGGCATTGATGCAAACTATGAAGTCCTTGTATGGATCAATAAACTTTAAGATTGGTGCATTGGTGAGGAATTGCTTCAACTGATCAAAACTTGATGCACATTCATTCGTACACTACAAAATTTTCCCCTTTTCTGTAAGGAAGACATATCTTAGAGAAATTTTTAATAAAATACCTATAGTAACCAACCAATCCCATGAATGATCTTACCTCTGTTACATTCCTTGGTGTTGGCCACTCCATTATGGCTTTGATCTTTTATGGATCCACTGTTATCCCATCCTTGGAGACTATGTGTCCCAAAATAATGGATATGGTATTGGAAGAAATCACACTTGCTCAACTTTCCATAGAGCTTATGTTCCCTTAATAGTTGTAGTATTGCTGCTAAATGTTATTCATGTTCCTCCTTAGTTTCGGAATACACCAACATGTTGTCAACAAAAACAATCACAAATGTATCTATATAAGGGCGCAACACGTTGTTCATTAGGCACGTAAAAGTGGCAGGGGAATTTGTAAGCCTAAAGGGCACCACCACAAACTTGTAGTGCATATACCTTGTTCGAAAGGTTGCCTTGTGGATATACTCCTCCCTGATTTGCACTTGATGATATCCTAATCTCAGATCAATTTTGGAGAAGACCATTGTTAATCGAATAAATCATCAATCCACAACAAGGGGTATCTGTTTTTGATGGTTGCCTTATTTAATTGTCTATAATAAATGCATAATCTAAGAATTTTTATTTACAATTAATACTAGTGCTCCCCATGAAGGCACACTTGGTCTTATGCATTACTTATCAAGCATCCCCTTCAATTGTAATTTCAGTTCTACCAACTTAGGAGTACTCATCCTATAGGGTGACTTGGATGCTAGTGTTTCTATTGGCTTCATCTCGATCAAAAAGTATACCTCCTTATGAGGGGGAAAACCATGGATGTCTAGAGGGAATACATCTCGGTATTGTTGTGGAAGAGGACATCTATCCAGGACTTCAATGTCTTCTTTCCCTGCACTGGTGTTAGCTTCTACATTACTAGAAATGTGTATGACAAATAAGGTACACCTTTTTTTGTGGCTATGCTTAGCTTGCATAAATATGATTATTCTCAATGAGGTAGGCTTCATTTTTCCTTATAACATTCCTCTTTCCCCAGCCTCCTCTAGACATTCAATAGACTTCTCATAATAATCTACTTTTTCTTGATGAGCATACAACCAATCCAATACCCAATAGCATATTATATTTACGCAAGGGAAGCATATTAAGGTTTGTTATGGTTTCCATGCCATTGAGTTCAAATGCACATGATTTTACCCATTGCCTTACTCTTCTCTTTGTCCATGTGGCTAGCTGGACCAACCACACTTCTGCATGGGTTTTTTTGCTAGTTGGAATAGCCATGCTTCTGCATGGGTTTCTTTGGCTAGCTGGAATTGATATACAAGCTCAGGGCTAATATAATTGTAATTGGAGCCAGGGTCAATTAGAATATAGACAATTTGATTACAATTTTTTCCTTCCATTGCAATTATGGAGGCATGATGGTCAACCTATCCATTGTCCATGGTGGCATATATCTTGGGTATACTCTGGGCTACATCCGCCACAATGCGAGATCCTTGTATGTTGTATATTTGTGGCATGGAATCCTTTTGTTGTAAACAATCTATGTTACAATGATTTCCTCCACGTGTCTAACATTGTAATGGTTTCTTATCATCTGATCTATTTTTTCCTCCTATAGGTTGATGCACATACCATTTCTAAGTCAATTTGAACTTTAGTTGAGGCCGACCTATACTGGTTGAGGTTGCACCTTCCTTTTTACCTGTGGTTTTCATTTTCCTTCCTTTCTTATGCCATCTTTATTTATTCTTCTATTACTTTATGGCTTCCAATCACCCTTAAACTATGTTCTATGTCTCTAATGCTCATAGCAATGCTTGAATTTTTTTATGACATCCTCTAATGTCTAAGGTTCATCAAATTCAATGCAATCCTTGAAAGACGATGGTAGTCCATTGATAAACCTTTGTAATTTTTCCTTCTCGTCCTTAAAGTAGAGTATATATTGCAACAACTCTAGAAATTTGGTGACATATTTATCATCCAACATTTGTCCCATCCTGAGCTCATAGAATCCCTTCGCTTTACTATTAAAATATCTATTGGATAGGTACATTTTCCAAAACATCTCCTCGAATTCACACCAAGCCATATCTTCTTCCTATATATTTTTCACATTTTTCACGTTTTCCCACCATATACTAAATTTTCCTTTTAAGTTGAATTTGGCCACCCTCGCCTTCATGTTCTCAAAATAATTATGAATCTTGAAGAACTTCCTCATTCCCATTAACTAGGCTATTGCATCTTCGGATTTCCACATTTCTCAGTCAAAGGTAGGGTTTTTGCCTTCTTGAACTCTTCTGACATGTAATAAACCTCCTTCCCATTCTACCGATAATAATGATTCTTGGGAGGGGAATCAAAATGTTTTCTATTTGTATTAGTTCTCCACTCAGGGGTACTTACTAGAGTACATCCTTTTATTGAGTCATCACTTTCCAATCTTTGTTTCTTCTTAGATCGGATTCTATCTACTCCATTTGTCTCTCCTTTGCTTCCCTATATCTCTATCTATTTATAGGATTGACCCTCATTCCATATTCTCCTTGCCTCTTGTTGTAGCGGCTACAACCACCCTCCAAAAATTTGCCTACGCTTCGTTTTGGAGCCTCCTTACTAAAATCCTAGCAGCTCATCTTACGTTGACCCAAGTACTTGAGCTTTCATTGAGTTTTATATTTTTCTTTATAACTTGTTTTTTCTTACACGCTTTGTTGTCTAACCACAAGCTGACCTCTTGACTTGGTTGAAATCCGGTTCTAGCTTTGCCTTAGTGAGATGCACAATCCTAGAGGGCAACCAACCTTGCTTTGAGGAAATGCGCAGTTCAAGCCAACAGTGAGCTCGGCTCTAGAATTGTGCAGACCCACCTAGAAGCCTCCCTTAAGCTGGGAAACTACACAGAGAATGAGAGGCAACCATAGCCACTCAACCCAAGAATTGTGCAGAAGCATTCCCTCAGGAATTGCCCAATGCATGTGCCAGTGAGTTGCCTAGTTCTCCCCAGAACTGTGCAATTTCTCTATGCATGCATGGTAGCCTTTCCTGAAAAAGAAAAAGAAAAAACTGAAAAACATCCCTAAAAAATAGGGATCTATTTTTAGTAGTCAAAGTTACACTTGAGCTATTTTTAGAAACTTCCGCCATGTGTCGTTTTTGCCTAGATTTTTGGCCTTCACATCATAAAACCTAAATCGATCAAATCTATTTAATGGATGCCGCCAGAGCTCATTTTCACATTTGATATTGGAGCTCTAGCATTCTCGAGGAGATCTAGGAACCTTCGGCACAGTTAGCGCAACTTTTCCAGGTAAGTCTTGCTTTTCTAGTCTTTCGCTGCTTTTTCTGTCGCTTTTGTTTCCTTGGCTTGTGAGAGTGTTGTTTTACACGTTTTAATTAACGACAAATGAAATTTTTATTTATTTCAGCTTGTAAAAATGTTGTTTTAAGTTTTGCATTCCCTTTCCTAAGTGTCACATGCATAACCTAGTTTTTTCACAAATAGTCGCCATTGTGGCGACTCTCTCCCTAAGCTTCATTTTTCTTTTGTTTGACTTATTCCTGCACTTGTTCTTACTGCATGCATCACCATTCACTCAGATCTGCACCAACCATCACTCACACTTTCAAATTTTCTCATTTTCATGTTTCCTTTGGCAGATATGGGCTCCCTTGGCCCAGATCTAGCTCATCCCAGAATGCACTGCGCATTCCTGGATCTCAAGGCTCTGCCTTGGCTCCAGGAATTGCACAAAGGCTGACAAGGAGTGGCTTCAACTGCGCACTGCATAGTTACAGGAGCTAGTACCAAAGCCTTGGCCACTAGGATTGCGCAATGCACAATCCTAGCCAGCACAAGCCAGACTGAACTGCGCATTGCACGGTTCCAGTCAGAATCTCCTCTCACTGCCAGTTGGGACTGTGCAATGCGCAGATCCAACTAACAATCACTCACCTATGAAACCCAAAATTATGCAATCTTTCCCAGCAGTTGCCTAGTTTGTTGCTTGGTATTTTATTGAAGTGATTTTGGTTTCAAGCTAACACTCACATCCCTTGAGTGTCCTATCTGTCTCCAGGTACAACAATTATTGAGAAAATCTTCAACAATACATGTAATATGGCTTCCAAGAGAGATGCATTAAAGGATATTATTGAGAGCAGCACAAGAGATGTATTTGAACAGGTGTCAATGAACTTACCAGTCTATGCAGACACATAGTTGTTCATAGAGAAGGACATGAAGATAACATGGCAGGAAATCAAGGAAATATTTGCAGGAAACTTCAAGGAAGACCTAGAAGATCGACAGGTCTATGTCAACATCTATAAGTCAGATTATATAAGGTTGCATGTTGTTACCCTGCCTTCACATGTGTGAACAACATTCACTAAATTGTCTCACATAACGATCCCGAGACGATGACATTATGCAGTGCCAGTGGAAGAAAACTTGCTACCTTTAGGACAAAAAACTATCATCATATGTATTAGTTACCACAGTCGGTGAACCACATGGATGCACTTTTCTATGCCCCCAAAAATAATGTAAACACTAATGACATCATAAAGAGTTGGGTGAAAGAGTTGTCGGAGTTCATATCGACACCCAATCATGTTTACAAAAAGGCCTACCATCTCTTAATCATATTTTCATGTCGATTGTATGTTCAAGAGAGCACAAAGACCTTTCCGTAGAATTGGGTGGTTGTGTTGGACCAGTTGGTGAATGATGGAAGGTCATTCAACTAGTTGGATCTGTTGGCTCTTCAGCTTAAAGTGAATGTGATTAATGCCTGGAATCCACCAAAGGATGAGCAAGCAATATTCTATATGTCTGCGTACCTACCTGATGCAATCTATGCCCATCATCAGTTTCTTAGAATGGGTTGGACATGGACACCATTAGAGACTAGTGTGAACATTAATTGCAAGTTGCTTTCCAATGCATCTACCAAGGATTCATGGCGAGGTTATCTGCCCATTTCATCATCCCAGTTTACAAGTTGATCTTTGAGTAGGATCCACCTTGCATGTCCCAAGAAGTGATGGAGGCATTACTTAACATTGCAGATTGGTACGCCTCACCCGGTGGCACCTTCATCAGGATGTTTGGCAGAGAGAAGCCTTTGCATGTGATACCAAAGTTTTCCATGGATAAGTTGGTCATGTAAGAGGTTTCATATCACATCTCCTCGAGGTTATCAGCAGGGTTGCACAAGAGGAAGTAGGCACCATGGCCTGCTCTTCCTTTGCGGATTGGATTGTACGAGATTAGGAGCTTGACGAATGTGGATGTCGAGGCCAAAGACTTAGAAAAGTTTGATTTCAAAATGAAGGACTACAATCCATATGATCCCCACTGTATTTGCAAGAACCACTGTACAAAGGTGTATTATCCATGGATCCATGGGACATTTCATTGGGCAGAGGAAGATCCTTGGAGGTATTGTTACAAATCATCTAAGATCAATGAACCGGTCAACATGGTTGTAGAATGGAAATATGATCTGCAGGTAGAAGCACCATAGGAAGCAACAAAAATAGCATCAGTGAGCACCAAACCAATGTAGGAAAAAGGCAAGCGGAAGAGTATTGAGAACCCAGAGGTTGATTAAAGCTACAAGTTCAAAGAAGATCCTCTGGTTGAGAAAACAACTTTAGCAGTGGAGGAGAAGAGGCCACAATGCATAAAGAGAGTAGAACGGAGGAAGAGAGAGAATAAAAGGTTGGAGGATGTAAAAAGGAAGTTGCAGGAAACAGAGAAGAAGTTGAAAGAAGAGCAGGAGTGAAGAAGGATAGAGAAGGAAGATAAGTAGAAACATGAATAGGAAAAAGGGCAAGGCACGATTACAGAGAAAACTACACCTATGTAGGTTGAGGAGTTAGAACAACCAACAAATGAAGAAGAGGGTGAGCAACTGTAGGATCATGAACTTGCTCACAGATTGAGAAAATGGTTTAAGAGATGGACACAGAGTTGGCGCAGGAGCCGCAGGACCAAGATACCGGCATCATGCCTAGAGAATATGAGGTCACCTCACAGTCTCCACCACCTCCAGTATCAGAACCAGTCTTGAGAGAGAAAGGATAGGTTGTTCTCCTTAATTATGATCTAGTGATGGATGTGTACAATATGTTCTTTGATGAATTGCAGCAAAGGATTGTACAGGTGCAGAGAAATAATTTCCCGGATGATCATGCATCACCTAAACATATGAAGGAAAGGGTGATTACGTTAGATGTTAGAAAACATCTAGCTTCCATGGCTGATGCCTCTAAGTCTTATGCAAAATCCATGAGCTCAAGTGTCAAGTTCTTGTTAGCAAAGAATGATCAGATGGCAAAGGACTTGCAAGCGGCCAGGTAGAGGGCAGAACAATCCACAGGATCCGCTATGGCAGAGATGAGGAAAGCGATACTTGCTAAAGTATCAACTCTTGAGACCACCATGCAAGAAAATTTATGATGGACTTGTCACCGTGCACCAGGCGATATTCCATCTATATGGTTTTTATCAGCGGTGCATAAATATTTCCCAAACTCTCAAGGACATACATTTTGTTATTGCACACATACAAGAATGGACAATGAGATTCAAGGGAGCCCCGCTTTACTTGCACAAGATAATGAAGTTGTAGGCAAAGGTAGACAAAGCACAAATCCAGATGTTGATCCAGAACTATGAGCAACTCCCTCCACTCATCAGTAGCATTGAGGCTTCCAATGCATAGTTGTTCAAAAGTCTGGATGTCACGGTGAGCACACATAGGATCCCTTTAATCGGTTCCTTCACCCAAGCCATCAAGAAGAGCCAAGTTTGGTTGGAGATTGACAAGTACATGGAGAAGTTAATGGGAGAGGCCACCAACGATGACTTGCAGTTGAGCACAGAAAACATGCATAAGTACATTAGTGGTCCAACCACACTCAGGACAATGTTGTGCATGCTTCAAGATGACTTGGACAAAGGCTCCAGGACCATATACCCATAACTCATGGAGGCAAGAGTCTGTTTCCATAAGGACATCAACAAAGAGTATGGGGACACCATAGCGCAGTACCAAGCTTGGTATCAGTTCGTCACCAAAGACCATCAAGAGGATGTTTCCGAGTTGGTATTTCCCCAAGCTTCTGAGTGATGGTGTTTGTTTTGTTAGGTTGACTTGAGCCTATTTTTCCCCACATCGGTATATGTGCAAACTTGTCTATTATTGTAAATATATTGTAAATGAAATTCCAAGTGTCATTAATGGAATGTGAATAGTCACTATGTAATGTAAAGATTTATTTGTAAAGGAGTTGAAGAGCCATGAGGGTAGTTAAAGAGTCAAAGGGGAATGTCAAGGGCCACCCCACCCTTTGTTATATATAGAACCTCATAACTCATAGTAGAGGCTTTTTGGGAGCTAAGATTTTGGCTAGGATTAGGCTTAGAGAAGGCTTGGGAGTATTGCGACGAGCCTTGGCTTCTCCACAGCGTAGAGCGAGTACACTTGTTTGGAGGAGAAGGTGGTGTTGACTGTAATGTTCCACTATTGGGGCCAATGGTTGTTAGTGGTGTATGTATGGATGGAACTTTCACTTAATAATATAACTGAGCCAACAGGTTTTCATGCATATGTTGTTATTTTAGTTTGAGTATTCTAGTTACTTTAGCAATGTATGTTATTTAACGTACACATTTTGTTATGAAATATTTTGTATGCAATTGTATGAATCTTGTTGAAGACGCATTGTTGGACTAACCCGTCACTTTGGTTTGTGGAATATTCCACTTCCAACTTCTGATGTCATTATGCTCATGTGTTCCTTTTAGGATGCGTACTATTACAAGCTTACAATAGACACACTTCATTTCCCCTATGTGCGTTAGAACCCCCATGCATCTCCATTGACTCATTGCAAGGTCACACACTTCCTTTCGACAAAGTCATTATACTTGCCTTTGTGCACTACTGTCATCAAGGCACTACATTATCACCCACTACTGGGACTCCTACTCCAAATGGTATGAGGTCTAGTTGGGACTTCTTACCGAGAAGATCCCCTTGAATGTTGGCGGATCCAACATCGTCAACATTTCTGGCGCTAGAAGGGGGGCAAAATGACGACCTAAGCCCTAAAAGTCTATTTTGAATCTTTTCACATCATTCATGACTTACATCACAATCTCAACTTCGAAATTTTTTTCTCATGCTCATGATTTCGAAGTGCCAGAGGATGTCATCTTTGACTTTTCACAAATTAAATATAATGGTGAAGGTAGAATAGCCTTGTTAAGACACAAAGTTGCCTTTTTATGTTTTTTGTGACAGGAATGAAGTCCCCTCAGATGATATTTCCTATGGGTTGATTGATTATACGTTCAGATGGTGCATTAAGAAATGGTGTCTCACATTGCCCGCAACCTCTATTCACTCTTTCAATCACATGATCAGAGAGTTAGGCAATGATTTCTTTCATTTTGACTGTAAATAACTCAATCGCAAAATCTTGGAATTATGTAAAGCACACGATGAATCTGTTGCACAATTTTGGAAACAGTTCCATAATATCGCTTTTCAATTCCCCGAAGATAAAGTTGATTGGAAATTTCTAAGAGAAATATTTCAGTATCTTCTTCACATATCTAACAATCCACATGAATTAGAATCATTCAAACCCATCCCAGCATACCTCAGTGATAGAGCTTCCAAATATTAGACGGGCAAGATTTCTATCACAAGTGACTCTCCATCCTCCTCTCATCAGACAACTCTAGCTCCGCAGGACAAGGTGGGAGAAGTTGCAAACCAACCTATTGAACTGTCACCTCCTCCCACCCCACCTACTCTGGATTTTTGCGCAGATTTGGACTGCAAGCCTGTTGGTTGTCACATGATCACATTTTCTCAACCTATGTCCTTTGGTTCCTTTGATCCTCCGAATTTCGGTGTCTTGTGTTCATCCCTCCTGGATTCCATGAGTGATGTTCACGAGGATCAAGTTGTTGATGAAGTTGGTGTTCAACAACCAACCCACGGTATCATTTTTGACGAGTATGTGTGGGAATCTAAAGAAGAAGTCATGGCGAAGGATGACCTCCTTTTGTTCGCACCTCATCTGCTCTATCCTGACATCTTCTGTGATTATACCACTTCTGATTTTTCTTGTGAAAATTCATCCCCGAATGTCTCTACTTCCGATAATTCACAGAACACACAAGATGTCACTCCATAATTTTATTATGGAGAGGACAAATCTTTCTTCTTGAATCCACTTGATCTCTCATATTTCATTTATGGAAATTTAGAGGGTGAAAATTTTTGTTTCTCATCAATCCCTCTGTATGATTTGTCAGATCATGAGGATTTCGATGTACATCTCAAATTTTTTGATCGAGCTATCGTAATCTCTTCACCCATTTATTTGATCACGGTTCTATTTCACTTACTGTTGATCTTTCCAAGCCATCGGTATTTGATGATCTATCTTATGATGAAGTGTAAACCCCTCAAGATGTCGAGGCATTTCAGCCTGAGTTGATGGTTATGTCAAGTTCTCATAGCCTTGAGGTCAGTCCCACTTCTGATTAGAAACCTATTGAATCTTCCCGGGTTCCTCATCACTCTCTTGTTCACATTGAAAATCAATCTAGTTTATGAAATTCACATCCTCCACCAGAATATCATGATCCTATCGCTCATGCATTGGAGGAGTCATACGTAGCAATCACTGTTGTGAAATGAAATTTTTCTTCTTTCTGCATGTTTTCTCATTTGTCAAGATCGAAAGAGTGTACATGTTTTTCATCTACACGCAACGTGATACAACACCATGATACATCTGCAGAGTGCCTTTCATGTTCTTTTAATCTTTTCTTTTTGTGGAAGTATTCAGACTTTGAACGTGTTGGTTTACATTTGTTTATCTTTCTTGTTTGATGGTTTACCTGAATATATTTCTTGTTAACCATGTCATCACCTACATGGGCCAACCAATGCACCATTGGCTACATTGGAAATATCACTTCACGTGAGAAGGTCCATGTACTGTTTATTGTAGGAGTATGAGTAGTGTTTTATTTTCTATTGGATTTTGCTTTCTTCTCTTGATTTTTATTACTTGTTTTCACTTTTGTGTTACTGCTTTCCTTTGCTTGCTTGTTCGTTTGTTTATGCACCCGTAGGATTAGCTTCCCATGAAGCAGTGTTTGGCTTCTTGAGACAAGTAGGGTGAAATACAAGAGGACTTGTACAACTACCAACATTTGGTTAACTATCTATTCCCTCTCCTTATGAAGATATTGTGTTTCTTTTAGTTGATGATTCCCTTATGGAAAATACATTCCTTTCAAAGTGAATCCTCGTGAAATCATAATGTTTTCAATTTTACCTAGTAACACCTACTCTAATTGGTTTTCTATTTTCGATAACCCTTGTCAACTCAATCAAGTAGAGTAAGGTGAGGGGGAAAACCTTAACAAGTATGTCAGAGGTACATATAAACACCCTTCTTTGAAGAGAAAACCTCTTTTTCTCTCAATAAGTCGGGATCCCTCTTCCGCCTCATGAAATAAATAAGTGCCTATGCATAGTTCTTTGAGAAATGAAAAATGAAAAGTAAAATAGAGGCAAAAGAAGAGAAAGGCTTCCTGCGCAGAGAGGTGAAGCAAGTAACTCTGCTGGGATACTGTCCAGGCTCACTCGCAGTGGAGCAATGCTTGTGTTCCTGAAGTGACTATGTCGGGGTACTGTCCATGCCTGCTGGTAGCAGAGCAACACCAGAGATGAAACTAAAAATATGACAGTCTATATTACTTATGCATCAATATACCCCTCATCCTCAATTGAAACAACTCAGTTGACTTGGCTTGTTATGTGTATTGGATGATCAAGGGAATGGTAGGGACTATACCTTTAACTCAAGCTAGTGAAGGAACCATGACAATCAAAGAATCGAAAAATACTTCCGGAAGAATTAGACTTGCTTTACATGAGACAAGGTCCATATAGAGAGTTTGAGTTCTATCGGTGTGTCGCAAATGTTGTAGCGGCTAAAACCACCCTCCAAAAATTTTCCTACGCTTCATTTCGGATACTCCCTACTAAAATCCAAGCAGCTCATCTTACACTGAACCAGGTACTTATGCTTTCATCGAGTTTTATATTTTTCTTTATAGAATTTTTTTTCTTGCTCACTTTGTTGTCTAACCAAAATTTGACCTCTTGACTTGATTGCAATCTAGTTCTAGATCTATCTTAGTGAGTTGTGCAATCCTAGAGGACAACCAACTTTTCTCTTAAGAAATGTTCAATTCAAGCAAATAGTGAGCTTCGGCTCCAAAATTGTGCAAACCTAGCTGGAAGATTTCCTTCAGCTAGGAAACTACGCAGAGCAAGACAGGCAACTAGAGCCACTCAGCCCAAGAATTGTGCAGAAGAATACCCTCAGTATCTGCTTGATGCATGTGCTAATGAGTTTCCTAGTTCTCCCCGGAACTGTGCAATTTCTCCATGCATGCATGACAACCTTTCTCAACAAAGAAAAAAGTGAAAAGTAAAAAATTATTGCTAAAAAATAGGGATCTATTTTTAGCAGTCAGAGTTACACTTTAGCTATTTTTTGAAACTATCACCATGTGTCGTTTTTCCTATATTTTTTGCCTTCACATCATAAAACCTAAATTGAACAAATCTATTTAATGGACACCACCATATCTCATTTTCACATTTGATCTTGGAGCTATGGAATTCCCGAGGAAATCTAGGAACCTTTAGCACAGTCAGCGCAAATTTTTTAGGTAAGTCTTGTTTTTCTAGTCTTTTGCTGCTTTTTTTGTCGCTTTTGTTTCCTTGTCTTGTGAGAGTGTTTTTTTACTCATTTTATTGAACGACTGTTAGTGTTTTGATTTTTTTTAGCTTGTAGAAGAGTTGTTTTAAGTTTTTCATTGCCTTTCCTAAGTGTCTCATGCATAACCTAGTTTTTGCACTAACGGCCACTGTTGCAAAAAATCTCTCCATAAGCTTCATTGTTGTTCTGCTTGACTGATTCTTGCACTTTTTCTGATTGCATGCATCACCATTCACTCATATCTACACCAACCATCACTCACACTTTCAGATCTGATTGTTTTCATGTCTCCCTTGGGCAGATATGGGCTCCCTTGGCCCGAATCTAGCTCTTCCCGACATGGACTGTGCATTCCTAGATCTTAAGGCTCTGCCTTGGATCCAGGAATTGTACAAAGGTTGCCAAGGACTGGCTCCAACTGCGCAGTTCTAGGAGCCAGTCCTGAAGCCTTGGCCACTAGGATTACATAATGCACAGTCCCAACCAACACAACCCAGATTGAACTGCGCATTGCACAGTTCTATTCATCATCTCCTCCCACTAGCAGCTAGGACTGAGCAATGCACAGATCCAGCTGACGGTCGCTTACCTCTGAAACCCAAAATTTCACAATCTTGCCCAATAGTTACCCTGTTTATTGCTTGGGTTTTTCTTGAAGTGCTTTTGGTTTCAAGCTAACATTCCCATGCCATGAGTGTCCTCTCTATCTCCAGGTACAACATTTGTTGAGCATCTCTTCAGTAGTACAGGTAACATGGCTTCCAAGAGAGTTGCATCAAAGGATACTATCAAGAGAAGCATTGGAGATGTAGTGGAACAAGTGTCAATTAACTTTCCAGTCTATGTAGACACACAACTATTCATATAGAAGGACTTGAAGATAACATGGCAGGAAATCAAGGATATATTTGCAGGAAGCTTCAAGGAAGATCTATAAGATCGGTAGGTTTATATCAACATCCACAAGTCAGGCTTATATAAGGTTGCATGTAGGTACCCTTCCTTCCCATGTGCAGACATCATTCACTGGATTGTCTCACATACCGATCCTGAGACGATGACATTGAGTAGTGCCAATGGAACACAACTTGCTACCTTTAGGACGAAAAACTATCATCAGATGTATCACTTACCACAGCTAGTGAACTGCATGGATGCACTTTTCTATGCCCCCAACAACAATGTGAACGCTGGAGACATTACAAAGCATTGGGTGAAAGAGTCTTCGAAGTTCATATCGATGCCCAATCATGTTTACAAAACTAAGTCACTCAGAAAGGCCTACCAACTCTTGATCATATTTGCATGTCGATAGTACGGTCAAGAGAGTGTTGGATTGATGGGGCCTGACCCAGGTTCAACATTATCTACGCCAACCAATAAACCCTAACTACTAGCCCTTTTGGACTGTGTAGTGTAGGCTGCAGTCTCACCCAAAGCAGTACTGGGGGATGACAGAACCAGGTTTCTGCATCTAGAGGCTTGTGTGTTGGGTTCCCGCAGTCTTATGGCTTAGATCTATCTTCGCACACCTTTAACCCTTCTGAACATATAATTATTTTAAAACCTTTAAACAACTTCCAGATCTCCGCGAAGGTTCCTAATTATACTTAACACGCATAAAAATTGCAGATCTACTAGTTTCACATAGAAAATAAGTATTAATTCATGCAAATCATAATACAGAGCGAAGATACATAAACTTGCAAAATTAATAAATAAGACACAGGTGCATCAGAATTGGCTCAAAATTGTCTTTATTAATTATATTCAATTTAGTACAAACTTCTTTTCCCTGTGTACTCAGCTACAGGGGCCCGCACACTCAATGTGTAGACTTACTAAGGTGTCCGTGCACTCATCTGCAGGAGCCTTCACCTTTTGCCTAAGTACAGGAAACAGACCTTTCATGCCTTAACACCCTTCCCTTACAATGATTCTTCACAAAAATTTACTTCTCTAGACTTGATATGACTCATCTATATATAGAATTTGCTTTACAATACCATGGTCTGCGGACCATGGGTGGGTCTCAAAACCACTCTATCACTTACCCTCCTGAGGGACAAAAGTCCCTTTGAATCATACTAGCTTCACGCTCTGCTTCCACATTTCGTGGAGAATTTACATTCGTTACAAAAGGATATTACAAAATTTACCAAAACTTGACCAA
Source organism: Pinus tabuliformis (assembly GCA_031772625.1). Lineage (NCBI taxonomy): Eukaryota > Viridiplantae > Streptophyta > Pinopsida > Pinales > Pinaceae > Pinus > Pinus tabuliformis. The sequence goes on from CM062809.1 coordinate 618,321,777, forward strand.
AATGACCCTAGGGACCCTATCCAAATAGAGGGCACAAAGACCTTTTCGTAGAATTGGGTGGTTGTGTTGGACGTGTTGGCGAATGACGGAAGGCCATTCAACTGGTCAGATATGTTGGCTCTTCAGCTAAAAATGCATGTGACTAATTCCTAGAATCTGCCCAAGGATGAGCAAGCAAGATTCTATATGTCCCCGTACCTACTTGATGCAATATGTTCCCAACATCAGTTTATTGGCATGGGTTGGACATGGAAACCATCAGAGACTGCTGTGAACATTTATTGCAAGTCTATCTAACCATTTCATCATCCCAATTTACAAGTTGATCTTTGAGCAAGATCCACCTTGCATGTCCCAAGAAGATATGGAGGCATTACTTAACATTGTAGATTGGGATGCCTCACCCGGTGGCACCTTCATTAGGATGTTTGGCGGAGAGAAGCCTCTGCATCTTATACCAAGGTTTTCCATGGATAAGTTGATCATGCAAGAGGTTTTCATATAACAGCTCCATAGGGTTATCAGCAAGACTGCATAGGAGGAAGAAGGCACCATGGCCTTCTCTTCCTTTACACATTGGATTGTATGAGATCAACAGCTTGAAGGATGTGGATGTCGAGGCCAAAGACTTAGAAAAGTTTGATTTCATCATCAAGGACTAAAATCCATACGATCCCCACTATAATTGCAAGAACGACTATGTGAAGGTGTATTATCCATGGATCCGCGAGACATTTCATTGGGCAAAGGAAGATCCTTGGAGGTACTATTACAACTCATCTAAGCTCAATGAATCGGTCAGCATGGTTGTAGAATGGAAAGCTTCTCTTCATGTAGCAGCACCATAGAAAGCAGCAACAACAGTAGCAGCAAGCAGCAAATTGGCGTAGGACAAAGGCAAGAGGAAGATTTTTGAGAACCCAGAGGCTGAGAAAATTACAATTTCAAAGAAGATCCTCTCGTTGAGAAAGAAAATTTGGCTGTGGAGGTGAAGAGGCAACAATGTATAAAGATATTAGAATGAAGGAAGAGAGAGAAGCAAAGGTTGGAGGATGCAAAAAGGAAGTTGCAAGAAAAAGAGAAGAAGATGAAAGAAGAGCAAGAGCTAAGAAGGAGAGAGAGGGAAGAGAAGTAGAAATAGGAACAAGAAGAAGGGAAAGGCATGATGATAGAGAAAACAACACCCATACAGGTTGAGGAGTCGGAAAAGCCAGTAGATGAAGAAGAGGGTGAGCAGCTGCAAGACCGAGAACTTGCTCAGCAGATTGAGAAAATGGTTGAAGAGATGGACACAGAGTTGGCATAAGAGCCACAGGACCAAGATACTGACGTCATTCATAGAGCATCTGAGGTGACCACGCAGTCTCCACCACCTCTAGTATCAGAACCAGTCTTGAGCGAGCAAGGAGAGGTTGTTCTCCTTGATGATGATCTGGTGATGGATGTGTACAATCTGTCATTTAATGAATTGCAACAGAGGATTGTACAAGTGTGAAGAAATTTTTTCCCAGATGATCACGCGTCACCTGTACATATGAAGGAAAGGGTGATTTTTTCAAATGTTAGAAAAAATCCAACTACCATGGTCGATGCCTCTAAGGCTTATGTAGAAGGAACGAGCTCAAGTGTCAAGTTCTTGTTAGAAGAGAATGATCATATGACAAAGGAATTAGAATCAGCCAGATAGAGGGTAGAACAATTTGCAAGATCCACTATGGCAGAGACGAGGAAAGAGATACTTGCTGAAGTATCAGCTCTTGAGACCACCATGCGGAAAATTTATGATGGATTGGTCATCATGCACAAGGAAGTTGTCCATCTATATGGTTTTCAGCAGCAGTGCATAAATATTGCCCAAACTCTCAAGGACATACATGTTGTTATTGCCCATGTACAAGAATGGACAATGAGATACAAGGGAGCCCCACTTTACTTTCACAAGAAAATTAAGCGGCAAGCAAAGGTAGAGAAAGCACAGATCCAGATGTTGATCCGGAACTATGAGCAACTCCCTCCGCTCATCATTAGCATTGTGTCTTCCTATGCACAGTTGTTCAAAAGCCTGGATGTCATGGTGAGGACACGCATGATCCCTTCAATCGGTTCCCTCACCCAAGCTGTCGAGAAGAGACAAATCTGGTTGGAGGTCAACAGGTACATGTAGAAGCTAATGTGAGAGTCCACCAATGATGACTTGTAGCTGAGTGTAGAAAACATGCAGAAGTACATTAGTGGTCCAACCACACTTAGGACAATGTTGCACATGCTTCAAGATGTGTTAGACAAAGGCTCCAGGACCATATACCCAGAAGCCACGGAGGCAAGGGTCTGTTTCCAAAAAGACATCACCAAAGAGTATGGGGACACCATAGCACAGTACCAAGCTTGGTATCAGTTCGTCACCGAATACCATCAAGAGGACGTTGCCAAGTTGATCTTTCCCCAAGCTTCTAAGTGATGGAGTTTATCTTGTTAGGCTAACTCAAGCCTATTTTGTCCCACATGGGTATATGTGGAAATTGTATCTTATTTATAAATATATTGTAAGCGAAATTCCAAGTGTCATTAGTGGAATGTGAACAATCACTATGTAACGTAAAGAATTATTTGTTAAGGAGTCGGAGAGTCATGAGGGTAGTTAAAGAGTCAAATGGGAATGTCAAGGGTCACCCCACCCTTTTTTATATATAGAACCTCATAACTCACAGTAGAGGCTTTTTGGGAGCCAAGATTTTGGCTAGGCTTAGGCTTCGAGAAGGCTTGGAAGTATTGTGACAAGCCTTGGCTTCACCACAACGTAGAGTGAGTACACTTCTTTAGAGGAGCAGACGGTGTTGACTATAATGTTCCACTATTGTGGCTAGTCGCTTTCAGTGGTGTATGTAGGGATGGAACTTTCACTTAATAATATAACTGAGACAACATGTTTTCATGGATATGTTGTTATTGTAGTTCAACTATTCTGGTTACTTTAGCAATGTATGTTGTTTAACTTAAAAATTTTCTTATGAACTATTTTGTATGCAATTGTATGAATTTTGTTGAAGATGTGTTGTTGAAAATTAACCCATCACTTTGGTTTGTGGACTATTCCACTTCTAGCTTGTGATGTCATTATGCTTGTGTGTTCCTATCAGGCTGTGTACTATTACAGGCTTCCAAGGGACACACTTCCTTTTCCCCTTTGTGTGTTAGAACCCCCATGCATCTCCCTTGACTCACTGCAAGGTCACACACTTTCTTCCGACAAAGTCATTATACTTACCTCTACGTGCTATCATAGTCAAGGCACTACATTATGACCCACTAATGGGACTCCTACTCCAAATGGTCTGAGGTCTAGTTGGGACTTCTCACCGGGAGATCCTTGTGAATGTTAGTGGGTCCAGCACTATCAACACCTCTATAGTTCTGAAAGGCTCTGCAAGATAAAAACATTGACTTTGACTTGCCGTTCTTGGGCCTTGACTAGTATTTCATTGTCAACTTTGTAACTTCTTATTTTGGCCTTAAGACTCCTCAAGGTGTCTACCCAGTCAGGCGAGTCTCCTTATTCACGTTTCTCAATTGACCTCTCCCATCCAATGAATCTTTCTTCTGCCTTGTGTTGGGATCTCTGGAAGCTATACTTGACCATATTGTTGTTCATTCCATTGTCCTTTCGGTGCCTATGATGTGTTGAAATCAAGGCACGAAACTACCAGTTACATTAGATAGAGGTTGATCATCAAAAGTCTTCTAAACTTATAGTTTTTAATACCAAATAGCACACATATACATACAAGATCATTTTAATCCATTAATATACTTGTTTGTTATTTTCACCCCATGGCCAAGTGTTGAAACTTGGTGCTCTAATACCACTTGTAACACACCCCCTTATATATATATATTCTCCTTTTTTGTGTGTTAAGTCCACATACATTGAATGGCATAGTCCTCCCTTTTTAAGTAGGTCTCCTTTTGTACTTGGGGTGCTCATTTTGTAACACCATTCCTTGAAGAACATGAATTTGGCCATTCTCACTTTAATTTCTAACACTCTACTACTCAAGGTTCAAGATTCAATTGTATGGTGAATTTTTGGCCTACCACCATCGCACACCTGGACATACTTAAGGGTTTAAGTGGTGAATTCAATTGGTTTTCATATGCAATTGTTGGAATAAACTCCTAGGATTTTCCTCCTCACTATTTATGTCTATGAGTTTCCCTATAGATCTTGCCTAGCAACGTTTCAAACCATAATCTCAAGCTTGAATATATATATATATACACACACACACACACGATCTAGCGGTTTAGGGATAAACAATTCTGATAGTCAACAGACCACTAGTTGTGTGAATTATGTGGAGATTGAGATAAATGATCGAGTGTGATGCACCATGGGTGACCTTTTTCCCCATAGATAATGGTGATGAAATGTTTAATATGTGGAAGTTGCATTGCAAGCCAATGACTCTCCTTCTACCTACGCATGTAAAATAGAGAGTTTCTCAAGGTAAGGAGATTGGCTTGCAATGCAGATCCTACCTAGTCATTATGCACATAATTCATCTTCATATGACTTCATGGGGATTGCTCTGAAACCCATGTGAATTACAATTGTTATTCTTGTGTATATAGATTGTTAGGTCCCTATAAAACTAGTGTAGCCCCCTTATTCTTATTGTTAGTGTATCTCCCATATTTTTATTGCTGTGCCCCATAAAATCCCACTATTGTTATTATTGTGCCATTACATTATTATTTCTATGTAGGCTCTAATTATATTTTGACCCCTTAGACTCATATATATACAAAGGAGGTCTTGTCATTTGTATCATCCAAGAATTGTTTATTTATGTAATGTGAAAGAGGTTTCCTCCTCGAAGAGGATACTTTTTAAGTCGTCGATCTATCTTTTTGTGAGCTGGTTACATAACATTTGGTATAAAAGCTTTGGATTCTAGGGTTTAGCTCCTTCAAACAGGTCATCATGGAATTTTCACTGTCAAAAAATTTCTACGAAGCTTCAGAAGCTAAATTGTGGCCAGATGGAGCCGAAATCTTGGTAAACTTTTTACCGAAATTTTACATCTTGGTTTGCTATATTTTCTGAGATATGGTCTAAAGAAGTTAGGGTTTTTTCATGTTCCAAAATTCAGTCTCAAACAAGTGGCCTAAGGAAAATCGACATAGCTTTCATTTGAGGCATCATATTTGAATTTTATAAAAAGTGGTGAAAATTAAATGGACGGTAGTTTTTCGTGTAGCTATTTCAAGTCCGAAGGTTGAAACAGTGACACGTGGCATCCCATACAACTTTTCTCTACTGAACTAGTCCATAATCAGGTCATCATGGGAGGTTTTTCATAACTCTATATTGAATAATCCAATATTGGTCTGACTTTTGGCATTGGAAAGAAGATTCAAAGGGCTAATATATGACCGAATTTTAGACTTTGGAGATCCGAAATTACAGAGTTACAACCGTTTCAAGATCGAGCTTCTAAAAAGCAAGAAAAAGGAGTGTATTTTTTAATTTTGCATAACTTTTAGTTAAAAAAACAATTTGATGTGATTCAAAGGGCATATTGAAGAATATATATTAGTATTTGGTTTTAAAATTCCTCCCAAACAAAATAATTCTACACCCATTAATCCCTCATAAAGATCTAATATGACACATGAAGAAGAAGAGCAATTATCAAAGTTACGGGACCAAGTGCAACAAATTTCACTCTCACAAAGAGCAACCAAAGATGACATGGATGGCTTAAAAGGGAACATGGATGGTATAAAAGGAAACATGTATGGTTTAAAAGGAGACATGAATGGGTATAAAAGGAAACATATATGTTTTTAAATTAGACATGGATGCAATGAATGTCAAGTTGGAAGGGTTGACAAAGTTGTTGCAAGAAAGGCTTCCCAGTGGTGACAAGGTAATCCATGAAAATCATGATGAGGATAAAAGGAATATGAATTATGATTTTAGAGACTCCAATGTGGGGTTTAAGAACCACCACATTCCAAATATATATATGAGGAAGTTTGGTGCAAGGATCTGGTAACATGGATACTACATATGGAGCAATAGTTTGATCTACACGATGCACAACCATCACTAAAGATACATATTCCATTTTTATATTTAGAAACCAAGAATTTTGTATGGTATAGATGGATTTGTTCTTGTAAACCACTTGTCACCTGGTCAATTTTTACAAAGGAAATGATAACACATTATGAAGATACAAAGAGCAACACCTTCTTTAGCCAATTCATAAATCTAAAACAAAAGGGTTCAATGGCGGAGCACATTGAAGACTTCCAAAAATTGAATATTCGAGTAACCGATATTCTAGACGGGCATAGGATTGATGTATTCATAGGGACTTTTAAATATAAAATCTAAGATGAGGTTTGCCTTTGGGAACCTGATTCATTGAAGAAGGAATTCAGGGTGGCAAGAAAAGTTGAAAGCAAAATTATGCAAAACAAGGAAGTCTACCACTCACAACTATAAAGATGGAAGTGTTGTTTCTCCTAGTCTTCCACAACCTACAAGGTTTACACCACAACAATTGGAGGAAAAAAGAGAAAAGGGGCTTTGTTACAATTGTGATAGAAATACACTAAAGTTCATAAGTGTGCCGAGAATAAATTATTCTACGTAGATTGTGAAGAGGAGGAAGAAAAGGAACAAGAAACATTAAAAGAGGAGGATATACACCAAGAACCAACCCCGGAGAAAGAAGAAATGAATTCGAACATATCTTGTAATGCATTGGAAATAATTACCACTCCTCAAACTCTCAAGATAGAAGGATATATCAAGAAGAAAAAGGTAATAGTGTTGATTGATTTAAGTAGTATCCGTAATTTTGTTCATTGTAAGATAGCTAAGGAATTGAATTGCTTCCTATATCCAACACCATAGTGTCAAGTGATGGTTGAAAATGGAGGAACTATAAATTTCTCTATAAGGTGCCATAATATCAAGGTAACCATGGGGAATATGCATTTAATAGTCCAATGTTTTCCATTCCAATGGGCGGTGCAAATGTTGTACTAGGAGTCCAATGGTTACAATCTTTGTGGATGATAGCTTTCAATTTTTAAGAAATTTTCTTGATATTTTTTGGGAAGGAAAGGAAGTTGAATTAAGGGGTATTGCAGGGAAACTAGGAAAGATAATTAGCTCTAATGACATGACAAATCTTCTGAAGAAAGAACAATGGAGTGTAATTTCACAATTATGCTCACTAAGGGTTCAAATATCGAAATCGTCTATTTCTCCATATCTCCAAAAAGTATTGGAAAATCATTCCAAGGTGTTTGAGACTCTCAAATGCCTTCCACCTATTCGTGATCATGATCATGTTATTCATTTGATTCCTGGAAGTGTTCCTCCAAACATTGGGCCTTACAGTTATCCTTATGCCCAAAAGAGTGAAATTGAACGTATGGTTACAGAAATGCTAGAGGCTAGTACAATTTAACCTAGTCAAAGTTATTTCTTTGCTCCAGTAGTATTGGTGGACAAGAAGGATGGATCATGGCATATGTGTCAGTATTATAGGGAGCTCAACAAGCTCACTATTAAAGATAAATTTCCCATTCTTGTCATTGATGAATTGTTGGATGAATTACATGGAGTAATTTACTTCACCATGTTGGATCTTTGTTCACGATATCATCAAATTATAATGAAGACAAAAGACATTTTGAAAACAACATCCATAACTCATAAGGGTCATTATGAATTTTTTATCATGCCTTTAGGCCTTACTAATGCACCTTCCACATTTCAAGGTTTGATGAATTCCATTTTCAAATGCTCCTTAGAAAATTTTTGTTAGTGTTTTTTGATGATATACTAATCTACTGCAAGTCTTGGAAGGACCATGTTCAACATGTTGATAGGGTGCTCAAACCATTGTAGGATAAACAACTATATGCAAAAAACCTTAGAATATTTCTTTCGAGTACAAGAGGTGGAATATTTGGGTCATATTGTATCTCATGAGGGTGTTAAGGTAGACCCTAATGAAATTAAAACCATTAAGGAATGGAAAATACCCACAACCATAAAGCATCTTCAAGGTTTTATTGGGTTGATAGGGTATTATCGCAAGTTTGTTAAAAAATATGGGAGAATAGTGGCACCTCTCACATCATTACTGAAGAAAGATGCATTTTCTTAAACTCGAGAAGCAACGAAGTCCTTTGAACATCTTAAAGAGGAAATGTGCCAAACACCGGTCTTAGCTAAGCCAAACTTCACAATTTTTTTTATTGTGGAATGTGATGCCTCAGGAAATGGAATCAGTGTTGTTTTAATGCAAGAAGGAAAACCCATTGCTTTTGAAAGTCATCCAATCAAAATAAAGTATTTACAAAAACCTATTTATGAGAATGAAATTGATGAGCCTCATCAATAGGTAAATTATATGGACCTTAATGCCACTCTCCAGCTTATTAAAATCAACTTGGTTCACATTTATTTACATATTTTATTATATTTTGCTTAGTGAGAAGGGTAAAGGTGAGATGTTATGTCATGTGGCCTAATGTGCATTAATTGTAGGATTTGGAGCAATTTTTGGCTAATTTAAGTGTCGAAACTCGAAGTAGACAAGCAAGAGGGATTTTAGGAGATTGGATCTCTCTCCTTAACTCCTCAATTTGATCAGTTGCTCAAAATTCAAAGTTGTCAGATCGGTGTGGAACTTGAACGATCGCGTAGTGCTCATCATCTTGAATCCATCGTAACTTGTTTCATGCGAACTAGACTCCATATGTTCCCAAAAACATGTTATGTTCATTTTCCTAAAGAGGTGAATTTTTAAAAAAATATGCAGGTAGCCCAGTCAGCAGTCCGTACTACTGACTAGGCATGCCTACATGGTAGGGTGACTATGCATATGACTGTTTACCTCCATCGAATTAGATGGTGCCAAGTGACACGATTTCATTGGTGCAGATTTGGACAAATTTCATTGGTTGGTTGGTGCCTAGCCAGGGGTCGCCATGTAGCCCGGGGGCCACCAAAAATTGGGTAAGGTCCAAGAAGTAACGTGCGGGGGTCGAACCAGCGACCTCCAAGTGACAAGTCCAAGCCATTACCAACACACCACACAATAGTTCTTATTAACTATTGTTGTCAACACATATTTAAAGTTAACGTCTGGTGCCATCCAGAAAAGGGGCCAGCCCCTGGGTGCGTGTCACCCAACAGAACCACAACAGAGCAAAGTGGGGGCCTAACTGGTAGGAGAGGGCCGTTGACCTTAGCCCTAGGCATGTGGCCCAAAATTTCTGGATTAAGGCCTCATTGGGCATTTAATCTGTCCAAAAAATTCGCCCGGAATTAGGCGAAATCGGCACTTAGTTAGCGAAATTAGAGGCAAAATTGTAGGATGATGCCGAATTTTGGGGAAATTGAGGTGTGATTAGCAAAAGACTTGGGGAAGCCATAACTTCTTCAGTTTTTGACCAAATCAGGAGCAAAAAGAGGCTAGGTAGGCATTTTTGGCATTCTGGAGCCACTGGAATAGGTTTCAGAGCTGTTTGAGCATTATAAATTGATGCATTCACACTTTTGAGCATAATAGAGAGGTCCAAGCCATTGGAAGTTGGACCAAGGAGACATAGCCCATGAGGGGTGAACTCCTTCATCATGTGTTGTTGTGATACTATTTTTCTGATGTTCTTGTCTGTTATATTCTTTTGTTCAATCATCTGTTTATGTTAATTTGTATGTGAAATTTACATAAAAGCACTTTAAAACTCATGTTAAAACTTGTAATTAACCTCATGAATCCTTAAGCACTTTTACATATTCTGAAGAGGAATTTAGTACAACAAAACTAATTTTCCCATTCATTTCAAGTTTGGTATCAGAGCTCTTGGTTTTCTTTTTGCAAGGATGATTTATTTGTTTGCAAGTGAATGTGATGCTTACAAGGTTGAACCTCAAGAGAGGAGAAGGAAATTTGGTTGAAGGTCGTGAAGTTGGGTCAAGGATAAGGAGTGAAAATTGCCACAATATCCACCATTATTTCTACCTCAAATTGTAGTTGAAGCTTCAGTAAGCATGTCACATGAAGGAGAGACTAAAAATATGACAGAGGATGAGAACTTCTTTAGGAAGGCTTTCTTTGACATGACAGAGATGGTGAAGGTCCTCTATGAAGAGAGGAATACAAGACTGTAGGGTGGAAACACCAAGCCTCCAAAAGGAGAAGGTTCTTAAGGAGGAGGAGGTAATGGAAATGGAGGTAAACCCCCACCATCTCCACCATCATCTTCATCTTCATCTTCACAGATATCTTCATCCTCTTCCACTAATACAACCCTTACTCATACTCATCAACATACCTCAAAAGCAATTGGTAAAACACCCATATTAAAACTTGATGTTAAATTTGAGTTGCCTATATATAGTGGTGAAGTGAATGTAGAGAAGCTTGAAAACTGGGTTCGTTAGTTGGAGTTTTATTTCAACTATCAAAACCTTCAAGATGATGACACAAAGATTCAGCTAGCTTCCTTGATACTGGACAGTGCAACACTAGTTGGTGGGAAGCCAAGACACAAGAAGAAATAAAAAAACATGGTAAGATCTAATTTTCTTGGTATGATTTCATTGCTACAATTAAAAGATAGTTTTACCCTCTAACATATATGCATAAAGCCATCATGAATTGGCAGAACTTTAGACAACTTAAAGGTAAAAATGTGAAAGATTACACCCAAGAATTTAGAACAAGGTCTCTAATGTTAGGTGTCGATTTTCAATCACAAGACACGTTGTTGAAGTATATAGGGGGTTTACAAAGTTACCGTAGACATACTATCCTTATGTTTAATCCCAATATTCTAGATGAGGTTTGTGTGCAAGCCACTCATCTTGAGGCAAGAGGGAAAAATATTTCAGTAGAGGGTAAAAAGAAGCCATTTAAAGGTGGTGTTGATGGTGTTGGACCCGCCAACATCAGGGGATCTCCCCGGTATGAAGTCCCAACCAAACCTCACACAATTTGGTGTAGGAGTCCCATCTGGTATGATGGCCCGATTTCCATTATCTTAAAGATATGCCTTAGCACTTGCTTGTCAGCACGTGAGAGTGGTCTGCTTTGTTTGAGAACAAAGAGGTTCACGTGCCTGGTGAGTGCTAGTGTTACTTGTGTCAAGTCTCTTTCACCACAGAGAGAGAGGGTGGGAGTGAGTCTCTAGTCGAAAGGGAAGAATCCCAACTCTGTCAGAGACACACAACACAATAGGACATGCACAACTTCCGGAGGAGCAGTCCACACAGATGTGGTAGTCACAACACACAAGAGAAGGTAGCATGTACAACACCCAGCAGAGCAGTCCACGCGAGTGTGACGGTCGTTATAACAAGTCTATGGGGAAGGTTATGTCTAATGTTTGGTGAGGTAGCCCACACGGGCAAGACAACATTAACAACTCATACAACACATTTTCATAAATAGATGTATTAGAGCAACCGAAAGAGTTCAATTGTCTTAACATAGGTTAAAGCAACATGCATTACAAGTGTTCAAGATTAGTCTTACAAACAATTACAATACATGTGTGAAAACATGAAGGCATGTTAACAAGATTCTAAATTAAGTGAAAGTTCCAAGACACATTGGTACACCATTACATCACTAACCCCGTGGGTGGGGTGTTGAAGCCACTGCTCGCTCCTCAAAGAAACGATTACAGACTCTCAAGGCTATGTGGGAGGAGCCAAGGTGAAAAGTCCTTTGCATGTACAAATGAGGGCTATTTATAGCCAAGGGTAAAACTAGCCCTTGTGACTGTTTGACTTCCCTCATGACTGTTTGACTTTCATGAATCTTCGGATTACAAGTGGGTCTCTTGTACTTCCACGTTACATTACATTTATTTACACAGTATGGACCACAATAGTGATGTGGCCTAACATGACTCATGACACGACTCGACATGACAGTGGTGGTATGTTCATGCTGTTGTTGGTGTGCATGTCGAGCTGCAGTGCTGTTGAGTGATGGATGTCCTCTTGGTGTATCACATCATCACCTCTGCATGGCTGGTTGTGCAGAGTCATCCATCGTAATTGGGTTCGCTTGATGTTGCATGTGCTTGTTGCTCCTTGCCTATGCTTTGGCATGCTTGACATGTTCATATGTTCATGAAAATTGCATGTTCATCCATTCATCCGTCTGTGAACACATCTTCGCATGCACTTCTGTCCATCCATCCACGAACACATTTTCACATGTCGTCTGTTTGCGAACACATCTCTTCACAGGCATCGTTTGTTCATCCATTCGCGAACATGTTATTTTGCATGTACTCCCCTTATTCATCCCATATTTCGTTGCGTCATGTTCCTTCATGTACATGTATCTGCAGTCACTCATGACGAGGCGACATCAAATCCGTAAATCTCCTAGTATACCATGATGCATGATCATTTTTGGATGCGGGTCACCGGGAGAGCGGACAATGTTGTGAAATCGCGCAAGGCGAGTTTTGAGCTGGGATGCGGGCTCCGAGCACTGCTGATGAAAATTGCGCAGAAGTCACTGGGAGACAGAGAAGGACATTCTAGATCAGCAGTAACTATCTACGAGATCTAGCTCAGCCGAAGGACAAATCTGCGCAATTTTTGGGAGAATTAGTGGGGGTTGCAGGAGGATTGGGCAGGCAGGATCTGTGCAATTTCTAGAGTGAGTGGGAAGCGGGATATTTGCAAAAAAAACTGCACAGTCCTTGGAGGGAGCTGGCAGTGGACTACGGAAACTTGGAAGCAAAAACTGTGCAGTTACTAGAGGGAGCTCACAACGGGCTGCTAGGAGCTGCTGGTGGGAAAAACTGTGTAATTCCTAGGAGCCTGACTTTCTAACCACCTCTATGCAGTTTCTGAGCTAATCAGACTACTGGGCTGCAGAGGGCTTGCTCAGGAAATCTGCATAGTTTTCTGGGTGAGCAACCGGCCAGATGACCGGGTGACTGGCTGGGAAAACTGCGTAGTTTTCTGAGGGAGAGGGATGGGCACTGGGTGATTGCTCGGCCTATCTGCACAATTTTCTTAGTTAGTGGAGCGGGCAAGTTCTGCATCCTCTACGTAATTTTTTAGGGGAGTCAGTCCCACGGTGACTTCCTGGTCAAACTCTCCGGTTGACGAGCAGGAGGGTTGATTGATCAGTTCGTGGGTAGCGCAACTTGGAATGTCTTGTTGGATGCTTCTACGTTGTTCTGAATGACAATCGATCAAGTCAATGATATGGTGAAGGTCTAGTTATTAGAGGGTGATCTGGTCATTATAACTTCAGCAAAAAATGACCAAGTGTGTGAGTGAGTGAAATTGTGCATACACGACCTTGCAAGAACACACTCACATAACTTGATGACAAGATGCCTCAAACCATCAAGACACACATGCTCAACATGACTGACTGATGGTGTGAGGAACAAGCACGACGCTTGTGATAGATCGTTGAACGACCATGACAACGCTTGTGTGACACTGCATATAACTTCGTGTGTGAGCTCAACGAATGTTTACATAGAGAACAAAACATGTACACATGAAGCGAAGACCTTGTGCACGACTAGAACATGGCCGAAATCATGACATAACAATCAACATGCAGAAGATGACAGTTGGTCAAACAAGTGAAAAAGAAGCACGACATGTAGAAGCAACACATAAAGTGACTTTTCGCGTTTGTGCAAATGCATGTTACTAAGGACAGGGTGATATGACAATGTCATGCAGTCCTGCAAACTCAATTATTGTTCCATACTTACCATACTTACCGTCAAGATGATCGCGCATCCGACGGAGTTTTCATGTGGTCATGATATTTTCCATTACTCGGTTCCTTGGTCCTTCTCCTCAACTCCTTGGAAGTGATTTCAACATGTCAACTTTTCCTGTAGTCACTGATAGGTAGATTTTTGCAATTTTAGTAGACAGTGACTATTTTCGGAATGAGGCCCTCGAAGGTCTGTCTGCGCAACTTCTGAGTGTAGTGCAGCTAGATTGCTCTGTGCATTTCTGGAGAGCAGTGTTGGTTGCCTGACTGCTCTATGAAATTTTGGGGAGCAGTGATCGTTGGGGCCTCTGCGGGCTGTGGGGTTTCAGCAGGCAAGGGAAAATGGTGTCTTTTCTCAATGCGGAGTTTCAGTAGGCAAGGGAAGTTGGTGGCTGCAGAAGCAAAGCGCATAGTTCCGGGAAGCTGGATGAGGCTAGGCTGCATGGGAAAATGGCTAAGTGTGAGATCAGTGAAACATATTCAAACATTGATAGGACTCGACTGTGATCACACATGGATATTTAGTGACACAACATGGACCATCCAAAATACATAAGACATACTTTTCTTGATGCAAAAATATTCATGACATGAGTGCGTGAGGTGAGTGTGAAACATGCCTATGTGATGACAAGCACACATATGCACCCAATTCCCTTGAAGCAAGACAACATTCCTTTAGTATGAGAAACAACAACCCCTGTGCCCAAAAATGACATATCCTACATAAATATGAGAATGCGGAAAACTCTCTAGGATCAAGGAGAGGAGCTTGAAATAATCAACTTACCAACAAATGACCAAGGATGATCGATCGCAGGATCCAAAGTAGGCTCTGAAATTTGCATGTGAGCCAAAATTTTGGAGGGTGGTTGTAGTCGCTACAACACTTGGTGACACAATGGTAAAATTCCAACTCTCTATACGAAACTTGTTTCATGAAAAGTGAGTCTAATCCTTCCGAAATTATTGTTCGTTTCTTTGATCATCATAGTTCCCACACGATCTTGGTTGAAAGATGTAGTCCCTACCATTCTCTTTATCGGTCAGCACACATTCCAAGCCAAATCAACCCAATTTTTTTGATTGGGGATGAGGTCTATATTGGTGCACAAGTAATATGATAGTCGGAGTTTAAGTTTCATCTTTGGTGTTTTTCCACTACCAATAGGCTTGGATAGTCTCCTGACGGAGTCACACAGGAACACAAGCAACACTCCACTGCTAGCAAGCCCAGTCAGTACCTCGACGGAGTTACTTTCATCACCTCTCTGTGCAGGAAGCCTTTCTCTTATTTCACCTTATTCAATTTTTTTTTTTTCAAAGAACTATGTGTAGGCACTTATTTAGTTTAGAGGCAAAAGAGGGATCCTGACTTATTGAGATAAAAATAGGTTGTACCTTCAGAGAAGTATGTTATGTATACCTTTTACATACTTATTAAGGTTTTCCCCCTCACCTTACTCTACTTGACTGAGCTGAAAAGGGTTAACCCAAAAAAAACGACTAGAGTAAGTGGTTCTAGTTAGAGCGCAAGTGTTGCGTTTTCACCAAGACTCACTTTGAACATAACATATTTTTCTTCAAGGCATCACCGACTGAAAACAACAAGTTCTTCATAAGAGTGAGGACAACAAATAACCAAATGTTGATAGTTGTACAAGTCCTCTTAGATTTTCCCGACTTGTCTCAAGATCCAAACACGACTTCACAATAGGCTAACCTATGGGTACAAGCAAGTGAAGAAATCAAAAATCAAAAAGCACAAGTAAAGCGAAGGCAAAACAAGTAAGCAAAGCAGACAAGCAAGCAAACCAAAGCAAGTAAGTAACCAAGCAAACATACAAACCAGAATGCAAAGCAAAAAAAATAAAAGCAAGGAAGAAACACTACTCCTACTCCTGTGCTAAATAGTGCATGGGTCTGCTCATGTAAATTGATACTTCTATTGCAACCACCAGCACATTGGTCGACCCATGTTGGTGAAGGAATGGTTTGTGAACAACACAGTCCTCCGAACCAACAAACATGTAAGATATAACAATGAAGACAAACACAATCTGAGTTTAAATGCATCCACAGAACATAAGTGAGTGCAAGCGCATGACATGCAATCTGTGGACTTACCATGGTGTTATGCGACACTGCATGCAGGTGTTAAGAATACACATACTCTTGATTGTGACATGCAAGAAAACAAGAGAAACAAAGATAAGTTGCTTCACGCACGTGTGCTTGCTGTGTAATATTCCTCCAATGCATAAGTAATGGGGTCGTGTAGTTCGAGTGGAGGAAGCAAAATTTGAGTGTTGGATTAATATTTAGTGCATACAGATGAGTGATGAGGAGCCTCAAGTGTTTCGCAAATTTTCTGATCAGGAGTGGAACTAATCTCGGGACAGCAAGGGCCTGACATAACCATCAGCTCAGGCTTAAGTGCCTCGACATCCTATTGGTTTCCCACTTCATCAAAAGATAAATCATCGGAGACCAGAGTCTTAGATAGATTAACAATGAGTGAATCAACATCATGAGCAGATGAAGAAGTACATAGATCACGACAATCAAGATCATAAAATTCAGGATGTTTGTTGGCATCCTCATAATATGATGAATCACACAGAGGGGTAGATGGGAAGCAAGAATATTCACCCTCTATGTTTTCGGAAAAAGTAGATGAAAAGTCAAGTGGATGTTCAATGAATGATTTTTCCACTCTGCTTTCAAATGATGGATTGTCATCTGGTGTGTTCTACGAGTGATCAACATTGGGTGCATCCGTAGACAGGGATACACAAGCAAAATCAGGGATGGCAGAATCACCGAAGATGTCAGGGAAAAGAAAAGGAGGAATGGACAGAAGGGGCTCTTCCTTCACCGTGGGTTGATTTTCAAGATCCTAGTCTTACTCTTCATGAATGATGGTGTAGGTTGGTTGTGCAACACCAACTCTGTCGATAGCTTGATCCTTGTTCACAACATGTGTAGAGTTCGAAATGGAAGAACACAAGATAGTGCAATCAGGAGGATCAGCAAAACATGAAGACGGAGGTTGAGATAAGACATGCATGTGACAACCCATGGGCTTCGCAACCAAATCTTTGTGAAAATTAAGAGAAGTTATGTTGGGAGGATGTTACAGTTGAACAGACGTGTGTGCATTTTCCCCCACATCACTCTACAGTGATGAAGTTGTTTGATGAGAGGACGATGGACAGGAACTTGTGATAGTGACCATGTCCATATATGATTGCACAACTCCATCATCAAAGTATGATGAGAGGGGTTTGAACTTCAACTTCTTCTTTAGATTGACAGATTTGGTAAGGAAATATTCAAATCTGTCCATGAGATACTGGAATTTCATCTGACTTTTTGGAGCTTCAAATTGCAATACCCAGAAGCAGTCCCAAAAATCCATAGGTGATTCTTGCAGAGTCTTCCGTTGTTTTAATAATTTTTTGTCAAGAGGTTTTGGATCAAAATGATGGAAAGTAGCTTCAATGAGATCACAGAACTAGTCAAGTGAGTGCACGTTATTGGGTGGAAGACTGTTGCACCATCGTTTCGGGGATTCGCGAAGTGTGTGTGAAAGCAGCACGTTGACCTCTTCTGCATAGAACTCATCTGCATCCTCAAGGAATGCATAGAAGTCTTCTAAGTACTCAAGCTAGGCTACCTTGCCTTCACCATCATACATGAATTCGGACAAGAGATCAAAAAACTCCCTCGTGATGTTGAGAGGTTCGGCATGCGAAAAACATCGCAGAGGGATGAGTCTGATAGTATCCATGACAGATGTGAGAAGATTCAAAATAGGATGAGAGGACACAACTTGTGATCTGGCCCATCTTCTATCACCAGAATGTTTACGGTGTTGGACCTGCCAACATTAGGGGATCTCCCCGGTATGAAGTCCCAACTAGACCTCACACTGTTTGGTGTAGTAGTCCCATCTGGTATGATGGCCCAATTTCCATTATCTTAAAGATATGCCTTAGCTCTTGCTTCTTAGCACGTGAGAGTGGTCTACTTTGTTTGAGAAAAACGAGGTTCGCGTCCCTGGTGAGTGCTAGTATTATTTGTATCAAGGCTCTTTCACCACAGAGGGAGAGGACGGAAGTGATTCTGCAGTCGAAAGGGAAGAATCCCAACTCTCTCAGAGACACACAACACAACAGGACATGCATAGCTTCTGGAGGAGAAATCCAAACGAATGTGGTAGTCATAACACACAAGAGAAGGTGGCATGTACAACACCCAACAGAGCAGTCCGCGCTAGTATGATGATCACTATAACAAGTTTATGGGGAAGGTTTTGTCTAATGTCCAGTGACATAGCCCACACGGGGAAGACAACGTTAACAAATCATACAACACATTTTCATAAATAGATGTATTAGAGAAATCGAAAGAGTTCAATTGTTTTAACACAGGTTAAAGCAAAATGCATTACAAGTGTTCAAGATTAGTCTTACAACCAGTTACAATACATGTGTGAAAATGTGTTGGCCTATTAACAGGTTTCTGAATTAAGTGAAAGTTCCAAGACACATCGGTACACCATTACATCACTAACCCTGTGGGTGGGGTGTTGGAGCCACTGCCCTCTCCTCAAAGAAAATATTACAGACTCTCAAGGCTATGTGGGAGGAGCCAAGGTGAAAAGTCCTTTGCATGTACAAATGAGGGTTATTTATATCCAAGGGTAAAATTGGCCCTTGTGACTGCTCGACTTCCCACATGACTGTTTGACTTTCATGACTCTTCATATTACAAGTGGGTCTCTTGGACTTCCATGTCAAATTACATTGATTTACACAGTATGGCCCACAATAATGATGTGGCCTAACATGACTCATGACACGACTCGACATGACAACACTAGTATGTTCATGCTACTGCTGGCGTGCATGTTGACTTGCAGTGCTGCTGAGTGATGGATGTCCTCTTGGTGTGTCACAGCTTCACCTCTGCATGGCTAGGTGTGCGGAGTCCTCGATGGTTATTGGGTTTGCTTGATGTTTCATGTGTGTGTTTCTCCTTGCCTATGCATTGGCATGCTTGACATGTTCGTCTATTAGCAAAAATATCATGTTCATTCATTTGTATGTCCGCGAGCACATCTTCACATGTTCGTCCGTCCGTTTGTCCGCGAACACATCTCGCATGTCATTTGTTTGCAAACACATCTCTTTGCATGCATCGTTTGTTCATCCATTTGTAAACATGTCCTTTTGCATGTACTCCCCTTATTCATCCCATCTGTCATCGCGTCATGTTCCTTCATGTACCTGTATCTATAGTCACTCATGATGAGACGACATCAAATCCATAAATCTCCTAGTCTACTGTCTAGTCAATTTAATGTCTTAAATTGCTCTACATAAATTATCAATCCGGGTATCGTAAACTGATGAAGTGTGGTGCACTATATGTGCTTAGTTAACCTTTCTCTTACTTCGTTGTTTTATAGTTTATGTTGTTTTTGGGGTTTTGTTCTTGTTGGTTTTCTAAAGTGTTTAATGCAAATGGAAGTCTTATTCTAAGGTCTTAAGAATACTTTTAAAGGACAAGTATGGATAAAGATTTCAAGACAAGGCATATGTCCCTAATGGTAACTTCCAAAACTTAGCACTTCAAAAGAACTTAAAACATGTTATTGATGGAGTTAGTATTTAAACAAAAGTGTGAATATACAACTAGTTCAATCAAAATAAAATGAAATAACCAAACAATGAGCTAATGACTATGAGACCTAGTATCCTTGCTGCTTCAGCAAAAGGACAAGATGATTCTATCATGTCATTAGTTCAATCAAAATAAAATGCAATAAAACAATGAGCTAGTGACTATGAGACCCAGTATCCTTGTTGCTTAAGCAAAAGGACAAGATGATTCTATCATGTCATTCATTAGTCATTAAAAGCTATGTGCATCACTAATCTACAATCAACTTGAAAGCAATTTATGTACAGCTAATATACATGAGAAAAATGTAAAACAACAGTAATCAAAACAACTTTGTTATGTACAGCTAATATACATGGTGAAATAAAATGTAAAATTAAATGACAACTATACAAGGCAGGGGCCCCCTACTACCTATGAAATCAAAGCAAAATTAAACACACTTGCATGAATTAAAATTGCATGAATGAAAAATCTAATCTACCTTACATTCTACAAAGCAATATTTACAAAATGAAATCTACTCTACCTTACATCCTAATATGCTCCATGAAATCTACTTCACATCTCCTTCCATGTTGAGAACATCAAAGCTTTATTCAAATTCTTCAAAAGTACAAAGTAAAACAAAGTTCTCCAAAGCTTTCAAAAGCCATCAAGGAAGAACTACAAACTTAAGAACTAGGGACTAAAGACTAAAAAGGACTAACTAATGAAGGAGAGAGATCTCCTATTTATACAAAAAGATGAGAGCCATCTCATTAATGAGAATCCATGAATCTCTCCCTCTACCTCTAGAGTCCTAATCAAAATAGGAATTGATAAGACACATGTCTTTTTAGAGTTACAATACAATTAGGAGATGTGACACATATCCTCATGATCCCATGATTCTTTCCACTCAAATTCGAATTTGGCCTTGGGGTGCCACATAAGGGTCTTCTATAAGTCTCCTTTCAACCTACACATGTCAACAACCTCAACCCATTTGTTAGGTATAAGCATATGCACATTATTTTCTAATGTTTAACCACAAATTCACTTAAAAGGATTAGAAATAATAAAGATTGGAAAAACATAAAGGTGGCCCAATGATAATGAAAGTGGGATGAATGTGGTGACATAGTAGTGAAATGGAGGTGAAATGTAGGTGATATAATGGACATAATAGTGAAATTGTAATGGAAATGAATGACATTTTCAAGACTCAACATCTACCATGATGCATGATCGTTTTCGGATGGAGGTGACCGGTAGAGCGGACAAGTTTGTGAAATCGCGCAAGGTGAGTTTCGAGCTAGGATGCAGGCTTTGTGCACTACTAATGAAAACTGCATAGAATTCAGTGGAAGACGAAGACATGCATTCTGGATCGGTAGTGATTGTCCATGGGATCTGTCTCAGCTGGAGGACAAATTTGTGCAATTTTTGGGAGAAGCGATGTGGGCTGCATGAGGACTAGGCAAGCAAGATCTGTGCAATTTCCGAAGTGAGTGGGCATCAGGAGCTTCGCAGAAAAAAAATGTGCAGTTCCTGGAGGGAGCTGGCAGCGAGAGCTTGGTAGCAAAAACTGCGCAGTTCCTAGAGGGAGCTGGCAGCGAGAGCTGCTGGCGATAAAAATTACGCAGTTGCTAGTAGGTTGACCTGCTGACCACCTCTGCATATTTTCTTAGTTAAGTGAACTATTGGGCTACAGAGGGCTTGCTCAAGAAATCTGTGCAATTTTCTGGGTGAGCAGTCGGCCAACTAACTGGGTGACTGGCTAGGAAAACTGCGCAGTTTTCTGAGGGAGATAAGGACAGGCACTGGGTAACTGTCCAGCTTGTCTGTGCAATTTTCTTAGTCAGCGGAGCAGGAAAGGTCTATAGCCTCTGTGTAATTTTTGAGGGGAGTCGGTCTCAGGGTGACTGCCTTATCAAACTCTCTGGTTGACCAGTAGGAGGGTTGATTGATCAGCTCGCGGGCAACATAGCTTGGAATGGCTTGCTGGATGCTTCTGCACTATTCTAGATGACAGTTAACCGAGTTGATGATTGGGTTTAGGTCTAGTTGTTAGAGGGTCATCTAGTCTTCAGAATTTGAGCAAAAAATGACTAAGTGTGTGAGCAAGCGAAATTGTGCATACACGACCTTGCAAGCACATGCTCACATAACTTAATGGCAAGACGTCTCAAACCATCAAGACACACATGCTCAACATGACTAACTGGCGGTGTGAGCGATAATCATGACACTTGTGATAGATTTTTGAATGATCGCGATGACGCTTACGTGACAATGCATACAAATTCGTGTGTGATCTCGATGAATGTTTAAATAGCGAACACAACATGTACACACGAAGAAAAGACCTTGTGTATGACCAGAACATGGTCGCAAGAATGACATAGCAATCAACATGCAGAAGACGATGGTTCGTCGAACAAGTGGAAAAGAAGCACAACATGTAGAAGCAACACATAAAGTGACTTTTCACATTTGCACACATGCATGTTACTAACGACGGGACGATATGACAATGTCAGGAAATCCTGCAAACTCAACTAATGTTTTGTACTTACCATCCTTACCCTCAAGATTATCACGCATGTAATGGAGTTTTCATGCAGTTCTGATCTTTTCCATTACTCGGTTCCTTGGTCCTTCTCCTCAACTCCTTAGAAGTGATTTCAACATGTCACCTTTTCCTTTAGTCACTGAGAGGTAGATCTACGCAATTTCAGCGGATAGTGACAACTACTGTAATGAGGCCCTGGGAGGCCCGTATGTTCAACTTCTGAGTGCAATGCAGCTAGACTGATCTGCACATTTCTGGAGAGCAGTACTGGCTACCTGACTACTCTAAGCAATTTTGGGGAGCAATGTTGGTTGGGGCCTCTGCAGCCTGTGGGATTTCAGCAGGCAAGGGAAAATGGTGTCTCTGCTCACTGTGGGGTTTCAGCAAACAAGGGAAAATGGTGTCTCTGCTCACTGTGGGGTTTCAGCAGACAAGGGAAGTTGGTCGCTACATAAGAAAAGCGCATAGTTCCCGGAAGCTGGATGAGGCTAGGTTGCTTGGGAAAATCAGTAAGTGTGAGATCAGTGAAACATATGCAAACATTGATAGGACTTGACTGTGATCACACACGGACATTTAGTGACACAACATGGACCATCCATAATACATAAGACATACTTTGCTTAATGCAACAATCTTTGTGACATGACTACGTGAGGTGAGTGTGAAACATGTCTATGTGATGACAACCACTCATATGCACACAATTCCCTTGAAGCAAGACAACATTCCCTTAGTATGACAAACAACAACCCCTGTGCCCAAAAATGACATATGATGCATAAAGATGAGAACGCAGAAAACTCTCTAGGATCAAGGAGAGGAGCTTGAAATCATCAGCTTACCAACAAGCAACCAAGGATGATCGATCGCAGGATCCAAAGTAGGCTTTGAAATTTGCATGCGAGTCAAAATTTTGGACGGTGGTTGTAGCCGCTACAACAGGTGGAGAGAAAGGAAAGGGTTTCAAAGGAAAGAAAAATGAATCCATTAAAAAGGGAGGAGACAAAACAATATGTAAACATTGTTCCAAAGAGGGTCACAATGAAAACCATTGTTGTAAGCTTCATCCAAAGATGAGGCATAAGAAACTCAACAAAAAAGGAAAAGAAAAGACAGCTACAATCATTCAAGGGGATTTGGGATCTGATTCGGGTGATGAAACTAATATTACAACCATGGGTATAAAAGGAAAAGAATCAATTTCTAGCACTAGTACATCAAATTGTCACACTAGCACTCCAAATGAAGAAACAAGGATTGAATTATTTCATGTGAGGTTTATTGCAAAACATACAAAAATCGACACACTATTGGATAGTGGGTCTCAAGCCAACTTGATATCTAAAGACTTAGTCTAGAAACTTAATCTTGAAACCATTCCACATCCCAAGACATATCCATTGGGTTGGATATGAAAGGACACAAACTTACAGGTACAATAAAATGTATTCTTCAGTTTGCAATAATTCCTTACCTCTATGATAGAAAAGAAATCTTCTATCTCCATGAAAGCAAGTACCACTTGTTGAAATATGGTGTGGAGTAAATTGTGAGAGCTCATCGCAAGAAACTAAACATTTCATTAGTTAATGCAGGGAAAATAAAACGACTAGTGAATTCAAGCAAGAATTTAGTGATTCTTATGATCAAACCAAAGAATGATGTTGATTATGAAGTGTTTGAAGGTTGTGATACAAAATTGAAATCTGATTTGATTGAGGTGATTAATAAAAATGATGAGATGTTTCAAGAACCAAAGGGATTACCGCCCAAGGGGGAAATCCAACATGAAATACCATTGGAGAATAATTTCCATCTTTCTAACATTGGCATGTACAAGATGTCAATAATGAAAAATGCAGAAATACAAAAGCAAACCCAAGAGTTGTTGAACAAAGGGGATCATCTGACCATCTCCTTCGCCATATGGGTCACCTATTGTTTTGGTTCCCAAGAAGAATCGAAAGCATGTCACTAAATGGAACTTAAGGAGTGGCTACCATAAAAGTACAATTGCTGAAGGAGACACATGGAAGATGGCATTCAAAACAAAGCAAGGTTTGTTTGAATGGCTAGTTATGATTTTTGGTCCTAGCCATGCTCCTACTACCTTCATGCATATGATGAATGATGTATTGGAGCCATTTATAGATGGGATAGTCCATTTATATGACATCTTAGTTTTCAGAAAACCTCTTGATGAACATGTCATGCATGTGAGAAAAGTACTTGATGTCTTGAAGAAAGAACAATTGTTTTTGAAGATGTCAAAGTGTGAATTCGGTAAAACTTCTTTGGTGTGCTTGAGGCATATTGTTGAAGGAGGTGAGTTGAAGATAGATCCCTCCAAGGTCGATGTCATGATGAATTGGCCAACGCCCAAGACAGTCACTGGAGTAAGAAGTTTTTTGGGAGTAGCCCAATATTGGAGAAAGTTTATTGCTAACTTTTCTTCTATCACAGCTCATTTGCATGCATTGACTAGTGTGGAAAAGGTCTTCCAGTGGGGAGGCAAGAAACAAAAGGAATTTGATGTCTTGAAAGAAAATATCGGTTCAACTCATGTACTTGCAAGTGACTATGCCATGGGTGTAATCCTCATGCAATATGGTAAGCCCATTTCATGTCATTCAGAAATTTTCAATGGTGCAGTGACAAAGTTGCAGCAATCAAGGCACTTTTGACAGATGGGATCCTTACAACAATTCCACTTGGTTAGTAGGTATAAGAAAGGTATATACAACAAGGTTTATGATATGATTTCTAGGCCTATTGTTAGTGCAACTACTTTACTCAAGCATAATTTTGTTTTGCATGAAAGTTATGTTCAACAATATGCATACTTTCAAAATGTACATTTAGGCTTGAGTCAAGAGAACCAAGTAGAGGAATTTGATTACCTTTTGTGTCATAAATTGTTGTACCATCTTGGTAAGAAGGATGTTGCTATTGATGGTGACATGGAAAAATCCAAGAATTTCATTGAACGATTCCAAATGGTACCTCAAATAGTTCAAGATCAGCTTGAAAAGAGCCAAGGCAAGTACAAAGCAAGGCATGACAAGCATCATGTAGATCACAAGTTCCAAGTCAGTGATGAAGTTTGGCTTCACATTAGCAAAGAGAGGCTCCAAGGAGAAGGTAAAAAGCTAAAACCAATTTGATGTCGTCCATTCAGAATTATGGAAAATATTGGTGAAAATGCCTTCAGGTTGGATTTGCCTTCATATATGCAAATTTATATTGTTGTTAATGTTGAGAACTTAAGGTTGAATGAGCCTCCTTTGATTGAAGATCAAGGAGAGAATGTTCAAATTCCATCCATTGAATATTTCTCTCCTGAATACCTTGATGAACTACAGCAAGACACCATTCTTGACAGAAGAACAAGGTCTTCAAAACGAGGGAATGTGGATTACCTTCGTGTGGGGCTCAAAGGAACAAATCCTTCCAAAGCCAAATGGATTGAGATTGGAAAGGTGAGGGAATTGTACCCTCATTTGTTGAACAACTGAAAATGATATTTCGGGGTCGAAAAGATTCCAGTGGGGAGGAATGGTCAGGTGCTCAAAATTCAAATTTGTCAGATGATTATGGAACCTGAACAACCGTGTAGTGCTCATCATCCTTAATCTGGTGCAACTATTTTCGCGTGAAACAAACTCTATATGCTCCTAGAAACATGTTCTGTTTGTTTTCCTAAAGAAACGATTTTTTTAGAAAATATGCAGGCAACCCAGTCAGCAGTCTGTACTGCAGACGTGGCATTGACTGGGCATGCCTACATGGCAGGGTGACTATGCATATGATACTAGTCTTTGTCGGTACTAGAAGCACTGACATTG
Source organism: Pinus tabuliformis (assembly GCA_031772625.1). Taxonomy (NCBI): domain Eukaryota; kingdom Viridiplantae; phylum Streptophyta; class Pinopsida; order Pinales; family Pinaceae; genus Pinus; species Pinus tabuliformis. Next base: position 618,347,684 of record CM062809.1, read on the forward strand.
GTCCTAGAAGTTTTTTTCTCTATATGGTCAAAATATTTCAATGGTGCATATTTGTACGAATTTCATTGGTTGGTTGGTGGCCAACCACATGCTGCCACGTGGCAGCTCGAGGGCCACCAAAATTTAGGTAAAGTCCGAGCAACAATGAGCGAGGGTCGAACTCGCGACCTCCAAGTGACAAGTCCAAGCCATTACCAACATGCCACACGATAGTTCTTATTAACTATTGTTTTCAGCACATATTTAAAGTTAAAGTCTGGTGCCATCCGGAAAAGGGGTCAGCCCTTGGGCGCGTGCCACCCAACGAAACCACAACGGAGCAGAGTGGGGGCAGGCCGTTGGCCTTTGCCTCAGGCACGTGGCCTCCCATGTGGCCCAAATTTTCGGGATTAAGTCCTCATTGGGCATTTAATTAGTCCAACAAATTCGCCCAAAATTAGGCGAAATCGATGCTTGGTTAGCGGAATTGGAGGTGAAATTATAGGATGATGTCGGATTTTGGGGAAGTTGAGGTGTGATTAGAAGAAAGACTTGGGGAAGCCATAACTTCTTCAGGTTTTTACCAAATCAGGAGTAGAAAGAGGCTATACAAGCATTTTTTGGCATTTTGGAGCCATAGGAACAGGTTTCAAAGTTGTTTGAGCATTGTAAACTGATGTATTCACACTTTTGAGCATAATAGAGAGCGCCAAGCCATTGGAAGATGGACCAAGGAGACGTATCCCAGGAGGGTTGAAATCCTTCATCATGGGTTGTTGTGATATTGTTTTGATGATGTTCTTGTCTATTATATGTTGTTGTTCATTCATTTGTTTATGCTAATTTCTACATGAAATTTACAAAAAAACACTCAAAAACTCATGTTAAAACTTGCAATAAACCTCATGAATCCTTAAGCACTTTTACATATTCTGAAGAGGAATTTAGCAAAACAAAACTAATTTTCCCATTCAGATTACAATCACTCGAAGATTCCTCCACCATATCTCATCAGCTCAGAGTTACAAGTAGCCAAGCCCAAAGAGTTCATTGGAAGCCAAGCCAATGATAGTTGAAGATAAGTTAATCTCAAGTTTGGGAGCCAAGCCTCCCTAATTTTAAGGAATTTTTTGGTAGCGTCAATTGTATAAAAAAGAAGGCCTAGGGCCTCATTAGGATTCGACTTTTTAATATAGGCAAGAGGAAATTTTGAGCATAAGATATTGTGGTTATTATTCTCATGTTATTTTTGACATTTTGATGATAATGAAAATGGTTTCTTTGATCCAACATTGATTTGACTCAGAGGGTTGAAGCTCTTAGGTTAGGGCCCAACCCTAGCAGCAAAGGTTCCTCTTCTTTATGTATATGTATGCTTAGATTACATTCATAGTTAGCTACTAAAGTTATTTCTATTTTATTCCATTTACAAGTACTTGAATGATTGTTTAGTTTTTCTCCCATTAGTTGAAAAGGTAGATCAGTGGTACAATAGTGAAAGCGAATACTTCAGAAAATATTGAGATAGTGGCCTCTTCCTCATCTCCCTCATGGGATCATGGTTTTAGGGCCCCACTCTCAAAACCCGAAAAATAGATTTGTCTCTTTAGATCATTGCATGGATAGGGCTCTTGATTGAGTATATTATTGTTTATAATTCCTTAAAAGTACCTGCAACTGTCATTTTGGTTTTTTGAATTTGTTGTAGTTTAGAAAGAATTTCATTTCACAAATTTCTCCATTAGCCATCAATAACTCTGTTTTTCCTAAATTCAACTCATAGTTTCCATATATAAATGAAGTTATGCATAAATTAAGGAAAGAATGTATGGTGTTGCAAGAGTTTCTAATCTGCGGGAGAACTCATTTCACTAGCCTCATCCAAGTCTTCTTCACCCATACCACCGAAGTCTACCAACTCCTAATCCGAACTTATGTTTTGTAGCAAAGTGGACATCTCGCTTGAGAAAATCCAACCATCTTGAAGAATTGGGTTGAGCCTTGGGTAGTGTACACCTCCTCTATGCCTTATCCCACCACCAAACACGTTTCCCACAATTTATTCAACCTCTCCTACGCTCCTATAGCTTTCATCCTATTTCTTGTAGTAAACTAGGACATCCTGTAGTACCACAGGAAACCTTGTAGCAACATATTTTAAGCCTGAATTAAGCAGAAATGATCACCTGGTCTTAGGTTAGGCCTCCACTTGGCTTCCATACCCTCAGCACCATTCTGGACCTGTTTCCCCATGCCTTTCTCCCCTGCAAAAGATCATATTGGTTCACTTAGAATTTACATTTATAAAATTGAAAATAAAAAAGTATCTTTTATGCAATTTCTAGTTAGTACATGAATACAACAGTGATAGTAGTTTTAGGATAACTTCCATGCTTACTTAGTCTAAATAACTAGATGTTAGAATGAAAGTTTAAATTAGGTCTCTTTTGCAAGTAATGTGTAAATGCTTAGCTAGATAATTTCATGTCACTTCATAGCACTTTCCCATTCAGTATTTTCATTTCCTAAGATAGGCAACATTTCCTTTCTGCATTATAGATAGTTTTCCATTTGTTGTTAGTAGTTAAACTCCTTCTAGTCAATAGAAGATTGGTTTGAAAAACCCTAGTGGTCTATCGCCCTAGTTGAAAGGTGACAAGAGTAGACCATTGCATCTACTTTGTATACATCACTGCCACCTCCAAGTTTGTACGAACCCCGGGTTAATGAAGTAAAGTTGGTAGCCCTAAGAGTTGCAACATCCTTGCTGCAATACTGGAGCTCATCAGAAATGTTGGAAATACTACATTCACTAAAGCAATGGCGGCCTTACCTAATGGGAAGACACTTCAAGGTAAAAATAGGTCATGATAGTCTTAAATACATTTTGGAATAAATATTATCTTTAGAAGCGTAGAAAAAATGGGTAGCAAAGATGTTGGGTTATGACTTTGAAATCATCTACAAAAAAGGGAAGAAAAATATTGTTGCATATGCACTCTCAAGAAAGGATGAGGATGTGGAAGCATTGCTTTGTGCCATTTCCATTATCCAACCTGAGTGGATAACCGAAGCAAAGGATGAATGGAAGAATGCTTAAGAGGTGTGTTCACTCATTCAAAAGTTGCAGCAAGATCCTAGTACATCTGATACATTTAGTAAAGATCACTTATATCTTTGTAATAATTCATTATTCAAACAAAATATTCTTTTGTAATTGCACACCTCTCCCTTAGGAGGGCACTCGGGATTTTTAAAAACCTACCATAGGGTCAAGAAGGAATTTTTTGGGATGGAATTAAATCTAATATTCAAAAGTTTGTGGCAGAATTTTTGGCTTTCCAACAAAATAAAGTTGAGACAATTAAGACCCCTGGTCAGTTACAAACTTTAGCCATTCCAAGTCAGCGTTGGGATGCGGTCTCAATGGATTTTATCACAGGTTTACCCAAGTTTGAATGAGAGAGTATCATCATGGTGGTAGTTGATAGACTTACCAAGTATGCACACTATTTTGCATTATCTCATGCTTTTAAATCTAGTACAGTTGCTACTGCATTTATGGAAACAATTAAAAAGCTTCATGGAAACCCAAATATTATAGTAAGTGACAGAGATCCCATTTTCACGAGACATTTTTGGACGAGATTATTTTATTGTCTTGGTACTCAATTAGCTCATACATCATCTTATCATCCTCAAACTAATGGGAAACTAAGATAGTATAAAAATGTTTGGAAGGATATCTTCATTGTTTTTTATCTGATAAACAAACACAATGGTTCAAGTGGTTACCTCTAGCTGAATGGTGGTATAACAATTCCTTCCATAGTGCAACAAAAATGACCCCATTTATGGCACTTTATGGATATCATCCACTATCCATCACATCATATTTAAGAGAAAAATATAAGGTTAAATCAGTGGAAGGTCACATTGAACATCAACAATAAGTTCTCCAACTCTTAAATAATAACCTCACTATGGCGCAAAATCGAATGAAACAATATACATATCAACATCATAGTGAAATAAGTTTTGATCTAGGTGACTCGGTATATTTACGGCTACAACCATACAAACAAATGTCTCTCAAGCAAGCTAAGAATGATAATAAATTATCACCCAAGTACTACGGTCCTTACAAGGTGTTGCAAAATATTGGTACCATGGCATACAAATTGGAGTTGTCTACATCTTCTCGAGTACACCTAGTTTTCCACGTTTCATGCTTAAAGAAGGTTATTGGTGAAAATCTTCCAGTTGAAATGATGTTGCCAGAACTTGATGAAGAAGGAAAAATCATATTTGAGCCTGACGAAGTCAAGGAAACAAGAACTTGATAGCTACATAATCAATCAAATTTAGAGTATTTCATTAAGTGGAAGAACTTACGAGCTGAAGATTCCACATGGGAGGATGAGAATTTTATACAGAAGCATTCATAAATACTCAAGCATTGAGGACAACACTTTTTTGAAGGAGAGGGGCATGTTAGCTCCATATAATAGTAGGGTACCCCCCTTATTGTTATTGTTGTGCCCATGTAGCCCACATATTGTTATTGTTGTGCCCCATAAAGCCCACTATTGTTAGTGTTGTTCCCTTACATTATTATTGTTATCTAAGCTCTGATTATATTGTGACCCTTTAGACTCATATAAACACGAAGGAGGTCTTTTCATTTGTATCATCCAAGAATTGTTCATTTATGTAATGTAAAGGAGGTTTACACCTCGAAGAGGATACTTTTTAAGTCGTTGATCTATCTTTTTGTGAGATGGTTGCATAACATATATACTTTGTTCAACTGCACGAAAACTTTCAAGCATAACCCTTGGAACCCTTTTTATAAATTTGAAAGAGTTGCATGGTAAACCTTTCGTTGTGATCTAAAACCTATGCTATGAAATTATCTCCAGTCTTCAACTATACCTATCAGCAACTATTTGTAAAATTTGGTTTCTAACATTCGTATCTTGGATATGGCCAAAATATCAACTTTCTCTCCTTATTGAAAGAGAGTATGCCCACAAGAATTACATCTAATACATTATATATATGATTTCTGATGAAATTTTTAAATATCAGCAATATTTGTGCTAGAGGCACAATGCATGACATATAAATGCAAGTATCATTAAAAATCTATGGGAATCAACAATATTTATGCTATATGCATGCTATATGATATATAAATGCATGCATCATTAGAAAGATATATAAAATACTTCCATTCAAAGAATCACATCTTTGATGAAAATATAAATGTACATAATGTCATTGCAACTACATTTAGACTCAAGAAATTTATCATTCGCATATTTGATGGCTAGGAATGATGTTCACTAGCTATATAGGACAAGTTGTAAGAAAATAAAATTAAAAACAATTTCATGCCATGTGATGAGTTAACATGCATAGAATGTCATTGAGAACTACACATGGCAACACATTGTTGGAATGAAAACAAGTGACAGTTTGATCTACACAACTAGAAGCCATAAAATACATGAACTTTCATACTTGTCAATTGCCATGTGCTTCAGAAAAAATTCTCATTAATGTATATGTAAGAATGTCGGATATTTGTGCAAAAACCATTCCAAAATTGAACTTCTATTCACTACCACATACAAATATAAGAACCCAACAATTGTGCAATAATTAGTAAAAAAACATGTCAACAAAAATCAAAGAAAATTACTAGGAACATAGGTGCGGAGGTATAGTTGACCCACAATCAATATGTTAGATGAGACAATTCTATTTCATAAAATAGTCAATTTCAATCAAGATGTCATCAAACCACCAGACATCATTCCAATGAGCAACCAATGCAACAAGCTTGAAGTAAGGAACTTAAAAGTCTCATGGATAACATTCAAATGCTATGCAGGAGCCCTTTAAAGTACCTGATCATTATTGTAACACCTGGTGGTCTAGCTTTAAGAAAACATGATACCTTCATTCTTCAAGGTAGAATATGACATACGTATCTCAACCACAAATATTTCCTTATGTCAATATCACCTAAGGGTACTACTATTTAGGAGGTATGTAAATTTAGCTTATGGATTAACAGACAGTGTCTCGTAAGAGTTAAGAAATGGCAACTCATACATTAGCCTATGACGAGTTTAACTCTTGTATATGACTATATGTTGCAACAATCCTTTATGAATGTGTGATGGCATAGTGTTGGAATATGAGTATGTGACAAGTTACCAATGATATCATATACATTAACCTATGTTGAGTTTAACAATTCCATATGTTACAATAATACAATAGGTTACAAGTTACCAATGATATCATATACATTAGCCTTTGCCAATTTTAACCATTTCATATGTTGCAATAATATGTTATGTCATGGGGTAACACATTGTTGGACTACGAACAAGTGTCAAATAGAGACCATTTAAACACAGAAAATTGTATACTAATGTTACATGTGTTCCAGTGAAGTTCTCTTTATTGCCAACAAGTATTTATTTAATAACAAGGTCATACATCAAAACTGGTGCAAGAAGATGCTAGAAAAAGTGGTAAAACAGATGAAACTACAATCACTTTTAACCAATTAGATGGCTCATAGAACTATTCCAGACAGACAATGCCCTAGGACAATGGCAATCCCCTCACAGAACTAAGTTATATCACAACAATGTCATAATTCTCAGGCATTACAAAACATATAATAGATATTAAAATTTAAGTTTTGTGAACCAATAGGATTTTGTAAGCAACATGTTATCAAATTGAAGTAATTAAATCATGCAAATATTATACATGAAGTCTTTTGAAGCATCAATTCACTATCTTGATACCTGGTGGCTCAACTTAAGGATACATGAGACCTTCATACATCTTGTATCATGTCAAGGTAAACGAGGTTTGTATATTGTTTGAATGACGCATGTATAACCATCCAATTCAAGAGTGCCTACACCTATAACATTTGAGTTGGCAAGACACTACACATTGACATCCATTAGTCCACCTTTTTAATTAATAGTAATGCCTAAATACACAGCATTGCAATTTTGTAATCTTGCATAGACAAGTATGTCATAGTTAATAAAACACTAAAAAATATGTGACTTAGAATTGGAATTGGGATAAAGTTCACAATTATCCTCCCAACCACTGATAGACTACCAATAATGCAACTATCACCCCCTATCTTGTGAAGCCTATCCAAATGACCAAACCACCAGATCCACTAGCGATTCTAGAGGTCTGTCCCACCTCCACACTTTTGTTATATAGATATTCAGTTGCAAACTTATTCGGGGATTCCAAAGGTAAGCATCCTCCACCCATCATCCAATGAGGGGCTCTAGAGATGAAATTCTCCACCCTCACTTGATTCAGGGATTCAATAGATTTTCGTCCACCCTAAGATTGTCGTCATAGTAACTCCACCTTGAGTTGGGAATCTAGATCGTACTTAAAATGAAAGTTGGTCTAGGGTATCTTGGTGCCTCCACCCATTAACCATTGAGGTGACCAAGAGATAAATACCTCCACCCTTAGTCAGCCCAAGGACCAAGAGGTCTGAGCAGTGGATCTAGTTAATAGAAATAAGGAATCCAAATTTATTATACAATGGTATGAACACAGGTGTTCTTACACTCAATCCGTCAAGAAGTAACTAAGATAATAGACATGGCTGCAAGGTTCTTTTCCTTTGAGAAGTAAGGCCATGCTAAAAGATCTCTAACCATTCCATGTACAAAAAGGTCATGGTTACAAGGTTCTTTCCCATTGAAGGGTAGGGGCAATCATGTCAATAATATTAATAAAACATTACTCTGCGTACGGAGATTATGTATGCCCATAACCCATTTTACATAAATTTATGTAAGCTAGTAGAAGGTAGTGATAAGAAAGAATCACAGTCATGGCTTGAATTGTATTCTTCACGGGCATGCATGCCAGTTAATTTTGATTCTAGAAACACATTATCACTATTGGACTATGCCCTATAATGCATACTCTAATTGGATGTAGAAAAATGAGATTCTAATGCGATAAAAATTAAGGGTAAGGTTCAATAGGGTCATAGTGACACACTTATGATATTGCAACCTTTGATACTATGCATGTTTACTCGGCAATCCTCGTGGTGTAGATCCCATGATTTGTGTGTTTCCCTCTTTGAAACAAATTCCCTTGAGTTATTCTTTGAATGCCTCTCTTGCTACCGATTTTATCTTTTAATTCTTTTATCCCTCTATCTTGCTTTCTCCATTATTCTCTTCCTTCCTCCTTCAATGTGCTTCCTCTGTTCACTTCTTGTTCTCTGTGCCCTCCTAGCTTGAATTACTCTCTTTTTTTCTACTGCCCTAATGCTAACTCTCGTTAGTTAGAGTTCAACCTCTTTGGACCAACAAAGATGTTACACTTGTCCCTCTTGGCCCAGTGATTGTTGATCAACCTTGTAGACCAATCAATGTTGTGCCATTCGGCTTTCTTTCTCCTTCACTGTTCACCATCTATCTTCTTCCTAGAACTAGTTTTAGAACCAACAGAGTGTGAGAAAAAAATATATGCTCAACAATGTGCTAATACTCTTGTTGGTATATGTATGTGTTCTAAATTTAATAGCTATACAACTCAGCCAAAGAAAGTAAAGGAAAACTCCCTTACTTTATATACTTTAACTTTTTTATACTTTACCCAACCCTTATTTATTAGTTATACCCTTCTATTTTAGTTAAGGTAAGGACATTTAACTGGACCAATAAGAGGACTATTATGAAGCAAGGAAATTGAACCTTAGCTAGAGACATTCCTTTTTCAAAATCATAGGGTTGTATCAATAGGTCTAGGTCAATTAGTCTTTATAAATATAAATACATGTCACAATAGCCAAATAAGGTCTTCAATAGCCAAGTGCGTACATCTTCTTGAAATTTACACTAGGCGCACACACACACACACACACGGATATATACTCACAATAGCCATATAAAGTCTAAAATAACCAAATGCAGAAATTTACAATAGCCATATGCATGCATTTTCATATTATTTCCAAATAATAATTACACACTTAAATCATATTTACATACACGTATATGCATAGGTATATTTATTATCTTCAACATGTGTATACAGGTAACTAAGGAAGTACTTACAATGACCCTACAAATGCAAGGTGGTTAGGACAATATTTACATTATATACATGAATGTACCATGATCGAGACCATTAACACAATATCTACATACTTTGCAAGATGACTCGGGTCATTAGACTTATGGAATTTGGCCATACCAGGGGAAGAAGGAATCAATATATGCATTATATCACTCTACATTGGTAATTGAAGACCCTGTTAGACTGAGTGTTAAAGGAGAAACATGAGGAGATAAATGAGATAATATCCTTTTTTATTGGGATCCAAAGGGTCCAGTGGTAGCATAAGTCTTGTCTAGAGAGATTGGATGCTTGTTGGCTCACCTCTAGAAACACATCCAATGTGATTTCAAGCCATTTTTGTTAGCTGGTACAAGTGTTCAGGGCTCTAGTCCAGTGACATCTTCAGATTCATGAATATGTTGTTATGTTGTTTTTATGTTTTATTGTGCAGTCTCATTGTCATAGGGATTTTCCATGATCAATCATCATTTCTTATGTTTTTGTTGAAATTCCATATATACTTATACTAGCCAACAGACCCAGTTTCCCTTGTAGCAGATTGAGGTCAAAATATTTTTTGACAGTTGGTCTATGAGTGATGTATCTTGATTTTCGATGGTAATATAAGTCTAACTTAAAACTTAACTCAAGTGGTTGGGATTATGGCTTTCCACCCCATCTATCCAAGTTCAAGTCTCTAGTAGCACACTTTAGCTTGTGTTGATTAGACTCAAGGAGTAGGTGGCCCCAGGGAGTTTTCACTCCATTCGTTCAGGACATCTTGGCTCTTGCTTTATCTCTCAAGCTATAGTAAGGAAAAATTTGATAGAAACAAGTCCTTGATGGCAACCTTCACCTCATTTTTTATCATATTGAAGTTTATTTTCTTCATGAATTCCATGAGGGAGGCATCACCTTCATCTCCAAGACATAGAACAATCTATCTCATTTAAATAACTTAATAGGATGTAAAATATCTAACTTAATATCATGTAACATATATAGCTTATATAAAACTATGATCATAACATCCTAAATAATTATAATATAATAATTATAATTATAAAATAATAGAGGGAGGCTAGAGTGGGAGGGGTACTCCTTAGCCCCGATGGAGAAATAAGAAAAAAAATTCCCGGGGTTTGGGAATATCCACAAACAACTAGGTGGAAGAATATGGATTATGAAAAGGGCTAAGGATGGCAACAAATGAAGGAATTACCCATCTAACAATTTTCAAAGACTCCCATATCACAATTCAAAAATGTATTAAGTGGCTTAAAAACAAGGACTCAAATCCAAACCCAACAATGCAAAGAATAATATTAATGTTGGATAAATTCGTTTTCATAGAGTTATATCACATCTAAAGGGAAAACAGTGGGTTAGCGGATGAACAAGCGAATCAAGCCGCCATGTTAGAACAAGGAGAGCTAAGGGTAAACAAAGGTGTACCCATTAAATGCCATATCCCATGAAATCAAATGAACAAAAGGCCTCGAAAATCTGGAAGAGAATTAAGAAAAGAGCAATGATTGATAGGAAGATTAAGTACCATAATTAATCTTGGGTAAATTTGTTAAGCAAGGGGAGTATCGACGATATTTTGACACCAGCAATCCACAAATGGACATTAATGAGAATTAAAGGTAGGATTAAGGACAACTAGGAACACGCGGGATGTAATTTAAGGAAAAGAAGTTGTGAAGAAATTTTGAACCCTGATCTCAAGGAGGATCGATTCAGGTCGATCGTGCAGACATTCACCTCGAGGAAAGAAGTAATGAATTCTCACTTGGTTCTTGGGAGAGAATTATCAAAGTGCATTAAACATGAAAGGCCCTTTTGCACTGTCAATATGGAGTTGATCTTCGTTATAAGAAGATGGCTCTGGAGAGTTTATGCTTTTTGGATTGCTACGCACTCCCTTCGAGTCGAAGATATGGCTTCTCTGTCGGGCAATGGTGCTAGTGACTTATCTGGGAATTCCTTTGGTACATTCAGGCATGAGGTGAAAGATATGATTTCAAGGATGGGAGGGAAAATCATTTCTAAATCTTGGTCTCATTTGACCCTCGTATCGAACCAACTAAAGGGCCTGAGAAAGGATGTAGAGAATGTCTAAGCGGAAACAAAAGTTATCATGACGAAGATTGTGACTTTTGACAGGAAGGTAGAGAACTCAAATGAGAGGGTGGAGATTGTTGTGGTGTCTGTTTTAAAGGAAGTATTCGGAATTGAGGAGGGTGGTGCTAATGAATCACTGCACGACGAAATGGGAGCCTCCCCTTCTGAGCTCATCGTGAAAATGGAGATTCAGCAAGAAGCAGAGCATCAAGGTCCTGATGACAAAGGCCAGCTGGGGGATGCAGAAGCTCAAGATATGGAAGAAGTTGCATGACATACCACAAAAGGAGCTGAATATCTAGTATATACCAGTAGTTTTTTTTTATTGTTTATGTAGACATTATATGTTATGCAAGTATATAAATTCTAATGGAATTTTTTGGGGAATGTATAAGAAAATGTAGAATATCTGAAGAAGAAGAATATGAAATTTCACTGTCTCTGATCAGAGCAGTTTTGGAGGAATGAGGAATTGTTATTGCTACCAAATGTAATGGTTTTGGCCAGAATCTAGATTGTTTAATAGAATTATAACCGTTCCTTAATATATATATATATATATATATATATATATATATAATCATTAATATATATTGATAAGTGTGAATCATCATTTCTTTGTACATTAATTATATAAATTAGTAAATAAATCAATAATTATTATTTTTTCTATTGAAATACATGTTAAGTGAAGCAATCATCAAGTTTGTACTTCTATCTATTTTTGTTTTAAGAAATGGATAAATAATGGTGATTAGTAACTCCTAATAAGTGTGCTTAATTACATATGAATCCTACCTATTTTGGTGAAAAGAGTTGCTTAAATAGTAACTCTAGATAAATATATTTATTTGTTTATACTAATCCATGTAATATAAAGAATTATCATATGAAATTCTAAATCTAATATGATTTTATAAAATATTTGAAAAAAAAAATTATTTAATTTATACTATAACAACATTACCTCATAATTATAAAAAACAATTTTACTTAATCATAACTATCACACACGCCATCATATTTGTATCGAATTCTTATTGGCATCTTCATCTCTCTTTTACATTAATGAAATATCAACATTATTCAAAATGATATGGAAAATACATCTCAAATTTGATTCATGTTACACACATGTCCTTTTAACCCCTTCATTATACTCCTAAATTTTATTTTATTGAAATTTTAACGCATTTAAATTTTAAAAATTTAATATATAAAAATATATTAATTATTCAAAATTCATTAAAAAAATTTATTACTAAAAATACATTTTTAAACATTTTTAATATTACACTTTCCAATAACATAAGTTTTAAATTGAATTATCAATTATTACCACTTAGATATTATTAACATTTATATATTTATATTCTCACTTAAATATTAATATTAATATATTTATTTAAATAGCTTATATTTATTAGCATATATTAAAGTGGTAGAAATAAAATGTTAAAAAAAAATACTTTTGTGGATGGTTTATAAATAATTAATGAGTGGATGCCCGTCGTTAATTAAAAGAAGATGTAGCAACCATTAAGGAAGTTGTGATATATAAAGATTGTACAAAGGATTATGGTTTATGAGCACAGTTGAAGATAATTTTGTGTTGGAAAAATTTCATGTGCTACTAATGCCAATTAGATGTTGAAAATAAAGATCAATAGTTTAGGGTGCTAACTTCACATTTAACATAAGTACTTAATTTTTTAATAGTTAAGTTTAAAAAACATTTTAATAATTAAGTTTAAAAAACACAATTGGAATGAAACACTTATTCTCACTTGCAAATAGATCTCTACCAAACCAAAAAAACAAACAAACATCAAATAACACTTATCCTTCAATTATAACATTAATCCACTCTTAAATTTAAAGGAACTTATGAACAATGGGATTGTCTTATTATTAGTTCAAAAATAATAAAAATCGTTATTTTGATGGTGATGTAGAATGAGCCCTTAAGAAAATTCAATCACTAATTTATGTTTCTAATTATGTTAGCACTTATTTCACATCTTTTTACCGATGTCCATCCTTTTATTCATTGCTTCATGATATAAATAAATCGTTTTTCTATAAATTCAATATGGGTTTGAAGCTTAGTATGATGAATCTTAATCACTAATTTATGTTTCTCATTATTTTTTAGCGCTTATTTCATGTCTTTTTACCAATACCCATCCTTTTATTCATTGCTTCATGATAATAAATTGTTTTCCTATGAATTCAATATGGGTTTGAAGCTCAATAGGATGAAATACCATAATTGTTTTTTGTTATAAAAAGTAAATAGTATAATCATGATTGCTAGGGACTTTTTAAACTTCCACTACAATGGTCATGCCATGATTCCTATAATTAATTTGGAACTTGTCCATATATGTATTTGTGTGGTAAATCCTTCTAACTCCTAAATATGAACAAATCTTATTGAGACCATCTTCCCCCGATATTATGTTATTATCGCTCTAGTAAATATAAAGATAAACATTAGTTAGAATTAAGAAATATACATTTAAGAAAATAGAGAGCAAAATAATAATAATCAATAAAACTTATTGTAATAAATGGAATGATGAAATAGAGGAAAACAAAATTTCCCACTATAATTTTACTTCTATCTCATAGTCCTCATGTCCTTGAAGGAATGCTAAATCCACTACCTATGAAGCATACTATGTCAATACATTTTAACTCTACTATTAAAACTCTACTAGCATATGAATATAACTAATGTTTCCAAAATTGTGTGAATACAACCATGGTTGACAATGAAAACATTTTTTTTGGTTAAAAGTGTTTCTATCTATTGACATAGATAAAATTCCCTCTTAATAACAAGGGTTCTCCTTAATGTGAAATCTCAATTAGATCTAACATTGTTTAGAATAAGAAAACAATGTGGATTCTAGCAAAACAAACATTAATGGTTCATGTATGAGAATGTAAATATAAAATGTAGAATGCAAAATGCCTCTACTTTATGTGTGGAATGCCATTTACTATACCACTCCTAACTAGGAACAAATCTTTAAAATAAAGGTAAAAGAAATTATATTTTGAGGTTCACTTCTAGATTATAAAGCTATTTTTGAAATGATGACATAAACAAATAGAAATAAGATCAAAAGAAAACTATAATTAAGATATTGTTTATAGTCATGAAGTGACTACTTAAAAGAAGATGTGTTCAAAAAGCAAAAATAATATTGTGAATTCCTATATAGAGAGATCCATGGTAGAAATGACACAATTTTACAACAATTTTAGTATTTAGCAAGCAGTAGAATTAGCTCATTACCTATTTATCAGGCTGGGGTCCAATCTTTCTAGAATATTGGCCAAAGTTGGTTTTTTTTTATTTAAAATTTATGTAAAAATTAACAAAAACAAAAAGCCCCCTTTCTTTCTCCTAAATTAAATTTATTAACTTTTTACAATAACTTACTCTTGGTGTATCTAGTTCCAATCCTAATTGCTTTTGTTCTCTTTGACTCTTTATTTTCATCTTTAAAACTCCTCATATCCCAAAAGGCAATTTGTAATCATTTAGGAATTCAAAGCCATTTATGTACATTTTCCATGCATCATATTGTAAGGATATCTTTTCTATGTGCTTGTGACTTAGAGTTTCATATGCCACGTGATAGGTAGCTAATTCATTTGACATGGCCCATAGGCGATTTTTTAGTATATTGATATATGAATTAATTAAATCGATGTCCCTTGAGATAGTTGATATATGTCTCATTAATACTTTCGTAGTGATCTTTGACATTGTTCATATGGAGATTCAATTTTGTTCAATGGTTTTTTTCTAGTTCCTCCATCCTTTTCACAATTGGTCAAGGTGTGCTCATTTTACCAAGTGAGGTAGATGGCACCCTTCAGTTATTTGCAAGTTGGTGGAGATGTTGGTATTTTTTAAGTATACAATAATGATATTCTTTTTGAGAGATGAGTTCACTACCTTATAATTAATTAATTCTATATAATTCCTTTGAATCTCCCTTTGATTCATTTTTTAAGAGGTTTCCCAAAGCATCATTTTCTTCTATTTGTCATTTTATTAGTTCATCTAATTCCAATTACACTCTCGACAAAACCAAACCTTAGCCTTTAGTATTTTCCATGATGGTTAAGAACTTAGACAAATTGTAATTATTGCAAGTTATTGTACATTTTCTTCTATGCAACTTTCAACACATCTTGTATGGCAAAAGTATGTGGCTTGAACTCAGACAAGCTAATCAAGTCCCCTTTAAGGTGTGTGCGTGTGTGCGTATGCGTGCGTGTGTGTGTGTGTGTAGAGAGAGAGAGAGAGAGAGAGAGAGAGAGAGAGAGAGAGTGCATCAAACATGGGTTCGTTGTTGTTTATTGTACTTCCTCGTCATTCATCAACCCAACGTTCATTGATTTTCCTCTTGACTCCTAGAATCTACCGAGAACTACACTTTGTCATTGAAGCAGTTGTGAAATTTCCATGTTTGTAATAGTTAGAAATTAATCGTCTATCTACTAGAGATTATTTCTCTTCTAAATTTTTTATTCAACAAATCGCAATTAAATCATTATTGCAATCTTCACAAATAAAAACATTGTGGAAAATAAAAAATACTATAACTAAGAAAATGCACACACACAAGAATTTTGACACTATTATTTTTGGACAATTGTCCTTGGAAAAACCCCGAAGGGAAAACTAGTTCAACATATGGGGGTTTTATTATTAATATTCTTCAACAAATTAGAGAGTATAATGATCTGTTTGCCTAACATTGGCAAAGTTCCGAAAAAAAATTCCACCACTCCAATTGGCATATCGACCTAGAAACTCATTGTTTCATCTACAAAAACCAACTCCACCTCCTCTAGTAATTCACACTCCCTCCTCATTTGTGCACTGGCAACTGGAAATGTGCACTGGCTACACTAGAACTCGAATTACTACTAGAAAGTTGATTCTACAACCCCTTTGTCTACCTGCAAGTTGCACTAGGCAAATCGCATTTCCTTCGGAACCAGTTTCCAACAAATGGAATATGATCTGCTACCTAAATCTACGCACTGGAGAATTCACACCACTTGGTACGAATTCTTTGCAGTTAAATTCATCCTTCTTTATGATCTTGGAAATCTCCCCTAGAAATCTCCTCTCCAATTTTTGTTGAAACCCTTAACTGTTGGTGTTTTCCTAGCTTCAACTACGCCCTTGCTAAATCACTTCAACTGGGTAGTCGAACTGTTCTCTCAATAAATTGTGTCCTCTCCAACCCCATCAACCCAGATATTATTATATTATGTTGGGCAACCAATGGCCATGATCACATCTCAATCAATGGTTATGATCATCTTGACTCTATCAATTAACTTTTCTAGAGCAAAATTTACCTCCTTCATATAATCTAATTTAATTAACCAATTTTCCTAAGTTAGACTTAGTAAATATTTAATTATTGGATAATAATCTAATTGAGTTGTTTCTAAGGCTTTTCTGATGAAACACTTTCCAGATTTTGGAGATCTCGTGTTCCTTAGCCTCTTAGACACCATAGAGACAAGAAGACCTATCCGCTACTACTCCCAGAACTAACAACAACAAACCTCACTTTTTATAATCTATCTAGTTACACATAATGATGAGATACCTTTCACCAAGTAAACCAATTAATGCATGGAAAATTGCAATGTTTTCTTGCCTTTAGTCTTTTAATGACCCTACTTGAGTGCGACTTTAACATAAACTAGTTTCTCCTTTCACTATAGCATATTCCATGTGAGGAATATACATGTTTCGGCCCATAGGGGACTTCTCATACTCAACAACAAGACTCAAAACCATTACAACATAGATAATCATGTACTTACTAGAATTGAACCTAGGTGGAGAGGAAAACAAATTCCTCCCGACCACCCAAGATATGTAGATGCACTTTATCTTGAACATATTAATGAAGTTTTCAGTTGTCCATAACTTGTGCAATTTCCATATTTGATTTTTAATGATATTAATCTTTTTTAGAATCTGAACTCGAATATTCCACATTTTTCATTTTTGCTTTGTCGACGTTTTGAGTCTAGACCAAGACTCATCATCAGGACTTGTTTTTACAAAGGAGAGAGACAGTAGAGATAAATAAGGTTAGGTTGAGATGTCAAGTCTGAGAGCCGACCAACCTAATGATTTGAATTAACTAGATTTTTAATATTTTTATTTTTATATATTTTTATAAATGTCCTAATATATTAAAGCTCTTTTTAATTTTGTTAAAGCTCTTTTAATTTTATTTATTATACATGGATATGATTATTAAAGTTTTTTTATTAATTACATTTAAGTGAATTATTTGTGTAATAAGTTTTTTTGTTATATTTTATTTAATAATATATCCAAATGATTATGTTTTAATTAATTGTAACTTATAGTAATTTTGTTTAATTTTTACAAGATTTTAGTTACTTAGGAGGTTAATGTATTATTAATGTTGTGTTCTTAAGTTTATATGTTTGTTAATGAATGCCTAAAAAGTTTTATGGTTAGGATGATTTTTAATATCTTAATATTCTTATAATTTATTTATTTATTTATTTTGTTGAATTAAAGTTCTTTTAATTTTATTTATTATACATGTATATAATTATTATAGTAGTTTAATTGATTGCTTGAGTTGATTGTTTATGTATTAAGTTTTTTATCTAATTGTAATTTTATGATAATTTTGATTATTTTAGTTTATTTTTATTTAATTTATTTAATTCTAGAAAGTTACTTAGTTACTTAGGAAGTTGATGAATTATTAATGCTAAGTTTCTCATTTAATATAAGATTGATAGTCAAGTTTTTGGCTAGGAGAGGTGTTGAATTGATCTAAAGAAGGGAGGGCAATTTGTTGAGAAATTTGACATCATCATTGAAAAATTTAAGAGTTGTAAAAAATAATTTTCAAATCCAATTTATTTGAGATAAATTGTCCTAAAGGGCTGATATTATCCAAATTATTTGTATCTTTTCTCCATTGATTGCTTAGAAGATTAAGTTGTTAAGGAAATATTGCACTTTATACATTGTTGTTTCAAACCTTATTTCATAATAGTCCTAAGGCTAAAAATTTCCAAGGTTGATATCCAAGAAGCCCCTAGGTTTAGAGGTGAAAGTTTTGTTTTGCACTAACAATCAAAAGGGAAAAAGTTTCATAGTTTGTGTTTGTGTTTGACATCCTAGTGTTGGATTCCCACACTACCTTACTTGTGTGTTGTCATTAAATGTAGCACTAGAAATAAGTGTTACATGAAAAAGGAGGAAGCGACCATGTCAACCTCAAACATGCTCAAAGCAATCCATAGCCATTGTTGTTGTTGAATGTACTAATGGCATTCAAGGCAAGGAGAGATCATCACATTGATGGTCAAATGCCCATGTAGCAACAAAGGGATGATACAAGAATGACAATAAAGACAGAATGGTGGCGGCCAAGGTAGGATGCAATAGTAGTAATTAATGCACGACACAATCATAGATACCATGACAATGACAATGAAGCTTAGCAATGACACTCATGGCACGCAACATAAATCCCAACTTACTATCAAGGCCACCTCCACATAAGCACTATCATAGCAACAAGAAAATGTGAGAGCACACAACACATCATAGAATATAATATAAAACCCTTCTTAAAACAATGCATATGCTAATTATGACATGCTAAAGAAAATAAAACTTTTAAAACCCTTAACTTGAACACCAATGTCTCTACAATCATCATGGTTTAGATGCTTTGGTGCCTTTTATACATAGGGAAAACCATAGAAGCCTTAGACACTAGGGTATTGCTATGAAAATTTAGATCTACAAAAAAGCGACGTTGGTGAATGTTATTGCTATCCAAGTTCTCAAATTCATAACACCCAAGTAAATACATTATAGGGGGCATGGAATGTAGAAATATGATTTCTAACAACAATAGATGAAGAAAATCATAAATCATATTAGAGAAAATTTTAGGGCTAATTTGCAGAAGATAGATACTTTCTCTCTTTTCAATGTTTAGTAAAATTTGCCTACTATTTTTGCTTCCCTGGATGACAAACCCTAACTTCGATGTCATGTTGAGTTTAGATGAGTTGCTAATTGTGGCCAAGTTACCCACATACATCGTTACATATTCCATAATTCATTCTTGGGTTTTATGACATATAGAAAGAGTTCATGACATATAAAGTTGTAAGTAAGTTGTCCACATTCCCTCAGTCCAGTCTATGGCAGCATAACCCTAACTGCTTACTCCTTTCCACCAACTTAATGAAATTCAGCCAAACTTGAATATCGATTTCCACCAAATAGAGTAGGAGACTCTCTTAAGGAAAGTGGTATAAAAGCCTTGGTCATAAAGGCAAAGAAACTCCAATAATACTTCCTTGATTGCATATATCCAGTTAACTTATGCTTAGGTTTCATGACATATAATGCTACTAGTAAATTGTCCACAATCCCTCAATCCAATGTAAGGGAGCATAATCCTAACTTCTTACTCCTTATCAATCCAATTTCTTACTCCAATCTCTCATTCCAATGTAGGGGGACATAATCCTAAATTCTTATCCATCTAACTTCTTGCTCCCTTCCAAGAAGGAATGAAATTTGCACAAACATGGAACATTGAATCGCAAAGTCTCCTCATGAAAACTGTATATAAGCTTCGGGTGTAAAGGGAAAGAAACCCCAATAATGCTCCTTAAATGCTTGAACCAAATATGGAACCTGCTTTAAGAGTCATGGTCATGAGTAATAAAGCCAACTACATTTTGGGAGGGCTAGTCATTCTTTAGTCATGGATGGTAATTTCATGGAGAAGCACAATTCGATATAAGAGCACCCTGACAAAACTCCCTAGGGTGATCTACCCGATCATTAGTAATCAAGTCAATTATATTTTGGAAGGGTTGGTCATTCTTTAGTCATGGATGGTAATTTCATGGAGAAGCACAATTCAATATAAGAGCTCATTGACAAAACTCGTTAGGGTGATCCACCTTGTCTATGCCTATTTTTAAAAAATACAAAAACTAATCTAAACTAAATTCACCTGTTATAATAGTTATTACCATAATCTAAGGTCATTTACTAAAACTCATTAAGGTTGTACTGATCTTACAAAGCTAATTATTACCTATGATGTTATTTACTTATTTACTGGCCTATATAGCTAGTGGTTACCTATGATAGCCTACCTATGAGGCTATCATTAACCTTACAAAGAGTTTTGATTTGATTGATTTGAAGCCTACGCGTTGTAATACTCAAAAGCCTTTACACATTGCCATTGATTTGATTGACCTAAGTGTTGTAATACTCAAAAGTCATTGCCATTGATTTGATTGACCTAAGTGTTGTAATACTCAAAAGTCTTTACACACTACCATTGATTTGATTTACCTCCATTTGAAGCCTAATTGTTGTAATACTCCAAAGCCTATTTGATTGACCCCTATTTGAAGCCTAATTGTTGTAATACTCAAAAGCCTGATTGTTGTCATACTCAAAAGCCTGATTGTTGTCATACTCAAAAGCCTATTTGATTGACCCCATTGTTGTCATACTCAAAAGCCTATTTGATTGACCCCCATTTGAAGCCTAATTGTTGTAATACTCAAAAGCCTATTTGATTGACCTCCATTTGAAGCCTAATTGTTGTAATACTCAAAAGCCTTTACACATTGCCATTTTTTCATTGTTGTAACAATCCAATTTGACAATTTGCAAATGCAATCCTTTACATTCACCTATAGTGTATAGCATCTTGAGCAACATGTAAGTTTTTAGTTTTGATATTGTTGTAATACTCAAAAGCCTTTACACATTGCCATTTTTTCATTGTTGTAACAATCCAATTCGACAATTTGCAAATGCAATCCTTTACATTCCCGTATAGTGTATAGCATCTCGAGCAACATGTAAGTTTTTAGTTTTGATATTGTTGTAATACTCAAAAGCCTTTACACATTGCCATTTTTCATTATTGTAACAATCCATTTCGACAATTTGCAAATGCAATCCTTTTTAGTTTTGATATTGTTGTAATACTCAAAAGCCTTTACACATTGCCATTTTTTCATTGTTGTAACAATCCAATTCGACAATTTGCAAATGCAATCCTTTACATTCACGTATAGTGTATAGCATCTCGAGCAACATGTAAGTTTTTAGTTTTGATCAAATATCATCTGCATAGTTCAATAGACCATTTTTCATTGTGTAACACACCATTAGTCTTGCGACGCAATTCATTACATTAATAAGGTATCTTCAAACTATTAGCATCCCGAGCAACATGCAAGTTTTTATCGAATATGATCTGCATAATACAATAGGGAATCCTTCCGGTCAGTCATATGCAATGAATACACATATGCAATATAAGTCATATGCAATATAAAGCAATGGATAGTAGTGTTTAGAAAGGTTGTGTAAATAAAACAAGCATGTTATGTTAAAATGGAATAGCATGGAATGTATAAAACAAGCATGTTATTAAAAAAAATCCCATGGAATATATAAAACAAGCATGTTATTAAAAAAAATCCCATGGAATATATAAAACAAGCATGTTATGTTAAACATTTGTTGTGTTAAAATGGAATAATGAAAATCCCATGGAATATATAAAACAAGCATGTTATTAAAAAAAATCCCATGGAATATATAAAACAAGCATTTTATGTTAAACATTTGTTGTGTTAAAATGGAATAAAGATATAATAACAATTAAAAAAATATTCAT
Source organism: Pinus tabuliformis (assembly GCA_031772625.1). Lineage (NCBI taxonomy): Eukaryota > Viridiplantae > Streptophyta > Pinopsida > Pinales > Pinaceae > Pinus > Pinus tabuliformis. Next base: position 618,369,730 of record CM062809.1, read on the forward strand.
CGAGTCTAGAATACTTAGTGATAGGATGTGAGGTTATGATATTTTTTTGTGTGAAAATTGTGAAAAGTTGTCCATTCAAAACTCCGTAGATCTAGTTAACAAAAACAAAAAAGGAAAGAAAAACACTCCTGCTGTGAAGATGGGTTCAAACCCCACCCAAACCCATGGATCCAGCTAAAAGTAGGAAAAGAGAAATAGAAGAATTATCGGTTCCAAACCCACCCAAACCCATGGATCTAGCTAAAAGTAGGAAAAGAAAAATATAAGAGCTTCTAAATGCTCATTATTTCATATTTTTTCACGTCACAGATTTCAGTAATTCAAGTCAACTAATTTTGCCAACCCAAAACGAGCAACAAGAACCCTACCATCAGCACAAGCAAGTAATCTCAAAGCAGCAGTTTTCTCATCATACTTGGATCAAATATTATCTATCAAATTTTAACCAAACAGCCACCATAAAACCTAAGCAAAATATTCATGTGACAAATGAGCCAAAAATATTGATGGATTTATAATTGACAAAGCCCATGCTGCTAATTAGTAACTCAATTGGTTTGAGATACCTCAATTGAATCGAAAGGCTTTAACTCAAATCGATTTGAAATGCCTCAATTGAATCAAATGGCTTGACTGAATGAAGCTTCTTCATGGTACATAGAGCTTGTTTTCAAGTTTCCACCTTAAGTTTCAGTTCACCCAATGGGCTGGAGATTACAAAGCGTACAAAGAGGAAATGATGACTCAAAATATTTGTCACTGAGAATTTCATTGGCTATATAAATATATGTAGTCGCACCCAGCTCACATAACTTAATGGATCAGTGCAAGCCAAAGTTGTGTCAGCAATACTGTTTAATTTCTTGCTTCGGCCACAGAAAACCTGTGCACTAAAAATGCAGTAGCCTCTGTTGCACAGAGAAACTTTGTTCCATATTTGAAGCCTGCACGTAATGGGATTAAATGACGTGCATCAGTGTTCTTAATAATCAAGAAAGAGGAGCAAAAGAAATGCAAAAGGGCGTTTAGAAGATTAAAACTTGCTATCTTACTCTGTATTTAATACTAGTTTACTCTATATTTTACACTCTTTTATTTATTTCAGTCTCTAAGGATTTACCTCAACAAAAGAAGATCATTGTCAAGGAATGGATTCAAGACGCTTTACTTCCTTAAGGTGATGTCCCAAGCATGTAGACTGTATATGAACCTGTAACATCTTCTGAGAAAGCTTGATCATCGGGAAAAAACTAATTTTCTTTGAAAATCTTTGAAAATAGAACCTTACCAAATTTTGCTGAATTTGTAAAGATCTACTCGTTGCATGTGAATTAACATGTATAAAGATACTGATGCATCTTGCAAGGCCTTTCGGGCTTGTCCTTGGGTAGGTTATTATGGTCCACCACCGCATTGTTGTATGACATCCTATGTAGATCAGACTAATTATGAGGAAGTTCAATCAAGAAAGAACGAAAGCAACCTTTAGTGCAAGATTTGCACAAATATTGTCCTCGTCCCTTCTCCATATAATTACCCACCGGAATGCAAAAAACGTAATAATTAGCTAACTCCTATCTCCATCTATGTTCAGTGAAAAGCTCTGTAGTCAAGAACTTAACTTATTAGTTTAACTAAACTGAGAAGCTGGCCGGAGAAGAAACGACTTCACTCCGCAAACTACTTCACTCAATTCCTATTTGTTGAAATTTTGAGGTGAATCATTCTGCCGAATCTCAAGCGTTATAGAGTTTTGATTGAATAACTATGGTCTTCCTTCAAAGAATATCACGATAGAAATATAAGATCTAACTGCAACAGGCAAGTCTGGTCTCTAACTACCCACTGAAGTTTCTTTGCTCCTGGGCTCTTGAAAAGGCAAGTCTGGTCTCTAGCTACCCACAGAAATTTCCTCGCTCCTCGGCTCTGGGTAGTTACTGTATTCATGGATAACATTTAGCTTCGAAATAGGTGGCAGGACATACCTGAATTTAATCTGGCCTCAATCATTTGGGATACCTAATTTCTTTTCTAGTTTATAACACGGTGCCATCATAGGAAAGATCCATTGGAAGCTCAACACCTGCCATGCCAGACAAGTAGTAGCCAAAAACAGTAGTTGGAGTTGTTAGAATGCCTTAAGTGTTTCATCTAAGGATCAAAGGCTCAGTAAAGGCATTCGAGGTCGTTAGTCTATGTGGGTAGTCGATGTATGTTTACAAATTAATCCCAATTCAAATTAGAAACCTATTCATTTAAACAACTCGGTATGCTATGCAAATTCACTGAAACCCAATAAAGAAATCCACAGAAAACCAAGCAAAATCACCACAAAGAAATGTTAAATCTTCAAGCCTAGCAAAATAGCAGAGTACTTTATTCAAATTCACAGCACTCGTATATCTGATTCTATAAACCTAGCCCACATGAACAGAGTCGTCCGTGGTCTCAAGTAGTAGAAGAAACTGCAAATCTGCCAAACCTAGAATCTCTCCACAAAACTCTTATTCCGAAACACAAAACCAAACTTAACCAAAATCCACGCAAAAAATGTTAATCAGACACAATCAAATGTGCAAGCATGTAAAGTCAACACAACAGCTGATGTGAAAATTTTGCAAAACAGCCGAATCAAAATGTTGATAGCCATCATACGCCCATACGGTAACCAATACAAGTGAATAAGAACTCATTCCAGAAATCTTCAATCTAGAGCAACCCAACAAGTAAATATTTGTTTCCACCAAAACCCAATCCATCTGCGAAATATCGCACAAGCCCAATACAGAAATATGCATAATTTCGTGACTTTTTTCTTTCACGTTTTACTGAGATATGTTCAAATCAAAGTTTTAGGCATTCAATCTTCTACATAAACTCACAAACACAAACCATCCAAAAAGTCGAAACATGAAGGATCTAAGATTTTTACCTTTCAGAGGACATTTTCACCGCAGGAACCTCTTATTAAACTTGAATTTATGCAAACTAGAGCAGCTCGTAAAACCTTAACCAATACCAAATTTGACAATCAGAGAAGCATGAAAAACAACCAGAAAACATACCGAAATTCATCTTGATCTTCGAATCAACGCCACAACCGTGCATCAGTAAGAGCTATAGAGATGTCCTTATTGTCGTTAGTACTAAGATTACATTGAAAACACAAATTCTACCGTTGTAAAACATGCTCCGAAACCATAAAAAAAGCAACAGAAGACGCGTGAGAGTGTCCAAAAATTACCGAAACTCATTAGCATCTCTAGTAAAACCATTGCCATCTCTAACCCTCTTCAAAGCAGAAAAATCGAAAGTCTACCCTCTTCCGGGACATTGGAGGTTTGCCTTTTACGGATATATAGCTGTTCATGGAAGCAAGATCAAAAGGAAGTATTAAAGGACAAGTAAGAGGGGCTATTACAATCTATAGTAAAACCACTGCCATCTCTAGCCCTCTTCAAAGCAGAAAAATCGAAGTCTACCCTCTTCAAGGAACATTGGAGGTTTGCTTTTTACAGATATATAGCTGCTCTTCATGAAAGCGAGATCAAAAGGAAGTCTTAAAGGACAAAGTACGAGGGACTTTGGAAACCCTCCTTAACATTAAGAGATTCCTTTAATGTCTCCAGCAATTCGAGCATATAAAATCTGCAACAGAAGGTGTAGGGCTTCATCAATGCTGAATGATTCAAATCTATAAACGACTCTGTAGAAAAATTATGAAAGAGATAAACTGCAGATGGGAGGCTTCTGGAACTCTCAAAGATGAAAGTGCAAAGATTGTAAAATCCATTGGGTCAGAATTTCTCAACCTGCAAAGAACACAAAACTGAATGATGAAAAGATGAAATTGCAAAAATAAATTTAGAAGTTGTTTTCAAATTGCCAAAGAAGAGGTAAATGGAGCAAATCAAAGGTAGAATTTCTTCAAAGCAAAATTCTGCAACTCCACCTGCAAATGGTACTTGGCCTTCAGACATTTCAATGCCCGAATAATCGAACCCTCCTCCTTTTGCCAGCACATAATTCAGGATATACTCAACTTCTTTCATCTTAATTCAGAGAATCAAGACATGTAGCAGATGAATACGGTGTTGCCATAACCTGCTGATTCGAAATCCCCAATCTTCCAGGTCGATGGTTGTCTTCCATTGAAATTATTGTTCGATAAATCCAGCCGTGCAACTTGCTTATTTCTCAATAAATCCAACACCATACCATGTGTTGCAACCCTGCGACTAGGTTAGATTGGTGATACATTGAAGGATACCATACCACGGCGGCACACATCCATGAATTGCAGGTGTTATTTCGAACAACAATTTCAGTGGTAGAATACCATCACGAAGAGAAGCAACCTTTTTTTCCTTTTCCAAGTCCAGTGTCCTTCAAACCCTACGTTGTGTCCTTCACTACCTAGATCTCTGCCAATAAAATACAAACCAGCTATCCCATGCGTGGGAACAAAATAGAGCCCATGGATGCAGCTGGTGTGGGAGAGAGAAGTCCACATAGGGAGCCCATGTGAGAGATTTTGAAGGCAAGAAAGTCGTCGAATTCATGGACCTCTGTGAAATGGACCAGTGCCTACAGCACAAGGGTTTGACGTGGTGGTCTTCCAAAGGGGCATCTGGCGACATGATAAGAAATACACCGCCCATATTAGAAAAACGAGATTTTAAATCGTAAACATCGCCATCCTTTCTTAAACATCGCCATCCTTTCTTAAACATCGCCATTCTACCATGGAATTTGTTAAACATCCCCGGTAGCTGTTAAATATGAGGATCATACGCACATCACATTTGCATGGAATTCTTATCGGGAATCATTTTGAGATTGTTTAATTCTTTTATGTTTGAATTCTTTGGTGGGAATTTCGTAAAATTATTTTTTTAATTGTGTTATATTTTATTTAAAATTTATTTTAACGTGTAAATGGATTTAGTGTTTTGAAATTCTTTTATTATATTTGAATGATATAAAATTTATAAATTAAATGTGTAATTTTGATTATATTTGTATGATATATAATTTATAGGTTAAATTTGTAATTTTGTGAAGTATTAGATAAAATTTATTAAAAAATATGTCAAAAAAATTACAATTCTAATAAATTCTTGTTAAATTTTAGATAAATTGTATTGAAAAGCATGTTAAAAAGCTTCTAAAAGCAGAACAATTAAAATATGGTCATCATTCTATCTTATAGATTTGTGGAGGGTATGCATTATTTTTTGTGGAGTGTATGCATTATTTAAAATAGTATGGCAGATTCTTTTCTATAAAAGGTTTTAGGTTAATTTAGATGCTCAAAATTTTAAGTACAATTCTAAGTATTATGGTATTAGAATTTTAAGGTTTGTAAATTTTGAAACTTTAAAATATGAAATTATACTGAGTAAAAAAAAGATCGATAAGAAAATCTTTTTTGCTGGGATTTAGATTTTGCCTTTCATCATCTAATGAACCAAGTGAGGAAGCTAAAATTATTGTTGGTCGGTTGTGCTCTTAGGAATCAAGTTGTTGACGATCAATGGGGAAGGAAGAATATGGATTAGTCGGTAAGGGAAGTTCATTCAACCTTATTATTTATGTTGGGATTCCCTCCTAAGTCTCGTGTTTGGTCCAAGATTTGGTCACCCAATAGTCCTCCTAAACTAAGTTCCTTATGTTGGCTGCTAGCGCATGAAAAAATCCCAATAGTAGAAAACCTTCAGAAAAGAGGTACAACGAGTCATTTTCGCCACCCATTGTGCTTGGAGAATAAAGAATCGATCACCCATTCATTTTTAAGTTGCTCCTTTGTCATAGAGGTCTAGCTCCATGCTCTTTCACTTTTATCTTCCAGAATTAGATGTTTTGTTCACACCTCTTCATTTTTCTCTTCTTATCCAAAAAATTGTCTTGGAAATTTTAGAGGAAAAAGCTCATTTAAGCTTCCATGGTCTATCTTCCCCAAATGTCTTTGTTGGAAGGTTTAGATTGCCCGAAATGGCAGTATTGTATATGACACGTGGTATCATCCCCACTTAGTGACTATGAGGACTTATGTCAATTGTGCATAATTCTAGAGAAGTTATGCATTCTCATTCGACGTGTGTGGAGTCGATCCTTAAGAAAGAGAACGAATCTCTCGTCTTTTCCCTTCTCAACCAAGTTGTAAGGTAGGTCCATCTCAGGCTATCAAATTGTGGAAGTTGAGACTTAGTAGAGAATAATTGTGGGAATGGTGGAAACCTTAAGCCTCTTTTATGTTGAATTTTGATGGTGCATCAAAGAATAACCCAGGGTTGGTAGGAGCGAGAGGGGTTATCATTAACCTCGAAGGAAAAAACAAAAATGGAGTATAGTTGGGGTCTACGAAAATTGCAAACAACTCATATGAATCATATGGTTAGTTGCAAGGCTTATCTCTGGCAAGAGAATTAAAGATAGAAAATATGTTAGTGACGGGAGACACTATGTTGGTAATCCAACATATAGTGCATGGAACAATCTCCAAAGATTGTAAATTACAAAGTATAATTAACTAAATTCAAGCCTTGAAATCAACCTTCTATAAGATCAATTTCTTCCATATTTTGAGATCAAACAACACTATAATAGACTGACTTGCTAAAGAAGGTTTGAATCTAGAAGAACAGGTTCTCATTGGGAATGGTACCCCCACAATATCCATCATTCCTTAATCAAATGTTTGAGCAACTCCAAGGGAATTTGGGGCTGGGGTGGATCATTAGGCCCTTTGTGGCCCCCCTCCCAATGTTTATTACGCAAGAAGTGGAATCCAAATTACTTTAATCGAATTTAAGGTCGACTACATGGAGAAGGGATGACATCAAACTGCGTAGTGGCCTTCACCATCACTCTATACCCTCGCCTCACACTCAAGTGTTATTATTAATGGGAGTAATTGTTTGGAATTAATGCAAGTTAAGGGTAATCCATCTGCAACAACTTACAAAGCACGCATGAAGGAATTGACAACCCTTAGTGGCTATTGTAAGATGAATTCTTTTGGCATTAGGTTATCTAGGCAAAAACGACCATTATAGGGGTGTTGGTATGAGGAGTGGGATAAATCCCTTCGAGCTGCTTCCTCCCTTGGCCCCCCAACCTCCTGTTATTATGTGGCAATTCATTGCCATGGGATTATGCATTATCATGTGAATTTAGTTCAAAAGAGTTGCAAAATTCATCTCACAGGTTGTTGGCACGCAACATGTATACAAATTCCCTTAGTAATCTCTTGTGATTATGCTCTCTCGTCTATAGTTGAGCAGCAGTTAGTAAAGGAGGAAGGCTAGGTTATCTCATGGCATGGAGTTTTAATTTTAGAAATTTCCACTCCTATGTGTTCTTTCGATCTGCTCAGTCGACATTATGAGCATAGGATTATGTTAGATATATTATGTGGCAAGACAAGTAGGATTTTCCCATGTATCTCCTATTCCCCCTCATGTAGGTATCCCAGAGACCTTGCATTAGCCATTAAAACTTAGGAACATAGACTTTTGGGTGTCTATCTAGCCGTGGAAACTTTGGAGTAACATCTTGATAGGATGGAGGCTAATTAATAACTGTTGCATGAAAAATTGAACCAAGTCTTAGAGGCAACATTGAAAATATGAGAAAAAATAGTGGAGGACTGGACACAATAGAAGAAAATTGAGGTCAAGTTGGACGACCTTAAGCAACAATTGGAGGATTTGTAAGTGGCCATTAATTCCTTCATCTCTGCATTTCTCTGCCACTATGTCTAAGGGAATCTTTGCTAAAATGTTTATGTTAGATTTGAATGTATCTATTTCGGAGGAGAACAATCATGGTATTTTGTCTAGTGCAAACTATTTAAATTTTGTAATGTGCTGCAAGTTTTGTAAGACCGTACAAGTCTTTTGGAGAATGTACACCTCCAAAGACCCTATGTTTTAGAGGCTAGTAAGCAAGCAAGTAGATAAGGAAAATAATAATGTGGAAAAGGCTACAAGTATAGCTAATCTGGAGGAAAATTCTATTTAATCGCTTATTGTACATGCTACAATCCAAGCTCAAATTTTTTATCAATATAAATTTCCATTACAGTAAATGATAATAATAATAATAAATTGGATATTCTTTCTGTTACATTCATTAATGGAATAAGTTTTGAATTGAATTATAGCTGCTTAGATAATGTTTGTGTCGAATTATTTTTCAATGTCATTGTTATCACTTAAACATTAATATGTTTACATGGATAAAAGTCTTTTTTTTTAAATGGTCAGGCCAAGCTTTGGTCCACCCTTTTCATCCAAGAGTGACATTTATCCACACTGTCCAAAACGTGACATTTATCCACAGTCACCGTGTTTGGTTTATCTGTTTAGGACTGTTTCTGCACTGTTCCCACCCGCTACTCACCATGTTACACTAAAAAATGTCACCTTGACTACTTACAGTTAGTATGGCTCAAAATCAACAGTCATGCTACCCTCTTAGGCAAGTCTTATGCCTCTGTTATCCATCTCAAACTCAAAGAAGAGAGAAAGTATTGTAAAACTATGTTTATCTCTGGGGTCGCAGGTTCTCTCTAGCCTTACCTGCGGGGACGCAGGCTATGTTCACAAGAACTGCGTCCATGGACGCTCTGTATATCAAAGGACAGGTGCGTCCTCCTGTAAAAGGCAAAATGCGCGAGTTTCATCTTAAAAAAGTTACTTGTGGTTACTTCTAGAACCTTCTAGAGGTCGGTTTGATGAAATGGATGCGCCTCCAGTTGGTTCATGTATCTCTATTAAGAGGGGACTTATCCCATCAATAAGGGAGCTATCCCACCCATAGAGGGGGATGATCCCATTGATAGTGGACCTGAATAACCTCTTTACAGCACTATAAAAGAAGGCATTGAGCCAAGAGGAAGGGGGCTGAAGCTATACATTTTCTTTGGGTAAATGCTGCAGAATTTAGGTCTTCCATTAGAACCTTTGTGAGGAGAGATTGTCTTCACATGATTCTACTTGGAAGAGGGTGAGCTTTGTCAAAGTAGAGGAAAACACTTGATGGACCCTGGGAGGAACTTGCACAACACCAAGGCCAGGTTGTAAGAGTTTCTTTGTTTCGTTATTAATACAAACTGGTTTATTTTTCTCAATAGCTTGTGTTAATGAGTTATTTCATGTGTTCCTTGGTCTGCATGTTGAATGTATATTTTATTATATGAAATACAAGTGCTCGGTAATTGTTTGATTGTTTGTGGTTGCAGGAATTGACTTAAAGGAGGAGCTCATCCGGATTGGCAAGGACGAACTACAACAATAGCGTTTTGGAATAAGGTAAGCCTAAACACTTGTACTTTTCATATCATAAAAGGTATATTTAGAGAAAGATCATTCCATTTTGTCTTGTTTGTCGCTAGAGAGTGTAAACTCCTAGGGAGGTCAGTTGTGTCAGCCCAAATGACTTTTTCCGCCACGACAAATTGGCGACTCCGCTGGGGAATCCATTAATGGACAAGTCTTTTCCTTTATATGAACTTTGCCTTGTGAAAATCATTTTTATTTTCTGGTTTTTGACTGTGAGAAATAGTATTTGGGTGGTTTAGCTGTAAATTTAGTTGGCTTTAGTTTTTCTTCCTTTTTCCAGAAGGACGCAGTCTCTGTGTGTTTTACAGTGCGTCTTTGGACGCATTGTTCTTTACTAAACAGTGCGGGGCCGCACCTGTGACAACGGGTGGCCTGCGTCTTCCTGTAAAACTGTGTTCTGCACAGTGCGTCCTTGGACGCGCTGTTGTCGACTGCACAGTGCGGGGCCGCACCTGTGACAACGGGTGGCCTGCGTCTTCCAGTAAAAGTCAAGAAAATTCCATTTTTTGCTTTAGATTACTTTTAGTTTTTGTTTTTCTTTAGGATTTCCTGCCCAGATCCTTTAGTACCCGGTCAAGAATTCTCACCTGAACTGATTTTGTGAGTTTTGAGTGTTTTAGTGGATTTCAACGAAGTTTAGACCTAGGGTTTGATTTTTCAATAGGTTCTGTAGTGACTTTGAGTTTAGAAAGTTGTCCAGCCTTAGATATCTCTGGTTAGTCAACCTTCTTAGAAGTCGAGCCTATCGTAAAGTCTCCTTGTTTGAGCAACTTGTCATTTGAGTTGTTTTTAGGTCAAATTTCGCATTGCTTGTTATTAAAGTATTGATTTCCATTTTCAAAAAGAACAAAAAGATTAGAATTTTGTTTTGACTAGTTTTTGGTTCTGCGATAAGCTAGTCCTTGATTCATTCGCAATCAAGTAAAACACCTTAGAATAATCATTGTTAGTTTTGGCCTTGTTAGGATTACTTAGAATAAATTTATTTTTAGCTTGCTTATGAGTTCATTTTCATAGATTTTGATAGTTGTCAAAGATTGCTTTTTTGTTATATTAGTTCCATTTGCTTTATTAAAAGAAAAAATACAAAAATATCTTCTTAAGAGTCTTGTTTCAAGTAGCCTTTTGTTTTTCAAAGAAGAAAAGAGTTTTTTCATGTATGTAAAGAGAAGTTATGTTTTTATGCTTGGAAAAGAAAATCGAATAGTTTCTTTGATTGTCTTTAATTAAGAAGTTGCTTTTATAAAGATTGCATTCTCTCAACTTTTTAGTTAAAACAATTCATCGAAAAAACAAAAGTAGTGGATAAATCATCTTAGGTGCATTTTGTAGTGATTTCGAGTCGAGTCAACACACCACTAGTTTCACTTCCATCACCTTTTGACTTAAAGAACAACCTTAAAAGTAACGCTTAAATTAAAATTGATCTAGTAACTTTTATTTTCTAGGGCTCTGAAGCACCAACATAGCTTAGGCTAGGGTCTTGGAGTAGGTGAGTACTTAACTCTCCAGGACTACAAAACCAAACAGTTAGTCTATCTTGAGTAGAACAAATCCAATTGTTTCAGTTACATTCTGGGAAAGCTCCTCTTAAAGGAGAAGCACGAGCTCGTGTCCGAACCAGTGAGGGGATCATTCCTCCCTCGTTGGGAACGACGCCAGTCAGTACGTATTAAAAACGGTAAACCTCGGATTAACCATTGTCGAGGAGCCAGGGGTCACTTATCGGTAAACCTTGGATTACTGTCAAGGAGCCGGTAAGGGGATTGGAGCTTGTTACTCTGCCCTTGCGTGCTGTGTCGGAGTTTAGACTGTTCCCCCAGGTGTAATTGTTGTGATTGGTAACCTTAGTGGCCATAATATCTAGGATTCTACCCAAGGTGACGGTGGAGGGAAGGTCCCACTGTACCTGGAGCAGACGTCGGCTATACTCACTTGGATTTTCTGGGGGTACGCTTCACTTCGAGACGGTTAAAGTGGAGGTACTTGGTCCAGTCTATTCATTAAACAGGTTGTCGGCGTAACTGTTCCACCCGCCATTTCTGTACTGAATCCTGCGAGGTTGGGCCTAATCACCAACTAGCGCTTTTGGTCCGGAAGATACTGTTTGTGTGTGCTTTGACACTCTAGATTATTTAGGCGTATGCTTCAAATTTGTTTGGTTCTTTAGAAGACTTAGGTGGTTTGATTTGCAATTTTTTACTTTGTTTTCGTGTGTTGTAATTAAAATCATTAATTGTGGCGGAATTACCGAGACGGTCCCGTCGAATTGGGGGCCAGTCTCCTGAGATTGTCACCGGACTAGATTTGTTAAGAAAACTCCGTCAATCGCGGAGTGAATCTCCTGAAGATATTCCGGGTCAGTTAGAAGGTTTAAAGGTCCTTGTATCACCTAGTGGCAGTAAAGTAGATTCACCAGAAGAAGGAGAGTTTGCCTTGGTAGTCCATCAAGATTACCAAAGTTTAGAAACAGGTTACAATCCCGAAGCTGTTACAGTTTCCGAGCTTGCTGGTAGTTTTTCATCTGCCAGTGAAACAGGCGAAGAACCTGAAATTTCCGAACCTGTTACTCCAACTCCTAGTGTTCCTGGTTCACCAAAAATAGAAAGAATTGTCACCGAAAATCTTCCTGTTGGGTTAATTGCTATAGAAGAACTTTTTCCAGAGGAAGAAATAGGCGTTTCTGATTCTGAAGATATAATTACCCTTGATTTGAGGGAGCGTGAATCCATCTTTTACAGTCCTCCTAGAAGTGAACCTTGGTACCTTGCTTTAACCAATTTATTGGACAACTCAGTAGGTTTTTCTACACCTCGTACTCCCTTTCCACCCGGAGGAATTCATAATCCCTTAGATATGTCTGGTCCGTCATCTGTGTTTTCACAAAGTCCTGAATCATTTTTACATGATGGTCCTTCTGTTCCTGCTGGGTATCAGTCAATTTCTGGTACTTTTTCGGGAGCATCTCCTAGACCCGTTGAATATGGGTTATTCGTTGGAAATAGTGGTACCGTTCCATTGAGTGTAGGTGAAGTTTATATGATGTCAGGTTCAAATCCCGTTAACCAACCTCAAGGTGGCCAATTACCGCCTGGGGGGCAACCTTCGTTAATGCCTGGGGGGCAACCTCAAGGTACTTCATTTGCGTCTGGGGGGCAACCTCAAGGGTATCAACCCCAAGGGTATCAACCCCAGCCTCAATATGTACCCCAAAGTCAACCTCAGTACCAATATCAACCTCAAGGATGGCAACCTCAAGGATGGCAACCTCAAGGGTATCAACCTCAAGGGTATCAACCCCAAGGGTATCAACCCCAAGATTATCAACCTCAAGGCTGGCAACCTCAAGGTCAAGGTCAACCCCAGTATTCGTATTTACCTCAAGGTTATCAACCTACGGGTCAATACCCTGGTCAAAGTTATCAACCACCTCAAGGGCAACCATATGGGACTGCACCTTACAGTTATCAACCCTATCCTCAATACGGCTATGGATCTCAGTATCCTCAACCTGTTACGAGTCAATACCCTGGATTGTTAACATGAGATCCTTCACAGGGTCAACAGATGTTGCAGCCAAGTATACAGTCGGCACCTCAAGTAGGACAACCTGCAGTTCCTGGTCCATCCCAGCCACCGCAAACTGTCCAATCAAGTGTTCAGACCCCTGTAACTTCGGTAGTTACTCAGCCGCCAATTGCACCTGGTACTCCACCTCACACGGCTGCAGCAACTACCGCTACATCTACCATAGCTACTTCTGGAGTATCGGCAGCTCCGGTTTCTACAGTCCCTGTAACCACTCCTCAGACATCTGTACCGTTGTCTGGATCTACGGTCCAAACCACAGTCCAAATGCCTGTAGGCCCGCCTGGTACAAGTACGGTTGTTACTTCTCAACCTCAATTTGTTCAACCTCCGTACCAGGGACCGTATCAACCTGGGATCCTCTCCAGACTTACCTTCAAACTTAGGTATATCGCTGGGCAACTTATTTGGCATTGGCGGCCAGTACTGTTGATATTGAATTGGATCATTTGTTAGGCGCGTCAAGTCGGGTAAATCTAAAGTTGCAATAAACGGTAACTGACGGTTAGGATCTCTAAAATTTTGAGTCACAAGACCAGCCCCAGGAGGAGGATATCCAGGATAACTAGGGACAGGAGTAGCATTTGGGATATTATATCCTCCTGGAAAACCAGGATTAACCGGACCATACTGGGGTTGTTGAGGTGGATTATAAGTGTACCCAGGATACGGTTGATACGGGTAAGCCGGTTGTTGGGCAGCTTGCCCAGGTTGATACGGTCCCTGGTACGGAGGTTGAACAAATTGAGGTTGAGAAGTAACAACCGTACTTGTACCAGGCGGGCCTACAGGCATTTGGACTGTGGTTTGGACCGTAGATCCAGACAACGGTACAGATGTCTGAGGAGTGGTTACAGGGACTGTAGAAACCGGAGCTGCCGATACTCCAGAAGTAGCTATGGTAGATGTAGCGGTAGTTGCTGCAGCCGTGTGAGGTGGAGTACCAGGTGCAATTGGCGGCTGAGTAACTACCGAAGTTACAGGGGTCTGAACACTTGATTGGACAGTTTGCGGTGGCTGGGATGGACCAGGAACTGCAGGTTGTCCTACTTGAGGTGCCGACTGTATACTTGGCTGCAACATCTATTGACCCTGTGAAGGATCCCATGTTAACAATCCAGGGTATTGACTCGTAACAGGTTGAGGATACTGAGATCCATAGCCGTATTGAGGATAGGGTTGATAACTGTAAGGTGCAGTCCCATATGGTTGCCCTTGAGGTGGTTGATAACTTTGACCAGGGTATTGACCCGTAGGTTGATAACCTTGAGGTAAATACGAATACTGGGGTTGACCTTGACCTTGAGGTTGCCAGCCTTGAGGTTGATAATCTTGGGGTTGATACCCTTGGGGTTGATACCCTTGAGGTTGATACCCTTGCGTATATCATCCTTGCGGTTGATTATTTTACTAAGTGGGCCGAAGCGATATACCTAAGTTTGAAGGTAAGTCTGGAGAGGATCCATCCAATCACGTGATGACTTACCACCTCTGGTGTGCATCAAACTCCATCTCAGATGATTCCATCCGCTTACGTCTTTTCCAGCGTACACTCATTGGTCTCGCGGCCAAGTGGTACATTGAGTTGCCACGGGCCTCTTTTTACAACTTTAGCCAGTTAGCTACTTCGTTCTTAACTCATTTTCAGTTACCAGTCAGGTATGATAATGGTACGGAATTATTGACTTCGCTAAAACAATCGACATCCACGTACATTTCTGATCACATCCATGAGTGGAGACGTCGAAGAAGATTAGTAAAAGTTTTTATTCCGGACCAAATATTAGCTGAATGGTTTGTAAAATCATTACTACCACGAATTACTGAAGATGTAGCTAAGGCCGGAGTAGTTACTGAGGAGCAAGTCATTGCTCAAGCACAGTACCTTGACTTAGTTTATACTCAGTCGGGTACGTTACACGAGAAAATACCGGATCTTCCCAAGTCAAACCAAATCGCTGCTGCTCCTTCGGGATCTCATGCCGCTGATGGTATGATTGGTATCGTGACTACAAAGAGCAAGAAGAAGTCTTCCAAGGCTTCAACTACTCCAATTATCACTTTGCCTGATTCTCCGACAGGAGAGTCTTCTCCCGAAATGACTGCCGACATTCACGCCGTAGAGTCATCTACGGCCAAACCAAAAAACGGTGGAAAGAAGAAAGGGAAGAAGAAGACCAAAGCAGATAAGGCTCCAAAGGAGAAAGTAGAAAAATCGGAAACCAATGACGAAAAACGCAAACCTCGTTATCCTTGTCTCATTTGTGAAGAAGATCATTTTACGAGAGACTGCCCTCATCGGGCCGAGGTAGTGAAAATCGTTAAAGGTTCTCCCACTCCTGCTGTGTTAAAGAATCCATTTCCCGAGCAGGAAAATAAGATGATAGGTTCTTCTTCAAATGCCAGTGAAGAACCCATTTTGATGATGTCTCATGTCAGGATTGCGACTCGATCGCAAGATTATGGTAGTAAGGCTCCTGTTGATGGTAAAGAAGCAGAATCTTCTAACTCTAACCCATCAACCTCAACTCCTGGTTCCGATCCACTACAGATCGAGAAACCTAACCCAGACTTAATGATTAAGCCGCCCGCCAAGGGTGTACTTCGAAGGTCTGCTTTCAATCCACATGCGAGAGCAGCCCAGAATTACAATATTGTTGAAGACTTAGCTGTTTCACCTTCAGCAATGTCGGCACTCGAAGTGCTGCAATCATGTCTAGCGCAACGAAAGTTGTTTTTGTCGGCTATTGGAGCTGTTGATGTTCAGGACCCGAACCTCATGATCTTTGATCTAGAAATTAGTACACCGCGTCTCCCCCATCAAATGGCTTTCCAAATCCCAGTGATAGTCAAAAACAGGCCTATTCACCGGACTGTGATTGATGAGGGAGCTTCTACGTGTATTATGTCAATTCAATGTTGGAGATCGCTTGGTTCTCCTTCATTGAACCAATCCCCCACCATCCTTAAGGCCTTTGATGGCCGTGGGTTCCGTCCGTTTGGTATTCTACAAGAATTGCCTATAGGGGTCGAAGGTAAAACCGTGAATCTGGATGTGGAAGTGGTTGATGCCCCTCTAGATTACAACCTTCTTTTGGGTCGAAGTTGGTCATATGCTATGACAGCGGTCGTTTCATCGGTCTTCAGAGTCATTAAATTTCCACATAACGGTAAGATCGTGACTATTGACCAGCTGACATACTTTTCATCCGACCCATCCTCTTCTGAAACTATCCAACATGTTGGTAAAATGTCAATCCCTTACAAGGACATTGGTGTAGGTTTAGTCAAAGATTCCGGTTTGCTGGGAACTTTTCCTCTCCCTCCACTCAATGTAGATCCTTCATTTGCAACGATTCATATGATCACGTCAGAAAACATTATTCACGCTGATCCTTGGTATGTTCCCTCTGACTCTGAGCTAGATTCATTCGGTGATGTTATGCCGTTAAGTCCATATGAAATTGCCTATGAAGCTCTTATGTCTTTTACTGATTTTTCTTCAACCAAACCCGACCAAATGAATGTGGTCAGTGAAGAGTCACTTTTCACATCGCCTTTAGAACGGATAACATTTCCCGAAGAAGTCTCATCTGACGAACGACTTCGAGAAATCCTCAGTGTAGATGATCTACCATGGGAAGATCTCCATCACAGATCTTCGTTTTTACCTAAGGGTGATGCATTTGAAAATGATTTTTCATCTATCTTTACCGCTGCTTATGTCAAAGACGCTCAGGATCCAACGAAACATTCTGATTCTGAGCTGAATTTAGGGAATATTCCTCGTACTGTTCCCATTGATATATCAGTGAAGCCCGGAATTGAGGAGAACGTTCATATAGGTGCCGCTTGTACTAAAGAAGAAATCCAAACTTACAAGGCCCTATTCCAAGAATTCCGCGACGTGTTTGCCTGGTCCTACGAAGAAATGCCAGGAATCGATCCTGCCATTGTTGTTCATGAAATCAAAACCTACCCGGATGCTAAACCCATTCGGCAACGGTTGCGTCAGATCCACCCTCGAAAAGCAGCTGCAATCAAAGCCGAAGTCGAAAAGCTGTTGAAAGCAGGTTTCATTTATCCGATCCCGTTAACGGATTGGGTATCGAATATCGTTCCCGTCACTAAAAAACAAGGAACAATAAGAATCTGTATCGATTATAGGGATATCAATCGAGCTTGTCCAAAAGACAACTATCCTACGCCTTATATCGATCAAATAATTGATGATTGTGCCGGAAGTGAGATGTTTTCCTTCATGGATGGTTTCTCAGGTTATAATCAAATCAATATTCTACCTGCCGATCAACCAAAAACGGCATTCATTTGTCCATGGGGGACATTTGCTTATTGCAAATTACCTTTTGGCCTTAAGAATGCTGGCGCTACTTTTCAAAGGGCTATGTCTTATGCGTTTCATGACATCAAGCACATTGTGCAGCCCTATCTCGATGATTTGCCGGCTCATTCTTTACGTCGAACCGATCACCTTGTCCATTTACGAGCAATCTTTATGAGGTGTAGGCATTATCGAATTCGGTTGAATCCCCACAAGTGTGTTTTCTGTATAGAAACCGGTCGATTATTGGGGTTTGTTGTTTCCAAAACCGGCATTCGCGTCGATCCCTCGAAAGTCGAGGCTATCATCCAATTGCCTCCTCCTTCGAGTTTGCGCCAACTCCAAAGTTTGCAAGGGAAAGCGAACTTTTTACGCCGATTCATCCCTAACTACGCCGAGGTCACTAAAGGTTTTACACGGTTGTTGAAACAGAACGTACAATTCTTTTGGGACGAGATTGCCCAACAATCTTTTGATGCATTGAAACACGCGTTAACCCATGCACCGTTATTGCATCCTCCCAACTACAACCAGGACTACTTCTTATACCTCGCCGCTTCGCATTCCACCATTGGAATGGTGTTAGTTCAAAAGGACGAATTCAAGGCAGAGCATGTGATATATTATCTTAGCAGAACCTTAAATCCAACTGAGTTAAAATATTCACATGTGGAGAAATTGGCCCTGGCAGCCGTTCAAGCTGTCCAGCGTTTCCGTCACTACATTCTTCTCCGCAAAACTACTGTTGTTTCAGATTGCAACCCTATGATCTATATATTGACAAAACAACTGCTAGGGGGCAAGTACTCTAAATGGATTGTCATCCTGCAAGAGTTCGACTTGGAATTTGAAAAGTCCAAGTCCAAGAAATCTTTGGTCTTTGCGGAATTGATGTGTGATTTCCCAAGTGCTGACACAGAGACTGTGGCAGAAGAGTCCATTGTGGACGAATCCTTGTTTCTCATTAGCACTGTAGATCCGTGGTATGGGGATATAATCATCTATCTCCAAACCCAAACCTTTCGGCCTGAAGCTTCCAAGGAAGACCGTCGAAAAATTCGGTTTCAATCCCAGCAGTACAGAATTATTGGAGATACGCTTTATCGCCTGGGGGCAGACTTAGTTTTTCGACGTTGTTTAACTCACGAAGAGGCTGAGAGAGTTTTGAATGATTGTCACTCTGGAGCATGTGGCGGTCATATGTCTGGGTATGCCACAGCTCAGAAGGTGTTGCGCGCTGGCTATTTCTGGCCGTCTATGTTTAAAGATTGTATCCTTGCCGTCAGAAAATGCCACAACTGTCAAGTGTTTGATCGCAAGATGCGCGCTCCACCTGCTCCTCTCCACCCTATAATTGCCGCTGGTCCATTCGCCAAATGGGGCATTGACTTTATTACTTGTAACCCTCACTCGGCCGGGGGGCATGCGTATATCATCCTTGCGGTTGATTATTTTACTAAGTGGGCCGAGGCGATGCCTACATTCGACGCGAGCGGCAAGACAGCTGCACTTTTCGTATTCAATCATATCATAACTAGGTTCGGTGTCCCACAGGCAATCATTACTGACCATGGGAGCCATTTTCGAAACGTCATGATGACTGAGCTTACAAGCCAGCTTGGTTTGCGCCACGATAGCTCTACACCTTATTATCCGCAAGCCAACGGTTTGGTTGAATCAATCAACAAAGTTCTAGTCGTCATGATTCGACGGATCATTGGTATCCATCGAACGAATTGGCATAACATGTTATTTTCGGCGCTATGGGCATATCGAACTTCAGTGAAAAATTCAACAGGTTTCACCCCTTTTCAGCTAGTTTATGGCTTAGAAGCTGTGTTACCTATTGAATGCGAAATCCCATCACTTCAAATGGCTGTCGAATTACTTCCAGCTACTTCCGAAGAGGAGAAACGGTTGTTATACTTGGCTAAATTAGATGAGACTCGGCGTGACGCTACTTTAGCTATCGAGACTCACGCAAAACGAATAAAAGCCCAGTACGATAAAAATGTAACTCCTAGAAGTTTTTCAGAAGGAGACCTAGTACTATTATATGATCAAGCAAACGATAAGCTAGGTGCTGGAAAATTCGTTCCCATGTGGCATGGGCCCTACATTGTAAAGCGAAAGCTAGCAAAAGGGGCTTATGAGTTAGTTGATTTTGATGGGGACTCTTTGGGCAAACCCAGAAATGGACTTTACCTAAAGAGGTATTATGCTTAAAATGATGGATGGAGAAATTTTTAGATAGGTTAGATTTCCTTTCTAGCTAGCAAGTGTGTTAGTTCAGTTAGTGTAGTTAGTTTAGCAAGTGTGGTTTTCGTCATTATCCTGGCTTATTTTGGTTTTACTCTTGATATTGTAGATGTCGACGCCTCTCCAAACATACATTGGATTTGCTGATGGTGCTTGTCGTAGTACACGGAATATCTCTTCCGCAGCTTGGGTTATCTATTCACCCTCTGACGAGTTAGTTTCTATGCGTGGAGTAAGCCTCGGTCAAACAACGAATAACATTGCAGAATACAGTGCAGTGGTTGAATTATTATCCGAATCTATTTCATTTGGAATTCGACGTTTGATTGTGAGGTTAGATTCTGAACTTGTTGTATTACAGCTTAATAGAATTTATGCCATTAGAAATCCTGTGTTGTTAAGGTTGTTTTTGAGAGTGCGTCTCTTGGAACGTGAATTTGACTACATTGAATATCAACACATTCCAAGGTCCCTGAATACATTAGCAGATGCAATTGCTTCTCGAGTGTTGGACAGACATTTATAATAATCATGCAAGTAAATTTAAAGACATTTCATCATACATGTTAAACAAGATAAGCCGGTAATAGTGATATATAGATAGAAGTGTGTCCAAAAAATATATACATCGTCTTCGATCATAGGTTTAACACACCTTATGATCGGCAAAATGATAGTACAAAAAGTCAAAAATGTCACATGTGACTACAAAGAGTGACTAGTCAATCACTGGTGGTGCTCTGTATACGATATCACTGCGCGGGCTACCTTGCGCAAAAATCTCCTAAACGGCCCAGGAACCGCAACCACAAAACGTTGAAGCCTGATAGGAATGTCGTCCATAGAAGTCTCAGGTATGCCTACCGTAAGACGATCTAGGTCATGCTCCAACTCAGCTAATACGTCCGCACTCGCGTCCTGTGGGGCCGGTGCCGGTGCAGCTGGATGTCGTCTGTCGTAAGGCCGGAGATTGGCTGGACGCTCTAGTCCAACATCTGCATTTTAAAATTTTACTGTTAGTTTGAGACGATATATATATAAAAAGAAAAATAAAAAAATACATGAACTAGGAAAATCGTGAAAATGAAAGTACCTCTGTCATCCCATTGTTCTCCTTGTGGAAGAACCATGTCCGGATCACCTCTGAAATCCATTCCGGCATATGGAAAGTCTTGTATCACAAAAAGCTGGCCCTCTAGCCAGTTGAAGTAACTGTCCGAGAATCGAACCACTGTAGCTCCCTCGTCAGGATGCCGGGCCATCACCGCAACCCATCGAACCAGCTTTGGCTCCCGAGGACCCAAGTCATCAACAGTGAGTTGCTGAGGGATCAGCATAGGAACTCTCTCCAAGGCAAAGCTCACGACTATAGGCCCATATCCAAAGGTCTTAAGTCGCCCGTTCTTTGCCTTGGTCAGTTGGCTCTTCATGTGAGCCGACACAGCTTCGCACCAGTTGAAGATGGTGCCTTGGTAACAGTCAACTGCCATCCGCATTTGGGATCCAGAAGCAATGTGCAAGGCGGCCGCGCCACAAATCCTGGTAACTGTAAACGCAATAGTTCTAAGTTCCGCCAAAGCGATGTGTTTTATCTCCACACCCTTCTTATGGCGAGTCCCACGTCTGCACCACTCCTCGCGGAGATCCTCAAGGGATTGGCCACCCGGCCGGGTCCCCGCGAGGTTGAGTTGCTCACCTCTGTTTGGCAAGCCAGTAAGAAAGTATACATCGGCGGGCTCTATCTCGAGCTGGTGCCCTCCAATGTAGAAACATTGATCCTGAACGTTCCATCGCTGAACAAGCCATTCCAAAAATCTTACCTGGCCCCTCATGCCCGGTATGGTCCAATACTTATACAATCCACATGTTCGTAAAGCATCCAATGAGGGCTGGTGGTTAATTGCAGCCTCATCGTCGTCTACGTGCTCTCTCTCTCTCCAGTCTAGCATGTTTGAAGCCCTGCACACCAATAGAAACAATTAGAAATCAATTTGACTCATTTTGGTGGTTTTTTGACAAGTTTTGGGTTTTGAAATCCGCCCTCGGCGGAGGACGCACCCCGTCTTTTCAGCACAGGGCGTCCGGACGCAGCTTGCCTGAAGGCGGGCTGCGTCCCCCGACCTTTTTCCCGTGTGGGAAAAAGTCGGGGACGCAGGTCACCCGAAGGGCACCTGCGTCCGCCGAAAGGCGCATTTTAAACCTAAAAGCCTTCCAAAAAATGAAACTGGGACAAAAAACAAGAAACTAAACAGATAGAAATGAAGAGGGGGATGTGTAAAATACCTCGGTGAAGCGGCGTTCGATTCCGACGGTCAGATTTTCCGCAGCAACCACGGGAAGTTTTCTTGCCAAAAGCTCCTTTTTCAAACTCCAAAGTCAAACGGTAAAAATGACATGGTAAAAGGTCTTTTTATAGGTTTTTTGGATGAATTAGTTCATTTTTTACCATGAAAAGATGTTTTTCGATGAATTTTCGCCTATTTTAAGCAGGTATGAGTAATGTGTCGCTTTTGTGCAGGACAAAGGGATTTCAAGGGAAGTTGTAATTTTCACAAATTAAACTATCAGAGTCATCTTTTAAGCCCTTTTCTGACTCCGTAAAACATGAAAAGATCGCCGAGTGTTTCTTTTTCACTCGTTAAAATGGAATTAAAAGACGGTCCTCTTTTAGCTTTTTTCTGACCGTAAAAACAGGAAAAGATTGCCGGGTTTTTGTCGTTTCAAACTCGATAAGGAACTAAAACGACGTGTCTTTGGTCGCTTTTTACTTTTCAGGTCAATGACACTATTATGAGAGTACTCCTTGGTCGCAAGATCAAGCGGTTCCCCCAGGTATTATTTTATACTTTTTCGGGCTTGAGGGACACAAATTTACGAAAAAGTTCAACGTGGAGTTTCCTTAAGTTTTTCAGACTCTCTAAAATTGAAAAACACCGAGTTTCTCCTATACTGGACTCGTTAAACTTTTACAGTAAAGGACCTGTTCAATTACAAACAGGAACGAACCACTCCTTCCTAGGGTTCGAATTTAAACTAGGTTGGACTCGTCCGAAGGATGAGCTTATAACCAAGCATATGTTATCCTCCTCAAGCTTGTTAAAAATAAAGAGGTACTTGCCAGAAATGGTGGGGGAAAAGAGAGAAGAATAAACCTATTTGTCACCTTTTGTCTCAAACGAAACTTTATTATCACTCTTGAACACGACACTTTTTGCATTTCACCTGGGTTGGGAAATCTTCTACCTCACAGTTGACTTTGAAAATCTTTAACCGGGTTCAGGGATTAACTTTGAGTTATTCGTCACCAAACCATTTGTTGTGTCGTTATGTGTTCAAGAGGTCTGCGAGCAAAACTTTCATCTGCAAAATACTTATCATCCATTTGACCATCCCTGAGTCAGTCCTTACAGCAACATTTCTTCAACTTGAACAATGATTTCGTGTTGCGGGCTTGCCTGCAACGAGTCGCTTTCTATCGACATCAACACATTATCTAGAAAGATGACTTAGGAATCGACAGTACCTTGGAGTCTGCATGCATCAATGGCAGGTTTCTCGCCTTTGACGACAGTTTACATCATTGACTTTCGATCAAAGGATTCCGTGAAGTGTTCGACATCAAAGCATCTATTCACATTTCACGGGTTGTACTTGGTACTTTGAGAACCATTGACATTACTGGTGGTCTCTCTCACACTTGTTAACAGTTCACATCATCGACTGGTAATCAAGTGGTTTCTAACATGTTCGACATCAAATCATTTAATCACATGTTTAGAATCGTACCAATTCGGGAAATAGAAGTGAAGACCCTGGATCTAGTTTCTACCATCCAGGCTGCGAGGAGTTTTGTATTCATTATCTATGTAGACTAATCATAAACAGATGGCTGCGTCCATACTGTGTCTACAAAAGTCTATAAAAATGATGTACCGCAAGATCATTCCTGTATCAGAATAGTTCCATTAGTTAAAGTTTTGAATCTGAGTATGGGAATGCCTACCTCAGTGATGATATAATCTTATACATGTATTTTGTGTTGAAAATTGCAGGTTCCAACCAGGGCATCCACAAGTCAATCCTTGAAATGATAAAGCGCTTCACCCTTCCTAGAATTATAAAACACCCATCTATTCCAGGCTTCGCACTTTAGGGGGCAATCTGTTACACTAAAAAATGTCACCTTGACTACTTACAGTTAGTATGGCTCAAAATCAACAGTCATGCTACCCTCTTAGGCAAGTCTTATGCCTCTGTTATCCATCTCAAACTCAAAGAAGAGAGAAAGTATTGTAAAACTATGTTTATCTCTGGGGTCGCAGGTTCTCTCTAGCCTTACCTGCGGGGACGCAGGCTATGTTCACAAGAACTGCGTCCATGGACGCTCTGTATATCAAAGGACAGGTGCGTCCTCCTGTAAAAGGCAAAATGCGCGAGTTTCATCTTAAAAAAGTTACTTGTGGTTACTTCTAGAACCTTCTAGAGGTCGGTTTGATGAAATGGATGCGCCTCCAGTTGGTTCATGTATCTCTATTAAGAGGGGACTTATCCCATCAATAAGGGAGCTATCCCACCCATAGAGGGGGATGATCCCATTGATAGTGGACCTGAATAACCTCTTTACAGCACTATAAAAGAAGGCATTGAGCCAAGAGGAAGGGGGCTGAAGCTATACATTTTCTTTGGGTAAATGCTGCAGAATTTAGGTCTTCCATTAGAACCTTTGTGAGGAGAGATTGTCTTCACATGATTCTACTTGGAAGAGGGTGAGCTTTGTCAAAGTAGAGGAAAACACTTGATGGACCCTGGGAGGAACTTGCACAACACCAAGGCCAGGTTGTAAGAGTTTCTTTGTTTCGTTATTAATACAAACTGGTTTATTTTTCTCAATAGCTTGTGTTAATGAGTTATTTCATGTGTTCCTTGGTCTGCATGTTGAATGTATATTTTATTATATGAAATACAAGTGCTCGGTAATTGTTTGATTGTTTGTGGTTGCAGGAATTGACTTAAAGGAGGAGCTCATCCGGATTGGCAAGGACGAACTACAACAATAGCGTTTTGGAATAAGGTAAGCCTAAACACTTGTACTTTTCATATCATAAAAGGTATATTTAGAGAAAGATCATTCCATTTTGTCTTGTTTGTCGCTAGAGAGTGTAAACTCCTAGGGAGGTCAGTTGTGTCAGCCCAAATGACTTTTTCCGCCACGACACACCACCATTTTCTCCCACGACTCTGAGAAAGGTTGTCGTCAGACGTTCGTATTCTTCAAAACCCATCTCACTAGCTTCCTATTCGTCTCCATGTCACACTACCTTGCATTTAACGACCAACATGAGTTGTACTGCATGCAATCAGTCACACATTTGTAGTTATTCAATTGAAAATATGGTAACTAAAGGTGCAATGATTTTCTTGCTGGTTTTTAAAATTCAAGGAGATCTCCCATTGTCAGATCACCAAAAAATTCGGCGATTCACACATATGAAAGATTTTTTAAATCT
Source organism: Pinus tabuliformis (assembly GCA_031772625.1). Lineage (NCBI taxonomy): Eukaryota > Viridiplantae > Streptophyta > Pinopsida > Pinales > Pinaceae > Pinus > Pinus tabuliformis. The sequence continues at coordinate 618,394,773 of CM062809.1, forward strand.
TGAAAAGAATGTAACTCCCAAATTTATTTCGAGAACAACTACGAACATTAACAAATCAGCATGTTCAAGAATATTTTATATATATATATATATATATCATAAAAAAAAAAAAAAAATAGGGTTAAAATGTTTATTTGGTTTTATATTTAGTCTATTTAGCATTTAAGAATACACTTTAAACAATGAAAATTAACACATTGTATTTTGCACTCTAAATAAGTTTGCAGTGAAGAAATTTGATCCCTCTTGGCTCATGTTAGATCCATACTTAAGATGGATCTATGCTGGGTTAGGCATTATCATGTGAATTCAGTTCAAAAGAGTTGCAAAATTGGTCTCACAGGTTGTTGGCACACAACATGTATACAAATTCCCTTAGTAGTCTCTTGTGATTATCATCTCTCTTATGTAGTTGAGCAACAATTAGTAAAGGAGGAAGGCTAAGCTATATCATGGCATGGAGCTTTAATTTTGGAAATTCCCACTCCTCTATCTTCTTTCAATCTGCTCAGTCGACATTATGAGCATAGGATTATGTTAGATATATATGATTTTCCTATGTATCTCCTATTCCCCCTCATGTAGGTTTCCTAGCGACCTTGCATTAGCCATTGAAACTTGGGAACATAGACTTTTGGGTGTCTATTTGGCCATGGAAACTTTGGAGTAGCATCTTGATAGGATGGAGGCTAATCAATAACTATTGCATAAAAAATTGAACCAAGTCTTAGAGGCAACATTGAAAACATTAGAAAAAATAGTGGAGGACTAGACATAATAGAAGAAAATTGAGGACAAGTTGGACGCCCTTAAGCAACAATTGGAGGATTTGCAAGTGGCCATCAATTCCTTCATCTCTGCATTTCTCTGCTAGTATGTCTAAGGGAAGCTCTGGCAAAATGTTTATGTTAGATTTGAATGTATCTCTTTCGGAGGAGAACAATCATGGTATCTTGTCTAGTGCAAACTATTTAAATTTTGTAATGTGCTATAAGTTTTGTAAGACCTTATAGGTCTTTTGGAGAATGTACACCTCCAAAGAACCTATGTTTTAGAGGCTAGTAAGCAAGCAAGTAGATAAGGAAATAATTATGTGGAAAAGGCTAGAAGTATAACTGGCCTCGAGGAAAATCATATGTAATGACCTATTATACATGCTACAATCCAAGCTCACAATTTTGATCAGTATAAATTCTCATTACAGTAAAATAATAATAATAATAGATTGCATATTATTTATCTTATATTCATTAATGGAATAAGTTTTGAATTGACTTATAGCTACTTAGATAATGTTTGTGTCAAATTATTTTTCAATATCATTATCATCACTTAAACATTAATATTTTTTACGTCAATAGAGGTCTTTTTTTTTCAATGGTCAGGCCAAGTTTTGGTCTACCTTTTCATCTAAGAGTGATCTTAATCCACACTGTCCAAAAGGTGACATCGTCCACAGTCATCATGTTTGGTTTATCTGTTCAGGATCGTTTCTGCATCGTTCCCACCCACCACTCACCACCATTTTCTCCCACGACTCTGAGAAAGGCTATTGTTGGACGTCCATATTTTTCAAACCCATCTCACTAGCTTTGTATTCATCTCCATGTCACGCTACCTTGCATTTAACAACCAATATGAGTTGTACTCCATGCAATTAATCAGGCATTTGTAGTTATTCAATTGAAAATATTGTAACTAAAGATACAATGATTTTGTTGCTGGTTTTTAAAATTTAGGGAGATCTCCCCATGTCGGATCTCCAAAAATTTCTCAGGTGAACGAACATTCGGCGATTTGCAGATATGAAATATTTTTTAAACCTTGAAAATAATGTAACTCTCGAATTTATTTCGAGAACAACTACATGCATTAACAGTTCAACATGTTTAGGAAGATATTATGAAGCTGTAAAATCAAATACCCCTCTTTGCCTTAAGGATGATCCTCCAATGGGAGAGAAAAATATATAAATATATGAAGCAAAGGATGCTTCAACAGAAGGAAGGTAAGAAAAATATATAAAGGTATGAAGCAAAGGATGCTTCAATAGAAGGAAGGTAAAGAAAAGGAAAAGATGCTTCCAAACATGATGCATAAAGCGTGAACATGTACAAATCAGAACCTCGACTCATTTCTAAGAAGAGCTTGTCACTATTTTTCCCCTTTCCCCGACCTCGTTGTCAACAATGATTTGCTTATATTTCCTAGCCATAATGCACATATTTTAAGATTTGTATATGCAAATATTTTTGGAGATCACACAGATTGTACCCAATGCAATGGACAGGGGAAGAAGAAAAGGATCCTCCCTGCAAGAGCAGTAGCTCTGGATAACAGAGGAGTGAAGTTCGTTGCATACACTGGGCCACTTAACAAAATTCATTTCGATCACAAAGCCTGGACGTTTTACTTACCCAAAATTGAAATCATCGAAAGAACAGACGTTGTTATGATAAATTTGGTGGCATTCCAGTTATTCGGTCGTGAAGGCCAAACCAAACTGATAAAGTGTTATGTGGAATTGATGAACTGTTAAAAATGGAAGACAAAACTGAAACACTGAAACTAGCATCTCATAGGTGAGCAAGCTGCCCCTAGAGACTGCTTGGGCAGTACCACACCCCTTCATTAATCATGGAATCAAAACATATAGGTTTAGACCAATTTAGGTTGGTCAAAACTATCTCCTAGAAAATACAAACTAATTGTAATCTAGGACACACACACAACTGTGAATCTTATTTCTTAGGAATTTTGTAAATACTTGTCAATCTGCCAATGATTTCCAAAAAAAAAAGAAAAAAGAATTAAAAATGAAAAGAGGGTATAAATAAGAAAAAGAGAAAAACAAAAAGATTGAAAAAGAAGAAAAGATTGAACCCCACCAAAAGAAAGAAAAGTAAAAAAAGAATAATACTGAAACTGTTGCAAATCTAAATGCCACTACTCATAGATAGTTTTGCTTCATTGCTGAAAATAAAAGGTTGTGTGCAGCTTGTTCAAAAAGCCTCAATCACTAGCTTTTAGTTTAATCATACAGTGTAATCATGATTAAACTCCTTAAAATTTCTGTGAATTAAGTTAGAGAATAAAGGCTTACCCAACAGTTTAATCTGGGTAAATCACTACTTGGGTAGCAAATAACATTGATCCAACTTTTTAATCTGGATCAATAGGAGAAATAAGGGATAGGTTAGGTAGTTTGTTTCATTATGTATAAAAGAAAATAAAATGGGTCTGCTAGTCTAAGTGCACCCTAGAGGAAAGAATAAAAAATGCTAGTTTAGCTAAGGGTAGGTAGATAACATCATTTGTTAATATTTGCCTATATCATTTTTATCCAAAGTTTGATCTTAGGCTAAAGAGGCAAATATGTGCGCTATGTGGATAAAGTACTTATATGTTTTCATTTTCCCTTTATCCTAAGTCATGAAGTAATAATCAAAAGGTGCAAGTGGGCAAGGTTCTTTGTCATTTATGGTTAATGTGCAATAGTTTGAAAACATCGGGATTTGATCCCGCACATGATCAACGGATCCCATCCATATTTAGCCCCCCCCTCTCCATTCTGCCTTTAATGCCGAGGGGGTCTGAAAAGTTGTTTCACTGGCCGGACCCCATCCCCTACATGTCGCATCCTCGCGATTTCGCAACCCCCCTCACCAAAACCATAAACCGCCCACTACCCCCTCCGGAAACCACTTTCCCTCATCCGCTCTACCACGCCCCACCACGTTTCCTCCACCAATATCCGCCCGCCACATGGCATAACCGTTGGCCTATTAAATTTTTTCCCAGCCAAAATGACTGTTCTGCATTAAATTCAATTTCTCCCAGGTAACTATTTAGGCCTAATGGTCCCAAGCCATTTCAACGGGGCAATTCGCTGCAACATTTAAAACTTGCCGAACCCATCTCTTTCAATTCTTTATTTCCCATTCTGTCGCTCTCTTGAATTCCACTGTTTTTCTGTTATTGTCACTTTTTCATAATGATCTCTCTCAGAGCATTTCCGCGGCCAGATCATGACATAAAACTGATAGCTCCTTTTCATTTTCACCTAACAGTCTGTTATTCAACCATGCTCGGTAAGCTCCTCTGCAAATTCATCATGTTCTCAGTTTTTTTGCAATCATGCCTCCAAAGACCAAGACTCAAGATAAGCCTATTAATCCTTTAATTCCCCCTTCTGTAGATTTAGATCATATACCTTTAGCTGATAGGGATTACAAGATAAATGAAGCCCAATGTGATTGTGATTTTCTTGAGTTATATTGCTGGCTGGAAGATAAACACACAGACAAAACCGATGAAATTGGGCTCTAGGAGTCCAACCTCCCCCATTATATTTTCCCCTTGACATTCCAAGCCCTAGAATTTACCAGAAGGTGTCAAGCTTGCTATGTCCCTGCCCAAAGAGCCATCATTGCCCCTATAGGTGACATTCTCTTCACAATTACAACCAAATCCATTGACCAAATGATGTTGGCCCCCACTGTGGAAAATGCTGCTCCTTTCTCCCTAGAAGCCCTCACCCAGCTTTATCAAAAGCTGGACTTTGCCACCAAATCCAGAATCTTTGAGATTTTCTTGCCAGAGAATGCCCAATTACCCAAAAAGAATCCTCCATATCCTTCTTCCATTTTCCTTGATCAGGCCAAGCAGATTATATCCATGATTTCCTACATTTTAGGCTATTATTTTGATCAGTGGGTAGATGAGCCCATTTTAGGATTCCTCTCCATATTTTCCACAAACAACAAGCCCTCCTTGGTGTTCAACTTCAGTCAATTCTTGGCTGATAGTATTCATGAGCAGTTCATAAAATTTCATATAGAACAGGTGTTCAATTACACCTCAATTTTGGTTTATATGTTCCTCTATTATTAGGCAGAAAAATTCAATTTTGCATTGCAGAAGCTTGATGATGCAAGAAATCAACAACCAATAATATTTTGGACCTCATTGATCATATGAGAACAACATTAATTTACCAATAAGAAGTTCATTGAAGACTTTGTTCATCCATCCATTAACATTCTAAACAGTGCAGTGCAACCCAGGATCAGTGAGGAAATCAAGAGAATTCTGCACTTGACAGATCAGGCAAAGACTAGGGATTGGTATTTATACCAAAATTACATAGAAATCAGGGTGTATGGATGTGAATTGGCACCCTATAAACTCACCAAATACCTCCCAGTGAGGATTTTTTCCCTGGAGTATATTAGACAAATGTTGAATTCAGATGACATCCACTTTGTAGTGGCCAAGAAGAAGTCACAATTTAGGATAAAGACACAGGTGGGCCCATTTGTGTGCAACACGAGGACAACAAGTGAAGAGGCAGATAAAATGATTAAAGAAATTAAGTCCATTCTGAGCTTTACATGGTCTTATGACCCCTGTGGCATCAATTAAAACTCAGAGTGGAGAACAAAAACACTCCTTACATTCATACCTCAAGGCCATAAATAGAGCAGTATGCCAATCAGCTGGAGTGGATAGAAAACACCTTACAGGAAGCTAAAGAAAAACTTGTTTCTACTTCTAGTTTGCAGACTCCTATTCCTCAGGAAAAATCAAGTAAAAGATAGAGGGAGGAAGGGTCATCATCAACAACTGGGAGCGAAGCTAAAGAATTCAGGATCAGCTATAGGAAGATAGCAAAGTTAACTCCTAGAGTAGAATTGGACAAAGAAATTGAAGAGCAGGTTGCCATCATCATCACATATTCACCTCTTGCAACTAGCAAATTCACAAAATCTCCTAATGAACCTTCATCTTCACAAGGTCATAAGGAAACTGAGCTAGAATCACAAAATTTCCAAACAGAAAAAGAAAAGACAATTTTTTATAGGTATAGGGAGAAAAAGCTCAGGAATGAAATTCTAAAAAATAACACCTATAACCAATTTTGGAAGCAGACCTTGAGCTCACAGAGTAGGTTGATGTCAGTATTTGACACAGAGCATGGAAAAATGTAGATGGCCTTTCTTGAGGCCTAGATTCCACAGCCAAAATCAACAACAAATTACAAGAGCACTACTTTCGAATTCAACACAAAGGACATACATCCCATTGATAAAATGGAGATGCACAAGCAAACTGGTGAAATGATATTCTCCACTTTGACTGACACTTCTATGTCACTTTCTAAATTGCATGTTTCTTTTGCAAATCTCTAATCATAGTCGAAAATGGTGAAAGTGTCCTCCTTAGCCAAAGATAACAAGATCAAGTCCTTGGAAGACTTGGTGATTAAGATAGGGTATGACCTTAAAGATGTAAATTCTGTTGAGGAGATTTGTTGGGTCCCTATAATACTAGTGATTACCCCATTACAATTGTAGTTATACCCCTTATTAATATTGTTGTGCCCCTATTTCCCCCATATTGTTATTATTGTGCCCCATAGAATCCCTCTATTGTTATTTTTGTGGCTTTATATTATTATTGTTAGGTCGGCTGGATTATATTGTGACTCCTTAGACTCCTATATATAGAAAGGAGGTTTTGTCATTTGAATCATCCAAGAATTGTTCATTTATGTAATGTAAAGGAGGTTTCCCCCTCGAAGAGGCTGAATTCTAAGGCGTTGATCTATCTTTTCTATCTTTTCTTGAGCTGGTTTCATAACATTTGGTATCAGAGCTTTGGATTCTAGGGTTTCGCTGCTCCAAACAGGTCATCGTGGCATTTTCGCTATAAATTTTTTCTGTGACGTTTCAGAAGTCACAAAAAAAACCCATTTGAGAAGAAATCGCGCTGAACCTTGGGTCCGAATTTCAGAGCTTTTCACGCGATATTTGCGGAGATATGATCTGAGGAAGTTGGTCTTTTTGCAGACTCCTGAATTACATTCAAAACAGGTGACCTGGGGAAAATCGTCATAACTTTCTCTCTGGGGATCGGATTGAAATTTCGTAAGAAGGTACAGAAAGAGGACGGACTGTAGTTTCTTGTATGTATGTTTCAGATTCAAAGGTCAAAACAGTGACTCGTGGCACGTCGTACAAGTTCGCTCTACTGAACTAGTCTATAAGAAAGTCACTGTGGGAGATTTCACATAACTCTTCCTTGGAGAATCCAATTTGGGTCAGACTTGTGGCATTGGAAAGAGGACACAGAGGGCTACTACAGCTCACAAATTCAGAACTAGATGATTGGAAAGTACAGAGATACATCAGAGGCAATATCGAGCTCCTACAAAGTGAAAAAAGGTGTGTAGATTTTCTTAAATTTTTGCTTAAGCTTGGTTTGAAAATTTATTTTGAAGGAATTCAAAGGGCATAGTAGAGCATTATTATCGGTAACTGATGCCCCGAGGAAAGAAAATGCAAACACCTAGTAAGGAACCTGAAAGCTCTAGCATGACTCATGAAGAAGAGGAAGAAATGCTACATGATATATCAAAATTACAAGACCAAGTGCAACAACTGTCCCTTGCACAAAAAGGAACAGAATCTAAGATGGATGGTTTAAAGAAAGATGTAGAAGCTAAGATGGATGGTTTAAAGAAAGGTGTAGAAGCTAAGATGGATGTTTAAAGAAAGGCGTAGAAGCTAAGATGGATGGCATGGAAGCTAAGGTGAATGGCATGGACGCTAAAATTGATGGCATGGATGATAAGATGGAAGAATTGAAGATAAATATGAATAAGTTGCTACAAGAAATGGTCACTAATGGTGAAAGGGTACTAAAGGAAACTCATGATGAGAACAAAAGAAATGTTAATCATGATTCCATAGACTCTAATGTTGGATCGAAGACTCACCATATTCCAAAAATCGATATGAGGAAGTTTGATGGCAAGGATCCCGCCACATGGATATTACAGATGGAGCAATTCTTCGATCTCAATAATGTGCAAAACACACAAAAGGTACGTATGGCAACTTTATATTTGGAACCAAATCAGTTTGTATGGTATCAATGGCTTTGCTCTCGTAAACAATTTATCACTTGGGCAATTTTTACGGAAGAATTGATAGCACATTATGAGGATACAAAAAGCAACACTTTTTTTAGCCAATTGATAAGTCTCAAACAAAAGGGTTCAATAATGGAGCACATTGAGGAGTTCCAAAAATTGAACATAAGGGTAAAAGATATTCCAGAGGAGCATAGGATTGATGTGTTCATAGGGTCTTTAAAGGATAATATCCAACATGATGTTCGCCTTTGGGAACCTGATTCATTAGAGAAGGCATTCAGGTTAGCAAGAAAAATGGAAAGCAAAATTATGGCAACCAGGAAGCATACCACTCACAACTATAAAGACGGAAGTGTTGTTGCCCCTAGTCTTCCACAACCTATAAGGTTGACACCACAACAATTGGAAGAAAAAAGAGCAAAAGGGCTTTGTTACAGTTGTGATAGCAAATACACTAAAGGTCATAAGTGTGCTGAGAAGAAATTATTCTACATAGATTGTGAAGAGGAAGAAGAAAAGGAGCAAGAAAGGTCAAAAGAAGAGGATATACTCCAGGAACAAAGCCTAGATGAAGAACAAATAAATCCGACCATATCTTGTAATGCATTGGCGGGAATTACCACTCCTCAAACCATCAAGATAGAAGGACAAATCAAGAAGAAAAAGGTAATAGTGTTGATTGATTCAGGAAGCACCCACAATTTTATTCATTGTAAGGTAGCAAAAGAATTGAATTGCTTCCTATATCCAGCACCAGAGTGTCAAGTGATGATTGCAAATGGAGGAACAATAAATTGCTCTGGAAAGTGCCATAATATCAAGCTATCCATGGGAGAATATGTATTGACTAGCCCAATGCTTTCCATTCCAATGGGAGGTGCTGATGTTGTACTAGGAGTCCAATGGCTACAATCCTTGGGTACAATAGCTTTTAATTTTCAAGAACTTTTCATCAAATTTTCTTCGGAAGGAAAGGAAGTTGAATTAAGGGGTATTGCAGGGAAACCAGGAAAGATAATCAGCTCTAATGGTATGACAAAGCTTCTAAAAAAGGAGCAAAGAGGTGTAATTGCACAATTATGTTCGCTAGATGTTTCCACATTGGAATCATCTATTTCTCCAGATCTCCAAAAAGTCTTGGACAATCATTCCAAGGTATTTGAGACTCCCAAAGGTCTCCCACCTATGCGTGATCATGATCATGCTATTCATCTGATTCCAGGAAGTGTTCCTCCAAACATCAGGCCGTACAGATATCCCTATGTCCAAAAGAGTGAAATTGAACGTATGGTTGCAGAAATGCTAGAGGCTGGTATAATTCAACCGAGTCAAAGTTCTTTCTCTGCTCCAGTAGTATTGGTGCACAAGAAGGATGGATCATGGCGCATGTGTCCGGATTATAGGGAGCTCAACAAGCTCACTATTAAAGATAAGTTCCCCATTCCTGTCATTGATGAATTACTGGATGAATTGCATGGATCAATTTACTTCACCAAGTTGGATCTTCGTTCAGGATATCATCAAATCAGAATGAAGATTGAAGACATTCCGAAAACAACATTTAGAACTCATGAGGGTCATTATGAATTTTTGGTCATGCCTTTTGGCCTTACCAATGCACCTTCAACATTTCAAGGTTTGATGAATTCAATTTTCAAACCATTCCTTAGAAAATTTGTGTTAGTATTTTTTGATGATATACTAATCTACAGCAAGTCTTGGAAGGATCATGTTGAACATGTTGACAGGGTGCTACAACTATTGGAGGAGAAACAATTATATGCAAAAAGATCCAAATGTTTCTTTGGAGTCCAGGAGGTGGAATATTTGGGTCATATTGTATCTCATGAAGGAGTTAAGGTAGACCCTAGCAAAATTAAAGCCATTAAGGAATGGAAAATCCCCACATCCATAAAGCATCTGCGAGGATTTCTCGGGTTGACAGGGTATTATCGCAAGTTTGTTAAGAATTATGGGAGAATAGCAGCACCTCTAACAACATTATTGAAGAAAGATGCATTTTCATGGACTCCGGAAGCAACAAAGGCCTTTGAACATCTTAAAGAGGCAATGTGCCAAGCACCGGTCTTAGCTACACCGGACTTCACAAAAACCTTTATTGTGGAATGTGATGCTTCAGGAAATGGAATTGGTGTTGTTCTAATGCAAGATGAAAGACCCATTGCTTTTGAAAGTCGTCCAATCAAGGGAAAGTTTTTAAGCAAAGCTATTTATGAGAAGGAAATGTTGGCAATACTCCATGCACTTAAGAAATGGCGACCCTACCTAATGGGAAGACACTTCAAGGTAAAAACGGATCATGATAGCCTTAAATACTTTTTAGAACAAAGATTATCCTCTGAAGAGCAACAAAAGTGGGTCACAAAGATGTTGGGTTATGACTTTGAAATCATCTACAAAAAAGGGAAGCAAAATGTGGTGGCAGATGCACTCTCAAGAAAGGATGAGGATGTGGAAGCATTGTTGTGCGCCATTTCTATTATCCAACCAGATTGGATAAACGAAGCAAGGGAGGAATGGAAGAATGACGAAGAAGTGTGGGCACTTATTCGAAAGTTACAACAAGATTCCAGTACGTCTGATACATTTAGCTGGCAAAATGATTCGTTATGGTACAAAGATCGCTTATACCTCTGTAAGAATTCCCAGCTAAAACAAAAGATTCTTATGGAATTGCACACTTCTCCCTTAGGAGGGCACTCAGGATTTTTAAAAACTTACCACAGGGTTAAGAAGGAATTTTTTTGGGATGGCCTTAAATCAGATATTCAAAAGTTTGTGGCGGAATGTTTGGTTTGCCAACAAAATAAAGTTGAAACAATTAAGACACCGGGTCTATTACAACCTTTATCCATTCCAAGCCAACGTTGGGAGGAGGTTTCAATGGATTTTATCACAGGTTTACCCAAGTCTGAGGGAAAGAGTGTCATCATGGTGGTAGTTGACAGACTTACCAAGTATGCACACTTTTGTGCATTATCACATCCATTTAAAGCCAGTACAGTTTCTACTGCATTTATGGAAACAATTCAAAAGCTACATGGAAACCCAAAGATTATTGTAAGTGACAGAGATCCCATTTTCACTGGAAATTTTTGGACAGAATTATTTTCTTGTCTTGGTACTCAGTTAGCTCATAGCTCATCTTATCATCCTCAATCTGATGGGCAAACTGAGATAGTAAACAAATGTTTGGAAGGATATCTTCGTTGCTTTGTATCTGATAAACAGACACAATGGGTCAAATGGTTGCCTCTGGCTGAATGGTGGTATAACACTTCCTTCCATACAGCAACAAAAATGACCCCATTTATGGCACTTTATGGGTATCAACCACCATCCATCACATCATATTTAAGAGAAAATTCTAAGGTTCAGGCAGTGGAACATCACATCGAACATCAACAACAAGTCCTCCAACTCTTAAAGGATAACCTCGTGTTGGCACAGAATAGAATGAAACAACAGGCAGATCAACATCGCAGTGAAAGAAGTTTTGATGTAGGTGATTGGGTATTCCTACGGCTACAACCATATAAGCAAATGTCCCTCAAGCAAGCTAAGAAGGATAATAAATTATCACCAAAGTATTATGGTCCGTACAAGGTGTTGCAAAAGATTGGTACTATGGCATACAAATTGGAGCTTCCTGCAGCTTCTCGATTGCACCCAGTTTTCCATGTTTCATGTTTAAAGAAGGTTATAGGCGACAAGCTCCCAGTTCAAACAATATTGCCAGAACTTGACGAGGAAGGAAAAATTATATTGGAACCGGAAGCAGTCACAGAAACAAGAACTCGACAGCTACGAAATCGATCAATTTCAGAGTATCTTATCAAGTGGAAGAACTTATCCGCTGAAGATTCCACATGGGAGGATGAGAATTTTATGCAGAAGTATCCAGAACTACTCAAGCGTTGAGGACAACACTTTTTTGAAGGAGAGGGGCATGTTGGGTCCCTATAATACTAGTGATTACCCCATTACTATTGTAGTTATACCCCTTATTAATATTGTTGTGCCCCTATTGCCCCCATATTGTTATTACTGTGCCCCATAGAATCCCTCTATTGTTATTTTTGTGGCTTTATATTATTATTGTTAGGTCGACTGGATTATATTGTGACTCCTTAGACTCCTATATATAGAAAAGAGGTTTTGTCATTTGAATCATCCAAGAATTGTTCATTTATGTAATGTAAAGGAGGTTGCCCCCTCGAAGAGGCTGAATTCTAAGGCGTTGATCTATATTTTCTATCTTTTCTTGAGCTGGTTTCATAACAAGATTATTAAAAAGAAGAACCTAAACATTGCAACCTTAAGGAAGCAACTCAAGCTGCTAGCCATAGAGGATCTAATTACCAAGGATATTGAAGAAGGTGAAGCACATAAAGCAGATATGATGAAATTGATCATAGAATAGAATATATAAATTAGGAAGATGCAGGTAGAGATGGAGAAAATGATAAAGGAGAAGGAATACAGTCTAAACATGGCAATTGCCCCCCTGGATTCCATACCTTTTTTATTAGCTTCCATCAACTGGACAACTACTGCAGCCACTTCTTCCAATCAGACTGCAAATGATGAATATATAACATGAACACTACAGAACATTGCACTCCAGTCAAAGGAGATTGAGACTTTATAGGGCTAACTCAAAGCTTTGGAAGTGCAAAAGGCCAAAGCAGAAGCAGCTTAGGTTACTGAAATGCAGAAATCCCAAAGACTGTTGGAGAAGTTGCAGAAGGTAGAGAGAGACACTTCAATTGGTCAGACCTTGGCCCAAGCCAAGGAAACCATTTGGATGAATATACTGGACTCTATGAATGAGATTTGGCCTTCTATCCAAATCATATTTGAGCAGAAAGAGTTGATAGAAAAGGCTACATAAACTATTGTGCAGGGAAGAGAAAATCTGGGAGAGATGCCCACAGAAGCCTCTAACATAATCAAGTTCTTGAACTCAAAGTCCAAGTATGAGCTGGAGGAAGTAGGGATCAGTGATAGAACTGCCACCATTCTGGAAGTCAAGAAAGTCTTGACAAAGATAAATCTCATTGATCAATTGGAAGAAAGGTGTGAAACCTTGGATTTGCAAGTAAATAGGTTCACAAACAGAATTGAAGAACTAATCCAAAAGGGACTGCCTAGTATTTATGTTATAAATGACAAATTAATCACTTAGGAAGATTATATCCTGAAGATGAAAGAAGTGGCTAGAACCAGCATCAAGGTCAGTGGGATTAAGGGCAGTGTAACAACAAAGACCTTTTTGGAAATCATGTCAAATGATTTCTATGTACAGAATGAAGTAAAACACATTTTTACTATGAAGCCAACCTTTTCCAAATACACAGAGGTAGATGAAATCTACCGCAGGGTAACAAAGCTGACAATACTAGATGAAAAAAGATGGGAAGAATTGGTTGATTTACTAGATTGAAGGATAATTCAGGATTAGTAAAACAAATTGCCAACGCAACAGCCAACACAACGGTCAGTTCAGCATCGGAGCATCGTTTCGGGTTGAGTCAGCAATCAAAACCATCAAAATATGGCCACCTTTCTTTTCAACAGCCTACGTGGCCTATTCTTCTGCCAGAATTAGATGAAATTGTTTGTAATCAAGCTAATAATACAATGTTGGTTTGACAAAGATTTTGTAAAAGCATTTTTGTAATTTTCATTATAAATACTTCATTTTCGAATGTAATTTCCTTTTGCATATTGTAATTTTCATAGCACTGGAGCATCAATAATACAAAGACCTTTCACAAGATTCATGTGGTGTAATAAATGGTGATGTGTCTCTTTTGTCTATTTGTTTAAACATTGTTTTTCCTTCTCTGTTATTCTAAATTTCTGAATTAATCAACAGAAACTGTGATAAATAGGATTTGTTAATTAGAACACCTTATTTTGGTTGTTGATAATTTTAATGTTTTCCACTGAAGTTAGATCAAGGAATTCTTAATTGCTCCTTGGTTTCTACTGAACCTTACACTTCTGCTATTCCAAAATTCATTTAATTTATGAAAAGATCCAATTAGTGAAACCTAGCTTTCCCAATGAGAACTCCTCTAAAAATTGATGCAAAATTCCAGTTTAGTTTATAGAATCCATAATCCAATGGAATTATAACACTCAAATCAACCAAACCTTTCAAACAAAACAAACAAGTACAATCATAACTAGCCCAAATTTCACATAAAACAAAGTTAAATTAAACAGAGAGATCCCTCTCTGAAGCTGGCAGGGCTAGATCCCAGCTTCCAAAGTGGTTTTGATGTTGTCCAATGTGTTTACTCCCTCAACCTCAAAAATACAAAATGACAACATAGTGGCGACCATGCTGGGGACGAAAACCCTTTAGAGTGAAAAATCATTATTCCCTGGTATCTAATTAGTATTTATATAAATCAAGACTTATATATCATTATGAATTACATGATCTGAGGTTGTTATTTTGTAAATATCCTAGTGTGTCATTGATTTGATTTTTATTTGTATGATGATTTTTTAATAGACCTGGCTCCCAAAAGAATTTTCACTAGAGCTCACGTTGATCGCAACCCTGTTGAATTCGTAGATAATCCAGAAAAATTGGTGAGAAAGAGAAGTTTTACAGAGAGTCAAGGTAGTAATAATTCTTTGGATATATTTAATTCTCTTTCTGAGAATAGTCCTTTGTTTAGGTCTAATTCTCTTCCAAAGAAATTTGAAACTATTCAGGATATAGAGTTTGATTTTCCTTTCCAACATAGTTTGTTTAAATAAAAATCTAAGGCTTTTGTAGATCAGTTTTCCATTGATAAAACCCTACTACAACCATACATACCCCAAACTCGACTTCTTGAGACAGATCTTGAACTTGAATCCGTACAACAATTTGACAAATTACGAGGTCTAGTTTCAGTTTTGGACCAAGCTATTGAAGAAGCTTTTATTCAACAATCTGTTGAATTTTTTGCTCTAACAACTGCAACAGCCTCTTTGTCTTCCCAATCTTCATAGTCAGTTCATCTACAACCTTCTAGTCCTACTCATTCCATAGTTTCAACTTCCTCGCCTATGATATCTCAAACTATTATTCCTACTATCCCTGTAGTTATCAAAACTACACCTACATTAGGTCCATCTTCCATACCAGTTATGGCAGGTAGGTATGCATCTTTGGTGTTACCAGGCAAACTAAATTCTATGCCTGGAGATTATCAATCTAAAGATGTGACCTTTGATAACACTGGTGCTTATACCGCTTAACAACATGTGGATATGATGAATGATGTGTTTGACCTTAGAAGTAGATGAAGCCAATGTTAAAATGAGATTGTTTGCTCAAAGTTTAGGAGGTGATGTCAAAAAATGGTTTAGGAGTTTATGTTGGCATTATGGAATGGGATTGGAGCTATGGCACAGGTGTTGTCCTTGATGGCAACTCTCTTTAGTAACAGATCTCAGTTCAGGCTTTCAGAATGAAGGAAAAGACATATACGCAGGTTCATCTAGACGAAGACATGTATACACGCGGGTTAGACGTTTCAAAGGCGCGTGTGCGTATACACGCACTTTCATGCAAAGAAAAGCGCATATATGTTGGAGAACTTACCTTTGGTCTGTGGTAGTTAGTCCTTGGTATTTGAACCTATGGTTTTAGACCATGATACCTTGTCAGACGTGTTGATCCCAAGTATTGGGTCCGTGGTATTGGTTTATTATGGTTTTGGACCATGGTATTGTGGAAGGCCTAAAACTATAAAAGAGGAAGGAGAGCATGTGGCAAAACATCATCTGAATTATTTGTTGAATATATGATAAAGTGCTAGATCTGGAATACTGGTAATTGGATTATGGTGAAGATCTGGATCTGAATGAAGGAGGAACCTTAGCGCAAAGAGAAGGATAAGTTCTCTTGATGGATCATAATCTTTAAGCTTGAATGATAGTATCTCTCTATGATTTTGATATGTTACATGTGGCGCTTGCTTGATCTATAAAACTGATAATCTGGGTTAATTGGTGTTTGAATATATGAAAGAGCGAATTATTTTTTATAGATCTGTACGCAGGTTCAATGAAGCGAAGACGCGTATATACGCTGGTTCAGTGAAGGAAAACAGCGTATACGCAGGTTGTTCCATATGCAGAAGCATATGCACACAGGTTTCAGGTTATTAAAGTAGCGTATATATTTTGAGTTGTGATCTTGCTGCTTCTGTTTATTGCTGCAGTGTTCTAGGTTCAGATTTGGTGTGTGGTTACTATTACTGTTATCTGGGTACAGTCATCAGAGAAGTGTTTATTTTGATTCAGTTTTGATTGGTGAAAAGGTGATTGGGTGATGCAGAAATTCTTGATGTTTGATTGATGCTATTTGTGGATCCAGTCTGAAAATTTATGAAACGTGGTCCGCGAAAGAAAGAGAAGGTTGTAGCCTTCTGTAGGCCAGCACCTACGTACTAGTATCTTTGCTAGTGCAAGAGCTAAGGGGGTTGTAGCTCCCTTCCAGGAGAAGCTGGAAAACGAGAGAGGGTTGTAGCTCTCTGCAGGTTGCAGCCTGCGTATTGGTAAAGGACTGCACCAGTACATTTGTAAAAAGAAGTTTCTAATTAAAGAGAAGATAAAGACGAATTGCAGCAGGTGGTTTTCACCCACATTGGGTTTCCACCTTATATCTTGTGTTCTTGTGTGCGATTGTCTTTCTGCTCTGTTTTACTATTTCTGGTTACTGGTTATTTGATTCTCAAACACAGATTAATAATCCTCATCAGAAAGATAAAGTCATTTAAAAGTTTGCATTATATACGCGGGTTTTCTTCTGCATAGTTGCGTATATATGCGGGTTTTCTTCTGCATAGTTGCGTATATACACGGGTTTAATTAACTGAAGTAGCGTATATCATTTGATTTTGAAAAAGGAATATTTGACTTGATAATACTGATTCACCCCCCCCCCCCCCCCCCTCTCAGTATTATTTCCAACAGTTTACCTGTAGGAAGTATAGCCAATCTTGAGGCTTTCCATCAAATGTTTTTAGCTAGATGGGAGATCAAGAAAAATCCATTCAACTCCTAAATGAATATAAAATACTGAAAATAAAACCAAATGAAAGTGTGGAAGAATACTGTGAACGGTTTAGCATTGTTTACAATGCCATTCCACAAGACATCAAGCCCTCCCCTGGCCTAGCTCTAATTTATTTTCCTGATGGTTTTGATGTAGATATGGAATATCAACTTAGAGAGAGAGACTCGACAACTTTGGAAGAAATGTAAGCTAACGCTATTAAAGTTGAAGCTAACATCTTATCCAAGAAGGCCAAATTAAAATATGAACACATGGTTACAATAAAAGAAGAACCTTCTACTTCTATTGTTGATCATAAAATTGATAACCTAGTGAGAGTAGTGAATCAGATGATGCAAAGACCAAACTCAAGTGAGGGAGAACCAAAATGCTCCTCAAAATAGAAACCAAAACTTTAGAAGGAATGTTCCCCAAATTAAACAAAGAGAACAAAAGGGTCCAGACCAGCAAGTTTGGCCTCCTTTTCTGGAAAATTACATAGATTATTCGGGGAATATTGTTGAAGATTTGGATGATAATCAAATAAATATGACGGGGAGAAACGATGATGAAACAATTTTCCTCACTCAAGAGGAGCAAGAACTTTTTCTCCTATCCCAAATTGAACTAGATTCTGAAGAATCAAATGAATATAAACAAGGGTTTGAAAATGCCATAATGGAAGTCCATAGGCAGTATAACCTTAGGAGAAAAAAGAATCCAGACACTCTCAACACCAAAAACTCAGATAATCCTGCTAAAAAGTCATCTAAAATTGAACCTAGGAAAACCACAGACAATCTTCCTAAGAAAATTGTGGATAATTCTGGCAAGAAAAAAGTAGAAATCCCTGTCAAGAAGATAGTTGACAATGTTTCTAAAACTACTCAAACAGATATCCCAACCACCAGTCAACAAAAAGAGCCTATGACAAAACAAATCACAGACCAATCTGAACTTCCCAACTTGATTAAGATTCAAACATCGTTCAACATTGAAAATCCCTATTCCTCTCATAGAGTTAATGAGTAAAAACATGTACAGACCCCAAGTGATGAAAGATCTAAACATAGGGAAAAACATTGACTTTGTAAATCTGAATGATGACCAGCCTGAACTCTTATTTGGACCGGAAGTTGAGGGCAAACCACAGGAAGGGGTGTTCCTCCATTCTATGTTAGCCTAAATATTCTTGATAATATCCTCCATAATGCTATGTTAGATTCAGGAGCCTCCCACAACTTAATGCTTAAAGTTGTTATGGAGAAATTAGGTCTTGACATTACCAGACCTTATAAAGACTTATACTCTTTTCATTCCAATAAAGTAAGATGTCTAGGTCTCATCAAAGACCTGTGTGTTACTTTAGGACAAATCCCAGCCAAAAGTCTTGTAATGGATATAGTGGTTGTAGATATTCCCCCTAAGTATGGCATGTTGTTGTCACACTCATGGGGAGAAAAATTACAAAGAACCTTACATATGGATATGACCTTTTCTGCCATACCAGTTTTTGGGCAGTAAAGAAGATCATATAGGGAATCCTTGATGAAGTTCATGGTGAGTAGTCAAGAGAAACCTCACAACTATCCTCTTTATTCTGCTCACTGAGATTTGGATTCTTTCATTCTTTATAATGATGGGGATATCAATTCTCAGGTGATGAATGTTGAAACTGAAATTTCTAAAACATACCCAACCCAATCACAAATAACAAAACTGAATACTCCTCCTGCACCTCTTTGGAACATGAGTTTTGACGGCTCTTGTAGCAAAGATGGTTCTAGAGCAGGAATTTGGGTAGTGAACACAAGAAATAATCATGCTGAGGGTCACTCATACAGGCTTAATTTTCAATGCACTAATAACATAGCAGAGTATGAGGCCCTTATTATGGGATTTCAGTTGCTTAAAAAGTTAGGTGCTAAAAGAATCTCCATTCAAGGGGATTTTGAATTAATTTTCAAGCAAATTAAAGGAGAATATTTTTCCAAACATCCTAGGATGAGAGCATACAGAAATGTTGTGCTTGAATTTCTAGAGAGTTTTCTTGAATATGACCTTTCTGCAATTCCTAGAAAATAAAATATCATTCCAAAAAATATGGCTTTTTCAGCCAGCTCTTGTAAAATGCCTTATCCTAATCAAGAATATGTACTGGAGATAAAACACCGACCAACTGTACCTGATAACATGAGGTATTGGCAGGTGTTTAGAAATGATAAACAGATTGAAAGTTTTATGCAATCCAAAGATGAATTTCAAGATGATAGGTTTGATTTGGAATCTGAAGTAGATAGTCAAATAGTTGAACATTCTAATCTAGAAAGTCAATTAGAAAATTTAGATGTAAATATACTCATAGATAAAGTTGTAAATAAACTAGAATTGCTTGAGATAGATCCTGAAAAGGAAGAATTTGAAACACTCCAGCTTAAAGATAATGTTTTTCCTAGAGGTCTAGCTCCATTAGAAGAATTATTTGATTTCAATGATGTGGCTAAAAAGTCTAAGATTGAGCCCTCAGGAAAAATAGTTGAAGATTGTAATTTAGGTACTAAAAAAGACCCCAAAATCATAAACTGTCTAAATCAATCCCAACAGCTGAAAAACAAAAATATATTGCTTTATTCAAGGAATTTAGTGATATTTTTCCTGAAGCTATGAATATCTTAAAACATATGATACATAAATCATACAACACAAAATTCCAATTAAAGAAGATCAGAAACACTTTAAACAAAAACTTCGTAGAATAAATCCGGTTCTAATATCTTTAATTGAGAAGGAAATCAAAAGAATGTATGATTCTAAAATCATAGTTCCTCTTAGGTACTCTAAATGGGTTTCCAATATTGTTCCAACTAGGAAGAAAATAGGTGAAATCAGATTGTGCATAGATTTCAGAAACCTAAACAAATTTTTCCTAAAAGACAACTATCCCTCACCTAAAATGGATTATATTCTTCAAAAGGTAGTTGGATCTTCTAGGATTTCTTTATTAGATGGTTTCTCATATTATAATCAGGTCTTAGTTCATCCAAAGGATCAGGATAAAACATCCTTTTCTACTCCATGGGGTACCTTCATGTATGTGAAGATGCCTTTTGGATTAATGAATGTTGGAGCCATATTTCAAAGAGGAATGAATATTGCTTTCGTTGACGAAATTGGAAGTTTTATTGTGATCTATCTAGATGACATAATTGTATATTCTAAAACTGATGAATAACATTTAATGCACATGAGAAGAGTATTTGAAAAATGTAAAAGTTTGGGATTTCATTAAATCCTAAGAAAACAGTGTTTGTCCTTGAAGAGGGAAAACTTCTTGGTCACGTCATATCTAAGGAAGGTATTAAAATTGATCCTAAAAGGATTGAATCTATTCTGAAAATAAATCATCTAAGAAATATTAAAGAACTTCAATCATTTATTGGTAGAATAAACTTCCTCAGAAGATTTATCCCTAACCTTGCAGAACTTCTCAGAAACATCACAAACATGCTAAAACGAGATTCTGAAATCAAGTGGAACATTGAAGCTAGGCAATCATTTGACCAGGTTAAACAAGCATTAACAAAGGCACCAGTCCTTATTAGTCCATATTTTACTAAATATTTTATAATTTTTTCATTTGCTTCTGAACATACTGTTGCAGTTGTCCTTTTGTAGAAAAATGATGATGGATATGAACAACCCATTTCTTTCTTTAGCAAGGCTTTAAGGGATGTTGCACTCAAGTACAACATAATGGAAAAATATGCTTTCGAACTAATAAAGGCAATTAAAGGTTTCATAGTATATATCCTTCATTCTCATATAATTGCTTATGTACCAAATGTTGTAGTTAAAGATATCTTGACACAGAATGGACCAGATGGCAAAAGAGGCAAATGGATTGCCATCATTCTGGAATATGATATGGAAATCAAGCCAACCAAGCTCATCAAAGGACAAGGATTAGCTAAATTGATGGCTGAATCTAATTTTAATGCTTTAGTTATCAACTTTGTAGCTGAACTGGATGATCAAGAGGAACAGGCGACCCCACCACTAGATGAGACTTTCATGACTTCACCCTGGTATGCAGACCTTGTTTGTGTTTTATTTAATTTAAATGCTCCTCCTAGTCTAACAAAAACAAAGGCTATATTTCTGAAGCTAAAAGCAGTTAAATTTTGCATCATAGAAAATGTTTTATATTGGAAAGATGTTGGTGGTATTCTACTAAAGTGTCTATTGAGAGATGATGCAAAACGAACAATGCAGGAATTCCATGAGGGTGACTGTAGTGGCCATTTGTATTGGAAAACCTATGCCAATAAGATCCTTAGAGTTGGGTTTTACTGGCCTACACTTTTCCTAGATGTTCATAAAAAGGTAACCTCTTGCCACAAGTGTCAAATATTTGAGGGAAAAAGAAAGCTTTTGCCTCTACCTTTGAAGCCCATATCTGTTGAAAGTCCTTTCCAATAGTGGGGATTGGATTTCATTGGAGAAATCCATCCTCCATCCTCTGCTCAACATAAATGGATCCTTACTGCTACTAACTATTTCACCAAATGGATTAAGGCCACTCCTTCTAGACTAGCCATCGATGTTGTTATCATCAAATTCTTAGAAACCAATATCCTGTCTAGATTTGGCTTCCCAAACAAGCTTATTACAGACAATGTTGCAACCTTTAGATCTAAGAAAATGATAGATTTCTGCAACAAATACCATATCACTTTGGGGCATTCAGTTGCCTATTACCCACAGGGTAATGGGTTGGCTGAATCTTCAAATAAAAGTCTGGTAAACATTATCAAGAAGCTATTAGTAGACAAGAAAAAGTCATGTCACAACAAGCTGATAAATGCAATTTGGGCTGATAGGCTCACTACAAAGAAATCAATTGCCATGTCACCATACCAATTGGTTTATGGAATGGATGTTGTTTTTCCATCCTCTTTGGGTGTTCCAGTCATGAAGTTAATTCAGGAATTTCAGGCTGAGCCAAATAACATTAAAAGGAGAATTGATGAGACAATCCAGTTACAACAATCCAGGGAAGAAGTTTATAATAAGGCTCATGTCATCATGAGAATATCAAGAAAGGTTTTTACAGAAGGACAAAAACAGATGATTTCACCTTGGGTGATAAAGTCTTAAAGTGGGATTCTAGAAGAGAAGACAAAGGGAAGCATGGAAAAATTGAGAATTTATGGATGGGACCTTATGTCATTTATACTTTCAGAGGGAATAATGCATTCTTTATCAGAAATTTAGATTTGACAGAATTACCTGGTGGAACTGTCAATGGCAGGATGCTCAAACATTATTTCTCTGAGCAATAGAAGATTTCTTAGCATTTATCATTGTAAATATCATTGTCTTTATTATTTGAATTAGGTGACCTATTAACATAAGTTTAAGCCCGCAGAGAAGGCCCTAAGCTTCTATTTATGTGTTACCATAAGTACTGCA
This sequence comes from Pinus tabuliformis, assembly GCA_031772625.1. Lineage (NCBI taxonomy): Eukaryota > Viridiplantae > Streptophyta > Pinopsida > Pinales > Pinaceae > Pinus > Pinus tabuliformis. The sequence goes on from CM062809.1 coordinate 618,417,275, forward strand.
ACAAAGAAATCAGAGGTAGATATTACTGAAATATGACACTCACGGCTATTGATCACATGTTCTTGGCACCTCACATGGAGAGTGCCAACCCAGCTGGAGCCACTGTTAAGGTCCTACAATTTATATGATCTCAAGGTAATTGAGTATTATATCTCAGGAATCTTATTTTGTAAATACTGTCAATCTGTCAATGATTTCCCAAAAAAAGAAAAAGAATTGAAAAATGAAAAGAGGGTAAAAAAAAAAGAAAAAAAAAAGAAAAAAGAGAAAAACAAAAAAGATTGAAAAAGAAGAAAAGATTGAACCCCACCAAAAGAAAGAAAAGTAAAAAAAGAATAATATTGAAAGTGTTGCAAGTCTAAATGCCACTACTCATAGATGGTTTTGCTTCATTACTGAAAATAAAAGGTTGTGCAACTTTTTCAAAAGGCCACAATTACTAGCTTTTAGTTTAATCATACAATGTAATCATGATTAAACTCCTTTAAATTTCTGTGAATTAAGTTAGAGAATAAAGACTTACCCAACAATTTAATCTAGGTAAATCATTAGTTAGGTAGAAAATAACATTGATCCAACTATTTAATCTAGACCAATCGGAGAAATAAGGGATAGGTTAGGTAGTTTTTTTCATTATGTATAAAAGAAAGTAAAATGGGTCTGCTAGTCTAAGTGCACCTTAGAGGAAAGAATAAAAAATGATAGTTTAGCTAAGGGTAGGTAGATAGCATCATTTGTTAATATTTTCCCATATCATTTTTATCCAAAGTTTGATCTTAGGCTAAAGAGGCAAATATGTGTGCTATGTGGATAAAGTACTTATATGTTTTCATTTTCCCTTTATCCTAAGTTGGGAAAGCAATAATCAAAAGGTGCAAGGATTTGATCCCGCACATGATCAACGGATCTCATCTGTTTTCGTCCCCCCCTCTCCACTCTCCATTTAGGCTTTACCGTTAAGGCAGGGGGGTCCGAAAAGATGTTTCACTGGCCGGGCCCCATCCCCTACGTGTCGCATCCTTGTGATTTCACAGCCCCCCTCGCCAAAACCATAAACCGCCTGCTACCCCCTCCAGAAACCACTTTCCCTCATCCACTCCACCACGCCCCACCACATTTCCTCCACCACTCTCTGCCTACCACATGGCATAATCGTTGGCTTATTAAATGTTTTCCCAACCAAAATGACCGTTCTGCATTAAATTCAATTTCTCCTAGGTAACCATTTAGGCCTAATGGTCCCACACCATTTCAATGGGGCGATTCGCTGCAACAATTAAGACTTGCTAAACCCATCTCTTTTGTTTCTTTATTGCTTATTTTGTTGCTCTATCACAATTCACTGTTTTTCTGTTATTGTCACTTCTGCACAACGATCTCTCTCAGAGCATTTCCGTGACGAGATCATGACATAAAATTGACAACTCCTTTTCATTTTCACCTGACAGTCCATTATTCTACTGTGCTCGGTAAGCTCCTTTGCAAATTCATCTTGTTCTAAGAGTTTTTGCAATCATGCCTCCAATGACCAAGACTGATCCGAATCAGATCTATTAAAGACTGGCAAAGAACCATGACTGTATCAGGTCAGGACGAATATCTAAAAATTCCAAAAATAGCGATCAAAAACACCCTGAACTAGTGGCAATGGCAGCCAACGTGGAATGACGAGGACCTCGGTCAAAGCGCGCTAACCGAGGCCCATGGAGACTGTGCAGGAGGTCAAAGTAGCCCCTGGGAGCTTTGGATCGGGAAAAGGAGGTGATTTTTGATGTGTGATTAGCACAACAGGGCTGAAATGGGGGAAGCCCGAGCACTTGGACGCATGGCGAACTGGAGAACTGTGGGCGGGAAAGGCAAAAAGCGCTAATCGTACAAGGCGGGACCCGCGCTCTGGAAACCAGCGGTATTGATTGGGGCGCCCTCAAACGGTAAACGGTTTTGGAGAAAGCGGAGCGATCCCACTTAACGATTGACACGTGGCGACAGAGGTGAGAGAAAACCGTCGTTGATCGCGCGTTATCGGTTGAGCAGGTCAACCGCGCGGGACGTGCATACGACGTTGGATCTGGGGGACCCAGATCGGATGACTGAGATTGTGCCCGATGGAGGAAGCGGAATCGACGAAGGATTAAGCCGTGTTTGTAAATATTTGAGGTTCGTTTGACCGCCATGGTGGAGGAAGAACGCATCCACGACGTAACTGAAGAAATGAACCGACGAGCAGGCTGGCACTGTTCAGATGGGGACACGTGGCCACTTCCCAAGCGTTCATGCTGACGTTGAATAGGGAACTTCAAGCGTAGCTGCAGAAGGTGAATCGACAGAGGTGGAAGAGGAACCGAACGGGCATGAGTTCGAATGGCTAAAAGCCATGAACAATGAAACAGAATACACAGTTGAACACTGAGAGACAGAAACCAGAGAAGAAGGCAGTAAAGCAACAACAGGAAGAGATAGAGGGCCGAGCTGACCAGCGGCAGCGTTGAGCACCAGAGCTTGAGAGATTCAAGCCATCCCATAAAGGAATCTATCCGGGCTGAGCACCACGTTGGGCTCTTGCCACTATAGACTAGAAGGTCACAGAGCTGGTAGGAAGAAGAAGAGTTTGTGTACTCCAGTGGCTTGGGGAATCCAAGAACCACCCTGCCAAGCAAAACCTACTTCAGGAGAACTCACATTGAGTCCCTGCATTGTAATTCTCTACTCAAAGACCCAATAAAACAAGGCCACCACTGAAAGCTGGACCGGAGACATAGCCCTGGAGAATAGGGTGAACTCCTTATTAAAATTGCTTGTGTCTTTGTGGTTGCTTATTGTATTTCTCTGTTGTCTTTCCATTTAAATGTCTGTGTATTGGCAATCTGATCGATCCATTGCTTAAATAACACAGAACACACACCGGCACATGAGTCTGTAATACCTTTTGTTTAATAAACCTTAAATTGGTGTCACTCATAGGGTGATTATCAGATCAAGTGGTATCAGAGCAGTAGGCTGTAAGGTTAGACAAGCTTGTGTTGGTTTAGCTATGAATGCTCACTAGATCAAAGCTCAAATTAGGAGAAGGAGAGTTGGTGGAAACTAATCTTGAAATTGGGAGAGTCTATCCTTGGAAGACAATGTCAAAGGAAGGTTCTATGGGGCCAGACCCTCAATTCATAGAAAGTTTCCTAGCTATAAAGTCTATGGTAGAAGAAATGTATAGGGACTTTAGAAAGCATAAGGATGAAGATTCATCAGGTTCTAAACAAGATAAAGAAAAAGATGAGTCTCATTCCCATGACCACTCAAAAGGAAAGGGGAAAGAGGAAAGCTTTCTCACACCTCCTAATAGCCCTGTGCATAATAAGAAAGCATCTTTGATTAAGTTAGATGTTAAATTTTATTTGCCTATATATGATGGAGAGCTAAATGCTGAAAAGTTGGACAATTGGATTAGACAAATTGATGTATATTGCAGGGTACAAAACATAGACTCGGACAAGAGTAAGATTCAGCTGGCAAGCCTACGCCTAGGAGGCACTGCCTTGGTTTGGTGGGAAGGCAGAACCCAAGCTGATATGAAGGGACATGGTAAGACCATCTCTGTCTGGAGTGAATTTGTTGCTGCAATAAAAAAGAATTTCTATCCATTGGCCTACATGCAACAAGCCATGATGAGTTGGCAAAATCTTCGATAGTTGAAAGGGCAAAGTGTACAAGGGTATACTCAAGAGTTCAGAAAGAGAGCATTGATGTTGTGTATCTCATTAGACTCACTAGAAACTCTTTTGAAGTACATTGGTGGTCTACACAGCTACATGAGGCATACCATCCTCATGTTTAATCCCACTGGTATAGATGAGGTATCTGTACAAGCTACTCATCTAGAAGCTAGAGGAAAGAATGGAAATCCAGAAGTTGGGGGACCATCCCAACCCACTGTAAGAAAGAGCAAGGAGAAAAGAAAGCAAAAGTGGAAAGCAAGGAAGGCTAACACTGCACAGAAAAGAAAAGCTTCATGCACTCACTGTAAAAAGGATGGGCATGATGATGAGCACTATTGGATTCTGCATCCAGAGCTGAGACTTAAGAAGTCCAAGGGCAAGAAGAAGAACATTGTTGTAGCTATTCAGAAAGATTTGGGGTCAGACTCGGGAGATGAAACAATCATTGCAGCCACAGGTATAAAAGGTAAGAATTCTGAAGCATCTACTAGTAATTCTGCTCAATCTGTTATTGACGAAGAACATGAGAGAAAAAGGCATGAGATTTTCCATATTCGAGTTGTTTCTAAAAATCAAAAGATTGATACTTTGTTTGATAGTGGCTCACAAGTAAATCTAATTTCTGAAGCAATTGTAAAGAAATTGGAATTAGCAACGACACCTCATAAGAAACCATACCCATTAGGATGGTTGAATGATAAAGCACAACTACAAGTGACTAGACAGTGCAAACTCAAGTGTTCTTTTGGGTCAGCATTTGTAGATGAGGTTGAGTTAAATGTAATTCCTTTGGATATATGTGGAATTGTTTTAGGAAGTCCTTACTTGTATGATAGAAAGGCTATTTTCTATAGAGCTGAGAACAAGTATCTACTTGTTAAAGGTGGAATCGAATACTTTGTAAGAGCTCACAAGCTCAAGAATAATTATACTCTCATAAACTCAAGACAGATGAAAAGAATGATAAATTCATGCAAACAGTTCCTACTAATGGTTGTAAAGGAAAAGAAACCTGATAAAACCAATGTATTTGAGGGTTGTAATGTTGATCAACAAGCTGATATAGAAAAGATTGTTTTAGAATATGATGTCTTGTTCCAAGAACCTAAAGGTTTTCCACCCAAAAAGGGAATAGTACATGATATTATTTTGCAGCAAGATGTTCCATTTCCTAACATTGGGATGTACAGGTTGTCTTCTTTAGAGAATGCTGAAATCAAGAAGCAGGTGCAGGAGTTGCTCGAGAAAAGGTTCATCAGGCCTAGCACATCACCATGTGGGTCACCAATTGTTTTGGTGAGAAAGAAAGATGGATCGTGGGGAATGTGCATTGGCTACCGAGCATTGAATAAGATAACAATAAAAAATCGTTATCCCCTTCCTCGCATAGATGATCTTTTAGATCAATTGAAGGAAGTTGTTTATTTCACTCAGCTGGATTTGCACAGTGGATACCATTAGGTTAGAGTTGTAGAGCAAGATGCATGGAAGACTGCTTTCAAAACAAAGCAGGGATTGTATGAATGACTGGTTATGCCTTTTGGCCTAACTAATGCTCCTGCTACTTTCATGAGATTAATGAATGATGTACTCATACCTTTTCTTGATGATTTTGTTATTATGTATCTAGATGACATTCTGATTTTTAGTAAAACGTGGGAAGAACATTTAAGGCATATTAAGCAGACATTAGATGTTTTGAAAAGAGAAAAACTTTATGTTAAACTCTCCAAATGTGAATTTGGCAAAACCTCTCTAAATTATTTGGGTCACAAAGTAGGGGGAGGTGAATTGAAAATAGATCCCTCTAAAGTGGCAGTCATTATAAACTGGCCTAAACCCAAGTCTGCTACAAAAGTGAGAAGCTTCTTGGGAGCAGCACAATATTGGAGGAATTTCATTTCAATTTTTTCCTCAATTGCAGCTCCCTTACATGCCTTGACAGGATTGAACAAGGTGTTTCAGTGGGGAGGCAAATAGCAGAAAGCCTTCGACACCTTGAAAGAAAAGATTAATATAACACCGGTACTAGCACTGCCAGATCTCCAAAGACCATTTGAGATCCAAACTGATGCCAGTGACTATGCCATGGGAGCAGTGTTGACACAACACGATAAACCCATATGTTATCATTATGAGACTTTTAATCCTACAGTAGTTAACTATCCCACATATGATAAAGAATTGTATGCAATAGTTCAGAGTGTAAAACAGTGGAAACATTACTTAATGGGCAAAGAAACAGTAATACATATTGATCATCAACCACTTCAATACCTACACTCCCAAACTAAGTTGCAGCAATCAAGACATTACAGATGGATGGATTTTCTACAACATTTTCATTTAGTCATTAGATATAAAAAGGGCATACATAACAAGGTTACAGACATGTTATCTAGACCCATTATAAATGCATCTACCATACTTAAACATAATTTCGTGCTACATGAAAGCTACATAGAACAGTATGCCCAGGATATGGAATTTAAAGATGTATATGCAACTTTGAGTCAAGGCAAAAGAATAGAAGAATTGGACTATCACATGAAGGACCAACTCTTATATCATTGTGGAAAACCCTACATTCCACAAATTGAGAGAATAAAGATAATTAGGGAAGCACACACTTCTATGATATCAGGTCACTTTGGGGTAAGTAAAATAGTTGCACAGCTACAAAGGTTCTGCTATTGGCCGAGAATGAGTGAGACAGTTTCTAGATATGTAAAAGGATGTGCTATGTGTGCTAAAAGCAAGCCTAGCAACAGAAAACTAGGCTTATACACTCCATTGCCAGTTCCTTCTCACCCTTGGGAAAGCATTTCCATGGATTTTGTTGGAGGACTGGCTAAATCTAGGAAAGGTCATGATTATCTATATGTTGTTATGGATAGGTTCAACAAAATGTGTGTTTTGATACCCTGTAGTAAACAGATTACAGCTGAACAAATTGCAAAATTGTTCTTTGAACATGTATGAGTTCATTTTGGATTACCCACTTCTATTGTATTTGATCGAGACACCCGATTTGTGGGGAAGTTTTGGTCAAGTATGTGGGAACTAATGGACACAAGTTAAAGAAAAGCACAACTTTTCATCCATAAACGGATGGCCAGATAGAAGTAGTTAACAGGACGGTGATCTAGTTAATAAGAGGATATTGTAGCAAACACCCTAAGCTTTGGGATGAACACTTGTGTTATGTGCAACATGCTTACAATAGAGCCAAACACTCTTCTACACAAAGATCTCCTTTTGAGACCTGTTTTGGTTTCATACCAAGGTCTCCTTTGGATTTTGTCTTTGGTAAAGATACCATGGTTGATAGACACAGTGATGTGGACAAGGCAACTAGGTTCATTGAACAGATCCAGGAGATCCACCAGGCAGTACAGGAATAGCTAGAAAAGAGCCAGGCCAAGTACAAGGCTAGGCACGATAAGCATCGGATGGAGCATAATTTTCAAGTTGGAGACCAAGTCTAGCTATGTATCAGCAAGGACAGGGTGCAAGGTGAAGGTAAAAAGCTAAAACCTATCAGGTATGGACCCTTCAGGATACTTGAGAAGATTGGTGAAAATGCTTTTCGCCTTGATCTACTAGCTTACATGCACATCTACTCAGTCATAAACGCAGATTTCTTGAGGTTGTTTGAACCTTCAATGATTGAGGACCCTGAAGAGCAGAGTCAATTACCTTCTGTTGATGACCTGCTACCTGAATATCTTAATGAATTACGGGAAGACACAGTGCTAGACAGGAAGGTAAGGACGACGCGCAGTGGACAAGTGGAATACCTCAGGATTGGGCTCAAAGGTTCGAAGCCGAGCAGTGCGAAGTGGATTGAGATTGGACAAGTGAGAAAGAAATACCCTCACTTGGCTGATAGTATCCATGAGCAGTTCATAAAACTTCCTTCAGAATAGGTGTTCAATTGCACCTCAATTTTGGTTTATATGTTCCTCTATTATCAGGCCGACAAATTCAATTTTGCATCGTAGAAGCTCGATGATGCAGGAAATCAACAACCAATAATCTTTTGGACCTCATTGGTCATAAGAGAACAACATGAATTTACCTATAAGCAGTTCATTGAAGACTTTTTTCATCCAGTCATTAACATTCTGAATAGTGCACTGCAACCTAGGATCACTGAGGAAATAAAGAGAATTCTCCACTTGACAGATCAGGCAAAGATTGGGATTGGTATTTATACCAAAATTACACAAAAATCAGGGTGTATGGATGTGAATTGGCACACTTAAAATCCCCAAATACCTCCCAATGAGGATTTTTTCCCTGGAGTATATCTAATAGATGCTGAATTCGGATAACATCCACTTTGTAGTGGCCAAGAAGAAGTCACAATTCAGGATAAAGACACAGGTGGGCCCATTTGTGTGCAACACGAGGACAAAATATGAAGAGGCAGATATAATGCTTAAAGAAATGAAGTTCAGTCTGAGCTTTACATGGTCTTATAACACTTGTGGCATCATTTCAAAGCTCAAAGTGGAGAACAAAAACGCTCCTTACATTCATACCTCAAGGCCAAAAATAGAGCAGTATGCCAATCAGCTAGAATGGACAGAAAATACCTTAAAGGAAGCTAAAGAACAACTTGTTTCTACTTCTAGATTGCAGACTCCTATTCCTCAGGAAAATTCAAGTAAAAGACAAAGGGAGGAAGGGTCATCATCAACAACTAGGAATGAAGCTAAAGAATTCAACAACAGCTATAGGAAGATAGAAAAGTTAACTCCTAGAGTAGAATTGGACAAAGACACTGAAGAGCATGTTGCCATAATCATCACAGATTCACCTCCCGCAACTAGAAAATTCACAACATCTCCTAATGAACCTTCATATTCACAAGGTCATAAGGAAACTGAGCTAGAATCACAAAATGTCCAAACGGAAAAAGAAAAGACAATTTTTGATAGGTAGAGGGACATAAAGCTCAGGAATGAAATTCTAAAAAATAGCACCTATAACCAATTCTGGAAGCAAACCTCGAGCTCACAGAGTAGGTTGATGTCATTCTTTGATAGAGAGCATGGAAAAATGCAGATGGCCTTTCTTGAGGCCCAAATTCCACAACCAAAATCAGCAGTAGACTACAAGAGCACTACTTTCGAATTTAGCACAAAGGACATACATCCCATTGATCAAATGGAGATGCACAAGCAAATTGGTGAAATGATATCCTCCACTTTGACTAACATCGCTATGTCACTTTCTAAATTGCAGGTTTATTTTGAAAATGTCCAATCATAGTTGAAAATGGAGAAAGTGTCTTCCTTAGCCAAATATAACAATATCAAGTCTTTTGAAGACTTGGTGATTAAGATAGGTTACGAACATAAAGATGTCAATGTTGCTGAGGAGATTTTAAAAAAGAAGAACCTAAACATTACAACCTTAGGGAAGCAGCTCAAGTTGCCAGCCACAGAGGATCCAATGACCAAGGATATTGAAAAAGGTGAAGCACAGAAAGCAGATATGATGAAATTGATCATAGAACAAAATATACAAATTAGGCAGATGGAGGCAGAGATGGATAAAATGATAAAGGAGAAGGAAGACAGTCTGAAGATGGCCATTGTCCCCTTGGATGCCATACCTATTTCTCAGCTTCCATCAACAAGGACAATTACTATAGCCACTTCTTCCACTCATACTGCAACTGTTGAACAGGTAACACAAACACTACATAACATGTCACTCCAGTCAAAGGAAATTGAGACTTTACAGGGCCAACTCAAAGCTTTGGAAGTGCAAAAGGCCAAAGCAGAAGCAACTCGGGTTACTGAAATGCAGAAATCCCAAAGACTGTTGGAGAAGTTGCAGAAGGTAGAGAGAGACACTTCAATTGGTCAGAACTTGGCCCAAGCCAATGAAACTATTTGGATGAATATACTGGACTCTATGAATGAGATTTGGCCTTCTATCCAAATCATATTTGAGTAGAAAGAGCTAATAGAAAAGGCTACATAAACTATTGTGTAGGGAAGAGAAAAACTGGGAGATATGCCCACAGAAGCCTCTAACATAATCAAGCTCTTGAACTCAAAATCCAAGTATGAGCTGGAGGAAGTAGGGATCAGTGATAGAATTGCCACCATTCCGGAAGTCAAGAAAGTCTTGACAAAGAGAAATCTCATTGATTAGTTGGAAGAAAGGTGTGAAACTTTGGAGCTACAAGTAAATAGGTTCACAAACAAAATTGAAGCACTAATCCAAAAGGGACTACCCAGTATTTATGTTATAAATGACAAATTAATCACTTAAGAAGATTATATCTTGAAGATGAAAGAAGTGGCTAGAACCAACATCAAGTTCAGTGGGATTAAGGGCAGTGTAATAAAAAATACCATTTTGGAAATCATGTCAAATAATTTCTATGTACAAAATGAAGTAAAACACATTTTTACTGTGAAGCCAACCTTTGCCAAATACACAGAGGTGGATTTCAGGGTAACAAATATGACAATACTGGATGAAAAGAGATGGGAAGAATTGGTCGATTTACTGGATCGAAGGATAATTTAGGAGCAGTAAAACTAATTTCCAATGAAGCAGCCAACACAACGATCAGTTTAGCATCACAACACCTTTTTAGGTTGAGTGAGCAATTGAAACCATCAAAATAGGGCCACCTTTCTTTTCAACAGCCTACGTGGCCTATTATTCTGCCAAGATTAGATGATATTGTTTGTAATCATGTTAATAATACACTGTCGGTTTGAAAACGATTTTGTAAAAGCATTTTTGTAATTTTCATTATAAATAATTCATTGTTTGAAGTATTAAGTGTTGATATCTAAATGTAATTTCCTTATGCATATTGTAATTTTCAAAGCACTGGAGCATCAATAATACAAGAACCTTTCACAGGATTCATGTGGTGTAATAAATGGTGATGTGTCCCTTCTATCTATTTGTTTAAACATTGTTTTTCCTTCTTCGTTATTCTAAATTTATGAATTAATCAACAGAAACTGTTATAAATAGGATTTGTTAATTAGAGCACCCTATTTTGGTTGTTGATAATTTTAATGTTTTCCACTGAAGTCAGATCAAGGAATTCTTAATCTCTCCTTGGTTTCTAATGAACCTTACACTTCTGCTATTCCAAAATTCATTTAATTTTTGAAAAGATCCAATTAATGCAACCTAGCTTGCCCAATGAGAACTCCTTTAAAATTAATGCAAAATTCCAGTTTAGTTTATAGACTCCATAGCCCAATGGAATTATAACCTTCAAATCAACAAAACCTTTCAAACAAAACAAACAAGTACAATCATAACTAGCCTAAAATTCACATAAAACAAAGTTAAATTAAACATAGAGATCCCTCTCTGAAGCTGGCAGGGCTAGATCCCAGCTTCCAAAGTGGTTTTGATGTTGTCCAATGTGTTTACTCCCTCAACCTCAAAAATACAGAACGACAACAATACCCAATGCAATGGAAAGGGGAAGAAGAAAATGATCCTCCTTGCAAGAGCGGTAGCTCTGGATAACAAAGGAGTGAAGTTCATTGCATACACTGGGCCACTTAACATAATTCATTTCGATCACAAAACCTAGACGTTTCACTTACCCAAAATTGAAATCGCCGAAATAATAGACGTCGTTATGAGAAATTTGGTGGCATTCCAATTATTCGGTCGCGAAGGCCAAACCAAACTGATAAAGTTCTATGTGGAATTGATGGGATGTTAAAAATGGAAGACAAAACTGAAACACTAAAACTAGTAGCTCATAGGTGAGCAAGCTGCTCCTGAAGACTGCTTAGGTAGTACCAAACCCCTTCATTAATCATGGAATCAAAGCATATAGGTTTACATGAATTTAGGTTGATTAAAACTGTCTACTAGAAAATACAAACTAATCATAATCTAGGACACATGCACAACTGTGAAACAAACTTTCTCCAATATTACATAATTTCTCCATTATTTTCAACTCCCCCCTTAATGGAGAAAGGGTTCACTTGCACACCTAACATCTCCCTAAACAATTCAAATTTAATCTTCCCAAGGGGCTTGGTGAAGATATATGTTGCATTTTCACAGGTGTTACAATATTCAATAAAAATTTCTTTAGACTGAACCTTTTCTCTAACAAAGTGAAACTGAGTATCAATATGTTTTGTGTTTTTATGAAAAAAAAGGTTATTTTCCATCTTTATTGAACTTTGGTTGTCACATTTAATCATTGTAGCATCTTTTTTTTCTTCTCCTACATCATAAAGAAGTCTTCTCAACCAAATTGCTTCACAAGTGGCTGCACATACAACTTGATACTCTGCTTCTACTGAAGATAAAGATACAATACTTTGCTTCTTATTGCTCCAATAAATGACCCTGAACCCAATACTAAAAGCATAACCTGTTATGGATCTTCTATCATCCAGATTTCCAACCCAGTTTGAATCTGAATAACCTGTCAGTTTAACATCAAAAGAATCAATATATTTAATGCCAAAATTTATGGTTCCTTGAAGATACCTTAAGACACCTTTTGTTGCCACCCAATGATTCTCAAGAGGTTTTGACATAAACTGACTCAACACGCTGACTGAAAATGCTAAGTCAGGTCTAGTTGTAGTCAAATAAATCATACTTCCAACTAGTTGTCTGTACAATGTAGCATCCACCTCTTTAGAACCATCATCATTTCAAAGTTTAACATTATGTTGTATAGGTATTGAGGCAACTTTACACTAATCCATTCTGGATTTCTTCAATAATCCCATGACATACTTTCCTTGAGTGAGAAAAGTCTGGCCATAATCCCTCGAGAATTCAAGACCCAAACAATAATATAATTCTCCAAGGTCCTTCATTTCAAAAACCCGTGACATCTGCACTTTGATTTCTTTAATCAATTCATCAACATTTCCAGTAACAATTAGATCATCAACATATAAAGAAATCAACACAGTCTGCCCCTTTGAATCAAATACGGTATACAAATTTGGGTCATTTTTACTTCTCTTATAACCATGCTGCAAGAAAAAAGAGTCTATTTTTTCATACCAAGATCTGGGTGCCTGTTTCAATCCATACAATGCCTTCTTTAATTTACAGACCAAATGTTCTTGCCCCTGTTTAATAAACCCTTCAGGTTGTGTTAAATATACCTCTTCCTTCAATTCTCCATTTAGAAAAGCATATTTCAGATCTAGCTGGCGTAGACTCCAATGATGCTTTGTAGCTAAAGCTATTAACATTCTAATAGTATTTAACTTAGCTATAGGAGAAAAGGTCTCCTCATAATCAATCCCTTCTTTCTATGAGTACCCTTTAGCCACCAACCTAGCTTTATATTTGTCTACACTACCATATGTTTTGAACTTAGGTTTATATAACCATTTACAACCTATGGGCTCTTTCCCTTCTGGCAGTTCAACTAATTCCCAGGTTTTGTTTTTAATTATTGACTCATACTCTTCTTTCATAGATGACCTCCATTCATCATATTGATTTACTTCATTATAGTTCATGGGCTCAACAACATTTAAAATACTAGTCATAAGAGCATATTCTTTATACCTTGCTGGTAAGTGAGTCTGCCTACCTGATCTCCTTGGTAGCGGACTTGTGTCAAATATGTCTAGCTCATTCCTGACTGGATTTGGGTTGTTGACTGTACCTGCATCACTAGACTCTTCTTTTTGTTGCTGCTGCTGCACATGGCTGCCTTTGGCTTCATCATTGCTATCATCAATCAGTAAAGGCATGTGCCACTCCTCATAACTTTTGTCTATGTTCCCTTCATCAACATGTTCATGGAAGATAACATCTCTACTTGCAAATACCTTGTGAATAGATGGATTAAACAATTTATATGCTTTGAACTCAGAACAATACCCTACAAATATGCATTTTATGGATTTAGCATCCAATTTCTTCCTATCCTCCTTAGGAATATGTGCAAAAGCTTTTGAACCAAATACTCTTAAATGTTTGACTGTAGGCTTAAACCATATAAAGCCTCGAATGGAGTCTTAGTTGGACTTCTATTCTTTAAATAGACTGTAGTATTAATAAATTCTTCCCAAAAGCCATTAGATATGTTCTTACCTTTCAACATGCTGCGTGCACACTCCACCAGAGTTATGTTCTTTCTCTCTGCAACCCCATTCTATTGTGGAGTGTGGGGTACTGTAAACTGTTGAATTATTCCATGATCCCTGCAATATTTTATGAAGTTTCCAAGCTTGCATTCTCCCCCTTGATTTGAGCAGAGAATTTTTATGACCTTCCATGTTTGCTTTTCAACCATACTTCTAAATTCTAAAAAATATTCAAAAGTATGACTTTTCTTTTTGAGAAAATATACCTAGGTATATCTTGTGCAATCATCAACAAATAACAAAAAATAATAAGCTCCTCCTAAGGACCTTTTCTGCATCGGTCCACATATATCATTGTGCACAAGTTCGAGTATATCTCTCTTTCTCCTATTTAAATTTGAGGGAAATTCATCCCTATGCATTTTTCCAAGTGCACATCCTTCACAATCATGTACATTTCGTAAAACATGAAGTCCATTAACCATACCTTGTTTCTGTAGCAACAATAAGTCATGAAGATTGATGTGTCCAAATCTTTGATGCCACATATTCTCTGATGTCATAGTTGTTGAAGTTAAAGCTTGATGTGGCATGCTTGTAACATTCAACTTATATAGGCCTCCAACTCGTATTCCAAATGCGACTGGCTTCTGATGATCCAACAAATCCTTTATGACATAATAGGTTTTGAAAAATTCTACCTTCAAGTTATGATATGCAATCATGGAGACAGAGATCAAATTCTTTTTAATACTCGATACATACATGACATTCTCGATGCACCTGATATTACCATCAGGCAATATCACATGAATATATCAATACCCTTTAATCTAGTATGCTCTGTCATCACCAAGATAGATCTTAGCACCACTACTAGTCTCTTTAAAACTTTAAAACTAGTGCTTATTACGTGTCATATGAGTGGATGATTTAGAATCCACAAACCAAGTTTCAACCTCATTAGTCTCAGCAGAGAGAGCAAAATCAAACACAAACAAATTGAGGTCATGATTCTGATTTTTGTTAGAAAAGTGCCCTGTATGCTTCTTATGTCTGTGTCTGGCTTCATCAGTCTTCCTTTTATAACAATTTCTATCAATGTGACCAATTTTACCATAGTAAAAACACTTGATTCTTGAATCATTTCTAGTTTATGACATACCTTGGAATGACTTTTTATGGGATGTACCACCGCCTTTCTGTCCTGCTCCTGGTTTCCCTTTGAAAGAATTTTTCTTCACCATCAATGTCAGGTATGTATTTTAAGGCTTCAGATTCATACGCCTCTCTTCTTCCTGCATCAAGATACCTGTCAATTCTTCAAAGGTGGGAGATTTCTCCCTTGTTGTCAGCCCTATAATAAACATCTGATAATCATCAGTCATACCATTTAAGGTAATCGTGACGAGATCAATGTTGGACACTTTCTCCCCTATGTCGCCCAACTTGTCTCTCAGCTCTTTGATCCGTGAGATGAATGCAACAACAGATTCATTCTCCTCCATTATGATGGAGAGAATCTTACTCTTCAGAAACAACAAGTGATTTGTATTCTTTGTCTCATATAGATCCTTGAGAGTCACCCAAATATCATTGGCAGTTTTGCACTCTCTAATGTGAGGGATGATGTAGTCCTTTACTGACATCTTCAACAACACCCTTGCTTTGTTTTCCCTCTTCTCCCAATCTTGAATACCTGTAGTTGTTCCTCCTCCAGCTGTAGTTGCTTTGCTTCGTCCCCATTTTCAATTGCCCACGCACTCGAACCCTTGAGTAGTGTCTACAATTTGAACTTCCAATTGATGTAATTCGACCCATCGAGTTTATTGCTCTCATTCAGGTACGCTTATGCAATGTGGTTATTCATTGTGACAGGATCGATTTATGGATCTACCTCAAGATCCTCAATCTCCAACGATCGATCTAGTCAACAACAAAACTACACCAACACCGATGATCTCAACCTAAAGAAAAATATACCAAAGGAGAAATCTTTGGAGGGATCTCAAGCTTATTGGAGCGATCTCAACCTCATCAAAGCACCACAAAAAAAAATCAACGCATCCAAAACCCGAATTTAAGAAATCTACCTCGGCCTCAACATACCAAGGCTATTGATTTGATACCAGATGATCTCGAGAGTATCACAGGAGCATCAAAGCACCACAACACCACAAAACACATTCCTTTGATTGAGATCTTGTGGTGGATCATGCACATCAAAGCACGATGGAGGGATTTCACTAGAAACACGAATACCACAGAAACACGACCACACCGACAATCTCTCGGCCTCGAGCGATCTTACACATCAAAGGATTGGAGGGATCTTGCGCATCAAAGGAATACCATAGAAACATGACCACACCGGCAATCTCTCGGACTCAAGCGATCTCGAGCTTAAATGAAACGAAGTCAGCCTCAACTAGAGCGATACCAAGCGAACTTCGAGCTTATCTAAAGTGATATCAACCTCAAAGCCACGACAACATGCTAATGGCCTTGGGCTTCCAACAAACTGCACAAGCGCGGGATTAAGGGATCGGGGCCATGCTTATGACCCACGCTGATCGAAATTGCGTAGAGTAATGGGGCATCAATGCGAGAACGAGGGTTAAATGTCGCACTATTTTTGACCACCGCGTAGATTAGGGCTCAATGCCGCGCTGGTCCAACTTAAAAAAAAAACAAATTTGCAGATTCGCCTTTGCTACAAAGGTTCTCACACAACGCCTCTCTCCAGCCACCGAGGCATTCACACTTCAGCCACCACGGCCCTTTAATTTTCCAGCCACCAAGGCTCATGAATTAACCAACCACCAAGGCTCTCGAATCAACCAGTGAACAAGGCTCTCGAATGAACCAGCCACCAAGGCTCAACAAAGTTTCACCAATTTCAGCCACAAGGGCTCTCACCCACCAAGGCTCACCACAGAACCAACCACCAAGGCTCAACACAGATTCACCAATTTCAGCCACAAGGGCTCTCAGCGACCAAGGCTCACCGGCTCTGATACCATGTTAAAAATGGAAGACAAAACTGAAACACTGAAACTAGCTACTCACAAGTGAGCAAGTTGCATTTGGAGACTGCTTGGGTAGTACGGCAACCCTTCATTAATCATGGAATCAAAATAAGTAGGCTTGCATCAATTTAGGGAGATCAAAACTGCCTCCTAGAAAATAGAAACTAATCCTAATCTAAGACACACGCACAACTGTGAAACAAACTTTCTCCAATATTAAATAATTTCTCCATTATTTTCCACTTGGCCTAATGAATAAACACACAACAGAAAGAACGTTGAGTTGCTCATCACTTAAGCACTGACCAAGAAGTGGCCGATATCTGGAATAAAATGAGGGAAGGGCATGATCAAAAGGGTAAATATGGACCAATCGACGCTGCTATTAATGAAGTCATCAAATTCTACGGAAGCTATAGAATCTGGTACGCTGAAGGAATGAAAAGTTTTTCTCACTAGTAATATCTTTTATTACAGGATGTATCATCGTGGTTACAGCTGTACTGCAAACTATTTTCTCTCGGTTGAACTCCACCACCATTAAATACAAACCATGAAGAAAAGTATGATATTCATGTCATAATCAATTACAGCTATACTGCAACTATTTTCCATGGGTTGCAACTCCACCACCATTAAATACAAAGCATGAAGAAAAGTATAATATTCCTATCATAATCAATCGGCTCCATAACGTGAAATCCCGAAATAGCATTGGCTTCTTTCCTGACTAGATAGGTATTAATGTGTTTTCAGTGCTATCTCATTCTTAGAATTGCAAATTTGACCATCTCATAAACTTATGTCAATGCGATTGCAAATTCGGATGTAGATGCAGCTTTCAGGCATTCAACGAGCAGAGTGCGAAGCCTGTGCCAGTAAGATGCACCCACTGCTTAATCGATCACATGCCCTCTGTTTTTCAGTGTGTGTGGTTGTTTTTTTCTGTAATATTAAGTTCAACATTTATAACGTTTCATTAATCAAAGATTTCATTGTGTTAATAGAAAAATCAAGATGATAAGAACGTTGTTCGTATAAGTTGAATGTTAGTAAAATGTACAGTTGGATTTGCATGGAATGTGTTAGGAAATTTAATTAAAATCTAAGTTATTTTTAATATTTTGAAATTTAATTAACCTAACTCTTTCTCCCTCAAATTCTAATATATTTTCAAAATTACATAAAAATAATTAATGATAAAAATCATTTAGCATTACTAATAAAAAAAAATTCGATTTCCAAATTTCAACTAATTAACAGAATTGATAAATGCATGAGATATATTAGTCTTGTTAATTTATGAAGATTTTCCGAAAAAACACATTGCTAATATTTGTTCAGCCTCTTTCGAACCAGCCAGGCTCATATTCAGGACAAGATGAAGATACAGAGACGCGTTTTCCTCTAGCAGTTAGGATGATCTATCTTGTTTTGAAAATAAACTACACTGAGTGGTTCAAAACGCCTCGACCAAATATTGACAATGTGTTTTTTTCAAAAAATCTTCATAAATTAACAAACTATGGATCACAAAAACTTGAATTCGAATATATTAGTCTTCTAATTTCGGACTAGTCTGATAAACCAGTTCTTATGAGATTATCAGATGTTCAATCAATTATGGCACATTGCAGGTTTGCTTGATCATCTCCGGAGAGAACATTTGAATACAAAAATATACAATGTTTTGTTTTGTAACAACCATAGTGACCAAGTTCAGCCATATTGATTAAAAAAAACTAATAAATTTACCAATTTAATTCTAGGTTTATTGATTCTGTTATTAGATACACTTAATTAAAAAAATTCATATTAAAAATATAAAAATTAATAATTTTTATATTAAAAAAAGAGTAAATTGTATATTAAAAAACAACGAATTCCATAATAAAGTATAGTCGAGAATATTAAAGTATTAAAGAAAATGGCAAGTTTCCATTTCACATGAAAGTATGACAGAATGACAAGTTATCTTTATACTATGGTACCAATCTCACATGGACCTGGAAGCCCTCCATGTGATACTAAGGAAGATGATCACCATGATCCAATGGACCTGCAGGCCCTCCCTGTGATACTTAGGAAGATGACAACCATGACTGGAAGGTGCAGAAGTGTATGAATATATGTTTTATGGTGGGATGCTTTTCGTACAAATGGACCATTCCTATATATACTAATTTTTCTGTTATACACGTTTCATTGTTTTTTTGTTGGTAAAAAGTTTACAGTCTCAAGTAATAATTTTGTTTGGAAAATAGTGAAAATTTTGGTAAAATTTTGACTAAAATTGAGTAGAAATTTTGGAAAATTTGGTACAATCTGATTCTAGATAAATAAAGCTAAAATCTGACAGAAATTTTGGGAAATCTAGTATGATCAGATTCTAGATAAACAAAGCCTTTATTAACTACAAATTTGTCCACACAAATAATGTGTATATACACATTCAAATGCATGATAATATGTGATGTACTAAGAGTTTCTAGTAATGTAAAATGATATAAGTAATATGAAAGCAAGTCCGATCACCAACTCTGATCTTTAAAATTTTAGTGTTTAGAATAGATTTGCAGTAATTCCACCAGTTTCAACCAGCTATCGATTTACAATAATCCCATCCTTAAAATATCCATATGCATAATGCATACACATTCTATTCTAATGCATACAATTTAATTCTGATTTATATTAAGTAATATGAACTAATAAAATTTCCAGATATTATAGACATCTGCCTCATATATAATTTATTATTTTCCTATGCATAATGCATACACATTCTATTCTAATGCATACAGTTTAATTCTGTTTTTTTTTTTTAGAGAAAAAACCAACATAGCTTTATATTAAGAGTATATAAATATCATCCATACATAATTCCAGATATTGATGAGGCATAGAAATGCCCAGTCTCCCTTTCATAAAAAGCATACAGATAATCCATAGAGGCAATATGTGCCTATCATCCTTAGCAAAAAATAGCTCATCATAGAAATGCCCAGTCTCCCTTTCATAAAAAGCATACAGATAATCCATAGAGGCAATATGTGCCTATCATCCTTAGCAAAAAATAGATGTCAGATAGACCAGATCTAAACACACAGAAAAGAGAGAAGTGACATATACAACGCATCTACAAGACCAGATGTTCATAAAAAGCTCGACAGAGACATGTCAATACTTGACGAGACTGTAACCATAAACACATTCATACAAAAACATAAGAAAGAAGGGGCAGATACGCCCGGCCTTGGAAAAAAGGATCCAACAGACAAGATACTGACGATTTGGAGGGATAAAACCTCTTGCAGGAGAAAAACCCTGCAACGTCATATGGCAGACATGTTTGGCATAGTGGCATTCTGATGATAGGAATCATAGCAAGCCAATATACGCTGAAGAATAGCCTGGAGAGGTTCCTTAGAGTCTTGGAAAATGTGTGCGTTCCTCCAGTTCCACAGATACCAGCATGTGATAATGAACATCGATCTCCAAGATGAGGATTGTCTACTCCACCAAATAAAACCTTCCTGAATAGAAGAAAATATGTTGTGAGGGAAACCAAAATATAAAGACAAATCACACCAGATTATAAGGGACAAGGGACACTGAAAGAACATATGCAAATTTGTTTCCATGTCATTGAGGCACATGGAACATCTGCTTGGACCCTGCCAGCTTCTCCTTTGAAGAATCTCCCATGTGAGATTTTTGTTCCCAAATAGCAGCCAAGAGAAAATGATCATCTTCAGCGGACATGCAGCGTTCCAAAAATAGAGAGGGAAATGCGGAGGAGGACTTCCAGCAATAACAGAAATCATATCAGCATAAATGTGCTTTACGCTCACAGGTTTATGGAGAGACCATACCAGACGATCCTTTGAACCCGTTCGGGTGATCCCCAAACTATCAAGTCTCGCTTTTACCGTCATCCAAAGAGGAAGCATCGAATGGGGTAAATGCAACTCCTCCCCATCCTTCCAAACCGGAGAAGATCCAGACCATTATTTTATCAACTTATCCCACGTAAAACATCCCAGCCTATGTAGATTGCATAACAGTGGATGGGGGAACGAGAAATCCCGGGCAGGTGAAATAGAATCAAAAGCAATAAAAATATTTGATCCGGAATAAAGGTTCCAGCGAAAGTTTTTTATGAAAAAAGGATGGACTTTTCTCAGGCTTTGCCATATCATCGAGCCGCTTCTGGTGCCAAAAGACCGCCTCCTGTACCAAAATTCTATGCTCTTTCCTTTTAGATATTTCGTCTTTACAATCTTACTCCATGGCCCGTCATCATATATTCCTCTATAGAGAGACTTGCAGAGAAGGGCATTTCCAAAAGTGCGAATGTCTAACAAACCCCATCCACCCATCCTTTTTGGTTTTGTAATAGAGGCCATCTTGACAAGATGTATTTTGCTCTGATATGCGTGACCTCCCCACAGAAAATTTGCAACCAGTCTGTTCATCTGTTTTATAATACTGCTGGGAAGAAAGAAAATGTGAGCCCAGTAGACTGAAAGTTGGCATAGGACAGCCTGAACTAAAATAAATCTGCCAGCTAGAGAAAGAAATTTATATTCCCACCCTGCAATCTTCTTATAAAACCTGTCCAATAGCCATTGCCAGTCCCTTTTTGAGTATCCTTTTGCCTTTAAAGTAAAGCCTAGGTATTTGAACCCTTGTTGAATTGAAAAAGGAGCTATGCCCATCATGTCTGATATCCAATGAACGATTTCCATATTCACATCATTGTGAAACAGAGAATATTTTTCCTTATTTATAAACAAACCTGCAGCTTTCTAGAATTTTGAAAGGATATCGTTTATGCAAGCCCAGGAGGCCCTGCAGAGCATAGCGAAGATGAGAACATCATCGACAAAAAGATTATGTGAAATGGAGATGTTCTTACAGATCTTAACCGGACGACATCTCTTATCCTCGACTGCTTTGTTTATCTGTAGACTAAGAGAGTTCATCACCAGAATGAACAACAATGGGGAAAGGGGACATCCCTGTCGGAGTCCTCTCTCTGCTTGGAAAAAAGCCGAGGGAATTCCATTTACAATCACCGAATATTTTACATTCTCCACACAAGACATGACCCAATTGACACTTTGAGACTTCAGTCCTATCTTAGCCAACAGTACTCTCAAAAAGCCCCAATCTACACAATCATAAGCTTTTTGCAAGTCAATATTGAGGATAGCCGCATCCATATTCTTTGACAGCATAGTAAAAAGACTTTCTTGTGTCATGGAAACCATGTCCAAGATGAATCGGCCCTTTAAGAATGCATGTTGGTCTCTGGAGATAAAGGAATTTAGAATAGGCTTCATTCTCTCCGCAATTATTTTTGAGATTATCTTAAACATGATGTTGCAGAGTGAGATAGGCTGAAAATCGTGAAAGGATTCAGACCTATTCTTTTTTGGAATTAGCGCAATGAAGGTTGAGGTGGTAGCCGAGTGAATGTTTCCAGACATCTGGGATGCTTCAACCATGCGTAGCAGATCTGATTTGAAAAGGTCATAGAAATGAAGGAAAAATTCAATTGGCCAGCCGTCGGGCCCCGGGCTTTTATCCTTTTTGAAGGATTTGATGGCCTTTAGAAGTTCATCTTCAGAGATTGGCTTTATGAAATCTTCATTTGCAGCATCATTAAACATTTCCGGCACCAGCTCTATGCCCCAAAGGGCATCTTGGAAGATAACCTCCCTTCTTCTATATTGATTTTGAAAATATCTCACTGCCTCCATCGTTATCTCATGTTGTGATAAGAGAACATTTCCCATCTCATCTTTGATGCTCCAGATAGAGTTTTTTTCCCTTCTTGCGCTTGCGAATTTGTGGAAGAACCTTGTATTTCTGTCTCCTACTTTTAGCCAGATGGCTCTACTTTTGAGACGCCATGTTGCCTCTTCTTTTAGTAGGATCAAATTTTTCCTTTTCTCTAGCTTTCTAATCATGTTCTTCAGATCTAGAGATAGGCTATTGATATCAGCCGACTCACAAAGGGCATCCAGTTCCTTGCGAATACTGTTTAATTCCACTTTATCCATCCTCCTTTTATTTTTTTGCCACTCTTTCGATACTGTCTTCAATCTGTTCAGCTTTACGCGGAAAGGCATAAACGGTGCCATTTCAGACTCTTGAATACTTTTCCAATTTCCAGAGATGACATTATTAAAAGACTGGTCCTCTAAATGTATTCTATTGAATTTAAAAGGGTATCCGAATCTGTTTATGTTCCCATACCAGTTTAGGAGAATGGGTCTGTGATCAGATGAATGATCATTCCCGATTGATAATACTGGCATACCCAGATTTCCAATAATGCTAGCATGAATGATGACTCTGTCGATTCTCTTGGCTATGAATGCCTGCCCAGTCCTGCTATTGTCCCATGTGGGTTTCATTTTGTCAGGAGCAATGTCCACCAGATCCCTATTAAGTAATTCCTTCTTTATTCCATCAGCCAGAGAGTCAAATTTCCTACAATTTCCCCAACATTCATCAGAATTAAGAGTCAAGTTAAAATCGCCTGCTAATAGCAGCGATTCAATATCAAGAATATGAGATTCAAAAAGCCTTTCCCAAAAGGGAAGTCTGTTTTTATATGGAGCATAGACATTCAACAAGTTGAGAGTAAAAGTTTGACCCCTGATAGATGCATGAATTAAAATCCCTGCACAACATTTGTAAGCTTTTGCCATAATCCAGGCTGGATCCCACAAAACCACTAGACCACCTGGCTCATATAGATGGCAAGTGTTTCCTCTGAGAGTCTGATGTCAAGCTCCTGTAAAAATTAGGCACGAACCCGTTAGCAAACGAGACAATTTCCGGTAATGTCAAGCTCTTCTTTTAAAAAATTGGCACAATCCTGTTCGCTCCATTCACGAATAAGAAAACCATCGTTGACTATGTTTCTCTCATGAGTACAATTTATCCATATATGCAGATGAATACATTGAGACCTGTAAGAAGCGATTACAATTAGCCTTGAATTATTAAAAAATTCCAATATAGCAATTTTCTGTTTATTTTATGAATTATAAAATACATTTAGTATTTTTACGCTTGAAGTTTCCATGCTGTCTTTGAATCCGAGCTTTCAATCTCACAGTAACCAGATGTACTTGCAGAATGTATCCGTTGTAAATGTGAGACAGAGAGCGCTGTAATCGTTCAACTTATTTTGTTTCATAAGCTAAGATGGTGTTCACCACATTGATACTTGTTGTACTATGTGAATATTGTACTCGGTTAATTATTACTGGTTGATATTGGGAAAAATATAATGTCCAAGCATATTGTTACTTTTTTTGCTCACTCATTTCAATTTTTTTTTTTTTTAAATGGGAGGGGCTAGTTCCCAAAAGAAGTGTTATTGGGCCCTCTTTTTTGTACATATATACGTGTCAGTCAAGCTGACATCCGTCACATCTCATTACAATCTCAATGAAACTTTATATGCTGCGCTACAAATCAGGATTCGATCGCTGGTGGGGTGCGTGGCAACCGACTGCCCCAACCATTGATCCATGCACTCTATGCAAAATCATTTTAGATTTTGTACATTATTGTTTTGATATGTGTAATTAAGTTATTTTACGGAAAGTTATTTATAATTAAGTTAAAGATAATGTTTTCATTTTTTTCACCAACAATATTGTTCAACATTTTGTCTAATTTCTGTCATTAAATAGCATACATTACATATAAACAATTAAACAATTTTACCTATTAGTTTAATTGTTTCAGTATTTGCAATTAAGTTTTTTTGGAAAGGTATTGGTAATTAAGTTAAAGAGAATGAATAGATTATTTTTTACCAATAATGTTGTTAAGGATTTTGTCTATTTTCTATCAATAAATAGCACATGTTGTTACATATAAATAATTTAACAATTTTATCTATTGATTTAATTGTTTCGATATTTGTAACGTAAGGTGCTCCCTCTAGGAAAAACTCCCTTAAAATCCACTTTGCACTACTCTACAACGTCATATCTATTATTGGACGATTGAACAATTCTCCCCCCTCCGATTAATACAGTTTCAACTAAATAAGTGACGACATATAACCCTCTTCATATTCACATTTTCATTTTCATTTTTCAGAAGTAAACTTTGCTCATGGTGTTTCTGAGACAATTGGATCCGGCTAATGTTGACTCACGCAATGGACAAGAGACATGGTCAAAACACCACAACAACATCATATCGAAACAAGGATGAGAGGGTTCTGAAGCTCAACAAGGATCATGTCCTCCCATCAAATGTTGCAAGAAACATATAGTACGGGACCATAACAGTGTCATTTCGAGAAACACGCATTGTACAACCTTGAAACATGTTTTCAGCTGCACTAGTGCATCCCACATGTTGGAAACACATTTCATTCGCTGGAAATGCATTTCCCGGGCCATACCAGGGACTGTACAACGCAGCCAACACTAAATTTTTCATTTTGACTTGGTTTTTACCTATGTTTGACCAAAAATGCCTGTAGTTATAAGTTTAGCTTAATAGTCCCTCAAACCTCATACCAAAGCTGCCCTTCTGGAAGTCCCTGTTATGCACTCCAGCCTGATATTAAAAATATTTAAGAACATAAGCTTTTGAAGTGTAAATTCTTCGTGTATTACTTCTCTCAAGTATATCCAACAAAATGAAAACAGAGTTGTTACAAATAGGAAGTAAATACGAAATTAAACCCAAAAGACATGCAAAGGAGTGTTGCAGAGAATTTTAGATTAACTGGTTGCGTGGTTATTCAGGAATAATCAGAAAATCTATTTTCATCTCCGCAGAAGGGAACCCAATGGAAATTATAACTTTTTAAACCTTATCCAACAAAACAAAAGGGAGCGTTGTTAGAAACAAAAACTAATAGGAAATTAAACCTAGAAAAGACATTGAATGAGTATTACACCACAGGAAATGTAAATGAGTATTGCAAATAATTTCTATATGAGGAACAACTTACATGGAGATTGAGGACTAATCCAAAAAATGATTTTTGGCTCAGTAGAAGGAAACCTAATTGAAAATACAACTTGTTTCCAAAGAAGCAAAAAATAAAACAGAATAAAAGTTGTCTATGAGGACAACTCACTTACAAGGGGAAAATCCAGTCGAGAGCACTTTGTCATTTTCTCTTCATCGGGCGCCATACAAACAACCAGCCTTCTCCTGGAAGTAATACCTCTATTTTTCTGTAATCTCATCAGAGGTGCTACTGAACAATAGGACAACCAGTACATGAAGGTTTGTGAGGACATGGGGAGGGGTAGAGGGAGAACAAGACTAAAGAAGCCATGGCTATGGTTGGGAAAAGGAGGAACTTGGACACAAATATTCATATTTTTGACTTATGCTTTCTTTCAAATCAGCTTACCTTTTGACAAAAGATCGTGGCTTTACCCAGACATGATGTAGTTAAACTGTTGACCAGGGATGGCATCTTTGAAACACTTACCACTAGGATATCATTCTTAGATCAGAAACATACACCAAGGATAGTACCACCTTGTGCCAGATTGTACCTTTAAAAGGAAATTTTTTGTACATTTTTGTCTTGAACACAGAGAAGTGGTGAATAGGACATTCAAAAACATATTGGAAAAATGATTCTAGCAAAATTTCCCAACAACAAGCATAATTGTGACAATGAAATTCTTTAGCATTGAATATTAATGACACCGAGGTTGTTTACTTCTACATCCTCCTTAGGT
Organism: Pinus tabuliformis; assembly: GCA_031772625.1. Taxonomy (NCBI): domain Eukaryota; kingdom Viridiplantae; phylum Streptophyta; class Pinopsida; order Pinales; family Pinaceae; genus Pinus; species Pinus tabuliformis. The sequence goes on from CM062809.1 coordinate 618,443,854, forward strand.
TGAATGTTTTTGGACTATCTATAGAACTTGAGCAGTGTATGATATTACGATATGATCTTGAGAGAAAGGAATATAGGAAACCAAGGGTTTTCTATGTCAAGTGCGTTTCAAGAGAAGTCAGGTGTAATACAACTCAATGTGAATTGGGAGTGTAAAATAATGTGAACAGTAAATAATTTGATTTTTCTATAATATTTTTGCTTCTTAATGTGAATGGTAAATCTTCAGTACTCTACCCTACTTTCTACCATGCTTCCAAAGTCTTCATTCAACATATCCACAATTGTTTAAACTAACATTCTCCTTCTGATTGGATTTATTCCTCTGAGAATAAAATGCACTTAACTATGGCATCTTCACTGAAGTAATTTGTGGGTCGCAACAAAACTTATTTGAGATCTATGTTTTTCGCTAGTCATTCAGATTCTCTTTTCTAAGCACATACACTGGTTTATCTAAGTAAATAAAGGCATAAATATGTGCACATTGAGTTCCAATGCTCAAACAAAATTTTGGTAAAAGGTAATTGACTTGTATGTGGATGAAGCAAGCATTCAAAGCCTAATTCCTGAAGCTAATCCAAGAATTTAAAGCTGAACAATGATGCCCTAACCAAACACCCACTAGCGCACAAACGGTGGGATTTATTTTGAATCCTCTTAAGGACATTTGGAAAGTAGATTTGTGAGAATGCTTGGCACATTTTTAAGGTTAAAAGTCTTGGCATAATTATGAATCCCTTTGTATGGATGAATTTTGTATGCACGGTTTAAGCATATCCAAGATAAACAATCTAGCACCAATCTGCATCCTTTCTTGAGGCTAGTGTGGAAGATTTGTTCTACCAAACTACATCATACTTACAGATTGTGGTCTAGGTGTTAACAGTGAGCACTAAAGTTATTTTAGTCAGAATGAGTAATGATAGGACAAACAACCTTGTATAGAAACTGCAACGAGATTCTGCTTAAAGGTGACTTAATTGTATCACATTGATTTTGACATGACAACATTAGTAAAATGATATATGTTGTTGCAATTGGTACACCTATGTTTGGTGCATTAATCACTATATTAGATTGAAGGAATCTAATGGTATTCTCGATCGTAACTATTGCTTTATTGACAACAACATGAACCTTGTGTTGTAGAACATTTGTATTTATTGTGAAGGATTTAAGGAGCAGTAATGTTGTTTTTGGTGGGCCTAGCAATGATTATCAAATAGATTGTTTATTGGTCCCTGTGGTATACATTCTTTGGATCTTGTTTTCTCCCTTAATTGTAAGTGCATAAAAATATTAGATTCATAGGACAAGGTACCATTAATCATGTGAGCCAATGATCTTGGACATTTTCTGATTGAATTCTTCAAAACTTATTGCCATTTGATCTTCCAAAATGTGTAGATAGTTTTGTTGGTTGGAAAAATGCTACAAGTTATAATAACAAAGATTTTGTTCTACATAATGCTTTCCACCTTGCATTCTTTTTGTGGATATGGGTAAGCAATATGCTCTTCCAGTAAAGAATAAATTCTTGTGTGTAGAGTCATTGGGTTTACTATGGTAATGATCGTAACATTTTGCAGTCTTTTGTTTGTTGGCCTGTGGTTTAGTGGTTGAGACAGGGCATCACCATGTTAATGACCCAAAGTCAAACTTAGAGATCAGAGCCCTGAATTATAAGTTGGTTGAATTTTATGAGATTTATATGCAATATTAATTCAATAATTAATAAAAAATATAGTCTCAGGCACCCTAAATCAACTTTAGTTTATACAGCTTTAGAATTTCATTTCTACTACATCTCTACGTCTTATTTATATTTGACTTTTATGCTTGCAGTACAAATTTCTTTTGAGATCTTTTTTTCATGACAATTTTGTTTTGATCATAATCAAAATCATCTTTGGGTAAGTATGTGATCACTTTTTATTTTTTCCCATAGATTTTTCCATGAAAAAAAAATATGTTGACTTTTAACTAACACACGCCCTTGATGCATTATTTGCAGTCCTCCTTGTGGGATTGTGCTATAATCTTTATGCTTCTTAATGTGAATGGTAAATCTTCAGTACTCTACCTTACTTCCTTATACCATCTTTGACCTCAAATCTTGCAATTTGTACTTGTGGATTAATTAAATTATTAAGGCAAGACCCATATTCCATGAGGATTGGTGGAATGACCAATTTCACATGATTTTGAATAGTCTACTCAACACTTATTGCATCAGGTGATGCTCACAAGGATGAAGAAGTGGGATTAAAATTAACAAAATGAATCAAGTATCATCAATAATCAACTCTAGGGCTTGCACTCCATAACCATGACTTCTTGCAAAGGTTTTCACCCCAGGACTCCAGGATCAAGTGTGTTTAACCTTGAAGTTTCCTCCCATAGTCATACCCACTTTTTTGGCTACCTAACTGAAAGCAGTGACTTATTTATGCATGACTCAAACGTTTGGGATATCATTTTTACCAACTAGTTATTCATGGGAATGTTCTAGTTGTCATATATTTTTGTATTTGAGTTTCCTAGATGAATTCATTTTTCAAAATAGTCTCTTTATTGGTTAGAATTTATAGAATTTCAAATAACTAATTTGATGCAAATATGTTTACAGGAATGGATCATGTAGATTCAAGGCAAAGACATCATTACATTGCTAAAGTTCTTTTGGCAGGTTGTCTTACCATTTTTTGTATTATTGCTCTGATACAATCATATGGTTTTAATGGTTCAGATGTGGTAAGTATGCTTAACCATTTTGTCCTTGTATGACTCTTTCTCAGCCAAGTTTGAACATATTTTTCTCAACCAAATTATGATGGTTATGATATTAATCATGTAGATTTATGATATTATGTTAGGAAACTGAATTCTTGTTGGATTTTCCTTACCTTATATTTTGTATCATTGAGAAACTTACTGTACTCACAATTTAGTGTGATCGACTTAACTTTATATCTATTTATGACAAGTCCTTTTGACAGAAGATCGTGGCTTTACCCAGGAAAGATGTAGTTAAAATGTTGACCAGGGCTGGCATCTCTTGGACACTTACCACTAGGATATCATTCTTAGATTAGAAACATACACCAATGATAATACCACCTTACGCCATATTGTACCTTTAAAAGGAAAATTTGTGTACATTTTTGTCTTCATAGAGCATTGGTGAATATGACATTCAAAAACTTATTAGCAAAATGATTCTAGCAAAATTTCCAAACAACAAGCATAATCGTGGCAATGAATTTCTTTAGCATTGAATGTTAATGTCACCGAGGTTGTTTACTTCTGTATCCTCCTTAGGTTGAAGATGTTTGGACTATCTATAGAACTTGAGCAGTGCATGATATTACGATTTGATCTTGAGAGAGGAATAAAGGAAATCAAGTGTTGTCTATGTCAAGTGCATTTCAAGAGAAGTCAGGTGTAATCCAACTCAATGTGAATTAGGTGTGTAAAATAATGTGAATGGTAAATAATGTGATTTTTCTATAACCTTTATGCTTCTTATTATGAATTGTATATCTTTAGTACTCTACCCTGCTTTCTACCCTGCTTCCAAAGTCTTCATTCTACATATCCACAATTGTTTAAACTAACATTCTCCTTGAATTGGATGTATGCCTCTGAGAATAAAATGCACTTAACTATGGCATCTTCGCTGAAGTAATTTGTGGGTCCCAACGACACTTATTTGAGATATGTGTTTTTTTCTAGTCGTTCAAATTCCCTTTTCTGTGCACATACGTTGGTTTATCTCAGTGACTGAAGGCATAAATCTGTGCATATTGAGCTCCAATGCTCAAACAAGATTTTGGTAAAAGTTAATTGACTGGTCTGTGGATGAAGCAAGCATTCAAAGCCTAATTCCTGAAGCTAATCCAAGAATTTAAGCTAAACAATGATGTCCTAACCAAACACCCAGTAGGGCACAAACGATGGGTTTATTTTGAATCCTCTTAAGGACATTTGGAAGGTATATTTGTGAGAACACTTGGCACATTTTTAAGGTTAAAGTCTTGGCATAATTCTAAGGGTACATACAGAGAGTTGTTGCAAAAAAATACAAAGATTTGAACTTACAAATCTGAGGCAACTTCTATGAGTGGGCAATGTCTAAGCATTCAACTATCCCTTGGTATGACTAAATTTTGTATGCACAGTTTAAGCTTATCCAAGAAAAACAATCTAACACCAATCGACATCCTTTCTTGAGGCTAGTGTGGAAGATTTGTTCTACAAAACTACATCATACTTACAGATTGTGGTCTAGGTGTTAACAATGAGCACTAAAGTTATTTTAGCCAGAATGAGTAATGATAGGACATACAACCTAGTACAGAAATTGCAATGAGATTCTACTTAAAGCTGACTTAATTGTATCACATTGATTTTGACATGACAACATCAGTAAAATGATATAAGTTGTTGCAACTAGTACAACTAGTTTGGTGCATTAATAATTGCATGAGATTGAAGGAATCTGGTGGTATTCTTGATTAGAAATATTGCTTGATTAACAATAGCATGAACCTTGTGTTGTACAACATTTGTATTGACTACGGAGGATTTAAGGAGCAGTAACGTTGTTTTTTATGAGCCTCGCAATGATTATCAAATAGACTGTTTATTGGTCCCTGTGGTATACATTCTTTGGATCTTGTTTTATCCCTTAATTGTAAGTGCATAAAAATATTAGATTCATAGGACATGGTACCATTAATCATGTGAGCCAATGATCTTGGATGTTTTTTGATTGAATTCTTCAAAACTTATTTCCATTTAATCTACCAAAATGTGCATATAGTTTTTTTGGTTGGAACCATGCTACAAGTTATAATAACAAAGATTCTGTTTTGCAGAATGCTTTCCACCTTGAATTATTTTTGTGGATATGGGTAAGAAATATGCTCTTCTAGTAAAGAATAAATTCTTTTGCATAGAGTCATTGGGTTTACTATGGTAATGATCGTAACATTTTGCAGTCTTTTGTTTGTTGGCCCATGGTTTACTTGTTGAGACACGACATCACCATGTTAATGACTCAAAGTCAAACTTAGATATTAGAGCCTTGAATTATAAGTTGGTTGAATTTTATGAGATTTATATGCAATATTAATTCAATAATTAATAAAAAATATAGTCTCAAGCACCTATTGATGCCTCTAAAATCGTTGCATCAACATCGGGGAAAAACACCCAGTCCGAACCTTAGTGCAGCTCCTTTTCCATTTGGTGTGGTGGCTCTGACTGGATATAATGGGACCAGTTTCCCAGTGATGTATGAGTTGATGGGTGATTGGTTTGTAATGTGTAACGAAAGTGATAAGTGTTTTATCCTACAATTCAAATATATACAAATATAACTAATCTAACCCAGGTATCTTGTTAACAATATGATTTTTGATTATTTCTATTAAACAAATAATCATAAAGATGGCTTATTCGTAAAATAGAAAGATGCATTCATATAATGATTACTTTGTTTAAGAATTTCAACAAAGTAATTATAAAAACATTATCGCATTCACCACAATATATATCACTGACATATATATCCATATGATAACATTTTTAAAACCTTCAGAAATGATATGCTAAAGAATTGTTTGAAAACATACATATATCAATAATAACAAGTTCTAAGAAATGCTCATTCACATAGAGTAATAAGACAAAAACAAAGATAATAATACCGTATGCATTTGAATTCTCTCGATGTAAACAACACTTAGATTCTTCTTTCCTATTTGAGAAAACCTTCAAAAGATGCAAAAGTGCGGGTCTTGCAAAAGCTTCTTTCACAAAAATGCAGAACTTTGGTCCAGCTTTTGATAAAAAAATAATATTAGAAGTACAAAAGTGCATCTCCAAAGTCAAGTTTTAATACAAATTGAGGACCCTTTCTAAATACATGAAAGGGTCTTAAATACTAAAAATAACAACTAACTATCAATAAAAATAGCTATGCGTTGTTCTAACTGTAGACATGAAAATCTGGGATTCATTATGAAAATAGCATTGTAGTAGCAGTTGAACGAATTCATTGTACCGGCTTCCTTCTTGTGATTGCAGCTAGCGGATTGCAAGCATTGGCTCGATTTCTAGAGGTTGACTCATCTTGGAGTGTAGCTGGGCTGTATAGGTGGCATCAGAGAGATCGGAGATCATGCAGTTGATTGCATCCGAAATAAATTTCATGGCCATCTACTGGCTATGTGGTTTGACTAGGAAAAACCAGAATGTTTCCCATGTCAAGTTTTGGATTTCTCCAATCTGTTTTTCTCTGTTCGCCAGCTTTTGTTTCCAATGTTGTTCCAATGCCTTTGCTTTTGGGAGTTTACCTGGAGAGCAATCGATGATCAAATTAGACATATGTAAACTGTTATTCACTAATTCAATCAAATCGTCCGTTGCGGCTCGACATCTAGAAGTTTCTCTTTCGGCTTTCATTAGCTGGGACTCCCATTTGGAAAACGAGATTTCCTTGTGTGATTCTTGTATCCTCTGCAAGTTGGCAGCCATTCCTTATTTGGAATCTTGCCAAGACAGAAAATTGGTTGACCTTTCATATGTCTTTTCCAATTCAAGTATGGCGTCCACTCCCTTCTCAATCAATGATGTAGAGATATCACATAAGGGGTTGGCCAATGATATGTTGTGGCAAAGAATATTCAACTGTCGGGACAAGGCTCTGGTTATTTCCAAGGCTTATGTTCTAAATTCACTTACCTGTGGATAACTCTTGTACCTTTCTATCTATTGTTGCATTTGTGCAATTTGATCTTCCTTTGCCTTCTCTTATTGCTCACTTAACCTCTGAAGCCTGCTTAACTCCTGAGACAACTCCTGTTGTTTATGGAGAGTCTGCTCATCAATCCTCTATTTCTCCAGCTTCAACTGCTCTCCTAATCACTCATTTTGTTGACTCTGCTCTGTTAACTGTTGTTCAAGCTGACTAACCTTTTGTTGTCGCTCTGCCAATTGCACCTCAAGTTGAGTAATCCTCTGATCCTTTTCCATCATTAGATGGTTGATCTTTGAGGATTTGTCCCTTATCGTCGCTGTGTAGGCTCCTGCATAATGAGATAGCTTTGTTAAATCCTCAGAGGGATTGACTTATGCTTTCCATACCACATTCATCATTTCTACATGAGGAGTTAGAAGAGGACTTTGAGCAATTTTCTTATTTTTCCTTTGTCTTTTAACTACAGCCCTGTGCTCCGAACTATAGAAGACATCGGAAGGTGGTATTTCTTCTGTTCTAAGTACAATCTCCTCTATGGGATTTCCGGGAATGATTTCTACGTCCTGCTGACTTTTGGGTGGGCCGCTTGTCCCTTCTATCGGAACAGTAATAACTTTTGGCTTTTGCATAATAAGAAATTTCGGTGTAGTGAGCTCTTGGGATTTATTCGAGTTATTGATGTTTAAGTTGAACTGCTCCCATTCCTTGATTAAAGTAGGATCAATATTTATATTCGTATCAAGGGGCTCACTAGTTCCTTCCTGTGTCTGCTCTCTTTCTAGGGTCTTTTCCTTTTCAGGAGTCTTTTCAATAATTTTCTCTTCACAGTGGCCTTCTAGTTGTACCATAGAGGTAGTATTTAACAAGTCCAGAGGAAATGTTTGCAATCTATGTGTCCTGAACTTGTAAAATTACTCTAGTCCATCTGCTCGCAATTTGATTTTTGCTAGTTGTTTCACTTGAGAAAATAACTCGGCTGAAGCAAACAAATCATCATAATTATCCTTCTCATGTTCAAACTTGGCAATTTTTGCATGAGAAGTGACATTCTAGGCAACAGATTTGGGATCATACTGTCTCTTTTGTATGACTGCTAACTTTAACATTTTAATTTTCTCAGCTTCCTTCTCTGCATGTTTGAAGTCATGCAACATGAAAGCACCACATCGAAGGGGGAATGAAGGCCACATGTGCTTTTTAGACTCCTTTAGGTTCATTGACATCCCTTCTACTGTTATCTGATATGATATTTCTTTGGAAAGTAACTTATCAGGGATGTATAAGGGAAGGAGATGTGGGTCAGTAGTGCCACCAAAAAGTATGATGTAGGTGAACTTTTCTTCACCAAACTAGCTACCAATTGATGTCAGGTCGACATTGGCTTCATTGGACAACCTAGGAGTGGGTTTATTGAATATAGCATAATAAACGGGGAGGATGAAATCATGATAAATTCTATAAAGATAATCTTTGTAATGGGCTTTCCACAATTCCTTATGATAGATATGAATGGGGTTCAGTAGTCCATTTCCAACCTAAAATGGGTATTCAGAATTGAAACAGATAGTGTCCAAAATATAGGCACTCATATAAAACGGGGGTATTACCTATGTAGTCACGAACATTTTTTTCCTATAATCAAGTATTTGGTTGGCCATTTTATCAGACAAAATGGTTGCCCAATCCATGATATAAGAATTAACTGTAGCCTCCATTAAAGGTACCATCTCTATAGAAAATTTGGCAGAATCATGGACTCCAAAGAGTCTACACATCATAGCACCGACATAACAGTAAGGAGATGCTAATGAGTCTACGGAGTACATACCCGATGATTCATGCTTGTGTTTGGTCAGAAAATGCCTCCACTATCTGATAGGGTCCGATTCGATGGAATTTTCTTTGGCGAAAGATTCCAAAAATTCTTTGTTATATCACTTCTGTGGTTCAGGCAAATGGTACATTCTTTTGATATCTTCTGCTCTGAACGACCGAAACATTCTTCCATCAGTCGTATTGAAAGTTCTGTCTGTGATATTGATACTTTCAATAACCCATCTGACCAAGTCATTATAGGGTAATACTTTGGCGCAGGCTGCTATTCTGTGAAGATAAGACCTGGCCAAATCCTTAAGAGTATTCTCTGACTTGTCAGTGGAATCTGCTGTTGCAACTGCTTCTTCGATCTCTTTTGGATCCTCGGCTTCCAGTAAATTGTATATACTCTCCCATGAAGCTTTGTCTAGACCGAGGCAGGTAGTATCAGCTATCAAGACCTTTTTAATTGGTTCTTCTTTGGCTATGACGGGGGCCTTTTATTTCCTTGATTTCTTCGTTATTTTTTATGGATTCATAAGCTCAGGCTTGCTCTGCAAAAAGAAACAAAAGACCGTAACAGAGAAAAACCCGTTCAAATCCAACACAGAATATAAAATATTAATGGTAATTTAAGCGTGATAAGCAATACGAACTCAAATATTGCCACGGATGAAATCCTCGAAGGATTCAACCATAAATGCTCTATTAATGATTTCCATAACCGCCAATCGTGATACTTAAATGCCATTATGATATGTCGCATTGCTCATATTACTAATCGGTTCTTTAAAGTGGATCTTGTGGCTTTCCTGATCAATGATTAGTGAAAATCACATATCGCAAATCAGGAGGTACAAACGTTAAGCTTATTTATTTCCATACATAGCTCTGATTGTGATAAAAGTGAGTTATCATGGGGAAGCAGGATAATCAATAAATCGTTTGTTTTTCGTTTATTATTGATTTAAGGTTTAGATCCACAAACATTCGTTTAATAACCTTTTATCGAAAAGCGCACTTTTCCAAAATGAAATTGCATCGGCGGATTCCAAATAGACAGTTATGTGTCTCATGTTTTTAGCGATGGCCGATTGCGATCGGATTATCGCATCGGGAGATTTGAGTGGACTATTGGAATGTTTCTTTGATAACTTGCGATTTGCGCTTTCCGATAGCGTTATCGCATCGGCGATTGCCAATGGAAGCCTTAAGTCTATCCTTTAAATAAAGGGTGCGACACATTCTTTTATATTTGTTTTTATGAGAAGGTCTTGTTTAATATTTAAATTGGATCAGACCTTTTCATAAAGATTTTCATGTGTTTTGTGGATAAATCAAAGTTTGTGATTGTTATTGAATTATTGATTTTAACTAAGTCCTAAAAAGGGGACCCATTTCTTGTTAAAGTTTTGGATGAAAATTTTGAAATGGGGAGGGTTGTTGTATAGCACAACAATTGGCGATTCACTGGGAGAAACAGTTATCTCTGAGAAAGTAGTGCAATATCTATAACTTTATTAATTTGGAAACCATTGAGGATATAGAAAACAATCTAAGAATAGTTAAATAAACATTAACTCTGAATATAATGACAATTTTTGTAATTCCTTTTCCAATCTTAAAAATAAAAACGTTCTGGTCTTATTCAAGCTTTGATTGGTTGGTATAGATAAAGCAGGGGGCTTCTCCAACTTAGATTTTAAGTTTACTCTGTTGTCATAGGTAGTGCCTCTGCTGCCAGTAGATGTTTATAGTCTTGACATGGTTACCTTTTAACCATTTAATCATTCATTGTCCCATCCATCTAAGAGTATAACTTTTGAAAGATAAATTCAAAAAGATATGTTTACACATATTTTTTTTTTTGTGTTTTCTATTCTTTCAATTTCTTTAAAAGATAAAAAGCCATTGTCCTGGTTTGGTGGCCAGCTATTGACAATGCCATTCACTGGTTGTAATTGAACTGAACAAGTTGGCTCATGATGAGACCCCTTGTCTTATGATTATAAGCCATTACCCTATTTTGATATGCAGTATTGGTAATGTCAGTTTAATTAGTTCCCTATGATCATGGTAAGCAGGCTCATGATGAGACCTCTTATCTTTTATATCAGACATATTTTAGAATTACACTGAAAAGTCATAAACTTAATGGATGGGGTGAATGAATTTCTCCTTAAGAGTCTATGGATGACAATTTTAGAGTTGTAGATGCTAAGTTTGGAAAGGTCTTTACTTTTTTACAAATAACCTCTCTTGGCTATTTAAAACTTGGAATGATTTACGGTATTTTCAAGGCTTGTGAAGATTTTACAAATCTAAAAGAGGTTCTTAGAGTTTTATTTTTATCTAACCTTCTAAAACTGTAGTCTTATCCTTAAAGGTTTCCATCTATCAAAAGTAAGTATTTACAATATTTCCTTAAATAACTTTTCAATAGTAAAAGGTCAATGGACGACTATTTACAACCTTATTTTCTACAAATAAAAATCCAAAATAAACAAAGTTGCATAATGAATATTTACAGGTAAGAAGGGGTTACCTCCTTAAGTAAAGAATTTCTTCAAGATAATCCCATTTACAGGAAGAGAATCTCTTTTTCCTTATAGGTCTTGCAATATGAATGTTGATGAGCCTATCTTCTCAATGATTTGAAATGGTCCAAGCCACACCTTTTGAAATTTCGTATGTTTGCCTTTGTCTTCATGCGCTTTGTTCCATTTCAAAACAAGATCACTTATTTGTTAAAAAATTGGGCCTGTAGAATTTGCATCAAAAGAAAATTTGATGACCTGTTGATGTTTTGCATGTGCGATTTTGGCTTTTTCCCTCTCCTCTTCTAATTTAAGAATTTGATCATATCTTAATTGAACAGAAGACGAGGGATTTTCTTCAATAAATTGCACTAGGGCTAGAGATGGGAGTGCTAATTTCGTTGGTATTACAACATTTTTCCCATACACTAAATTGAATGGAGAAGTACCTATTGAGGCCTTCTGAGTTATGCGGTTTGCCCATAATGCAAATATCAAAGACTTGTGCCAATTCTTTTGATTCTAGTCAACAATTCTCTTAATAACCTTAATAAGATTTGTATTGGTTGATTCTGCCAAACCATTACCTTGAGGGTAGTAGTTTGTAGAATATTTTAATTTAAATCCTCTCTTAAGAGCAAATTCAAGTATGGTATTTCCAGAAAAATAAGATGCATTGTCAAAAATGAGGGCATTAGGTACGCCAAACCTGGTAATGATGAATTGATCAATGAATTCAATGATTGCATCAGAATTGGCTACCTTCAAAGGAATTGCTTCTACCCACTTCGTGAAGTAATCTGTGGCTGTAAGGATGTATCTGTGCTACTTGGAAGAATGTGGAACAATCTCTCCTATGATATCCAGTCCCCATTGTTCAAATGGTTGTTCGATGTTCACTGGTTGTAAAGGAAAGACCGGTTTCTTTTGTTTTCAAATGGCAGTTTGGCCATTTCCTTACATAGTCATGGGCATCTTTAAATAAAGTGGGCCAATAATATCCAACATGTATTATCTTGTGAGCTATTGTATCACCTCCAAAAATGTCCACCTGCTGGACCATCATGTAATTCTTGCAACACCTTTTGTGCTTCAGTTTTTTCAAGGCATGTTAACAAAATCAAATCATAATTCATTCTAAATAACACATCATTAATGGTTTCTAAGTGTTTTTCTTTTAATCTCAAGGAAAATTTGTTTTTGTAAGAGAGATTAGGAGGAGCATACCCATTTTTTAAATAAAATACCAGATCTGCATATTGAGATTCAGAATTCATGATATTTATCTCGTTTACTTGAAGAGCATTGCCTGAATCTTCATGTTCTGGAATGTTAGAAGCTCCTACTAATAACCTGCAAAAACCTTGACCTCTTACAATTTTCGCTAGTTTAATATCTAAATTATATTCTTGTAATGTTGTAACCCAGTTGGCTCTCTTCTCTCCTACTTCCCTTTGGAATAGTAATTTTCTCATTGCCGAGAATGGGACTATCACTTTTGTATGAGTTTTTAGGAGGAATGGCCTAAAGTGTTTAATAGATTTAAACACAGCGAAAGCTTGTTTTTCTACTTCTGAATAATTAAGTTTAGCACCTTGTAAATTGGAACTGAAGAAGGATATGGATGCTTCAACTTGCTGATCATTGATCTGCGTTAACACAGCTGCATAAGATATTTTAGATGCTAAAGTATACAAAATAAAATGATTAGAAAAATTTGGAGTATTTAATGCAGGAGCATTAATGATTGTCTGTTTGATTGAATCAAAGGCTTTTTTTTCTTTATGCCCCCATTTGAAAACTAAATTTTTCTTAATCATGGTCTGTAATGGTAAAACAATCTGCGAAAAATCAGGAACAAATCTTTTTACAAAATTTATTTGACCTAAAAATGATCACATTGATTTTTTATTGTGTGGCAGAGGAATATCAAAAATCTCCTTGATACTTTCTGGATCAATGTAGATGCCATTTTTAGATACAATAAACCCTAAGAGTTTACCTTCATCAAGAGAAAAGAATGATTTCTTGGGATTTAATGAAATCCCATACCTTTTGCAGCGTTCAAAGATTTGTTTCAAATCATGTAAATGATTTGCCTTTTTCTTGGAGAAGACAGTTATGTCATCTAGGTAGACAACAACTGAACTGTTAATCAAACCTTTGAATGCTATATCCATTGCTCTTTGGAAAGTAGCTCCAGCATTAATCAAATCAAAAGGCATTTTCTGGTAAGCATATGTTCCCCATTTGGTTTTGAAAGTAGTCTTTTGTCTATCATCTGGATGCACCATTATTTGGTTATATCCAAAAAAACCATCCAGAAAAGGCATTAACTCCAAACCCACAATTGAATGAAGTGTCTACTCCATTGTTGGTAATGGGAAATTATATTTTTGGCATGCCTTATTGAGATTTCTGAAATCAATGCAAATCCTAATATCACCGTTCTTCTTCCTAACAGGTACCAAGTTAGAAACCCATTTAGAATGTCTGATTGGGAAAATTATCTTAGCTTTCAAGAGTTTATTCAACTCTGCTTTGATCTGGCTCTCCAGATTCGGGTGAATTTTCCTCAATTTTTGTTGCACAGGTTTCTCCTCAGAAATCATTGGAATTGTGTGTTGTATGATAGAAGTATCATACGTTTTTAGATCATCATAATTCTAAGCAAATTTTTTTTTATATTTGTTCAACAATCTGATAAAAGAAAATCTTTCTTCTGAAGTGAGCCCTAGTCCCAGATCAATGTTTTGTGGTTTGGCCTCAGTGCCAAGATTTATTAATTCAAACATCAAAGTAGAACTTTGAAGTTTTGAATTAGTGACTTGTTTAAACCTATATTTGATATCATAAAGATATTCAAGTTTGACAACAGATTTAGGTATGGCATTCTCATTCTGTTTTTGTTTTATTTGAAGATCATGATCATCCTCATCAATAATCTAGTCATCATAAGATTTCTCAGAAGTTAAGAAATTCAAAATGTCTTCGTCATGATTAAATACCTGCTAGTTGGTGACATTGTCTGGAACAGATGGTCTAAAAATTAATTCAACCAAAAATCTATTAGGATTGTAATCCTCGGATGGAAGGAGCTTAGAAGCAACATTAGCTAATAAATCAGTTGCTGCATTCTGAGAACTGGGAATAGGAGAAATATTAAATGCTAGAAAATGAGATATGAGGTCTTGAACCAAGGACTGATAATGCTTGAGATGTCCTGAAAGACAATGGCTAGTATTCCTTACCTGTTTGATGACAATCTCAGAATCACCAAATACTTTTAGATATTGAACCTTCAGGCCCATCACTTTATAAAGCCCTTGAATCAATGCCTCATATTCAACAGTATTATTTGTACACTCAAATTCTAGTCTACATGATAACATATTTTTTTCCCCTTCAGGATTAACTAAAATACATCCTGCTCCTCCACCGTCATTGGATTTTGATCCATCAAAATATAAAGACCAAAATACAGGATTATCTACAGTTTTATTTACAATTTCTTCAGCAATAGTAACACACCTTGATGTATCTGTATGAGAAAAAATTTCTATCTGTGATGTGAAACTATTAACAGAAAAAGGTGATGAATTAGCATTAAAATTACCAAAGAATGATTCAGCTAAGTAATTTCCGAGAATGTTATTATTAAAATCTATGGGTTTATTTTCCTGCTCGAATTCCTTTACAATATGGGTCACATGTTTCTCCCGATCTATTTTAATTTGATTTGGTTTCCCTTTATAGGGAAGCCACATATGAGACCAATCAGTAGAAATGTAACCATGGAGTTTCTCAGACCAATCCCTGCTTAAAATTAACCCATAAAACTCGGGGATGTCAGAAATCAATATATCGATTCTCTGGACTACTCTAGGATTAGCTGATAACCTAATGGTGACTGAATTAATCTCTCCTAAGACTTGAACCTTGGTTCGATCCAACTGAACAATATGTACTGCAGATTTTTGGGGTTCAATATATAATTTTGAGCAAACCGAGGCTAGCATTATGTTTAATGAAGCCCCTGAATCTATTAAGCAATTGTGCATATTTCTATTGTTGATCTCATAGGTCAAGAGAAAAGGAGGAGCATGAGAATTAGATCTTTCTTCAATCAAAACAACATCAGTAGCATCTACTTTATCTGATGGTGGCTTACCTGTTCCTTTAGCCGCCTTGGATAATACAACATTTGGAAGAGGGGAAGAAGGTACTGCATTTAACTCTTTGAGCAACAATTTATGTTGATGTTTGAGCTTGTTAAGCTCCAACATAGAGATATTTGCTCTAGTCTTCTTCATGTCTTCAATAATGTTGTAATCCATAGAGTCAAAGACTACCAATGTATTAGATGATGAGCGTGGATTGGAAGATGACGCCTGATTTTGAGTTGGCAACACTAAGATTTCTTCATGTGTAATGCCCCACTTAAATCTTATCCTACAAATTCTGTTAATATTTACATTATTTGAAAATATTGAGAAATATTGGTCTAATATAAATTTATGATTTCCATTATTCAAATTCCCCACTTACCTTCTCAAATTGAATATTATGTAGGATATGGTCTCCTTCCATTATTTCAAAATATATGTATTCATTTCACATTCCCCAATGTACCCTCACATTTACTTGGGAGAAGACATGGTCCTCTCCATCTTATCATCAATATATATTTATTCATTTCACATTCCCCAATGTACCCTCACATTTACTAAGGAGAAGACATGGTCCTCTCCATGTAAGTACATTTCACATTCCCAAATGTACTTTTCATATTTACTTTGGAGAAGACATGATCCTTTCCCATTAAATTCTCAACTTTATATTCATGTCACAATTCCAAATGTACTCCTAGCTTACTTGGGAGAAGAGAAGTCAACTAAGGATGGATGAGAAGTTAATGACATTAATGAGAGGTGGTTGAGGAAAGAGGGTATAAAAAGGGAAGGGGGAAGGAAGAAAAGGGGGGGGGGGGGGGGGGTTGGAGTCTTGCTTAGGATTGTGGGGGTTGGTTGTGATTGTTTGGCCTTGTTATGATTTTGGGAGACCTTGGAAACCTGTGGAGGTTTCTTGGGTTTGAGAGGAAAGTATCATTATTTAGTTTTGCACATTATTCTTGAGGACACACTATATCTGGTTGGACTTGGGCACGGAGGGCTAGGGAACCTGTGGAGGTTTCCTGGGCTAGGAATTTATTTCCTAGTTGTCTGGGAGGTAAATCCGGTTGGGTCGGTGAGAAGGAGTGTTCAACTGGAGCTATAAGACAAAGGTATCATCATCAACCACCGGAACATGTATTTTCCATGGACCACTCTTGTTAAGTTGATATCAATGGAATGATCACCTTAAATTATGGTACTTATGATAAAGTGATAAGATGTTGAATGTTTAAATCTATGTGAGAAGGTCAGCAAGTTCTTTTTTTTTTTTTACTTTTAGAACAGTAGGAAAATAGATCTATTAGTGTATTATAGATTGAGACTCTAATAATAGGAATCAGGCCCTTACACATGGTATCAGAGCCTTGGTTCAAAATCTGGACCCAAGGCCCTCTAAACCTATAATTTATACTTTCAACAAGTCTCCACAGCTCATTTCTGGGCATGAATGCATTGAGAATCAAACACCGGCTATTCATAGTGAATTCCACCCGCCTGTAGCTAGAACAGCCCATATGAGAAAGCCCATTTTGTATGCATATAATTTAGTACTTAGCTAGCAGTGGAAATCCTACATGTTTTGAAAACTAACTCCCTTCATTTCACTCACGTTGAAAACCAAATAAACATAATTTAGTAACTCTTCACTATAAGTATCTCAGCGGTCATAAGATATCCAAACTTCCCTAAATACCCAACTAAAATTCGAATGGCATTACCATCTTTCCATATTAGCCAAACCAACAATTTGTCCCATCATTTTCTATCCCTGTCGTGTGAAGCTTGAGACATCTTTATCAAAATCAGGTATAAATATTCATCTCTTGATTTCATCATATTGAAGATCAAAAACTATTTAACAAGAGGCTTAATCAAAAGAATTACTCCTTAGACCTTACAGGGCCAAGGTCATTCCATGTCCTCTCCTTTTAGATTTCTGGGCTTTTTGCTACCGCGCCTTTGGCGGGTTTCTTTCTATATACATCGTAGAATTGGCGTTTCAATTCGTGTAAAGGCAGTCGATTTGATGAGTCCACGACGTTTACCTCTAGATGCTTGCTCTTCCTTCAAGCTCTCACTCAGTCTCGAACACCAAATTACTGGAGGTGGATCCATTCTTTTTCCCACGACCGCAGCAGAGATTCGACTTGCGTAACATTTCAAGCCGATCATTCCAAAGATCGAAACTCGCACGCTTCACAATTGATTTCGGTTTTAGGAGGTGGGATTGTCAAGGTTTAGATTCATTTACTCCTTTTCGTTCAAGATTTCAGTTTCGATTGTTTGCTTAATTTATTTCAAGAGCAGTAATTGTAAATCTGTGTATTCTGTGGCTTATTGTACGAATCTTTTTCTTTTTATAAATATGTAATTCGATTGAGTTCTCAGAAGCTAAACTTACTGCTATTTCCTTTAATCTGGCGCCTTAAACCAACTCGGCCATCTCAACTGCTTAACTCTGGCCCCTGTCTTAAAGCCGATGGACAGTTACAGTCATTCCCTTAATAGGCTGACTACAAATACATTAATATTGACATAGGTCCATCTTAACGTATCTTAACATGGATTTATTAAAAGCCAAAGGTTTGCACATAGCTTATTCATTTGTCTTAAATGTATTTATCTAGTAAAAAAAATAAAAATCCGAAAGTAATCAAAACTTATCAGCCCAATGTTGTTCAAATAACAAAACAATGCCAGTAGATCGGACTGACAGGAGAGGAAGAATGATAGTTGGAGGCGAATAATGCCACAGAATATCCACCCAGTTTACAGACAGAACTGAATTGAATCCCACAGCATGGAAAGCCCTGCTCTGGTAGGCCTATTTCTCCTCCTCTCAAGCCGATTATTGCGATGAAATTTGCCCCCCTATCTAGTAAAAAAAATAAAATCACTACATAGAAATTTCATTATGGCACAAGAGATCGTGAAAGGTGCTTAAAAACATGGGGAGATGTCATTTATTTGGTGTCATGATTTTACCCACATAAAAAGGGAACATGGAGACACGCTAAATTACATAGATCCTGCCAGAAGAACCATCCCCTGACCTATGTTCTGTACCTTTCCCCATAACTATAGCATATCTGAAGCAAAAAGATCCGGTGAGTTGCCATAAGTTCCAACATTCATCCTCAAATCAAGAAGATAAAAATCAAACACCTCATGCATCCTTGGCCCAGCAAAGTTTCTGTGGATCAAGTTACAAGGTATCGCAAAATTTCTGATGAAATAGTTTGAGAAAGGCATCAGAACAAGCATCACATTTGAAGAAACCACCGTTTGACTCCCAGACTCCTTCATAGAAGTGTCTTTCTCTATCTTGGTGACCTCCGGAATAATCTTTTTTTTTCACAAAAAGAATGTCTTCGGCCTTCCCATAACTTGTCTTTTCACCGCCATACATCGCAAACACTGATGAAACAAATTCCTTCATGGGAAGAATTCCACTGTTAATAGGAGTATCCTCTGAAACGGTTTGTTGAAGCAACTTCTTGGCATCTAACTGTAAATGAATAAGAAAGGAGGATCATTATTAATTTATTAGGCACCCTATTCTCAGTAATGAGAAATATTATCTACACCTCCATGACCATAAGCACTTTGACTTGTCTCACCTCCTCTTAGGAGCAGTTTATTACCTAATGATTTGAAGGCCACACCCCACCCACTGTTAAAATCTACTTGATAAGCACTTCGCCAAGCTCCTTCCATCTGTTAGTTTTTTTTTGTGTAAGCTTGTAGCTGATTCGTTGAGGCCTCCAGAGCTTAGAGCTCATTATTTTGCAACAGCTATAAGAGGTGGAGCCTGAGTGACTGCATCTCTAGGCCCAGACGGTTTCATGTTTTTTTTATATTTTATTTCCAGGTTCTCTTATCAGAATCATAGACTTCACCACAGGTGAGATCCCCATGATATCCTGTCCCTCCAATAACAAAGAACTTACTGTCCATGTAGCATCCAGAGCAGAGTTTTCTCTTCTTATTCATTTCAGGCAGCCGTTCCCATCTCTGATTAGTAGGATCGTACCTCTGCATATTTTAAAAGACCTCCTTTTTCACTGATTCCTCTAGCCACAAAGGCAAAGTCGCCACAGCTCGCAGACGCTTAGGGACATCTGGGAGTGAGCATAGATGGTCCTTTGTACCATTCATTGGCTACAAGATCATACCTCCAGATCACAAGCCCTTCAATCTCTCGCCCTAAGACAAGGAGGTGAGTACCAGAACAAAGAGATCCCTTGTCACCTGCAACAAAACATGTATCAGATGGCATATTTGGGAGTCTTCTCCATTTCCCTGAAAGGGGATCAAATGCACGCCACTCATACTGGCCGCTTGCAAGCATGTAAACCCCCTGCTCAGCTATTTTCTCTTTTCTCCTGATCTTGTATAACTCTCCACTCTTAGCGAAGGCAAAGTATCTTGTGTGAATAGAGAAAAGTTTCCTGTACTTTGCGCTCGATGTATGAGCAAGACAAAGAAGAGCAAGTTCATCATTTAGCCCAGGCAAATATGAGTAATCTGCATCCTGAGATTGATTGTTTATGCCCCAGCCTGAGATCGATCATTCAAGCCACCAACTGTAAACAGATCGACTGCCATGCTGGTATCTAAACTAGGGTTTGCAAGTAAGCAAATTTTTCAGTTTATTAGTTGAGATTTTGGTATTAACCCTCATTTTATGATGTTACTAGTTGTAAAACCTCCATAGTTACTGAAGGCATTCCACTCAATTGGAATCGTTTATCGACAAGGGTTGTGTATTATAAGTAAGCACCCAGTAATTGCACATGTTAATGTGTCTTTTCACTAGTTACCTAGCTTCTCTATGTGTTATTTTTACACTATCCTCGTTCTTCCTGTGGTTATCAAAATTTCCTCTTTCAGTTATCCAGTCCTTCATTTAAAATGACCAATTAACCACTGGAATTCTTATCAAATTGGAAGGGCGTGAGCTCCTATTTCCCTTACATTTCGACTATCGCTCCTTGACCAATGAATTAAAAAAAAATAATATGAATTGCTTACGGTTTCAAGAATGAACAAAAAAAAGGGTGAAAACCCTATATAGTGTAATTCAAAAGCATTCCATTTGAATTTAAATTGTTGCAAAACCCTATATGTATATAAAATATATCGTTGCATAAAATATCCTAGTATCTGCTACATAATCGCTAATTGATATAATTCATGACCGCTGGTAATTATTAGAAAAGGTAACAAAGATAGAGATATTTCAGATTTTTTTTTATTATAAATATATATATGTGTGTGTGTGTGTGTGTGTGTGTGTGTGTGTGTGTGTGTGTGTGTGTAACATTATTTAAGTTAAAAATAAATAAATTTAAAATAAACAATTAATTGGATTGAGAATTAAGTGATTTATTAATTAGATGCAAGAGTATATAGTTAAAGGATATTATGGATATTTAGTGAAGAATTATATTTTATTTATTCATCTCAAACAATTTCGATATAGTATCATACATTTAAATGGAAAATATTAATGATATTTGATATATATATATATATATATATATATATATATATATATATATATATATATATATATATATATATATATATATATAATTGCATATATCTATCTTTTGGGAATACACAAATGGAACGCTAATACTATATAATTTGAAATTAATGTTGTATAAATTGAAATAAAAAAATAATAAATACATCAATTTATATAGTATTGATTTTTTTTTTATCGTGTAAAATGTAAGCTATTTATTAAAGAAAGGTACTATGTATAAAAAAAAGGGGAGTAAGAATAATTTATACAAGTTGGATATATATATATATATATATAAATAAAGGGGGGGAGTGTATGCTCAAAGAGCCAAAGGACTATAATAGAAGGATTGTTCAATTAAAAACTCAACAACTATTGGAGTTGGTTTCCCAACTTAGTTTCAAAGGTGAATATTGTGTTCATTGTGCCTCGAATGGTTTTGATACTTCTATGTCTAAGAAAGAAATATGTGTTTGAGAGTTTTTCCTTATATGTAAACTACTACTTGAAATAGGATTAATGGTTTATTGGTGAGTACACAAGAATGGTTCAAAATTTCATTTTATATGAGTATTTTGAAAGCCACCAAGAACTTATGACTATCATGTATGTGAGTCAGCTAAGAGGGACAAGTCCTAGGATGGATTAATAAGTCTAAAAAAACGTGCAGATTTTGAACAAATCAAAATAGTGAGGACGCGAAGGAACCAAGGGCCTGGGGAGTCTTCACAAGGACCTCCTTCAAATAACCCATTACCTTCACCAGAATTGACTCTCATCCTGCGTTCCCTGGAAGCAATTAATGAGACCTTAAGAGGGCACCAAACAAATGAAATGGAAGGGGAACACCCTTCATCAGGGTTAGGGAACCCCGAGGGATCTAGAGACTGTGATAGAAGACCTCCAGTTGAGGACATTACTAGAGAGCTCCAGAAGATTAAACTCCCAGAATTTGCAGGAGGTCGTGCCAGTGAGCGTGCAGAAGCCTGGTTAGAGGGAATGGGAAGGTGTTTCGCACTAAGGGATTACAATTCCAATTCCAAAGCCAAAATAGCAATATTCCAACTCAGAGATAGTGCTCTGAATTGGTGGGGTAACTTGGAGCGTCAACTACACCTCACTCCAGACACAGTTACTTGGGAATTGTTTGAGGAGAGGTTTAGGAAGAAGTACCTACCAGCATATTATGAAGAACAATAGGTAGGAGCCTTCCATGCCCTGATGCAGGGAGGTCGTACTGTAGAAGAATATGAAATTCGATTTATGGAATTGGACAAGTATGTTTTCTACATGGATACTGATCAGCGCCAAGCAGATAATTTTATGTATGGATTGAGACCTAAGATTAGGGAAATGGTACGGATGTGGAAACCATCCTCAGTTGCAGAAGCTGTAGAACAGGCTCGTTATGTCGAAGAACACCTAGATTTAAAGGGTGAAGGCAGAGCCATCTTTCCACGTCAAACAAGGTTTATGGGGAAGGCCCCTCGTACCTTCCCAAGGGGGGGAAGTCGGAGGCCACCACCATATGGAAACAGGGTTATACCTAGAACACCAACAGCCGGAATTTCCATGGTTTCTAGTGCAGCTTCACCCATAGTTTCAAGGGCGCGTACAAATCAAAGTCATAGGTGAGGAACAACAAGTGGGGGTAGGGGTTCCAGGGGAAGAAACTCTTTCCAAAGAACTCCACAACATTCGGTTCAAGGTCCACCACGCATCACTTGTTGGGGATGCGGAGGACCTCATTACCAGCGGGACTGCCCAGAGTTTCGAACCAGTAACAACAGAAGAGAGGGAAAAGAACCAATGGGGGGAGCAGGTAGCCACCACCGAATCTATGCCGCAGTTGATAATCGGCAAGTTGAACACCAGTCTACCGTGGTAGAAACCTCAGGTATGATAAACAAAGTAAAAGTTAAAATTTTGTTTGACTCTGGTGCTACAGATAGTTTCATTTCACTAGTTGCATTAGAAAAATGTGGGTTGGAAACCTATGAGTACGATGACTTTAAACAAGTTGAGATGGCTTCTGGAATAAAACAAGCAGTAGGGCCTAGTGTTGACCAATGTCAGGTAAACCTCGGGGTGTGTATGACTAAGTTAAAGGCATACGTCACAGAATTGGGAACGTATGATGTAATTGTTGGAATGGACTGGCTAGAAGCTCATCGAGCTTTGGTACACTGTTTCAAGAAGAAGGTGATCTGTTTAGATGATGAAGGCAGGCCAATTGAGATTTGTGGAATCAAGAGGGGAGTGTCCCTACGATTCATATCCATGATGAAGGTAAAACGTTGTCTCAGACAAGGTTGCAAACTGTATTTGGTCAAGACTATAAGTGACCAGAAAGGACCTTCCCTGGATCAACATCTAGTTTTGGCTGAATTCAAGGATGTTTTTCCAGAGGAATTGCCTGGATTACCTCCTGTAAGAGAGATTGATTTCACCATTGATCCGAAACCAGGTGCAGAACCAATATCTAAGACACCCTATAGGATGACGACTCCAGAGCTTTGTGAGTTGCATATGAAGTTAAAGGAGCTCTTAGACTTGGGATTGATCAGACCTAGCATTTCCCCTTGGGGTGCACCAGTAATTTTTGTCAAGAAGAAGGATGGTTCCCTGCGCCTATGCATAGATTATAGAGACTTAAACAGAGCCACGATAAAGAATAGGTACCCAATACCTCGAATAGATGACTTATTTGATCAAATGAAGGGGGCAACTGTCTTCTCAAAAATCGATCTACGATCTGGGTACCACCAATTGAGGATAAAGGAGGAAGACATCTCAAAAACTGCATTTCGAACTCGATTTGGGCACAATGAGTTCGTAGTTGTTCCATTCGGTTTAACTAATGCACCAACATTATTCATGAGCCTCATGAATGGTGTGTTCAGGAAGTATTTGGACCAATTCATGCAAGTCTTCCTTGATGACATTCTTATATATTCCAAGAATGAAAAGAAGCATGAAAAGCACCTAAGGGTAGTATTGACTTGTTTAAGGGAAAATCAATTGTATGGGAAATTGTCAAAGTGTTCCTTCTTTCAGAAGAAAGTCCATTACCTTGGGCACATCATTTCAGGAGAAGGGATTTCAGTTGACCCGGAAAAGGTGAAGGCCATAATGGATTGGCCAGTACCAAAAAATGCCCATGAGGTACGTAGTTTTATGGGGTTAGCTGGGTATTATCGCATGTTTGTGGAAGGGTTTTCAAGGATTGCAAAACCCATCACCACATTACAGTGAAAGGGGGTTGGGTATGAATGGACAAATGAATGTGGCACTGCATTCACAAAGCTGAAGAGGTTACTAACTAGTGCACCGATCCTTCAAGTACCAGACATGAGAAAAGACTTCACTGTCTGCATCGATGCTTCGACGCAGGGAGTAATATCTTACGCTTCTAGAAAATTGAAGAAGCATGAAGAGTTATATGCTACCCACGACTTAGAATTGGCAGCAGTGATGTTAGCCTTGAAGCTATGGAGACACTACCTCACTGGGAGAAGATTTGAGTTAAGAACATATCATCAAAGCCTAAAGCATCTCTTCACTCAAAGGGATTTGAATGCCAGACAAAGGCGATGGAGCGAATTCATGAGTGAGTATGATTTTGAAATCTCATACATCAAGGGAAAGGAGAATGTAGTGGCGGATGCACTAAGCAGGAGGCCACAAACTTTCTCCCTAGTAGCCTTAAAGGTAAATTTAAGGGAGCGGATATTGGAGAAACTCTTTGAAGATAGTTGGTATTTAAAAGTCATCTCAGCTATCCAAAATGGGAAACAGATAGAACCAAAGTTTGAAGGATATGTCCTTGAACCAGATGGGCTATTGAGATTCCAAGGGAGAATGTACGTACCTAAGGAAGGGGGTATAAGAGAAACCATCCTCGGAGAGTTTCATAGAGCACTCTATTTTGCACATCTTGGGGTAAAGAAGATGTACGTAGACGCAAGGAAACTCTTCTTTTGGACAGGCATGAAGCATGACATAGTCCAGTTTGTCGCCAAATGTCTTGCATGTCAGCGAGTGAAGGCTGATCATTGCCATCCAGCAGGACTCCTACAACCTCATGACATCCCTACATCTAAATGGGAAGTAATTTCCATGGATTTTGTGGTGGTTTTGCCACTCACTTCCCAGAGGCACAATGCTATATTGGTTATAGTTGATAAATTGACCAAAAGTGCCCATTTCATCCCAGTAAGGGACACTTACGATGTTACGGATGTGGCACGAGTGTTTGTCAATGAAGTTATCCGACTGCACAGATTGCCCACAAAGATCATTTCTGATAGAGACTCCCGATTTACATCTAGGTTTTGGACAAGTTTGCAGTCAGCACTGGGAACTCAATTAAACCTAAGCACTGCATATCATCCAGAAACAGATGGGCAGACCGAAAGAGTAAATCAGGTTCTGGAGGACATGCTTAGGATGTACGTCATGGATAATCAGACTTAGTGGGAAAGGTACTTACCATTGGTAGAGTTTGCCTATAATAACAGTTATCACAGTTCAATTGGGATGCCTCCTTATCAAGCTCTATATGGAAGACTTTGCAGGACGTCGTTGAGTTGGGAAAAGTTGGAGGACCGAGTGATAGTTGGCCCAGAATTAGTTCAAGAAATGGAGGAACAGGTAAAGGAGGTTCGGCAAAGGTTAAAGGAAGCACATGATAGACAGAAGAGTTATGTTGATTCACATAGGATTGATCGCAGTTATGAAGTAGGGGACCAAGTTTTTATTCGTATCCGGCCCAACAAAAGCACCATCCGGTTTGGGAAGGGGACGAAATTGTCACCTCGGTTCGTAGGACCTTTTAGGATCAAGGAGAAGATAGGACCAGTTGCCTATCGTCTCGTACTGCCGCCCCATTTGCATAAAACTCATGATGTTTTTCATGTATCTGTTTTACGACATTATGTTTCTGATGAATCTCACAAACTGGATTGGCAGGACTTACAAGTCTCGGACATGGGAACCGTAATGGTAGAACCATTACGCATATTGGATCATAGGGTTTGACAGCTTAGACGTCGCACGGTGGACCAAGTTAAGGTCCAGTGGGACAAGTATAGCCTAGGATCTGCTACCTGGGAGGATGCAGAGACTATGCATCGTGACTACCCCTCACTTTTTGAGCATCTGCGATGCCTATTTTGACTTAGATAGCTACCTATGTTAAGATCCTATTTCCATGATATTTATTTATGAACATTATGTAATATTGATGCATTTGGTTGACACATAAAACTAGTTATATGAATTAGTTGATAGATTGATATTAATGATAGAAATGGTTGATGTACGGACTACATGTATGACTCACCTAGTGATGGACTATCTAGTGCGTAACTTATCAGAATTACTTTGGTTCATATATAGCTCAAGTGGATATGATTTATTTAAATGAATGACTTAGCGAGAATTCCTAGATTGACACATGGATACTAGACTTAGTAATGTGATGATTATATGTCTTGTTGTTATATAAATGCATGAATGAGAGGCTAACCCGCAGGGGAAAAGAACTATGTGATAGCCAAGAGGGAAGGATGAGACATCTCATGAGGAAGGTATAATGTACATTATTTTACTTCATTGGTATCTACTTGATATGCACTCTTATGACACAAGAAAAAAAAATGCAAATGATAGGTGGCAAGACGACCTGACTAGATTATTCGATGACAAGTCCAACCAGCTCTGTAGTGTGGTCCGTGCTCTGAAGGAGGGCTGGAGGTGTTTCCCACGTGTATCATCCGAAACCTGGAATCGTGGGGAGGACAGCTGAATGCTCCCCCTAGACGTGTGATGACGATTGCCAGATTCCTGCTGGGGAAAGTTGGTCGAGGCATTCGACGCTCCCACCATGTCGGTTTTATCAGTGGTCAGTATGGCCTTTGCCACTGATAAGGCAGCAGAGGATGGATAGGGCGGGAACAGAAGTAGGCTAGGGTGGATAGGAAGATATAGATCAGTTGGAGACTCTTGATGGGAAGTAATGTCATTGTCTGACTTATCGAATTTTAATGCTATAACTCTCTCTGGTTTGCTATGCTTTCAAACTCCTTGTATCTTTTCATTCTAACTTCGGGACGAAGTTTTCTGAAGGAGGGGTGTATGTAATGCCCCACTTAAATCTTATCCTACAAATTCTGTTAATATTTACATTATCTGAAAATATTGAGAAATATTGGTCTAATATAAATTTATGATTTCCATTATTCAAATTCCCCACTTACCTTATCAAATTGAATATTATGTAGGATATGGTCTCCTTCCATTATTTCAAAATATATGTATTCATTTCACATTCCCCAATGTACCCTCACATTTACTTGGGAGAAGACATAGTCCTCTCCATCTTATCATCAATATATATTTATTCATTTCACATTCCCCAATGTACCCTCACATTTACTAAGGAGAAGACATGGTCCTCTCCATGTAAGTACATTTCACATTCCCAAATGTACTTTTCAGATTTACTTGGGAGAAGACATGATCCTTTCCCATTAAATTCTCAATTTTATATTCATGTCACAATTCCAAATGTACTCCTAGCTTATTTGGGAGAAGAGAAGTCAACTAAGGATGGATGAGAAGTTAATGACATTAATGAGAGGTGGTTGAGGAAAGAGGGTATAAAAAGAGAAGGGGGAAGGAAGAAAAGGGGGGGGTTGGAGTCTTGCTTAGGATTGTGGGGGTTGGTTGTGATTGTTTGGCCTTGTTATGATTTTGGGAGACCTTGGAAACCTGTGGAGGTTTCTTGGGTTTGAGAGGAAAGTATCATTATTTAGTTTTTCACATTCTTCTTGAGGACACACTATATCTGGTTGGACTTGGGCACGGAGGGCTAGGGAACCTGTGGAGGTTTCTTGGGCTAGGAATTTATTTCCTAGTTGGCTGGGAGGTAAATCCGGTTGGGTCGGTGAGAAGGAGCGTTCAGCAGGAACTATAAGACAAAGGTATCATCATCAACTGCCGAAACAAGTATTTTCCATGGACCACTCTTGTTAAGTTGATATCAATGGAATGCTCACCTTAAATTATGTTACTTATGATAAAGTGATAAGATGTTGAATGTTTAAATCTATGTGAGAAGGTCAACAAGTTCTTTTTTTTTTTTACTTTTAGAAAAGTAGGAAAATAGATCTGTTAGTGTATTATAGATTGAGACTCTAATAATAGGAATCAGGCCCTTACATCATGGGAGCCTTCTCTTTGGCAGTGGGCTTGCATTTTTCTTCTTTTGAGTTGGTTGAACAGGCTCTGCAGTGATTTTACTTCTAGTATTTACTGGGAGAGCTTCCTGATCATTTTCATTATCAGAATTAGGCAAAATAAAGTCCCACATACCATGACATTCAACTATCTCATCTTCCTCGGTTTCCTTGGATAACAAGACTGTGTCTTCATCCTCATCATTATCTGGATCTGATTCTGCATTAGATATGGCATTAGGTGGTTTTTATTCAGATCTTTTGAAGTTCCTAAATGGCTTTTTAGTGGAGGTTTTAGCTACCTGTTTTTTTATCTCTACCATTTCATTAGAAATACTCTTCAAAATTTTTTGCAAACCCTCCATATCGTATGGATCTTTAGTCACTTTCTTCTTTGAATCATCTTTAAAAGTAACTTTTTTGGACTTTCTCTCCTCAAGAGTGGTTTTCTTTTCTAAAGCAATAATACATTTCTCAACGGCAATCACTTCTTTCATATTCTCTGCTAAGGTGGGATTTGCAGCTCTATCAATGAAGATGGCTATATTCAAAGGTAAAGCAGAAATATACCATTCGCTTCGGACCTCTTCACTGGGTTTAGACGTAGCAGGAATTTTATTTAAGAGCTTATTAAATCACGAGTTGAAATATTTAATGGGTTCTTTTGATTCAGTTTTAAGATTGGAGAGATCATTGATTAATGTTGCTGTGGACCTATCATCTCCGAACTTAGTCAAAAACTGCTCTTGGAAAGCATTCCAACTATTAATGGATCCCGATGGTAATGAAAAATACCATGATCCAGCTGCTCCCTGTAAGGTGTATGGGAAAAGCCTCACAACAACATCCTCTTCTGTCACCCCATTTAGGTTTATTGACAGTATAAAGTTGTTTATGTGTTCTTCCACCAGTATGCTGATATCTGGATTAAACTTTGGCAATCACTTTTTAGGGTGGGCTGATAATTGACTCAAGGGTCTAGGCATTGCAACTTCCCCTGGATTTTTCCATGGCCTCGGTTGTGGTTGACTATGTGCCATTGTCACACGAACAGCAGACAAAGGTGAGGATGTAGTTGCAAGTGATTGAGTAGGAGATGTTGGAGTACCTGTACCCTGTTGAACTATGATATGAAGTTGAGGAGTGGATGGTTGACTTTGCAATGGATGAAATGGATGATGATGATGAAAGAGTCTCACTGTTAGACTCTAAAGGTGTCTTCCTAACTCTTTTACGACTATGCAGAGGAATTTTTGTTGGTTCAATACCAAGCTGTTCGCTCTGTAATCTTGTAAGAGGCTGAGAAGGAATGTATTGCGAAGTCACACTACCTTGGGATAACTCAGACTTTTCTTGAGATATTGAAAACCCTTGAAGTTTATGAATTAAAGATTGAACTTCAGGGGGTTCAAGGGAAGACTTGTCCGATATGTTCAAGTTTTCAGCAGTGGGTGTTGTCTTTTCAACTTCTTGCTTGGAAATTGGAGATTTAGAATGTGAGGGAGAAGTTGGAGGAGATGGTGAGGGAGATTTACTCTCAGAATGGGCTATGGATTTGGATTTTCTCGCCATTCATAGTTCATGCCCTCCTTCTAGCACCAAAAATGTTGATGCCTCTAAAATCGTTGCATCAACATCGGGGAAAACCACCCGGTCTGGACCTTAGTGCAACTCCTTTTCCATTTGGTGTGGTGGCTCCGACTGGATATAATGGGACTAGTTTCCCAGTGATGTATGAGTTGATGGGTGATTGGTTTGTAATGTGTAACGAAGGTGATAAGTGTTTTATCCTACAATTCAAAGATATACAAATATAACTAATCTAACCCAGGTATCTTGTTAACAATACAATTTTTTATTATTTCTATTAAACAAATAATCATAAAGATGACTTATTCGTAAAATAGAAAGATGCATTCATATAATGATTACTTTGTTTAAGAAGTTAAACAAAGTAATTATAAAAACATTATCGCATTCACCACAATATATATCACTGACATATATATCCATATGATAACAATTCTAAAACATTAAGAAATGATATGCTAAAGATTGAAAACATACATATATCAATAATAACAAGTTTTAAGAAATGTTCATTCACATAGAGTAATAAGACAAAAAAAGAGATAATAGTATCATATGCATTTGAATTATCTTGATGTAAACAACACTTAGATTCTGCTTTCCTATTTGAGAAAACCTTCAAAAGATGCAAAAGTGTGAGTCTTGCAAAAGCTTCTTTCACAAAAATGTAGAACTTTGGTCCAGCTTTTGATAAAAAAAAAAATTAGAAGTACAGAAGTGCATCTCCCAAGTCATGTTTTAATACAAATTGGGGACCCTTTCTAAATACATGAAAGGGTCTTAAATACTAAAAATAACAACTAACTATCAATAAAAATCACTATGCGTTGTTCTAATTGTAGACATGAAAATCTGGGATTCATTATGAAAATAGCAGTGCAGTAGCGGTTGAACGAATTCATTGTATCGACTTCATTTCCTGTGATTGCAGCTGGCAGATTGAGAGCATTGGCTAGATTTCTGGAGGCTGACTCATCCTGGAGTGTAGCTGGGCTGTATAGGTGGCATTGGAGAGTTCGGAGATCATGCAGTTTATTGCATCCGAAAGACATTTCATGGCCATCTGCTGGCTATGTGGCTTGATTTGGAAAAACTAGAATGTTTCTCATGTCAAGTTTTGGATTTCTCTATCTGTTTTCTTTGTTCGCCAGCTCCTGTTTCCAATTTTGTTCCAATGCCTTTGCTTTTGGGAGTTTACCTGGAGAGAAATCGGTGATCAAATTAGACATATGTAAACTGTTATTTACTAATTCAATCAAACCGTCCGTTGCGGCTAGACATCTAGAAGTTTCTCTTTCGGCTTTCATTAGCTGGGACTCCCATTTGGAAAACGAGATTTCCTTGTGTGATTCTTGTATCCTCTGCAAGTTTGCAGCCATTCCTTATTTGGAATCTTGCCAAGACAAAAAATTGGTTGACCTTTCATCTGTCTTTTCCAATTCAAGTCTGGCGTCCACTACCTTCTCAATCAATGATGTAGAGATATCGCATAAGGGGTTGGCCAATGATATGTTGTGGCAAAGAATATTCAACTATCGGGACAAGGCTCTGGTTATTTCCAAGGCTTCTGTTCTGAATTCAATTACCTGTGGATAACTCTTGTACCTTTCTATATGTTCTTGCATTTGTGCAATTTGATCTTCCTTTGCCTTCTTTTCTTGCTCACTTAACATCTGAAGCCTGCTTAACTCCTGAGACAACTCCTATTGTCTATGGAGAGTCTGTTCATCAATCCTCTGTTTCTCCAGCTTCAACTTCTCTCCTAATCGCCCATTTTGCTGACTCTGCTCTGTTAACTGCTGTTCAAGCTTACTAACCTTTTGTTGTCGCTCTGCCGATTGCACCTCAAGTTGAGTAATCCTCTGATCCTTTTCCATTATCAGATGGCTAACCTCTGAGGCTTTGTCCATTGTCGTCGCTATGTAGGCTCCTGCATACTGAGATCACTTTGTTAAATCCTTAGAGGGATTGACTTCTGCTTTCCATACCACATTCATCATTTCTGCCTGAGGAGTTAGAAGAGGACTTTGATCAATTTTCCTCTTTTTCCTTTGTCTTTTAACTACAGCCTTGTGCTTCAGACTATAGAAGACATTGAGAGGTGGTATTTCTTCTGTTCTAAGTACAATCTCCTTTGTGGGATTTCCGGAAATGATTTCTATGTCCTGCTGACTTCTGGGTAGGCCGCTTGTCCCTTCAATCGGAATAGTAATAACTTCTCTATTTTGCACTGTAAGTAATTTTGGTGTAGTGAGCTCTTGGGATTTATTCGGGTTATTGATGATTAAGTTGAACTGCTCCCATTCCTTGATTAAAGTAGGATCAATATTGATATTCGTATCAAGGGGTTCACTAGTTCCTTCTTGTGTCTGCTCCCTTTCTGGGGTCTTTTCCTTTTCAGGAGTCTTTTCAATAATTTTCTCTTCACAGTGGCCTTCTAGTTGCACAATAGAGGTAGTATTTAACAAGTCCAAAGGCAATGTTTGCAATCTCTATGTCCTGAACTTGTAAAATTCCTCTAGTCCCTCTGCTCCCAATTTGATTATTGCCAGTTGTTTCACTTAAGAAAATAACTTGGCTGAAGCAAGAAAATCATCATAATTATCCTTCTCATGTTAAAACTTGGTGATTTTGGCATGAAAAGTGACATTGCAGGCAACAGATTTGGGATCATACTGCCTCTTTGGGATGACTGCTAACTTTAACATTTTAATTTTCTCAACTTCCTTCTCTGCATGTTTGAAGTCATGCAGTGTGAAAGCACCACATCGGAGGGGGAATGAAGGCCACATGTTCTCTTTAGACTCCTTTAGGTTCCTTGACATCCTTTCTACTGTTATCTGATATGCTATTTCTCTGGCAAGTAAATTATCATGGATGTATAAGGGAAGGACATGTGGGTCAGTAGTGCTGCCAAAAAGTCTGATGTAGGTGAACTTTTCTTCACCAAACCAGCTACCAATTTATGTCAGGTCGACACTGACTTCATCGGACAACCTAGGAGTGGCTTTATTGAATATAGCATACAAACGAAGAGGATGAAACCATGATAGATTCTATAAATATGATTTTTGTAATGGGCTTTCTACAATTCCTTATGATAGATATGAATGGGGTTTGGGTCCTGTGGAGTCCATTTCTAACCTAAAATGGGGTATTCAGAATTGAAACAGATAGTGTCCAAAATATAGGCACTCATATAAAACAGGGGTATTACCAGGGTAGTCACGAAACTATCTTTCCTATAATTAAGTATTTGGTTGGCCATTTTATCAGACAAAATTGTCGCCCAATCCATGATATAAGAATTAACTGCAGCCTCCATTAAAGGTACCATCTCTATAGAAAATTTGGCAGAATCATGGACTCCAAAGAGTCTGCACATCATAGCACCGACATAACAGTAAGGAGATTCTAATGAGTCTACGGAGTACATATCCGATGATTCATGCTTGTGTTTGGTCGGAAAATGCCTCCACTACCTAATAGGGTCCGATTTGATGGCATTTTCTTTGGCGAAAGCTTCCAAAAATTCTTTGTTATATCGCTTATGTGGTTGAGGAAAATGGTACATTCTTTTGATATCTTCTGCTCTGAACGACCCGAAGATTCTTCCATTAGCCGTAAGAAAATTTTGTCTGTGATATTGATACTTTCAATAACCCATCTGACCAAGTCATTATAGGGTAATACTTTGGCACGGGCTGCTATTCTGTGAAGATAAGAGCTGGCCAAATCCTTAACAATATTCTCTGACTTGTCAGTGGAATCTGTTGTTTCCACTGCTTCTTCGATCTCTTCTAGATCCTCGGCTTCCAGTAAATTGTATATACTCTCCCACGAAACTTTGCCTAGACTGAGGCATGTAGTATCAGCTATCAAGACCTTTTTAACTGGTACTTCTTTGGCTATGACCAGAGCCTTTGATTTCTTTGTCATTTTTTATGGATTCAAAAGCTCAAGCTTGCTCTACAAAAAGAAACAGAAGACCGTAACAGAGAAAAACCCATTCAATTATTTTCAACATCTCACTAACTTACATTAGTAACACTTGAACATTTCCCAAAACATAATGACCTTTGCCTTCCTCATAAACCTACGGTCATCGATACACTCTCTATATACTTTATATATCACCGCTTCCTTAAATGTTGCCACATCTCACTTTGGTTAACCCATAACATTTTATATTAATTAATTATTCATGAACCATTCACAAAAATATTCGTCTAATTTTTTAACAATGTAACCACCTCAATTCCATTTAACATTCTAATGACACCAAGTTAAAGATATACTAATAAATATAGAAAACAAATATATAAATATTAATGTTTAATTAATAATAATGATATTAAATATATAAATATTAATGTTTAAGCGATAATAATGATATATTTTTTTATTTTTATAAGTAGAACTTCGACGTAAATCACATAAAGAGATACATTTGTCGATGCGTTTCGAACCAACCATTGTGGCTCATCGTCAGGACAAGTTGAAGACACAGATCCAGCTATGCATGCTAAATAGTCTGAGCAAAGCCTCCAACGGCTATCTTGATCAACAACTAATTTTGACTTAAGGACTGTAGTAAAAAAGTCAAAATGATAATTTAATGGGAGTTATTTAGATTATATAAAAGAAATAATTATAGATGTTGATTATGTTATTAGTTTAATAAGAATTGTGACTTATACGGGAAATAGTTATATTAAGGACATG
Source organism: Pinus tabuliformis (assembly GCA_031772625.1). Taxonomy (NCBI): domain Eukaryota; kingdom Viridiplantae; phylum Streptophyta; class Pinopsida; order Pinales; family Pinaceae; genus Pinus; species Pinus tabuliformis. The sequence continues at coordinate 618,478,238 of CM062809.1, forward strand.
ACTTATATATATATATATATATATATATATATATATATATATATATATGTGAGGCAATTTTAGCATGATAGTTAGTTATAATACCTATATATTATTAGAAAGTTAAATATATATATATATATATATATATATATATATATATATATATATATATATAATGTAATAATAAAATTTAGTTGAAAGGTATAATATAAAATGTAAATTAAGGGGAAAGGGTCAATATATAAAAATATATAAGGTAGGCTAGTTAGTTATAATAACTAGAAACCTTTAAAAGAAATAATTTTAAATGGTGATAACTTCTTGGTCGGTTAAAATTTTTCTTATTTATATAAATTTAATGGTAATTAATTAGATAAAGGACCTTACTTTCATAAAAATATTTATAAGGTAATTTAAGGTGATAGTTAGTTATAGTAATTATATAGTACTAATCCTAAAAAATAAAACTGAATAAAACTAATTAAGAACGTGAAAATAAATAAATAATAATAACAAATAAATAAATAATAATAATAATAATAAATTAATTAATAATAATAATATATAATAGCTACGATCATATTAATATAATAATAGTTATGATCATATCCATTAATATCTATCAGGAAGAAGTAAATAGAAAGAGCGCCTAACATAAAAAAGAAGGAGAAGGACCGGAAAAGGCCTAAAACAAGAAGGACAAACCCAAACGAAAGCAAAGAAGATGAGAAAGCGGGGAGGGAGAGAAAGACTAGGATGAAAGGGCGGGGATCCAACATCTACTGATCTTCCAGCCGTCATCTCTATTGAGATTGTTCGGCCTTCTTTCAATCTCAATAGCTTCCTTGAATTTACGATGATGGAACTGAGCAACTTTGGCGACAACCTTGGCCTCCTCTATACACTCCTGATGCTTGGTCTTTTCTGCATGCTCTGCCAACGCTGAAGACTTTGATCTCCCATGTCTTAGGTCGGCTGCATGTTCGTTGATCCTCTGATGGATGGAGCACCCTATTTCCCCAATATAGGGGGTCCCACAAGAACAAGGGATCAAGTAGACACCTTTCATGTCCTTAGGGTTAATGGGATCTTTCACCAATCAGAGGGAATTGCGGATGGTGTTGAGGGGCCTAAATGTTGAGGGAATCTCATACCTCTTAAGGATCTGAGCAATCTTGTCCTTGGTTCCTTGGACATAGGGAAGATGGACACCTAGACAGTGCTCTTTAGGCTCTTTCTTAATTAACGCATTCTTAGAGGCTTTACGGAAAGCCTTCTGACCTAGGCGCCTGCTATATCCATTTTCCACAAAGACATCAAGGAGATGGGATCTCTCCTTATCAAAGCTCTCACTATCAGAAATCCTAAGGGCATGAGTAGCGAGGGTGTTAAGAACACCCATCTTCTGAGCAGGGAAATGATGGGAATCTGCATGAAGATACTACTCAGTATGCGTTTTCTTTCGGAACACGGAGAGGGAGAGATAGCCATCCTTATTCTTGGATATAAGAATATCCAGGAAAGGGAGGCAACCATTGACCTCTTTTTCCATGGTGAACTTAATGGCAGAGGACTGGCTGTTGAGGTGATTAAAGAAGTGTTCCAGCTCCTCTGGGCCATGGGGCCAGATGACATTAGTGTCATCTACATACCTTTTCCAAAGCTTTGGAAGGAGACAAGACGAGGCTAAAGCTTTGGTTTCGAAATCTTCCATAAAAATATTAGCAGAAATAGGGGAAAGAGGGGAACCCATGTCAACACCACAAGTCTGTTCAAAGAACTCACCCTCGAAATAGAAGAAAGTGGAAGTGAGACAGATCTCCACCAGATGCGCGGTATCGGGATATGTTAGGTTAAAGATCACTTCCAAGGCCTCTTTTATAGGGATGCAAGTATAAAGGGAGACCACATCAAAGCTGACGAGAATGTCCTCAGGGCTAAGTTTAATATCCTTAAGCTCCTTAACGAAGGATGCAGAGTCTTTCACGAAGGACTCAGTGCGGCCAACCAGGGGCTTAAGTTTGAGGGCAAGGAACTTAGCCAGAAGATAGGTCGGACCACCAATGGTGTTGACGATAGGCCTCAGAGGAGCCCCTTCCTTGTGAATCTTTGGTAACCCATAGATCCTAGGAGCAATGGGATTGCTTTCGATGAGCTTGTGGCACAGGGAACTCACCGAGTTATTCGATTTGATGGCGAGAGCCACAGTCCTAGAAATTTTCTTCAGAGGGTTCTTGGGCAGTTTTTTATAACTGCCACTATTGTGAAGATGATCTAACATCTTCCTATGGTAATCATCCTTGTTAAGGATGACCGTAGCTCCTCCTTTGTCCGCCTTCAGAACTACAATATCTTTGTTCTGATTCAACAATTTTAGGGCAAAGAATTCCTCATTGATGAGGTTCTTCTGAGGGGGCTTAGCCTTTCTAAGGATGACAACATGATCCTGCCTAATAGTGTCATTGATCTTATCCAGGAGATCTCTAATCCCGTACTCCACATCGCAAATAATGTCATCCACCGAGATATTTCTAGGGGCAAGGGCAAAGTTTAAACCCTTGCTTAAAAGGCTAAAAACAGAAGGGGAATCTGTCTCACTTCCACTTTCTTCTATTTCGAGGGTGAGTTCTTTGAACAGACTTGTGGTGTTGCCATGGGTTCCCCTCTTTCCCCTATTGCTGCTAATCTTTTTATGGAAGATTTCGAAGCCAAATCTTTAGCCTCAGCTCATCTCCTTCCCAAGCTTTGGAAAAGGTATGTAGATGACACTAATGTCATCTGGCCCCATGGCCCAGAGGAGCTGGAACACTTCTTTAATCACCTCAACAGCCAGTCCTCTGCCATTAAGTTCACCATGGAAAAAGAGGTCAATGGTTGCCTCCCTTTCCTGGATATTCTTATATCCAAGAATAAGGATGGTTATCTCTCCCTCTCTGTGTTCCGAAAGAAAACGCATACTGAGCAGTATCTTCATGCAGATTCCCATCATTTCCCTGCTCAGAAGATGGGTGTTCTTAACACCCTCGCTACTCGTGCCCTTAGGATTTCTGATAGTGAGAGCTTTGATAAGGAGAGATCCCATCTCCTTGATGTCTTTGTGGAAAATGGATATAGTAGGCGCCTAGGTCAGAAGGCTTTCCGTAAAGCCTCTAAGAATGCGTTAATTAAGAAAGAGCCTAAAGAGCGTCGTCTAGGTGTCCATCTTCCCTATGTCCAAGGAACCACGGACAAGATTGCTCGGATCCTTAAGAGGTATGAGATTCCCTCAACCTTTAGGCCCCTCAGCACCATCTGCAATTCCCTCCGATCGGTGAAAGATCCCATTAACCCTAAGGACATGAAGGGTGTCTACTTGATCCCTTGTTCTTGTGGGACCCCCTATATTGGGGAAACAGGGCGCTCCATCCATCAGAGGATCAGCGAACATGCAGCCGACCTAAGACATGGGAGATCCAAGTCTTCAGCTTTGGTAGAGCATGCAGAAAAGACCAAGCATCAGGTGTGTATAGAGGAGGCCAAGGTTGTCGCCAAAGTTGCTCAGTTCCATCATCGTAAATTCAGGGAAGCTATTGAGATTGAAAGGAGGCCGAATAATCTCAATAGAGATGACGGCTGGAAGATCAATAGATGTTGGATCCCTACCCTTTCATCCTAGTCTTTCTCTCCCTCCCCCCCCCCCCCCCCCCCCAACTTTCTCATCTTCTTTGCTTTCGTTTGGGTTTGTCCTTATTGTTTTAGGCCTTTTCCGGTCCTTCTCCTTCTTTTTTATGTTAGGCGCTCTTTCTATTTAGTTCTTCCTGATAGATATTAATGGATATGATCATAACTATTATTATATTAATATGATCGTAGCTATTATATATTATTATTATTAATTTATTTATGTATTTATTATTATTATTATTATTATTATTATTATTTCACGTTCTTAGTTAGTTTTATTCAGTTTTATTTTTTAGGATTAGTACTATATAATTACTATAACTAACTATCACCTTAAATTACCTTATAAATATTTTTATGAAAGTAAAGTCCTTTATCTAATTAATTACCATTAAATTTATATAAATATGAAAAATTTTAACCGACCAAGAAGTTATCACCATTTAAAATTATTTCTTTTAAAGGTTTCTAGTTATTATAACTAACTAGCCTACCTTATATATTTTATATATTGACCCTTCCCCCTTAATTTACATTTTCTATTATACCTTTCAACTAACTTTTATTTTATATATATATATATATATATATAATTAACTTTCTAATAATATATAGGTATTATAACTAACTATCATGCTAAAATTGCCTCACATATATTTATATTTTATATTTTTATATATACAAAATATATATATATATATATATATATATATATATAAAAGTCATGTCCTTAGTATAACTATTTCCCTTATAAGTCACAATTCTTATTAAACTAATAACGGAATCAACATCTATAATTATTTCTTTTATATAATCTAAATAACTTCTATTAAATTATCATTTTGACTTTTTGACTACAGTCTTTAAGTCAAAATTAGCCGTTGATCAAGATAGCCGTTGGAGGCTCTGCTCAGACTATTTAGCATGCATAGCTGGATCTGTTTCTTCAACTTGTCCTGACGATGAGCCACACTGGTTGGTTCGAAACGCGTTGACAAATGTCTCTCTTTATATGATTTACACCGAAATTCTACAATATATATAGCTTAAACATTAATATTTATATATTTAATATCATTATTATTAATTAAACATTAATATTTATATATTTGTTTTCTATATTTATTAGTATATCTTTAACTTGGTGTCATTAGAATGTTAAATGGAATTGAGGTGGTTACATTGTTAAAAAATTAGACGAATATTTTTGTGAATGGTTCATGAATAATTAATTAATATAAAATGTTATGGATTAACCAAAGTTAGATGTGGCAACATTTAAGGAAGTGGTGTAAAGTATATAGAGAGTGTATCGATGACCGTAGGTTTATGAGGAAGGCAAAGGTCATTATGTTTTTGGGAAATGTTCAAGTGTTACTCATGTAAGTTAGTGAGATTTTGAAAATAATTGAATAGAATGAGATCAATAATTCATATTGTTAACTTTGCATTTAATATAGATACTTGATTTGATATTTAGGTCCAAAGAAATATTGGAATGAAGCTTTTGTTCTTCTTTGCAAAAAAGTGTGTACGAACTAAAAAAGGAAAAAGACAAGACAATTAGCATTTGATCCCCTAATTCTAACATTGTTTTACTTTTGAATTAAAAAAATTAAAAAATTTATAGTGAGAATATCTTATTATTAGTTATTTTTTTTAAAATAAAATAGTTATTTTGATGATGGTAGAGAATATGCCCTTGTGAAAATCCAATCAACAACTTATATTTCACATTAATTTAACACTCATGCCATATCTTTCTACCAATATCCACCCTCTTATTCATTGTTTAATGCTAATAAATAATTTTCCTATGAATTCAATATAGGTTTGAAGCTCAACATGATGAAATACTATCGTTGCTTTCTCATATAAGATGCTTTCTCACATAAGATGTAAATTGCTTACTCAAAATTGCCAAGGACCTTTTAAACCCCCACCACAAAAGTCTTATCATGATTCATATAATAAATTTCAAACTTGTGCAAATACACATTAATGTGTTAAATCCTTTCAACTTTAACCTATATACAAAGCTAGTTGATAAGTCTTCCCATTATAACTTTTGTAAACATAAAGATAAACATGGGTTATAATAAGAAATATCCTTGTAAGAAAATGGGGAGAAAAATTATAATAATCAATAAAACTTAACGTAATGAATTTGAAAGATGAAATAGAGGAAAATGAAATTCCCCACTATAATCTTATTTCCATCTCATAGTTCCCATGTCCTTGAAGGGATTCTAAATCCATTACCCTAGAAGCATATTATGTCAATACATTTTAATTCTATTAGCATTTGAATATAACCATTTTTGCCAAAGACACATGGATACAACCATTGTAGATGACAAAAACAAATTTTTTTGTTAAAAAAAGTGTTTCTACTTGTTGATATAGGTAAAATACCCTTCTTAATAGCAAGTGTTCTCCTTAGTATGAAGTCTCAATTAGATCTCACATTGTTTGGAATAGAGAACCCATCAAATTATGGCTAAACAATCATTAATGGTTAATGTATGAGAATGAAAATATGAAATGTAGAAAGAAAAATGCTTCTAATCTATGTGAAACATGCCATTTTACTCTACCACTCCTATTTAGGAACAAATATTTAACCAATTGAGATAAAAGAAAATATATTTTTGAGGTTCACTCCTACATTAGAAATTTATTTTAGAAATAATAGAAGAAACAAACGTAAATGAATAGAAATACGGTGAAGAAAAGTTTACAATTAAATTATTGTTTATAGTCTTGAGTTCGTCACATAAAAAAAATGCATTCAAAAAAATAAAAAATAAATTGTGAATTCCCATATAGAGAAATCCATAATGGAAACGACACAATCTTACAACAATTCTAGTATTTAGTAAGCAACAAAATTAGTTCATTCCCTATTTATCACACTGGGCCAAGCTTTTTAGAAAATGTTGGCCAAAGTTAGCTTCTCCTTATTTAAAACTCATCAAAAAATTTACAAATACATGCACAAGCAAAAAGCCCACTTTCTTTCTCTTAGGTTACATTTATAACTTTTCAGAATAATCGACTCTTGGTAAATCCAGTTCCAATGTCAATGGTTTTTGTTCTCTTCGACTCTTTATTTTTTATTTTTAAAACTCCTCACATCCCAAAATGTAATTAAGGAGTTACAATTATTTGTGGGCCTTGTTATGTATCTAAATTTTCCATGCATCATATTGCGAGGATAAGTTTTCTGTGTGCTTGTGGCTTAGAGTTTCATATGCCACCTCATAGGTAGCTAACTCATTTGACATGGGCCATAGGCCATTCTCGAGTATATTGATATATGAATTAATTAAATTGATGTCCTATGAAGGAGTTTCTATGTGTTTCATCAATACTTCCTTAGTGATATTTGACATTGTTCATATGGAGATTCAATTTTTCTCAATCATTTCTTCTAGCTTCTTTATCCTTTTAACAATTGGTCAAGGTGTGCTCATTTCGCCAAGTGGAAGTGGATGGCCTTTTTTAATAACCTTTTTTTCAACTTGGTGGAGGTGTTGGTATTTATTAACTATACAACCAGGATATCATTTTTGAGAGATGTGTTCACTAACCTATAATTATCCCATTCTATATAATTGCATTGAATCTCCCTTTGAGTCAGTTTTGAGACATCCCCCAAAGCATTATTTTCTTCTATTTGCCATTTTATTATTTAATCTAATCCCAATTGCACTCCCTACAAAACTACACCTTGGTCTTTTGTGTTTTCCAAGATGATTAATAACTAAGACAAATTGTCATCTATTTCTTGAAAGATATTGTACATTTTCCTCTATGTAACATTCAACACATCTTGTATAGCAAAAGCATCTGTCGTGAACTTAGACAATCTAGTTAGGTCCCTTTCAAGGTGTGTTACTTGTGTTTTTAGAATCTATATATACATATTGATTTCCCACGAGGGAGTTGATATGTGTTCCATCAATACCTCCTTAGTGATCTTTGACATCATTCATATGGAGATTCACTTTTTCTCAATGATTTCTTCTAACTCCTATATCCTTTTAACAATTGGTCAAGGTGTGCTCATTTCACCAAGTGGAGATAGATGGCATCCTTCAATAACCATTTTTGCAACTTGGTGTAGATGTTGTTATTTAATAACTATAAAACAATCCTTTTTGAGAGATGAGTTCACTAACCTATAATTAGCCAATTCTATATAATTGCATTAAATCTCCCTCTGAGTCATTTTTGAGATGTCCTCCAAAGCATTCCTTTCTTTTATCTACCATTTTATTAGTTCATCTAATCCCAATTGCACTCCCTACAAAACCAAACATTGGTCTTTTGTATTTTCCATGATGGTTAAGAACCAAGATGAATTGTTATGTAGTTCTTGCAAGCTATTGCACATTTTCCTCTATGCAACATTCAACACATTTTGTATAGCAAAAGCATGTGTTGTGAACTTAGACAAGCTAGTTAGGTCCCCTTCGAGGTGTGCCACTTGTGTTTTCAATATATATATATATATAGAAAGAGAGAGAGTGAGATATCCATGTCCCTTGAGGGAGTTGATATGTCTTAGTGATCTTTGACCTCATTCTTATGGAGATTCACTTTTTCTCAATGATCTCTTTTAGTTCCTATTATCACTTGGAATTCTCCCGGATGTGAAAGGAAAACCTAGAGGTAACATTAAACCAATATTGGAGATCAAAAGTTGGTCCTTCCAATATAGATAGGGCTCTCTCTGTGATACATCTATCCAGTTTCACTTCAGTGATTGGTCATATAATCAACACTATGGTTAGATATCTGTGTTGGGTTGTGTTATATTCTTTCCACGACTAGCCCACATAGTTAACCAGGGGGTTAGAGGGGGGTGGAACCCCCCCTTCGTTGCGCTGATTGCATAGCGGGGGGGTCACAAGGGGTTTGAGGGGTGCAAGAAACCCCCCTCTACGTGGTCCGGGGTAGCACCCTAGAAAATTTTGTTTTTTGGACCCTATATTAGGTTGTACGGACCTACCTATGGTTTTGTGCATGATTTTCGCACATGGTTTTGGACGCAATGGTTTTCGGTCCATGGTATTGGATGCTTTGGCATGTATAAATATGTGTTGTAACATTGAAAGGAACATAATGAAAAATCAAGTTGGTAGTCCTGATTTTGGGATCCAGGGGAAAATATCTGTGTATATGTGTTTTATGTGTTATGCTCTCGCATTGTTTATTTTATGTGTTCTAGAATTTGTTTGCAGGTAATTTCTGTACAGGGTTAAAACCTACATTTGGTATCGAAGATGTTTTGGCTTTAAGGGGACGCCTTTGCTGCTGAGGGGTTTCGCTCGAGCCTGTGGTAGACCTTGTTCAGTGGGAGATTTGCGGGATCGATTCTGGTGGTGAAAGAAGATGGCGAGCATTGGAAAGATAGAGATCGAGAAATTTAATGGTCAGAGTTTTGAGTTATGGAAACTAAAGATGGAGGATCTATTGGTGAATAAAGATTAGTGGATCATGGTAGATCCAGGTACTAAACCAACAGGAGTGTCCGATGAATAATGGAAGAAGTTGGATCGAAAGGCAAAGAGCACAATACGATTGTGTGTCTCAGATTCAGTATTACTGAATGCATCAGGGGAAGCTACGGTGAAGGCTTTGTGGGACAAATTAGTGACTTTATACCAACCTATGTCTCTAGTGAATAAAATGTTCCTACGGAAAAAGTTGTATAACATGAGGATTAAAGATGGAGACTCGGTGACAGAGCATCTGAATGCATTTAATACTGTGGTAAGTCAGTTAACATCTGTTGATATTAAAATTTCAGATGAAGATAAGTGCATCAGTTTGTTGTGTTCTCTACCAGATTCGTGGGATAGTCTGGTTATTGCAATAAGTAGCAATGCAACTGCCTTGCAGTTTGATGAAATAGTCTCATCCTTGCTAACAGAGGAAATGAGACGGAAAAATATGGAGAGCCAGAATGGTGATGCCTTGTTTATACGAGGACGGTCCCAGAACAGAAACAAAAATAAGTCATCGAGTGGGAGGTCTAAATCTAGAGGGAGATCTAAATCTCCGAGAAAACCTGTAAAGGTGGTGTGCTGGAAATGTGAAAAGAAGGGCACTACAAAAGGGACTGTAAATCTAAAGCTCTTAATAAAGGAAAGGGATATGATGATCCTCCTTCTGCAGAGGCAAAAACCACCTCAGATGAAGGTGGGGATGTGTACTTGGCTTCTTCAAGTACACATGTAGATCATGAGTCATGGTTGATTGAGTCAGGTGCATCCTTTCACTTCACTCCCCACAGAGAGTGGTTCTGCGAGTATGAGAAATATGATGGTGGTGATGTCTTCTTGGGGGATGACAGGAAGGCTAGAATCGTTGGTCGTGGGAAAGTAAAGTTGAAGTTGCAAAGTGGAAGGGTTAGAACACTTCTGTATGTTCTGCATATTCCTGCCTTAGCTAGAAATCTGATTTCTGTAAGCAAGTTGGATGATGCAGGTGTAAAAACAGTGTTCGATAAGGATACCTGCAATATGGTTCAGGGGGCACTGGTATTGATGCGAGGAGTTTGAATTGGAACTCTGTACAAGCTGCAAGGTAACACTGTCATTGATGGGTGCAACAGTTCATTGGTTCCTGAAAGTGGAGAAGAAAATCTAGTGGTCCCTGGAGAGAAGACCATGTTGTGGCATCAAAGGCTTGGACATATTGGAGAGAAGGGCCTTTGAATACTTCATGGTAAAGGTATGGTCGAAGGTATGAGTAATAGCACTCTGGAATTTGATTTCTGTGAAAATTGTGTATATGGGAAGCAGAATCGGGTGACTTTCCCCTCTGGTGGTAAGAGGGTGAAACATATATTAGAGCTTGTGCACAGTGATGTGTTTGGACCTATGAAGGTTCCATCACTGGGTAAGTCTGTGTACTATGTATCCTTTATAGATGACTTCTCAAAGAATACATGGATATATTTCCTTAAGAAGAAATATGAAGTCTTTGACAAGTTTAAAGAATTTAAGGCTCTCGTGGAAAACCAGACAGAGAAGAAGATAAAGGTGTTGAGGACAGATAACAGTGGAGAGTTTTGCAGTAAGGAATTTGAAGAATTCTGTAAGAAGTGTGGTATAGCACGACAGAAGACTACTCCATACACACCTGAGAAAAATGGAGTTGCAGAAAGAATGAACAAGACATTGATGGAAAGGGCAAGAAGCATGCTTAGTGGTGCCAGGTTAGGACAGGAATTCTGTGCAGAGGAAGTGGAGACAACATGTTACCTGGTCAACAGATCACCTTCATCAGCGTTGGAGGATAAGACTCCACAAGAGGTATGGACTGGTAAGAAACCCTCTCTTTCATATTTGAGGGTATTTGGATGTGATGCATATGTACACGATCCAAAGGAGAAATGAACCAAGTTGGATAGTAAATCTGAAAAGTGCATCTTTATTGGGTATAAGGATGGTTTAAAGGGTTATAAGCTTTGGAACCCAGTAACAAGGAAGGTTGTGTATAGTCGAGATGTGGTGTTCATAGAGGTAAAAGATGTTATTAACATGAAGTCCAAACAAAGGAACCTGAGAAGATAGAGTTTGAGCTAAAGGAGGAAGAATCAGATTCTACAGCAAAGGAGGAATCAAAAGATGAAGAGCCACAAACTCAAGGTGTGAGAAGATCAGTTCGAGAAAGAAGGCAGCCATAAAGGTATAGTCCATCTATTTTCTATTCAAATTTTCCTTTATCTAGTACTGATGATGATCCCAGAACTATGAAGGAAGCAGTAGATTTAGAGGATGGAAAACTCTAGAAAGAGGCCTGGTTAATGAAATGGCATATTTACACAAAAATGAGGCTTGGGATCTGGTGGAGTTGCCGGCTGGAAGGAAACCCATTGGTAGAAAATGGGTGTTCAAGAAGAAGACAAATGAAAAAGGAAAGGTGGAGAAATACAAAGCCCAATTGGTAGCAAAAGGTTATTCCCAAGTGCCGGGAATTGATTTTGGTGATATTTTTTCTATTGTTGCCAAGGTAAATTCTATTAGATTACTTTTATCTGTTGTTACTGCTTTTGATTTTGAGGTAGAACAGATGGATGTGAAGACAACATTTCTTCATGGGGATCTGGAAGAGGAGATCTACATGAAGAAATCTGAAGGCTTTGCGGTGAAGGGTAAGAAAGAACTGGTATGCAAGTTAAATAAGTCTTTGTATGGTTTAAAATAGTCACCAAGGATGTGGTATTAGAAATTTGATACATTTATACGGGGACTTGGCTTCACCAGAAGCAAAGCAAATCATTGCGTGTATTTTAAATTAATTGGTGACCATGTTATTTATCTGGTCTTGTATGTGGATGATATGTTGCTGGTTGGAAATGACAAAGAAATTATCCAGGATTTGAAGACCCATTTTTCCTCCAAATTCAACATGAAAGATCTTGGTGCTGCAAACTATATTTTGGGCATGGAAATTAAAAGAGATCGGACAACGAGGAAGATTTGGTTAAACCAGAGGAAGTATGTCGAGACAATATTGTAGAGGTTTAATATGCAGGATAGTAAACCGGTGAAGGTTACTATTCCTGTAGGTGTAAAGTTATCTACTGAACAATGTCCCAAGACACAAGAATAGGAAGAGGACATGTCTCATGTTCCATATGCAAGTGCAGTCGATAGCCTAATGTATGCGATGGTCTGTACTAGACTAGACATTGCACATGCAATGGGAGTATTGAGCAGGTTTATGTCAAAACCAGGGAAGGAGCAATGGACAACAGTGAAGCGAGTTTTCAGGTATTTGTGTGGCACTAGTGATTATGGTTTGTGCTACCAAGGAAGACTAGGATTGGACAGAGTGTTGGATATTCATGGCTTTGTTGATGCAGACAGGACTGGAGATCTGGATCAGAGAGGATCTACAAGTGGGTATGTGTTTAACCTATTTGGAGGTGCAGTTAGTTGGATGAGTAAGAAACAATATGTAGTGGCACTATCAACTATAGAGGCAGAATACATGGCAGCCACTCATGTAAGCGAGGAAGCAGTTTGGTTGCAGAGATTGCGTTCAAGTATGGGATTAGCACAGGGAGCTATAAGGATAGACTGTGACATCCAAAGTAAAATTTTCTTGGAAAAGAACCTTGCATATCATTCAAAGACAAATCACATTGATGTCCAGTATCACTTTGTGAGGGATATGATAGAAGACAAAAAGGTGTTGCTGGTAAAGGTGGACACTTTGAAGAATACTACAGATGCATTGACAAAATATTTGAGCTCTGAGAAGTTCTCTTGGTGTAGAGAAAAAATGGGCATTACAGGGCTGGATAAATGACTAAGCTCTCTTATTTCCCCCTATGGAAAGAAAACAACAAGTGGGAGATTGTTGGGTTGTGTTATATTCTTTCCACGATTAGCCCACGTAGTTAATCGGGGGGTTAGAGGGGGGGTGAAACCCCCCTTCATTCCGTCGATTACGTAGCGGGGGGGGCACAAGGGGTTTGAGGGGTGCAAGTAACCCCCCTCTATGTGGTCTGGGGAAGCGCCCTGGAAAATTTTGTTTTTTGGACCCTATATTAGGTTGGGCGGACCTACCTATGGTTTTGTGCATGATTTTTGGTCCATGGTTTTGGAGGCGATGGTTTTTTGTCCATGGTATTGGATGCCTCGGCATGTATAAATATTTATTGTAACATTGAAAGGAACATAATGAAAAATCAAGCTAGTAGTCCCGATTTTGGGATCCAGGGGAAAATATTTGTGTATATTTGTTTTATGTGTTATGCTCTCGCATTGTTTATTTTTTGTGTTCTAGAATTCGTATGCAGGTAATTACAGTACAGGGTTAAAACCTACAATCTGGTAGGGTAAGGGTGTAATAGAGTAGTTGGACTGAGCAAAAATAAACTGGGAATGGAGTCAAGATAATGAGATATTAATCAAAGAGTTTCAAAATCTAGTGTATGAACAAAGTCAATCTCAGAGGCAGAGTAGAAACACTTTCCTTAAACCATTAAATCATCAATGAGTCGGGAGATGAAATGAGGAGAAAATCTATCAAGTTAGGGCATTTGATTGAGATGAATCCTAAAATGATTTTAGAAACGATGGTGGAAATACTTAAATGTAATGAGATTAAAGCATTTAAACTAAAATGATTTCTAAATCATCTACTTTCATTAAAATGCCAAAGAAAAAATAGTATGAAAGCAACGAATTGAGAGAGAACAAATAATTAAGCAAACTAACTGGTAAAATATGGCATAAGAATCTCTGAGAAATTTTCAAGTACTCCGGCTCCTGAAAACTTCAATTAGTATCAAAATGAGTTTTTACATGCAAAACCAATGATCTTCTCTCAAGGTTTGAACCCTTCTTACATTACAAAATGATGAAATATATAGAAAATACAACTTGCTAGTTGTTGCTACCTTTTAGGTGTAAAATCCTATTATTAACTCTAAGACTAACAATAAAATAAAATAAATCTTCTAATTTGTTGCAAAGATTTCGAACTGCTGGAACATATTCTTTGAAGAGTTATGCTACAAGTGTCCCATAAATGCTAGTTTATCTCCTTGAAATTTGGAATAAATATTCTACATATCAAGCTTCTGTCGTTTATGTTGCCAGTTACCCTTTAAAATCCTATAGATGTCAAGTATGTTATCTGGATGATGACAAGTTGCAACAAATTTGTCTTGAAATTCTCATTTATTGTTGATTTTATTCTTGAGAATCCCTCAAAAATTTAGATCTCAAGATAATCCTTATGCTCTGCAACTTCTCGTTTACTTTCCCAAATGTTATTTAAAAGTATTGATTAAGTCCCTGAAATTTTGGATCTAGAGTTAACGTCCAAATGTTGAGATTGTTGCTAAGTACGATGCCCAACAAATGATGGATTATTGATTGACACTTGTTTAGTCTTTCAACAAAGGAAGATTCATCAATTGATTCATAACCTTTATGCAAACATTTTAGTAGTTAACATTCCTCTTTGACATCACACATGAATTCTCTTCGTTGGCGCTTTAAATACTTATGTTGCTTTATGTCTACACACCATTTTTGTGCATGTCTGATCCAAATATCAAAAGAGGCTAAAAAATGAAAATTCTCGGAATCTCTTGAAATTGGCATAAAGTCGTAGTGTTTGTCGTCTTGATTCCAATGACACTTGAATCGCCTCAATTTGACGTCATATGAAGAAGTTATGGCATTTTGAAGTTTTTGACCAATAACTAAAAAGTCATGCAGTATGGTTGACTAGGTTGTTGACTGGGAAGTCCGTAAAATTACGTCATCAGCTAACTATTAAGGGTAAAGTTGGCAGTGGAACAATCAGGTTTTGACACGTGGCATCATCGTGCAGGTGCAGGTGGCACATTTTGGTTGGTCGGTTTGGTTTGAGGTGGCCCAATAAGATGCTACCACGTGGCCTAATCGTAGGGCACCACATGGCCCTCTATGATTGGCTAAATTTTTTATAACAAGCCCAAGGGCCTCTTTCACATGGAATGAGTTGATCTTGCGGACAAGATAGACCTTCCTAGAATCTAACGATATCTAGTGACAAGCAAGCCAATCAAAAACTATCTTTCTCTAAATATGCATTTATAAACAAAGGCAAACAAGTGTTTAGGCCTACCTTGGGTCCAATGCAAGTTTGTGGAAGCCTCGCTCCTTTGATTCAAGTGAGCTCCCTTGTTGCGAATCTGTAAACACAAACAAGCAAACAAATTAAATAGCACCTGAAAAGCCAATATCATAAAGCATACTTAACATGATTATCAAGGAATTCATGAAACAAATGACATAAGACAATTTGTTGAGAAAAATGAATCTGATTGTATTAATTTAAATCAAAGAAGAACTTTACAACCTGTGCCTTGATGTTGTACAAGCTCCTCCCAGGGTCCAACAAGAAGTCTCCTCTACTTTGACAAGTTTCACTCTCTTCCCAATGAAGCCAAAAAGGTATGTGATCTCTCCTCTCAAGCTTAACTAGGAAGTCTCAATTCCACCAGCATTTACCCTAAAAAATGTTCAGCTTCTAACCTCCCTAGCAACCAGCCCAATGCCTTAATTTATAGTGCAATGGAGGGAAGTTACTAGGTCCTCCTTCAAAGGGATAAAGCCCTCCTTCAAAGGGATAGCTCCTCTCATCAAGGGATTAGCTCCTTCTCTTTTGGGATGCATGAACCACCTAAGAGCGACCAATCCACGTCAAAATTCCTTCTAGAATAATCTAGAATTAACCCAAAGTGAGTTTTTTAGAATAAATTTGTGCCTTTTTGACTTTCACAGGGGTCTGCACCCACTCCTTTAGGGACAGAGCGGGGCGGTCCGCAGTTTTTGTGAACAGGGGGTGCAGGACCGCAGCCAACAGTGAGAGAAAGTGCGGAACCAGAGATTTGTTGATTTTTAATGTCTTTCTCTCATTTTCAAAGCTTGACTTGAAGAGCTGAGGTCTGAGACTTGCTTAGGAGGACAGTACAAGTGATAATAGACCCATACTGACTGCAAATAGTCATGGTGACGATATTTTTGTGTAAAAAATTGCCCCCTAAATTGCGAAGTCTGTAGTAGATGAGGATTTCATTTATCATTTAGGAAGAGTGAAGTACTTTATCATTTCGAGGATTATCTTGTGGAGAGGCCGCTCGGAACCTGTAAAAACATTCAATGCAAAATATATATATGAGATCATATGATCGCTGAGGTAGGCATTCCCATACTCAGATCAAAACTGACTAGAAAACTAACTACTGCTTTGATATAGGAATGATCTTGTAATACATGACAAGTATAGACACATGTAGACACAGTATGGACGCAACCATCTGTTTATGAATAGTCCACAATATAACGAATACAAAATTCCTCGCAGCCTGGATTGCGGAAACTAGATCCAGGGTCTTCATTTCTACTTCCCGAAATAGTACGATTCTATCCATGCGAATGAATGTGTTGAAGTCGAACATGGTAGAAACCACTTGATTACCAGTCAATGATGTAAACTGTTAACAAGTGTGAGAGAAACCACCAGTGATGTCAATGGCTCTCAAAGTACCCAGTACAATCCATGAGATGTGAATAGATGTGTTGATGTCGAACATGTCACAGAATCCTTTGATCGAAGGTCAATGATGCAACCTATTGTCAAAGGCGAGAAACCTGCCATTGAGGCATGCAGATCCCAAGGTACTGACGATTTCCAGATAGTGAGCTGAAGTCGATAGAAAGTGATCCGTCGTAGGTAAGCCCACAACACAAAATCATAGATCAAGTTGAAGAAATTTAGTTGCAAGGACTGACTCAGGGATGGTCAAGATGGATGACAGATATTTTGCAGATGAATGGCTTATTGGCACTGACCTCTTGAACACATAATGACACAGCAGATGGTTTGGTGAAAATTGACCCAAAGTTAATACCCAGAAATCGGCTGAAGACTTTCAATGTGGTTTGATCAACTGTTAGGCAAAGGATTTCCCAACCCAGGTGAAAAATTGTCGTCTTCAAGAGTGGTTACAAAGTATGACAAACAGGATCATTTTTCTCTCTTTCCCCCACCATTTCTGGCAAGTACCTCTTTATTTTTGACAAGGTTGAGGAGGATAACATTTGCTTGATTATAAGCTCATCCTTTGGATGAGTCCAACTTAGTTTAAATTTGAACCCTAAGAAGGAGTGGTTCGTTCCTGTTTGTAATTGAACAGGTCCTTTACTATTAAATTTTAACGAGTCCAGTATAGGAGAAACTCGGCGTTTTTAATTTTTAGAGAGTTTGAAAAAACTTAAGAAGACTCCAGGGTTGACCTTTTTCGTAAATTTGTGTCTCCCAAGCCCGAAAAAGTATAAAATAACACTTGAGAGAACCGCTTGATCTTTACGACGAAGGAGTACTTTTAGGAATTAGTGCCCCTGATCCGAAAAAGTAAAAAAGCGATTAATGACACGTCGTTTTATAACCAATATCGAATTTGAAACGACAAAAATCCGGCAATCCTTTCATGTTTTTACGGTCAGAAAAAGAGCTGTAAGTGGACCGTCTTTTTAGTTTCGTTTTAACGACTTTAAAAAGAAAAACTCGGCGATATTTTCATGTTTTAGGAGTCAGAAAAGAGCTTAAAGGTGACTCTAAATGTTTTTTCGTCGAAAATGACCGATTTCGCCTGAACAATCCATTATCCTGAACAAAAATTGCAAATATTACTCATACCTGTTTGAGGTGGATAAAAATGCTGCAAAAGTTACCTTTCTAAAGTGAAACATAAACAAATTTACAATTCATTTATTCAAAAAAAATTTAAAAAGGGCTTTTGTCAATTCATTTTTACCGTTTGAGATTTGGGTGAGAAAATAGTGCTTTTAGTCAGAAACTTCTCGTGAAGATTGCGGAAAATCCATCCGTCGGAATCGAACGTCGTCTCCTCCAGGTAATCCACATCATCCTACTCTTCAATTTCAACCATTTCAATTTGTATTTTAGGGTTTTATTTCATTTTTTAGAGGGTTTTTAGGCTAGAAACCCACGCGCGAGGGCCCACAAGCATAACATTGGCAACCCGCGGACCCCGACTTTTTCTCAATGGGGAAAAAGTGAGGGGTCCGCACCTGCCGTGAAGGCAAGGTGCGGACCCACGCACTGTCTCTAATAGAGAGGGTGCGGTCCCCGTAGCAAGGGTTTTTAACGCTAAAATTCTCAAAATTGACCCAAACAAATCAATTTCTTGCATTCTAATTCGCCTTTTTGTTGGATGTAGAGTATACATCATGCTTGATTTGCGAGAACGGGAGCATGATAACGTAGATATTGCCGTGTTAAATCACTAACCTTCGATCGATGCATTGAAGGCATGCGACCTGTACAAATTCTGGGCCATACCTGGCATGAGGGCCCAGGTGGACTTCTTGCAGTGGCTGGTAGACAGGTGGAGCATACAGGACCAGTGCTTCTTCATTGGTGGCCACCAGCTCGAAATTGAGCCAGCAGACATATACTTTTTGACTGGTTTGCCTAAGAGAGTCGAAGACTTGACTCTATTTGGGGCTAGGCCAGGTGGCCAGTCTGTCGATAGCCTCCGGCTAGAGTTCTGCAACAACTAAGCTAGAAAAAAAGGGATAGGAATTAAAACCATATCTCGTCCTGAACTCAGGGTGATCGCATTTACTATTACCAGGCTTTGCGGGAGCGCCGCACTACATATTGCCATTGGATCCCAGATGCGGATGGCAGTTGACTGCTTTCGAGGCACCATCTTCAACTGGTGCGATGCTGTGTTGGCTAATGTAAAAGGCCAACTAACCAGAGCCAAGAATGGACAACTGAAGACCTTTGGTTATGGTGCTTTAGTTGTGAGCTTTGGTCTGGAGAGGGTCCCGATGTTGGTCCCGCAGCACCTCACTGTTGGAGCTGCGCTTCCTCGAGAGCCCAAACTGATGCGATGGGTTGCAGTTATGGCCCGTCATCCTGACGAGGGGGCAGAGGTCGCCCGATTCAAGCCTGAGTATTTCCATTGGTTGGAAAACTAGGTTTTTTCTATTCAGGACTTCCCTTACGTTGGGGTAGATTTTCACGGTGACCCAGACATGGCTCTTCCACCAGGAGAGCAATGGGATGACTCAGGTAAAATCATTTTCAACATTTTCCTATTTTAAATTATTTTTTTTGTGTCATCCCAAAACTGACAGTTAAAAGTTTCAAATGCAGATGTGGGTCCACAGTGACCAGCCGCTCTCCGGCCTTACGAGAGGAAACAACCAGCTGCAGCGGCACCAGCCCCACAGGACGAATCAACAGAGACCTTGGCCAAGTTGGAGAGTCATCTAGAGCGTTTGACAGGGGACATTCCAGAGGCTGGCATAGATGACATTCCTCGTCGACTACAGCGCTATGTGATTGGGGTCCTAGGACCTTTTAGGAGGTTCTTTTGTAAGGTGGCCCGTACAGTGGTTTCTTATCGAGATCATCACCAGTGATAGGATGATCGCCTATTGTAGACACATATGACATTTTTGCTTTTTGTACTTATCATTTTTGCCGATCATAAGGTTTTATTCAACCTATGATCGAGGACGATGTATATTTTGCCACACTCCTATATATATCACTATTACTGGCTTATCTTGTAAAACATGTTATGGAATGCTTTTAAATTTACATGTATGATTATTGCAAATGTCTACTTAACATTCGAGAAGCAATTGCATCTGCTAATGTATTTAAAGATCTTGGAATATGCTGATATTCAATATAATCAAATTCACGTTCCAAGAGACGCACTCTCAAAAATAATCTCAATAACACTGGATTTCTAATGGCATACACTCTATTAAGCTGTAATACAACGAGTTCAAAATCTAACCTCACTATCAAACTCTGAATCCCAAATGAAATAGATTAAGATAATAACTCAATCACTGCACTATACTCTGTAATGTTGTTCGTTGTTTGACCGAGGCTTACCCCATGCATAGATACCAACTCGTCAGAGGGCGAATAGATAACACAAGCTGCGGAAGAAATGTTCTATGTATTACGACAAGCACCATCAACGAAACCAATGTATGTTTGGAGAGGCATCGACATCTGCAATATCAAGAGTAAAACCAAGATAAGCAGGAATAATGACAAAAAACACTCTCTAAGCTAAGCACACTTTTTAAACTAAAACACACTAGCTAGAAAGAAAACTATTCTAACTAAAAATCTCCACACCCATTCTTTAAGCATAATACCTCTTCAGGTAAAGACCATTCCTGGGTTTACCTAAAGAGTCCCCGTCAAAGTTTACCAATTCATAGGCCCCTTTTGCTAGCTTTCGCTTGACAACATAGGGACCATGCCACATAGGAACGAATTTTCCAGTGCCTAATTTATCATTATCTTGATCGTACAATAAGACTAGGTCTCCTTCCGAAAAATTTCGAGGGGTCACATTTCGATCATACTGAGCTTTAATACGTTTTGCGTGAGTTTCGATCACCAATGCAGCATCACGTCGATTCTCATCTAATTGAGCCAAGTATAACAAACGTTTTTCCTCTTCGGAAGTGGTTGGAAGTAACTCGATGGCCATTTGCAATGACGGGATTTCACATTCAATGGGTAACACAGCTTCCAGACCATAAACTAGTTGGAAAGGAGTGAACCCTGTTGACGTTTTTACTGAGGTTCGATACGCCCAAAGCGCTGAAAATAGCATGTTGCCAATTCGACCGATGAATCCCAATGATTCTTCGGATCATGATAACTAAAACTTTGTTGATGGATTCAACCAAACCATTAGCTTGTGGATAATAAGGAGTTGAACTATCGTGACGCAAGCCAAGCTCGCCTGTAAGTTCGGTCATCATAACGTTTCGAAAATGACGCCCATGATCAGTGATAATCGCTTGTGGAACACCAAACCTAGCAATTATATGATTGAACATGAAAATCACAGTTGTTTTGTCGTCTGCCTCAAATGTAGGCATCGCCTCGGCCCACTTGGTAAAATAATCTACCGCAAGGATGATATACGCATGCCCCCTGGTCGAGTGAGGGTTACATGTAATAAAATCGATACCCCATTTGGCAAAAGGACCAACGACAATTATAGGGTGGAGAGGAGCAGGTGGAGAGCGCATCTTTTGATCAAAAATTTGGCAGTTGTGGCATTTTCGGACCGCGTTAATACAATCCTTAAACAAAGACGGCCAGAAGTAGCCAGCGCGCAATATCTTTTGGGCTGTGGCATACCTAGACATATGACCGCCACATGCTCTAGAGTGACAGTCATTTAAACCCTTTCAGCTTCCTCGTGAGTTAAACAAGGTCGAAAAATAGAGTCTTCCCCACGACGATAAAGAGTATCTCCAATAATTCTGAATTATTGGGACTAGAATCGTATTTTTCGACGTTCTGACCTTGAAATTTTTGGCTGAAAGGATTGGGTCTGTAGATAAACGATGATATCCCCATACCACGGATCTAAAGTGCTGATTAGAAACAAGGATTCGTCCGCAATGGGCTCCTCCGCCACAGTTTCCGTGTCAGCACGCGGGAAGTCACACATTAACTCCGCAAAAACTAAAGATTTCTTAGACTTAGATTTTTCAAATTCCAAGTCGAACTCCTGCAGGATCACAATCCATTTGGAGTACTTGCCCCCTAGCAATTGCTTGGTCAAAATGTAGATCATAGGGTTGCAATCAGTAATTACTGTAGTTTTATGTAGTAAAATGTAATGACGAAAATGTTGGACATCTTGAACAGCTGCCAATGCCAATTTCTCCACATGTGAGTATTTTAGCTCAGTTGGATTTAAATTTTGACTAAGGTAATATATCACATGTTCAGTACCGAATTCATCTTCCTGAACTAACACCATTCCAATGGTGGAATGGGAGGCGGCGAGATACAAGAAGTAGTCTTGGTTGTAGTTGGGAGGATGCAATAACGGTGCATGGGTCAACGCGTGTTTTAGTGCATCAAAAGATTTCTGAGCTATCTCATCCCAATAGAATGGAGTATTATGTTTCAACAACTGGGTAAAACCCTTTGTAACCTCGGCGTAGTTAGGAATGAATCGTCATAAAAAGTTTTCTTTCCCTTGCAAACTTTGGAGTTGGCGAAGACTCGAAGGAGGAGGCAATTTGACAATAGCTTCAACCTTCGAGGGATCGACGCGAATGCCGGCTTTCGAAACAACAAACCCCAGCAACCGACCTGTTTCTATACAGAAAACACACTTGTGTGGATTCAACCTAATCCGATAATGCCTACACCTCATAAAGATTGCTCGTAAATGGATGAGATGATCAGCTCGATGTAATGAATGAGCAAGAAAATCATCGAGATAGGGTTGCACAATGTGCTTGATGTCATGAAACGCATAAGACATGGCCCTTTGAAAAGTTGCCCCAGCACTCTTGAGCCCAAAAGGTAATTTGCAATAAGAAAATGTCCCCCATGGACAAATGAAAGCTGTTTTTGGTTGATCGGCAGGTAGAATATTGATTTGATTGTATCTGGAAAAACCATCCATGAAGGAGAATATTTCGCTGCCGTCACAATCATCAATGATTTGATCGATATAGGGAGTTGGGTAATTGTTCTTTGGACAGGCTCGATTAATGTCCCTATAATCAATACATATTCTTATTGTCCCTTGCTTTTTGTTAACAGGAACAATATTCGATACCCAATCCGTTAACGGAATCAGATAAATGAAACCTGCTTTGAGTAATTTTTCAACTTCTGCTTTAATAGCAGCAGCTTTTCTCGGGTGAATCTGACGCAAACGTTGCCGGACGGGTTTAGTGTCCGGGTAAGTTTTGATTTCATGAACAACAATTGCGGGGTCAATTCCTGGCATTTCCTCATATGACCAAGCAAACACGTCGCGGAATTCTTGAAATAGGGCCTTATATATTTGAATTTCATCTTCTGTACACGAGGCACCTATATGAATGTTTTCAACAATTCCAGGCTTAACCGAAATGTCAATAGGAATAGTTCGAGAAATGTTTCCCAAATTTAACTCTAAATCAGGATTTTTCATTGGATTCTGAGGTTCCTTGACATATTCAGTTGTAAAAATTGATGAAAAATCATTTTCAAAATGATCATTCTCGGGTAAGAACGAAGATCTGTGATGGAGATCTTCCCATGGTAAATCATCGACACATAGGATTTCACTAATTTGCTCATCAGTGTGAACAAGTTCAGAAAACATTATTGAATCTGAGTTTGATGTGAAAAGTGATTCCTCATGGACCACATTCATTAAGTCAATTTTGGTTGAAGATGGGTCGGAAAACGATTGCACGGCCTGATACGCAATTTCATATGGACTCAAAGGCATAACATCACCAAATGAGTCTATCTCAGATTCAGAAGGTACGATCCAAGGATCATCATAAACAATGGTGTCTGATGAAATCATATGAATGGTTGCAAAAGAAGACGATGCGTTGATCGGAGGAAAAGGAAAAGTTCCCAGTAAACCGACATCTTTAACTAGTCCTACTCCAACATCCTTATACGGGATAGTCGTTTTACCGACATGCTGAATGCTTTCAGAAGAGGCTAGGTCGGATGAAAAGTAAGCCAGCTGGTCTATTGTTACGATCTTTCCATTATGAGGAAACTTTATAACCCGAAAAACCGATGAAACGACAGTTGTCATAGCGTAAGACCAACTACGACCCAAGAGAAGGTTGTAATCTAGAGGGGCATCAACCACCTCCACATCTAGATTAACAGTTTTTCCTTCTACCCCTATAGGTAAATCCTGTAGAATGCCAAAAGGATGAAACCCACGGCCATCAAAGGCCTTTAAAATCGTCGGGGATTGATTTAGTGAAGGAGAACCAAGCAATCTCCAACACTGTATCGACATAATACACGTTGAGGCTCCCTCATCAATCACAGTCCTATGAATAAGTCTGTTTTTTACTCACTGGGATCTGGAAAGCCATTTGATGAGGTAAGCACGGTGTACTATTTTCTAGATCGAAAATTATTAGGTTCGAGTCCTGAACGTCAACAGCTCCTATAGCCGACAAAAGTAATTTACGCTGTGCTGGACATGATTGCAGCACTTCCAAAGCCAACATTGCTGAAGGTGAAACAGCTAAATCTTCAACAATGTTATAGTTCTGAGCCGCTCTCGCATGTGGATTGAAAGCTGACTTTCGAAGTATACCCTTGGCGGGCGATTTGATTACTAAGTTTGGATTAGGTTTCTCGATCTGTAGCGGATCGGAACCGGGAGCTGAGGTTAATGGGTTAGAATGAGAAGATTCTACTTCTTTACCATCAACAGGACTTTTACTACCATAATCATGCGATCGAGTCGCAATCCTAACATGGGACATCATCAGTATGGGCTCTTCATTGGCATTTGAGGAAGAACCTATCATCTTACTGTCTTGACTTGCAAAAGGATCCTTCAAAACATTAGGCGTTTGGGAACCTTTGACAATCTTCGCAACCTCTGCACGATGAGGGCAGTCTCTTGTAAAATGCTCTTCGTCACAAATGAGACAAGGATAACGAGGTTTGCGTTTCTCATCAGTTGATTCCACTTTTTCTGGTTTCTCTTTTGAATTTTTATCTGTTTTATTTTTCTTCTTCCCTTTCTTCTTACCACCGGATTTTGATTTGGCTGTAGATGATTCTACAACATGAATATTGGCGGAAATTTCCGCGGAAGAATCTCCTGTCGGGGAATCTGGAAAGGTTATGATAGGAGAAGAATTCTTGGAAGACTTCTTCTTACTTTTGGTATTAACCGTACCAATCATACCGCCAGTGGCATGAGACCATGAAGGAGCTGCAGCGATTTGATTTTTCTTAGGAAGATCGGGGATTTTCTTGTGTAACGTACCTGACTGAGTATAAACTAAGTCAAGGTACTGCACTTGAGCAATTACTTGCTCCTCAGTAACGACTCCGGCCTTAGCTACATCCTCAGTGATTTTTGGCAATAAATATTTTACAAACCATTCAGCTAAGATCTGATCCGGAATAAAAACCTTCACTAAACGTCGTCGATGTCTCCATTCATGAATGTGATCTGAAATGTAAGTGGACGTCGACTGCTTTAATGAAGTTAGTAATTCCGTGCCATTGTCATATCTGACTGGCAACTGAAAATGAGTTAAAAACGAGGTAGCTAACTGACTAAAGTTATAAAGAGTGGCTCGCGGTAACTCAATGTACCACTTGGCTGCAAGACCAATTAGAGTGCGCTGGAAAAGCCTTGAATGGATTGAATCATCTGAAATGGAAGTAGACGCACACCAGAGGTGATAATTCATCCCATGGTTCGATGGGTCCTCTCCTGATTTGCCTTCAAACTTAGGAATATCACTAGGCAACTTATTTGGCATTGGCGGCCAAAACAGAAGATAGTTAATGGGATCATTCGTTAGGCGCAACAAGTCAGGCAAGTCCAAAGTTGCGATAAACGGTAACTGACGATTAGGGTCCCTAAAACTCTGGGTAATGAGACCAGACCCAGGAGGAGGATATCCAGGATAACTAGGAATTGGAATTGCATTTGGGATATTGTATCCTCCCGGAAAACCAGGATTAACCGGACCGTACTAGGGTTGTTGAGGTTGTTGATATGTATACCCAGGGTACGGTTGATACTGATAGACTGGCTGCTGCACAGCAGGACCGAATTGGTATTGTCCCTGGTACGGTTGATAAGTAAATTGTGGTTGACTTGTGACAACCATACTTGAAACAGGTTGTCCTACGGGCATCTGAACCGAAGTTTGAATTTTCGATCCAGACTGAGGTAAAGATGTCTGAGGAGTTGATACAGGAACAGTAGAAACCGGAGCTGTCGATACTCCAGAAGTAGGTGGGGTAGATTGAACAGATGTTGCAGCAACCGTTTGAGGCGGAGTATGAGGCATACTAGGCCCAGGCTGAGAAAATACCGAAGGTACAGAAGTTTGAATAGTAGACTGAACAGGTTGCTGGGGTGAACCAGAAACTAAGGGTTGTCCAGTTTGAGATGAAAACTATACATTCGGTTGCAAGACCTGCTGAGTTTGTGATGGATCCCACACTAAGCTCATTCCAGGGTACGAACCCATAACAGGTTGAGAATATTGAGGACCATAACCGGGTTGAGGGTAGGGTTGATAATTCAAAGGTACATTTCTCGTTCCTTGAACATATGATTGACCGGAGGGTGGTTGGAAACCTTGGTTCGAGTACTGATCTTGGGGTTGATACCCTTGAGGCACGTACTGATACTGGGGTTGACCCTGAGGTACATATTGATACTGGGGTTGACCTTGAGGTACATATTGAGTCTGGGGTTGACCTTGAGGAATGTACTGTCTCGTAAGTACGTACTGTCCTTGAGGTTGCCCCCTAGGAGAAAATTGGGTACCTTGAGGTTGCCCCCCAGGCGATAATTGAGGATTTTGAGGCTGCCCCCCAGGCGGTAACTGGCCACCTTGAGTTTGAGGATTAGGAATAGTACCTGACATCATGAGAATATCTTCTACACTCAACAGCTTAGTACCATTGTTTCCAGTTAATAACCCTTGTTCAATGGGTTGAGGAGATGCTCCCGCAAAAGTACCAGAAAGTGACTGATACCCAGAGGGAACAGAAGGACCACCGTACAAAAAAGATTCTAGCGATTGAGAAAACATGGACGACTGTCTTGACATATTTAACGGAGGATAGTAACCTCTAGGTGTTGGCTGATAAGGAATACAAGGTGGTGAAAAACTTAGCCCCGGGTTTTCCAAAAAATTAGTCAATGAAAGATACAAAGCACTGCTCCTAGGTGGACTGTAAAAAATTGATCCACGCTCCCTAAGTTCAATAATAGGTTGATTTTCAGGGATAGGGATGCTTACTTCTTCTTCCGAAGTAGCAAGTTCTTCAATAGCTATAAGTCCAGAAGGAAGATTTTGAGTAATTATTCTTTCTACCCTTGGTGAACCAGGACCACTAGAAGTTGGAGAGGTAAACCCCGATGTTGGAGTAGCAGCAAATTCACTTTCAGGTTCGGATATTTTAGGTTCCTCACCTATATCACTAGTAGATGAAAAGCTACCAGTAATTTCGGAAACAGACACCGATTGTGGATTATAATCTGCTACTAAAGCTTGAAAGTCAGGATGTACTACTAAAGAAGACTCTCCTTCTTTAGGTGACCCAACTCTACTGTCTCTAGGAGTTACAAGGGATCTTAACCCTTCAGGCTGGCTCGGTGAAAACTCAGGAGGTTGGCCCCGAAGTCTACGGGACTTCCTCAATAATTCAGCCACGATTAAAAATTTTAACTACCTCACATGCAAACAAAGTAAAATCTCAATGAAAACCACCTAAAGCCTCTAAAGAACCAAACAAATTTGAATCACACGCCTAAAGAATCTAGGAGATCAAACCACACACAAACAATAACTTTCCGTACTGAAAACACTAGTTGGTGATGAAGCCCAATGTCACAGAGTTCAATACATAAATGACGGTTGGAACAGTTACCCCCACAACCTGCTTAATGAATAGACTGGCACAAGTTCCTCCACTAAACCGTCTCGAGTGAAGAGAACCCCCCAAAAAATCCAAGTGAGTCTAGCCGACGTCTGCTCCAGGTAAAGTGGGATCTTCCCACCACTGTCACCTTAGGAAGAATCCTATAGAATATGGTCACTAAGGTTACCAACGGAAACAAATATACCTGGGGGAACAGTCTACTATCCGATACGCATGCAAGGGCAGAGTAACAAGCTCAATCCCCTTGAAGGCTCCTTGACATAATCCAAGGTTTACCAACAAGTGACCCTAGGCTCCTCGACAATGGTTAATCTGAGGTTTACCGTTTTTAATACGTGAATATCTGGCGTCATTCCCAATGAGGAAGGATTGATTCCCACACTGGTTCGGACACAATCTCGTGCTTCTCCTTTAGGAGGAGCTTTCCCAGAGTATAGATGCAACAATTGGATTTCTCTCCTACTGTAAGATACAGCTACTTGTTTTTTTTACTGTCTTGGAGAGTTTACTCCCTACTCCAAGACACTAGCCTAAGCTATGTTGGTGTATCAGAGCCCTAGAAATAAAAAGATTACTAGATATATTTTACTTTAAGTGTTACTTTTATTGGTTTTTGTTTAAGTCAAGAGGTGCGGAGATGAAACTCGTGGTGTGAAGACTCGACTCGAAATCACTAAAAAAATGCACTTAAGATGAATAAGCAATCTTTTCCCTTCAATGAACTTCTAGCTAGGAAAGAGTTTGAGAACGCAAATGCTTGTAAACGCAAATCTTTCTTAACAAACAAATTAAAAGAAGAATTTTTTGTCTTTTCCAAAGCACTCAAAACGAGACAACTAGTTATTTTCACAAAAATTTCCCTTTTCTTTCAAAACACTCAAATACTACAAAAACAAACTTTTTCCAAAAAGGATTTTTTTATTTTTTATAAAACACTCAAAACTATGGAAATGACTAATCTTGAGATCTATAAACTATAAAAAATTATTTGAAGTCAAAGCTTACAAGATGTCTTTTTCAAGGATGTTTTACTTAGCTATAAGCAAACTAAGGACTAATTTGTCCAGAATCACAAATCAGTAAAAAAACAACCAATTTTTGTTTTTTTTTCTAAAAATGAAATCCAAACTTTTAACACAAGCCTTTTCGAAGTTTCGTAAAGAGAAAACACAAGGTGGATTCCTCAACAAAGGTAGATTTTGTAAATGGCTAGACTCATAAGAAGACTAGTAAAATCCAAGGTAATCTGAGGCTTCTACAGCTTCTAAGCTCAGAGCTACTACAAGACCAAAAATGAAAATCAAACCCAACAATCAAAACTTCTAGGAATTTCACCTAAAACCCTAACACCAATGGAATTAACCTAAGAAAAGCTTCTGACAGGTTATATGTAGGTCTGGGCAGGGGATAATAACATCTAAACAAAAACTAAGCTGACTAACAGAGAAAATCTTAGGTTTTCCAAAATTTTGACAGGGTCCGCAGGCCCACAGTTCACAAAGGTACGGTACCGCTCTGTGCTAAAAGCAAAAGTGCGGATAGGTCCGCACTGTGTCCCAAGCCGAGGGTGCGGTCCTCTCCCAAAGTTATGAAAAACAAAAAATAATCCTAGATCTACTAAATCTACCCAATTCCACACAATAAGCCAAAAACAGAAACAAAAACACAGTTTCTCAGGTCAAAGTAAAAACAAGGAAAAAAATCAAGTCCCAAATATGGTCGCCATTTTGTCACATGGAATGAGTCGATCTTGCGGACAAGATAGACCTTCCTAGAATCTAATGATATCTAGTGACAAGCAAGCCAATAAAAAACTATCTTTCTCTAAATATGCATTTATAAACAAAGGCAAACAAGTGTTTAGGCCTACCTTGGGTCCAATGCAAGTTTGTGGAAGCCTCGCTCCTTTGATTCAAATGAGCTCCCTTGTTGCGAATCTGCAAACACAAACAAGCAAACAAATTAAATAGCACCTGAAAAGCCAATATCATAAAGCATACTTAACATGATGATCAAGGAATTCATGAAACAAATGACATAAGACAATTTGCTGAGAAAAATGAATCTGATTGTATTAATTCAAATCAAAGAAGAACTTTACAACCTGTGCCTTGATGCTATACCAGCTCCTCCCAGGGTCCAACAAGAAGTCTCCTCTACTTTGACAAGTTTCACTCTCTTCCCAATGAAGCCAAAAAGGTATGTGATCTCTCCTCTCAAGCTTAACTAGGAAGTCTCAATTCCACCAACATTTACCCTCAAAAATGTTCAGCTTCTAACCTCCCTAGCAACCAGCCCAATGCCTTAATTTATAGTGCAATGGAGGGAAGTTACTAGGTCCTCCTTCAAAGGGATAAAGCCCTCCTTCAAAGGGATAGCTCCTCTCATCAAGGGATTAGCTCCTTCTCTTTTGGGATGCATGAACCACCTAAGAGTGACCAATCCACGTCAAAATTCATTCTAGAATCATCTAGAATTAACCCAAAGTGAGTTTTCTAGAATAAACTTGCGCCTTTTTCACTTTAACAGGGGTCTGCACCCACTCCTTTAGGGACAGAGTGGTCAGGTCTGCATTTTTTGTGAATAGGGGGTGCGGGACCGTAGGCAACAGTGAGAGAAAGTGCGAAACCAGAGCTTTGTTGATTTTTAATGTATTTCTCTCATTTTCAAAGCTTGACTTGAAGAGATGAGGTCTGAGACTTGCTTAGGAGGATAGTACAAGTGATGATAGACTCATACTGACTGCAAATAGTCATGGTGACGATATTTTTGTGTAACAACCTCGGTGGGGTTCAACCCCTAGAGCTCCCGCAATGCTCAACAACGTTTTACCAATAGGCCAACACAATGGTTCTTAACCCATATAGGTCATTGAATATATTTATTATGGTATCGTTTTACATTTGGGAGGAGGGGCCGGGCAGTTGGCCCCGGTCCCAGGTCACATTGAACACCCATATTCCCATAGTGCATGTGGAGTGGAGAGGCATGAGCAGGAAGCTCCAGCCCCTAGACTTATCGACACCATAGGACCATCGGTAGAGCGTTAATATGGAGAGGGCGGGGACTAGGCCCCAACCCTAGTCTTATTACTCCACCCACGTGCCCGGAGCGGAGAGCTTTGGTGAGAGGGGCAGGGCACTTGGCCCTGGCCCCGGTTCCATTGGCACCCCATGCGACCTTATCTCTAGATAGTTATGATCCAAAATTAAACAAAAACACAACAAATTACAGATATAACCATAAATACAGAAATGTAGGAGAAATAACACTTCATTTCATTAATATCAGAACATTGAAATATGCTTACAAAAATAATGGAAATAACTTGCTCGGGCGATGGTAGTTTATCTTTGAGAAGAGATGTGGTGGCTTCATGCCTCTGAACTATGTTACAGTGAGGCTCCAAGGCTTATTTATTATTGAGAAACAATGAGAAGCCCTAAACATCTAGAAACCTAACCCTAGGAGATGAAGCGCCAAAACAGTGGGCCCCATTTGGGTACATCAATTTCCCGGGGTCATAACCTTGGCATACGATCTCTATTTGGCTACCATAATACCTTGTTTCGAAGATCTTGAAGACTAGGCCAAAAGCAAACCAATTTCTTATTTGGGCCTTTTTAGTCTCTCTGTTTTCCCTAAAAACACTGTTTAGGGCCTCAAATTGGTTTCGGAAGTTCAGGACCCGAAAAAACTGCCAAAAATAAAAAGTTGTGCTACAATCAAGGAAACTAAAAAACTGAAAGAGATAGTGTTGGGGGTCCAAGTGGAATAGGAGGGTGGCCACCAATATCCACCGGGATATGTCCTCCCCCCTTAGGAGGTAATGGTCCCGATTGCATTGAGTGCCTCCATGAGATGGGGAAACTTCTGCTAAACTTGGTCCCTGGTGAGCCACTTGCTTTGGTGCAACAGTTGGCCAGCTTTGACAACTCGATACAATTGGATCTTCTGTTGGTGAGTGTTTTTTATTTGTGTGACCATGATCCGATCAGTTATGGTTTGTTCCATGCAGTCTGGGTTTATCTCTGTTGGTGTGAGTTGTTATGCAATGTCGGATGTGTCCAACAACAGTCTACTTTGAAGACTGGGTCCAGACCAAGGAATGGTGGAATGTTGAGCTCAAAGGCATTGTCCCCTACAACCTTGGTGATGGTGTACAGACCATATCGGAGCAAGTGAAGCTTCTAATGGGGTCCAACAAGGCGCTCCTTCTGCAAATGTAGCCAAAATTTGTCACCCACTTGAAACTTGTGTGGCACACAATGTTGTTCATGTCTCTGCCTGTACTTAGAATTGGCTCTATCCAATATATCATGGACCTGCTAGCGAATGTGTTTAATGTGCTCAATGAAGTTGTTAGTCCTGCCGACTTCGGATTAGACATGAGCCGAATCTGCCTGAGTAGATGCAAATGGTAGGGCCACATAATGGGACATAATGGCTGAAATCCCAACCCTACCTGAAAGGGGTTGTGGCCAGTTGAGTTGTGGAGAGCTATTTTGTAGTTGTGCTAGACATAGGGGAGGCTTTCATCCCATGTGTGTGGATGTTTTGATTTGTACATGTGAAAAATGTGTATGATCATCCTGTTAACGACTTCTGTTTAGCCATTCGTTTGGGGATATAAAGCCATGGACTTAGTGAGTTTGGTATCCAACATTGACCAGAGACTTGAATAAAATGCACTTAGGAATCCGTTGTCCCAATAAGAGACAATGGACTGTGGGATCCCAAAGTGTACCCATACTCGCTTAAAGAAGATCTTAGTAGTGGCCTTTGCTGTGATACTATTCCCTTAGGCTGTCATAATGGCCAGCTTAGAGAATTTGTCGATGACCATGAAGACACTGTGCTTAGTAGAAGGAAGGCCCAACATGTAATCCATGGAGATGGATTCCCAAGGTCGACTAGGAGTAGGAATAGGAGTATGTAGGCCTTGTTTCTTAATGGTTGGTTTGGCAATGATGCAGACAATGCAAGATTTGATGTACCTCCCCACATCTCAATGAAGGTTTGGCAAATAAAAATACTTCTGAAGTATTGCCACTGTTTTCTCTACTTCGAAATGTCCAACGACCTGACTGTAGTGTGCCTCGCAAATCATTTTGGCATGCTTGCTTGAAGGAACATAAATGTGTCCCAGGTGGAATAAAAGTGCATTATGGAGGTGAAAATTTGGAACTTTCTTGCCTTCCAGGAGTGTCTGGTATGTGCTGTCGAATTCTGTATTGCACTCATAAAGATGTAGCCACATTGAAGTTTAGCGCCCATAGGAGTCGAGCACAGTGATCAGTGCCATGACTGGTGGTCAGCTAAGGCAGTCTGCAACATTATTGGTGATGCTCTTCTTGTACTTAATTCTCAAATGGAATTTTTGCAGGTGTGTGGACTATTTCTTATGGCGATCTCTTTTCAACTTCCCTTG
Organism: Pinus tabuliformis; assembly: GCA_031772625.1. Classification (NCBI taxonomy): domain Eukaryota; kingdom Viridiplantae; phylum Streptophyta; class Pinopsida; order Pinales; family Pinaceae; genus Pinus; species Pinus tabuliformis. The sequence continues at coordinate 618,511,344 of CM062809.1, forward strand.
TGTCTATACGAACTACAGGGGTTGGTGGTTTGTGTGGATGATTGTTTCCTTCCCCATAATGTAATGCTTCCATTGATGGCATGCCTGCAAAATGGAATACATTTCTTTGTCGTAAGCGGGATACATTTAGACTGTGTCTGAAAGTGTCTCACTGTGGTAAGCCACTGGATGCCCTTGCTGAGTAAGAATTGCACCAATAGCATAGTTGGAGGTGTGTGTCTCAATCTGAAATGGTTGTTGTAAGGTCTGGTAATGTGAGAACTAGTGCAGAGCAGAGGCGATGCTTCAAATCGGAAAATTCCTTCTATTAGGTTTCAGAACAATTTTTTTTTCTTTTGCTCCACCCTTGGTGACTTGACTTAAAGGAAAGGTGATATGAGAGAAACCCAACATGAACCTGCGATAGAAATTGGTAAGACCCAAAAAGCTGCGGAGCTCTGTTAGAGTGGTTGGGGTTGGCCAATCCCGAATGACTTGTATCTTGGTTGGGTCCACATGCACAACCCGCTCATCAATGATGTACCCCAGATATTGAACCTGGTCATGCCAAAAGTTCATTTCTCCAAATTGGCACACAACTTGTGTTGTCGCAGGGTTTGAAGGACTTGTCGAATATGGTGGAGGTTCTCTTCCCAACTCTGGCTGAAGATCAAGATGTCATCTAAATACACCACCACAAATTCATTGGTGAAGGGTCACAAGATGTCGTCCATCAATATCATGAAGGTTTCGGGGCATTCATCAACCCGAGATGCATGACCAACCATTAGAAAAGGCCCTCCTTGGATTTGAAAGCAGTCTTCCACACATCGGAGGGTTCGATAGGCACCTGATGATAAGTTGATTTCAAGTCAATCTTTCTAAAATATTTCCCCCCCTTGAGCTAGTCCATAAGGTCATCAATTCGTGGGATTGGGTACCTATTCCAGACAATGATCTTGTTCAACACCCAATAGTCAATACAGAGTCTCCAGGTCCCATCCTTCTTCTGTACCAATACAATCGGGCTCCCACAAGGTGATGAGCTTGGCTTGATGTGCCCTTTATGCAACAACTCCTAAATCTGCCTGTTGACCTCATCATTATTGATAACAGAGCATCGATAGATTGGTCCATTGGGTAGCGGCGCACACGGGGTTAGATCGATGGAGTGCTTAACCTGATAGTGCATAGGGACCCCTGTAGGTAAGGGAAAAATTCCCCTATACTCCTCCACAACCTTGTCCATCTATTGTTACTATGCGGAGTAGCCCTGTCTAGAAGCCATGGCCACAAATTTCTTCTTGTCCTAACGGCGAACCATAAGGAAAAAAAAATCATGGTCTGGGAAATGATCTTACTGCATTACTTTGCAATAATCAAAGAGATGGCGGTAGTCGAGGCTACCTCCGGTATCATGTACAACTTATTTCCTAAAGTAATAATCACATAGTGAGGTCTAGACTCATATACAACATATCGCTTCCACAAGTATGTTTGTCCTAATAATACATCACAAACTTCAAGAGGAGAAACATCACACAGTACCTCATCTGTGAAGGGCTTGATGCTGTAGGGAAGGTGACACTACTGGTTGACGTAGAGATCTTGTCCTTGGTGAAGCCACCCGATGGTGTACGACTCCGGATGTACTGTCATTGGTAGGCCCAACCGCTGTCGAGAATGAATTGTAGCGGAGAACCTTTCACCCACATCTGTGAGTGGAAGAGGCGTTCCCCCTCCTCTGGATCTTCAGGCTCATTCTTTTGGATTTTGGTGGTGACCACGGTGGCACTGGGCTCGGCGTTAACGATTTTCTTTGCTTTGTTGTTCCCCTTGTCAGGTTCTGACTCAGAGTCAGAACATGTGTTTGATTCATAAGACTTCAGCGCGACCATCAGTGCCTGCTTGACCCGACACTCACTTGTGTTTTGAGTGGAGCTCTTATGGAATTCACACCATTTTCCCATATCCTTCTTTGCCTTCATGGTGTTTTTCTTTACTTGCGGCTTCGGCGGGTTTTCTTGGGCTGCCCCGCCTTAGCTTTGGCCTTTTCTTTGTGGTTTGGGGCGCCTTTTCCTTGCTTCGTATTCGCAGATCCAAAGTCTAGCTTCTTCTATTTAAACTTCTACTCAATCTTGACAACATATCGGTATGTTGTGCTAAGCAAGGAGATGTCCAAGAAATCCATCTCATCCTTAATGTAATTGCATAGATAACTGTGGTACTTGAGTACCAAATGCCGGTCAGAATCCTTGATACCCAACTTAGTGCGAAGGGTATGGAAAGTATTTGTGAACTCTGACACATCTTGGTCCCTTCCCTACCATAGTGTGGTCCACTTGATGTATTTATCATCATAGCTCTTGCTAAGGTAATATTGTTCCTTGATGGATTCTTGGAAAAAATCCCAAGTGCGTGCGACTGAAAACAATGAAGATACCCTCTCGTCCTTTTGTTCACAGTAGGTTTCCCACCAGTCCTTGATGTGTGAGGTAACTTTAAGAAGTGCAAAAGTAATATTTTCTTGATTGGAAAAGTCATGAACTGAAAATATCCTTCCAACATATTCAACAATTTATCTACGACGCATGCATATATTTGGCCCTCAAATATGGGAATATCAAAGTTAACTTGTACCTTAAAAGGAGTGGTTCCTCCAAAGTGGCTACTGGATGAAGATGTGTCGCCTATGGGTAGTCGTCGAAGGATCTGGGCAAAGTTATCCATCATCTCGTTCCTCTGTCACTCGATGGATTCCTCGAGCAATATTTTGAAAGGATCTCCTACCCCCTCATATTTCTTTTCTTCTGCCATGGGAGGTTGTAGGGGTTTTCAAGGCTGGTCTTGTAAAGGTTCAACCAGATCGAGCCCTAACACCTTATACCATGACCTTGTTGGGGACATGCAAAGAAAAATAGAGAAGAGAAGACCACTCTGATACGACTGATCTGAGCTTGAATAGGAATGCAAAAAATTACAAATATAACCATAAAAACAAAAATGCAGAAGAAATAACACTTCATTTCATTAATATCAAAATACTGAAATATGCTTACAAACAAAATGGAAATAACTTGCTCGGGCAATGGTAGCTTATCTCTAAGAAGAGATGTGGCAGATACACGCCTCTGAATTATGTTACAATGAGGATCCAAGGCCTATTTATTATTGACAAATAATTGGAAACCCTAAACATGCAAAAACCTAACCCTAGCAGATGAAGCGCCAAAACTGTGGACCCCGTTTGGGTACATCGATTTCCCGGGGTCGTAACTTTGGCATACGATCTCCGTTTGGCTATCATAATACCTCATTTTGAAGATCTTGAAGAGTAGGCCAAAAAGAAACCATTTATTACATTTTGAACTTGTCCAATCTCTCTGTTTTCCCTAAAAGTTTCATTTAGGGCCTCAAAATAGCTCCAAAAGTTCAGGACCCGAAAAACTGCCAAAAATAGAAAATTGTGCTACAATTAAGGAAACTGAAAAACTGAAAGAGACAGTGTTGGGGGTCCAAGTAGAATAGGAGGGTGGCCACCAATATCCACCTAGATCAAGTTAGGATCCAAAGCCAACAACGGTAGGTAGTTGGCCACGATTCCTAGCCGCCATATTACACTACATGTGACCCTATCCCGACATAACAAGAGCTAAGCCGACGACGATGGGCGATTATCCCCAACCCATGGAAAATTTTAATTATAGAAATTCATCTTAAAATTTAGAAATGTTGACGAATATTATTAGTCCATAATATGCAAATTGTAAAAGGCTTAGTGATACTTTTGTAAAAAATATTCATATTTCTAATAATTTTATATAGTCTCTATAAAATTTGGGCGATTTCTAAGGTAAAATATTCTTATACTATAAAATTTGGGTGAATCATATTACAAAAATTTGGAAATTAACGAATCTTTTTTTTTAAAGCATGGAAAATCAGCCCACCTGTGAATATTAGCCCCCTACTTTCGCTGCCCTAGCCCTTGGTCACATGGAAGTAATATTACCCCAATTTGGCGTTAAGGGTTATTGGTTAATTTAAATAGATGAAAAAATACACCTTTTGTAGAGGGAATCTTTCTGGTCCCGAGCGAAATTGTCTCTCGACAAACTGTGTAAAGGGCGAAATCGTCGTGTAGTTAGTAGGTTTTTTCCAATTTGCAGGACATATAGTAGAGCTTCGTTGGGAGAAGCATATCTTACTCAAATTTTAACCTTTTTTAGCTCAAGAAGAGCCTAGATAGGGGTTTGTTTAATGTCATGGACTCAATGACATCGTTTTATTTTTTTATTTGAGCAATTTGTTATGTACATTTTTTAGATCCAAGTCATTTAGTGCCAGAGACAACCATAGTTTTGCAGCAATAAGAAGGCATTTTTGAGCATGGAGAAAGCCTAGTCAAAGGTTATCCAACCTTCTAGTTTCATCTGCAGTAAATGCTACTTTAGTAAAGCAACTATTTTCAGTCTTTTCTCAATGTGCTTGTGAGAGAAGCTCTTTTCAACACTTCAATGTGGAGTTGTTGTATGCTTATGCTTTTAATTTTCAAGTGGAGTACAAGGACTTTTTGTGAGAGTGTCCTTTTTTATGTTGACAATCATGACTTGCTGAAGGGAGTCATATTTTTGAGAGAGATTCTTTGTAGGAGAATGTTTCTTTGTAGGAGAAACAAGCCACTCTTGTGTCAACAATTTGTGATGTACTCATTTGCTGTTGAAATCAATATAGCAGGCCTAGTCATTGGAACAAGGCCCGGAGATGTGGCCCACGAGGGGTGAACTCCATTATCAAATGCTGGTTTCTTCTCTTCATGTTTATCATCTTGAGTTCCATGTGAATTTTCTTCTATTTTAACTTCATGTGAAAACTTAATTCACCATCTTGAAGAGGTTGTGAAACTTATTTTACCTTTAAAAACCCATTTTGTTAACTTACAGAGTGTCAGAGGAAGGTCAGTTTTTATCGGGGAGAATTTTCTCCCATTTTCAAATCACGTGGTATCAGAGTTGGTCCTGACCAATTTGAAAGTATGGCAAAGAAACTAAAGCATGAAAGACTCCAAGAGTTGGAGATTAATTTATCTCTTCGAATGGAGAATGTTAAGCTAAGGAGATTACTTGAAATTGTAGAGGAGTAGAAAAGGAAAATGCACCTATAGTTGCAGAATGTAGTGGACATACAGACTGGTGAGTGTTATGTCCTGGAAGCAACAAAAAATTCCTCCAAGATGAAGCCAATTTGTGGGTGTTATCACTTAGAACTAAAAATTTGATGCTTATCATTGTCTATCCTAGTCCGATGACAAAGGTCTGTGTTCAGTTGATTTCGTTTTATTTTTTCTCACTTAGGATTTGGAGTTTTCAAAAGTTTTTAATCCAAACCATACTCAACTCCCATTGGTTCTCCTCCACCATCATTGTTCTATAGTCATATCTCGTCTTATCTGAGTCACCGTGTCTTTTAGTAATTTCGCAGCGTAATCCCATTCGCCAGTTTCGCAGCGCAATCATGGTTAAGCAATTTCGCAGCGCGTCATGATTAGGCCGTTTCGCAGCGCATCATTAGAATTTAAAACTAACAGCGCTGCGAAATCATGGATTCGTGCATTTCGCAGCGAATCTTTCCCGAAATGTCAAGTCCGTTAGGTGAGTCATCAGTTATGTCCTCTCATGTCAGTTTATGTACCTCTCGTATCACGTTTGAACGCTCACTTGCCACTATCACCACCACTAAATCGATTGATATGCACGAAGTATCATTCCAAAAAATCATACCGTGCATAAACCTTAATGATGGTCGTAAGTTCTGCATGAGTGACAAATCCGCAGGATTATGTATTGAAAGGTTTTAAATGAAAGAGTTTAAATTTCAAGCGAGGCTGATTTAAAAAGAAGTTGAATCACAGTTTTAACCGGAACTGTTAGTCTTTGTGTGTGAAGATCTCGAAGAAAGAATGGAGAAAAAAGAGCACAGATCTGGTAAATGTCAGAGGACTGAACCTGAGGGCCTGGACATAACGCTGAGAGATGAAGGGGTGAAGAAAGCATTTAAAGATGCCGGATGCTGGAACTTTTGCAAGAAGCTACAAGGAGGACATGCGCAGGTAACTAAAGAATTTGCGCTAAACTTCACTGGTTTAAATTCAAAGATAGCCATGTTAGAAGTGCAGGTTTCTCCAGAAGCAATATCTGCTGTGACAGAGATCCCAAGAGGACGAGAGGAGTGGTTTAAAAATTTTAAGTTTGACCTGAATCCTTGTAAGGAGTTTTTAAAGGAGGCGTATGTAAATGAAGATTTAACTAAAGCAGTGCCCAGGAGTTATGTCAAGGAACATTATGCTCTTCTACTCACCTGCATACAGAAATATCTGACTTGTGAAGGAAGGTACAACAAGGTTTATTCTTACCATTTCAAACTGCTTCTGCATTTCACTGGGAAAGTCTCCATAGACCTTCCTTTTTATTTGTTTCGCAGCTTAAGTAAGATGTGTGATAAGGTGCAGCTGAGGAAAGAGGACTGTGAAACCTCTTTGTTTCATCATGGTTTGATTAAATTGCTGGTTTTAGATGGCCTCCAGAAGATAAACAGAGACTGGAATTCTTTTATTTTCATGGCTGGATTCCAAAGCAAGACTGGCCTCACTCCACAACCAGCCAGAGAATTCACAATAGCTGAGCTCCAAAAAGAAGCAAAAGCTAAGCAAACCAAGAACTTTTGTAACTGTACAACTTCAGAACTTCCCTTTGACTCTATTAACATATTCTGCTGATCTATCTGATTGTGCTCAAACTCTTCTTTTAATTCAATGAATTTCCTTACATGCTGATCATCCTCAAAAACTTGCCAATTTATGATATTATCCGGTATGACTGGCCTATGGCGAACCTCCATTTCATAATTATCAGAAGAGTGTTTAGGAATGATAAAGAGACTGGCTGAAACAGCAAGCGAATCTGCAATAGAGTTTTGATCTCTAGTTTTGATGCTAAAAGAATAGGTTTGAAATTTTTCCAACATCTCCAACACCAAATTTCTGTATGCTCTCATCCTTGCATCCTTAGTTTGATATGTACCTTCTATTTGTTTAATTACCAATTCAGAATCTCCACAAACAACAATATTTTTGGCTTTCAACTTTATCAAGGCTTCCAAACCTAAAACTAGAGATTCGTACTCAGCCATATTGTTGGTACAATCAAAGTTTAATTTGTATGAGAGAAACTTACTTTCTTCAGTTGGACTAGTGATCCAAATCCCAGCTCCTGCACCTTCTTTTCCTGCTGATCCATCAAAATACAATGACCAACATAAGAAAAACAGTCATCACATCTCAAGGAGATAATATAGCAGCCATAAAGAGCCAATTAGAAGCAGCTAAATATGAGATTGCCAAATTGAAGAAAGCCGCTAGAAAACGTGCAGTCATATACGCAAAGTATCGTAAAGCTCTATGGAAAGGTAGTGAAACCCTAGAAAATCAGTTGAATTCAGTGGTTGATGGCCATGCACAATTTCACACATGGACAGTACCAGCAATCAGAGAGGCCAGGTATATCAGAAGGATCAATATGCAACTGAGAGCTGGGAATAAAGCTATGAAGAGACAAATTGAAGATCTGAAGGCACAGCTAGGTCAGCTACCTGCTAAATGAGTTTTGAGGCCAAGTAAGATTTTGTTTCAAATTTTTGTCAAATTTGCTTAGTCTTATGGTTCTGAAGAAATATAAATCCCTGTTCTACATATGAAAAGTCGAAAGGAGTTTTTGGCAATCAAATGTTTGGGTGATAAAGATCTCGGTTCAGAGGCAAACTGTTTTAAATAATTCAGCAGTTTCGTAGCGCGCTACGAAACTGCTGTAGGTGATGATTTTAACGCAAACAGGAATTTTTGAATTATGAGCGGGAATTTTGAAAGAGAAACACCTAAAGGGTATGCAAGACATCAGCTGGAGCAACAATAGTCAATCAGATCAAGACAGGTGGATGCTTTAAAAAAGGTGGAATATTTCAACACAATCTCAAATTTCGGTTGTAAAGCCCCTTTATCACCGTTCAAGAGGTATCACATGATTTGTATACAAGGAATTTTTGCCTGCACACATGTCCATCGATGAAGCTTACAACACATCAAGAATGTGGCAGTGTTCCATGTTTTGGGTTATTAAAGGATAGAAGACATGCTTCTGTACATTCGAGCATTTTGAGGAAAACTGAAGCCGAGAAGTAAGGGAAATCTCCTAATACTTCTGAGCAGTTAAAAGATTCAGCGTTCAAGGTCAATATGGAGCATTAAACATCCAGCTCAGCCAAATCGAAAGAGGACCAGGTGTCAAAGAGAAAGGAGAAACCATTATGCATGGAAAATGGAGTTAGAGTCATAGTTAATTTAGAACTCTTATAAAACTCCAGTCAGTATTTTATTGTATTTATTAGTTAGTTAAATAGCTGATAGGTGTCATTAGAGGTAGTTATCGAATTCCCCTCATGCTGGAGGAGGAAGCTCGAATTAGTTAGAATAAGGACTCTATATATAGCTGAAACAACAATGTAATGAGGGTTGGGAAATTTTATAACAGAGCATTGTTTTGGCTTATGTAAAGACAGAGTTTCAGTAATATAATTTGGCTGCTTTACTTCTCAGGATTCATGAAGGATTTCTATGTTCAGAATGTGTGATTTTATCCTTTCCTTAATGTCTTTTACAGTTGCATAGATGTATAATCACTCAGAATTCACTGATTGTGCTTTGATTTCCTGTGTGCATTTATGAGCTGTGGTTCCATATGTGTTATGTTCTGAATACTCAAATGTTGAATGCCCTGACTTCTATGTAAAAGCAGTATCATTGTTTACTGAGGTTTTGTTGACTCCATAAGCCCAATGGAAACTTGTTTAATGTTTTTCCAGCATCCATATTTATCACAGATATAGCACAAAGAGTTAGCTATCTTATCTTAAGTAAAAATCATTAACCCATTTAGAGAGAGCCCTCTCAAGTTGAGGAGGCTAAGCCTCAACCTAAAGTAGGTCTGAAATAGTTACTTGAAGTCTTCCTGGTCAGCAGCCTTCTAGGGTCTGATTTTGAGATAACAGTGGGCATGGTCCAAACACATGATATGGACCCTATTTTGAGAATATTTCTTAAAAATTTTGTTGGCATCTAAAATATTCTCTGTATGTGTCAGTTGGTAGAAGTGGTTGGTTAGAGTCGTCATTGACTTTGTCATCAACATCTGAAATGGAAAAGATGGGTGATATGCCAAAGGAGGTAATTAGTGTTTCTAGATATACTCCTTTGCTAATGTTGATAACACATCTTTTACAGATTTTGAAAAGCATACCAAGGGGATTGGTATGAAGTTTTTAACTCAGTTGGGTTATGATGGAAGAGGCCTCAGAGTAAATGGAAAATGTAACACCATCCTCCCACATATTCCCAAGTAACTATCCATCAGGGTAAACATGAGACGAGAGGCCACTATGATTAGATTCAACCTCCTATGTGACCTTACGGCAGTGGAATCAACGGAAACATCACACACAGTCATCCAAAATCAACTTGAAAATCCTAATGAGACATGTTAACCACTCAAACAACATGTCTCTGGGTCCCACTGATGTTCTGGACATCTTAGGCCTTAGTCGCTCCCATGTTATAGGAAAGAGAGTGTCCAGAAACCCAAAGCCGATCTCACAAGTTTGCCTGCCAGTGACCGGAGACTAAAATTGCTAGTTCTGTGCCCAGAGCCTAGGTTACTGCCCAGAATGGAGTGATAGCTTAAAATCAATAAAAGTACAAGGAAACAATGATGCAAAAGCAATAAGTTGAATAAGACCTTAACCATACCCCTACTAGCCATGACAGGAATTTCGTCAAACATATCATCAACTTGTAACCTATAGGTATAAACAATAGAATTAAGTGTAGGGATCTCATACTTATATGAGAATAGGCATGAACCATTGTTCCCTCATGTCATTTGTTGCATTATCATCTATTATGTCATAGACACATTATCCATTCACATTCAAGTAAAAACATGTTGAGATCCATACATAGTTGTTGTCATATAACATACATATAACCAGCATAATAGGAACAAAAATATCATAAACATATCATCCATAAAATCCACATATTCATCAGTACATTTACACATGAAAATGAAGGGAATGAATTTCTCATTAATAAATGCAATAAACCAACTAGAGATGGGACTACCACATTCCACCCAACCATATATTGGTTGAACCAAGTCTCTATTTAGCTAATCACCCTCATGCCATATTCCAAGCATGAATGCGAGACTCATAAAACACACCAAAAAACACCAACAAGCATGGATGCCACCAAAGTTCTCTACCTACACCATGAAGAATTTGAGTGCCTCCTAGCCTCTCAGGCTTTACCACAATCCACAGTCTGATCCAGGGATCTCTAGGCCCTACACTGAGACACACTCTCTAGGTTTTACCCTACATCCCATCCCGAGATTACTAGGCCTAACTAAGAGAAAATCCCGAGATTACTAGGCTTTACCGTATATCTTGAAATTCGCTGGCAAGGATTCTAGGCCCACCAAGGCACACAATATGGATTTACAGCAACCCATAGTCTGGTTCAGGGGTTACAAGGCCACTGGATTTACATTGATCCACAGTTAGGTTCAAGGACCACTAGGCCATGTGTTTGTCAGTTTGGAGATCCACCCCACTTAGCTTCGAATCCAATACATTAACCGAATGTGAGAACCCATCTCATCAAAGCTATCAGGAAATGGCAAGGCTAGGTTGAAGAATACTGTCACACTTGGAAAAACCCATGTCGCGATAGAAAAGAACCACATGCAATCTAGCAAGGAAAATACACATGCAAGTCGATACCTGCAATGAAGCCTATTCTAGCTGCTTGATCCTCCCTTTCCCTACTTGATATTTGCTTCCTCTTTCCTTCTTTTCCTTTCTTGCTCCAATGCCAAAGTGCTTCCAAGAAAACTCTAAGTGTCCAAGAGAGAGAGAGAGAGAGAGAATGATGAGAAAGCTCCAATAGTGAATTGACAAAATGTTACTAGCTGATCCTCATAAGCCTTTTTATGGACGAAGCCTCTGTTTTCTTCATTTTCCATTATTTTCCTTCATTTTCTTCCTTGTATGCAACCTGTGACCTTTCACCTCCTTTTCTCTAATTTCCATTATCTTCATAAATAATTGTGCCAAAAATGCCATTTTGCATTTCCAAATCCTTAGCCATTGCCTTTGCCAATTTCCTTCACCCATAAACAACCAAATGAACACCCACCAGGATGTCGTTCCCAACATTCAACTTGGAATAAGTGTCCCATCAACCATGGTTATTGTTTTTAACTTTTATTACATGGAATTTTCACCAGGGCTATTATAGAACCATCCCCCTTGGGGGAAACTGTCCTCGTTTTTCAATCACACATATACCTCAACAACCTGCTGCAAGAAAACATAATGCTCATGGAGCTATATAACATAGCTTGATACAATATTTACAATGAAATATCTACTCAAAACAAAACATCATGACAACATATTGCATACTGGAGCTTTATAACATAGCTCATTATAGTATTTACAATGATCATCCGGCTGAGTGCCAACCCTCATGAAAACATAATCACATCATGATAACATAACCACATGATAATATAGTAACATGACAACATAATCATAATGACATGACACCCATACCGCATAGTGGAACTTTATAACGTAGCTCATGGTGGTATTGACATCCATATACATATGTACATATAGCAACATCACCAAAAATATATACCCAAAAACATATACCAAATCATATACCAAAACATATACCAAACACATATCTAAGCATATACCAAAACACCATATCAAAGAATATACCAAAACACCATATCAAAGCATATACCCAAACACCATATAATCATGTACCAAACCACCATATTGAAGTTGCTTTTCGTCAACTCGAAAACAAGGAAGGATACATAGCCCAAAGTGCTTCCACGCACTTAACTTGCTCAATTGCTCAGTTTTGAAGCATTAGCACTTTTTTCTACAATATACACAGAGGCTCTGGCTATAATTCTCCATCTGGTTCCACCTGCAATACAGACTAGTCAATCACATTATCAATATCCTTAACATACTTCTTATGCAAAGATACATGGAAAACATCATGGACTTTCACTGTCGGAGGCAGTGCAAGTCGATAGGATACTGGTCCAAACCTCTCAATGACATTGAAGGGTCCACAAAATCGTGGTGCCAACTTCGCACATGATCCAATCTACAAGGAGCTCATCTTCGGTTTGATGCAGAAGTACACATGTTCCCTAACTTGGAACTCGTTGAACAACCTGTTCCTATCTGCATAAATCTTCTGCCTATCTTGTTCTGCCTTTAGATTCTTCTTGATCACCTACATTTCCTGTTGCATGTCTGCCAACATATATGGTCCAATCAATACCTTACTAACCATATCTTCCTCGCATGCATACCACGAACTCTTTGTTAGACTCTGCAATTTGTAGCACTTGTGCATGTGTCAACAACTGTTTAAGTTTCTCAAAGCTAGCCTCACACTCCTCTATCCATTCAAACATCTTACCTTTCCTCTAAAATGATGTGATAGGATAAAATATCTGCAATAATTTCCTGATGAACCTCCTGTAATAGCCTGTCAAACCCATGAAAGATCTCACCTCGTCCACGCTCCTAGGATCTACCCACTCCAGATGGCCCTTATCTTCTCCGGATCTTCTGCAATGCCCTCTTTGGAGACAACATGTCCCAACTAGTGTACCTCATTCTGAAAGAAACTACACTTTCTGAGCTTAGCATACAATTGATGCTCCCTCAACAACCTCAACACTACTGCTAAATGATCGACATGATCTTCCTTTTATAATATACCAGCATATCATCAATCAACACAATAACAAACTTATCTAAATACAAACGCAACACACTATTCATCAAGCACATGAATGTAGTTGGAGAATTAGTTAAGTCAAATGGAACAACAACAAACTCATAATGCCCATACATGGTCCTGAATGAAGTCTTGTAAATGTCCTTCTCTTTGATGTGTACATGATGGTATCTAGATCTCAAGTCAATCTTTGGGAACATTGTTGCTCCCTTCAGATGATCGAACAAATCATCAATCCTGGGAAAATGGTACTTGTTCTTGATAGTCACTTTGTTCATCTGCCTATAGTCAATGCATAATCTAAGTTTTCCATCTCTCTTGTTCACAAACAATACTGGTGTGCCCCATGGTGATACACTTGGCCTAATGTATCCCTTGTCCAACATTTCCTTCAACTACAACTTTAACTCAACTAACTCAAGTGTGCTCATCCTGTAAGGTGCTTTTGATGCTAGAGCTTCCCCTGGAACTAACTCAATAGAAAATTCTACCTCCCTGTGAGGTCGAAACTCTGTAATGTCCTCATGAAATACATCTTGAAACTACTACAAAATGGGTACTTGTTCAACACATCTGCATTCTCAACCTTGCCCTTATCGCTAGAAATGTGTACTGCAAATAACATACACCCTTTCTTGCTGCTACGATTTGATTGAATAATTGTCACAATCCTAACTGATGTGGATTTCTTCTTACCCTACAAGACTCTTGATTCCCCATTATCATCAACACACTCAATGGCTTTGTCATAACAATCTACCTTGGTTCTATGAAGATAAAACCAATCCATGCCCAACAACATGTTATACAACATTTTGTCACTATCCCTGTACTCACCATTCCTTGATCCTGGAGGACCTCTATAGTGAACCTCACGTGCTTTGCCTTCATGAAGAAACTCCCATTATGTCCCTCTTCATGAGCATATCATTTCCCTTTTGCACCATTTCCCTCGAAACTTTTGTTTTGCTTATTTTACAAGGCTGGCGCTAATGACCTTTGTCTCCCTTGCGCCGATGTGCAGAGATTAGCACTATTCCCCGTGCTGATCAGTGTGACTAAGTTGTGTTCCAGTCACGCCGGCCCTGTTATGGAAATTTTTTTAAATTAGAGCCGAATCTTCCAGCTCTAGAAGCTTTGTAATGGAAGTCTGGTAAATGGTTTGGCTGGATGGGGTCGAGGATGACAGTTTGGGCTCCTTTCCCCTATAATGATGGAACTACCTCAAGAGATAAGTCCTTCTCCCATGAGAAGAGGGCCCATCTCCCATCCATATTTCCTATGTAAACCTCCCTTCTTCCCAAGCACAAGCTCGAGCGTGTTTGTTGAGTGTGAGTATAATATTTTGATTAGACAAGCAAGCTATTACTAGTTGTAGCCATCTAGTTGTGTGAGGGAGAAGTGTTTTTGGTTTGGAGTGAAGTCTAAAGGAAAGAGCCTTTAAACTATTATTGTTTGAAACCATCATGGAATACTATCAAAAGTGTGTGGGAACCCGGTCTTGTCAAAGGAAGATTGCGGCGTCAAGACAAATGGTTGTAATATCTCTTTGATATTAATATATACAACTACCGATTGATTTCCTAATTTTTTTTTAATATTACATATTCGTGTCTTGATGCTTCTTGACCCATTAAGTAGGTTGAATTGCAATTTTTCTATTATTATGTTTGTGTGTTGTTGTTGTTTACTTGTTTAAGGAGCTTGAAGAAGGAAGCAAGAGATTGTTGGAGCGAGCAAGCGAGGACACCATCAAGCAGGATAAGCGACCAAGAGGTAGTCCCTCTTGATTAATTCTAACCTAAGGGAATCTTCCATAGAATGTATCTGTTGTTTCTAGACCCATTATCGGGCTAGAGGAATCCGTTCGCGTCCACACTTATAATTTTACTTCACCACACAACATATTGTATGATCTCAACAGTAATACATTCAAATGTGTTTTGGTAGGCATACCATTCAAATCAAATGTGCAAGATCTTACCCAATGATAAACTCACTCCTTTGTACCTATATCCAACTGCACTAACCAAGATTGTGCATGCAATTCCTTACTCAAACCACAATTATCCACCAAGTTAAGACTAATGTAGCTATAATTAGATCTAGGGTAAATTAAAATAGAAATAAATTGATCACAAATCTTACCGTCCATCTCAATGATAGATGTCTGGTGTTTTGCCTACCTATTTTCCGTTGTTGCATAGACACGTGGAATACTCTGACCAACATCCCAATAGTTTGTGCCTCCTGTTCACTATATATCTTAGGCCTACCACCCTAACACTGCGGATAATCTCTCCTAAGGTGCTCCTCACCACATGTCCAACACTCCAACCAACCAATGCCCTCACCTCTATGCTACTGCTATTGTTGTGACCCATGTCACTGTCTAGATGCATTAAATTTCTTTGGCGGTGCCACATTTTCTTTCCCATCTGAATTCTGAGGCCTTGTTATATTAGGATTCCATTTACCTCTACCTTTGTCTTTTCCCTTCCATCCATGCTGAGATTCATTCTTACGCTTTGAATGTTCATAAAAATGCTTCAATTTATGAATGACTTCCTCAAGTGACCGAGGCTCATCATACTCAATCTGATCTCTAAATGCTAATGGAAAACCACTGACAAATCTTTGAACTTTAGCCTTTTCATTAGTAAGATACGATACATACCTCAATAGGCATAGAAACTTGGTCATGTACTCTTCATCTGTCATTGATCCCATCTTTAGCTCATATAATTTTTTAGCCTTAATGGCGTATTACTTATCTGACAGGTATTTCTTCCTGAAAAGCCTGTTGATCTCCCACCAACTCAAGTAATATGTCATGATGTTTCTAACCCGCTAAAAATCTTCCAACCAAATGTTTTCTTTACCTTTCAAGCTAAAGATAGCTATTCTGGCCTTCATGTTATCTCATGCAACTCAAAGAATTTGTTCATCCCAAGTATCCAAGCCTCTGCCTCTTCCGGATTCTTCATGTCTCCATCAAAATTATGTGGTTTTTCTTTCTTGAATTCATCCGTCAAATATACCCAATCATACATCCTGTAAGGATGATAGCGATGACGATCACGATGTCTATCAGAATCCGAACTAGAATAGTACCTGTACTCATCACCCCTCCTATCTGGAGTGTCCAACAACCTTCCATCTCTCACTGTGTCTGATATGTCCGACCCGTGTCTACCAAGAGACCTACTACCATATGCCCCATTAGTTCCATCCCCATGTCCATGGCTGATCCGAAGCGGCCCTTGTCGCTGCAAGTCTGATAAAATCTAAAGTATAACAATAACCTCTGCTTTCTTCTCTTGTGCCTGTATGATCTGGTCATTATCTTCCTTACAACTCCTTATCTCTTCTTCAAGCTTCTCAATGTATCTGACAAATCAAAACTGTATGCCGCACCACGCTACTCATATGATGCATAAGGAGATTCTATGTAGTCTACCACCTTGATAGCCATTTTATCTTTTTCCTGCAATGCATAATATGTCAGATAAACCAAATCACAATAAATCAATGTACCTTAGTGTAGTTTGGGGAGGATACCTTGTTTACAAGATTGCAAAATCAGCGTGATACATGTACAACATAAACATAACAACATATAGACATACACAATTAAATGTATGAACATATAAACATAACTCTAGTTAGGGTCTAGTCATCAATGCAAGTCCATATCAACAATGCATGCTATGACCTCATGCATGACAACAACCATTACTCCATTATACACATTGCCACATGCAACTATCAACATGTATAAGTAATGCCTAACCAACTACACATATGCATAAACAAATGTAGTTGAACATAAGCGATCAAATTATTGTAATCAACCTACATGGCTGATACATGTAATCAAAACATACAAGAGTGTAGCCTAACATATAAGGATGTAATTAGGCGGTATAAAATCAACATGTAAGCGACACATAACCATATGCAACCAGTCACATACTCATGACAAATGCATTCCAAAAAATCAATATCAAATTCTCTATGCCAACATTACTACAACCATAATCAATCACCAAGCAAATGCAACAAGCACATGGAATGAAAGTGTAAGAGACACGCATGCAACTGAAATTCATGCATGACCAACACACACTGCCCATCTAGTATGAGGGTTGAACCATGCTCTAATACCACTATGTGGTATCATATATGAGACAGAGAGAACAAAACCATACCCAAAGAGAGCGGAACCATGCTCTGATACGACTCTGTAACATCCTCCTCCCACATCTACCTAAGTAACTAGCTAACCGGGGTAAACATGAGACGAGAGGCCACTATGATTGGATTCGACCTCCTATGTGACCTTAAGGAAGTGGAACCAATGGAAACATCACACACAATCATCCAACATAAGAATCAGAATCCTCATGAGACATGCCAGCCACTCAAACAACCTATCCCTGGGTCCCTCTCACAAGCTTGCCTGCCAGCAACCATAGACTAAAATTTCCAATTCTGTGCCAGCGACCCCAAGATTTAAGCCACTTTTCAGGCCCAGAGCCCAGGTCACTGCCCATAATGGAGTGATAGATTAAAATTAGTAAAAGTACAGGGAAACAATGACACAAAAGAAATAAGTTGAGCAAGACCTTAACCAAACCCCTACTAGCCATGACAAGCATTTCGTCAAACATATCATCAACATGTAACCTATAGGTATAAACAACATAATTAAGTCTAGGGATTTCATACTTATCTGAGAATCACCATGAACCATTGTTCCCTCATCTCATTTGCTACATTATCATCTATTAGGTCATAGACACATTATCCATTCATATTCAAGTAAAAACATGTTGAGAGTCATACATAAGTTGTTATCATAAAACATACATATAACCAACATAATAGGAACATAAATATTGTTGAATCTTGAGAATGTCATTCATTTCCATTACACTTTCACTATTATGTCCATTAGATCACCTCCATTTCACTACTATGTCACCACATTCATCCCACTTTCATTATCATTGGGCCACATTTATGTTTTTCCAATCTTTATTAATTCTAAGCCTTTTAAGTGAATTTGTGGTTAAAAATTAGGAAATAATGTGTATAAGCTTATACCTAACAAATAGGTTGAGATTGTTGACATGTGTAGGTTGAAAGGAGGCTTCTAGAAGACCATTATGTGGCACTCTAAGGCCAAATTCAAATTTGAGTGGAAAGAATCATGGGATCATGAGGATATGTGTCACATCTCCTAATTGTATTGTAACTCTAAGAAGACATGTGTCTTATCAGTTCCTATTTTGATTAGGACTCTAGAGGTAGAGGGAGAGATTCATGGACTCTCATTAATGAGATGGCTTCTCATATTTTTGTATAAATAGGAGATCTCTCTCCTTCATTTGTTAGTCTTTTAGCTTGTAAGTTCTTTAGCTTGGAGTTGGTAGTTCTTCCTTGATGGCTTTTGAAAGATTTGGAGAGCTTTGTTGTACTTTGTAATTTTGAAGAATTTGAATAAAGCTTTGATGTTCTCAACATGGAAGGAGATGTGAAGTAGATGTCATGGAGCACATTAGAATGTAAGGTAGAGTAGATTTCATTTTGTAATTTTGCTTTGATTTCATTATGTCATTTGATTGCATTCAAGTTGGATAGATTAGATTTTCCATTCATGCAATTTTAATTCATGTAAGTGTGTTCAACCGGTTGATTGTAGATTAGTTTTTTTCTTTACATGTTTTTGCATCAAATAGTGACATGAGATTTACCTCTCTGCTGACTTTGTTTTTGCTTTACAATTTCAGTTATGCTTTGATTTCAGTTTTATTTACTTGCTTTGTTAGTTAGTTTATATATCAGATTTCTCATGTCATTTTCAGTTACCTCCTATAGCCAGAGCGAGTCGAATGGTGAGGGATTGAAGTATGAATGTGTAGTTTGATATTAGTTTATTTTTCTGCAAAATTAGATATTAAATTACTCATGTCATTTTCAGTTACCTCTTATAGTCAGAGTGAGTCGAATGGTGAGGGATTGAAGTACGAATGCGTAGTTTGATATTAGTTTATTTTTCTGCAAATTAGATATTAAATTACTCATGTCATTTTCAGTTACCTCCTATAGCCAGAGCGAATCAAATGGTGAGGGATTGAAGTATGAATGCGTAGTTTGATATTAGTTTCATTTTATGCAAATTAGATATCAGATTGCTCAATTTGTTTATGGTTACCTCCTATAGCTAGAGCGAGTTGAATGGTGAGGGGTCAGAATATGAGTTGATGTAATGTGATTTTAGTTTACTTTCCTTGCAATTTTTGATTTGTTTGGGTGCAATAGCTTAACTTTTATTTTCAGACAAGCAGCAGAGACAGTGATTTCATGATCAGTATTTCATCTTTTTTTTTATTGAAATGGCTGCATATTTACACTTTTTTTTAAGCACTAATTCCATCAATAACATGTTTTGAGATCTTTTGAAGTGCTAAGTTTTGGAAGTTAGGGACATAGACCTTGTCTTGAAATCTCTATCCATACTTGACCTTTAAAAGTATTCTTAAGACCTTAGAATAGGATTTCCGTTTGCATTAGACACTTTAGGAAACCAACAAGAACAAAACCCCAAAAAACAACATAAACTATAAAACAACGAAGTAAGAAAAAAGTTTAACTAAGCACATATGGTGCACCACACTTCATCAGTTTACGATACCCGGATTGATAATTTATGTAGAGGAATTTAAGACGTTAAATTGACTAAATATTTTGGCGCTGTTGCCGGGGATCGAACCCGGGTCAAATGGTAACTTCCAAAACTTAGCACTTCAAAAGATCTCAAAACATGTTATTGATGGAATTAGTACTTAAAAAAAAGTGTAAATATGCAGCTACTTCAATGAAACAAAAGATGAAATACTGATCATGAAATCATTGTCCATACTTGACCTTTAAAAGTATTCTTAAGACCTTAGAATAGGATTTCCATTTGCATTAGATACTTTAGGAAACCAACAAGAACAAAACCCCAAAAATAACATAAACTATAAAACAAAGAAGTAAGAAAAAAGGTTAACTAAGCACATATGGTGCACCACACTTCATCAGTTTACGAAACCCGGATTGATAATTTATGTAGAGCAATTTAAGATGTTAAATTGACTAAACAAATATCATAAACATATAAGCCATAAAAGGCACATATACATCAATACATTTACACATGAAAATTAAGGGAATAATTTTCTCATTAATGAATGCAATAAACAGACCAGAGATGGGACTACCACGTTCCACCTGACCATATATTGGTTGAGCCAAGTCTCTCTTCAGCCAATCACCCTCGTGCCATATTCCAAGCATGAATGTGGGACTCATAGAACACACCAAAAGACACCAACAAGCATGGATTCCACCAGATTTCTTCCCCTACACTGTGAGGAATTTGAGTTCCTCCTAGTCTCTTAGGATTTACCGCAATCCACAGTCTGAACCAGGGATCACTAGGCCCTACACCGAGACAAACTCCCCAGGATTTACCATACATCCCATCTCAGGAATATTAGGCCCAACGGAGAGAAAATCTACCTCTTGGCTTTACTGTATATCCACCATTCACCGAAAAGGATTCCTAGGCCCACCGAGGCACACAATTTGGCTTTACTACAACCCACAGTCTGGTTCAGGGGTTACTAGGTCAGTGAATTTACCATGATCCACGGTCTGGTTCAGAGACCACTAAGCCATGTGTTTGTTAATTTGGATATCCACCCCACTCAACTGATAAATCCAATCCGACCATCCCACATTAACCGAATGTGAGAACCCATCTCATCAAAGCTATCAGGAAATGGCAAGGCTAGGCTAAAGAATATTGTCGCACCTAGAAAAACCATTGCCATGATATAAAAGAACCACATGCAATCCCATTCATGCCAAATGTAGTAAGGAAAATACATGTGAAAGTCAACACCCGCAATGAAGGCTGTTGTTGTTGCTTGATCCTGCCTTTCCCTACTTGATCCTTGCTTCCTCTTTCCTT
The DNA here is from genome assembly GCA_031772625.1 of Pinus tabuliformis. NCBI lineage: Eukaryota > Viridiplantae > Streptophyta > Pinopsida > Pinales > Pinaceae > Pinus > Pinus tabuliformis. The sequence goes on from CM062809.1 coordinate 618,532,295, forward strand.
CTTTTCCTTTCTTGATCCAATGCCAAAGTGCTTTCAAGAAAGTGAGTGAGAGAGAGAGAATAAAGATAAATCTCTAACGGTTAACTGACAAAAGTTTACCAATTGATCCTCAGAAGCCATTTTATGAATGAGGCCTCCATTTTCTTCCTTTTCCATTATTTTCCTTCATTTTCCTCCTCACAGGCAACCTATGACCTTTCACCTCCTTTTCTCCTAATTCCCATTATTTTCATTAATAATTGTGCCAAAAATGTCATTTTTCCTTTCCAAAGCCTTCGCCATTTCCTTTGCCAATTTCTTTCAGCCACAAATAACCAAATGAACACCCACCAGGATGTCTTGCCCAAAATTCAACTTGTAATAAGTGTCCCATCGACCGTGGTTATTGTTTTTAACTTTTATGACATGGAATTTTCACCTGGGCGATTAAAACCAAGGTATCATTAATCCTATTGAGGTGAAGGAATGACCATGATATGGAAGATTTGGTTATGACCATGGAGAAATTGGAGGGTGTTCTAAAATTGTTGAGGTAAAGAAAACATCAAGTGTTGATATGTCACACCAAGACGGTAGTGATAATGGAAAATTGTCTCCAAAGAGAGATGAATGTTCCAAGGGACATGCAAAGTCTAGTTCTTCTCATCAAAGTCACAACCCAAAGGACATGTATAAGTGTCATGGGGATTTTAGAAATGTTGGTGATTTTGATTATTTATGGGAAATGTTTCCTTGCACATTTTGTGATGTGATGATCATTGTGTCACTGATTGTGAGAAATGTAAGGCGATGGTCAAAAGAATGGAACAAATCCTTGGGACAAGATATGAGGAACCTCTCTCAGTTATTAAGAATAAGCATTTTTATACCCATTATAGCATGAATGGGCATCATATTGAAAAGTGTTGGAAACTCCATCCAGAACTTTGTCCCAAGAAGGACAAAGAGGTCATGTGATCCCTTGCAAAGAAAGCGACAGGTGGAAAAGTGTAAACTGATGTAGTTCCTGAAGCAACCTTCACAGTAGAGCGGGTGTAGAAAGAGAACCCATAAGCCTAGTTAGTCAAACTTGAATGGGCAGAATATTTTGTACAATTTGCTAGCTTTGTAAAATTGTAATTACTTGTTGTATATTCCCATTTCGGTACTTTGTAAAGTGAAGTCATGTACAATCACTTATCTGCAACAAGTGTGTTTTATTTGGCATGTTATGCTATTTTGGCTTGATGATGATTCCATTTGTTTGGGACTTTTGGGATGAGCATTTATATGTCATCTAGTATGTCTATAGTTGTGTCAAGCACTCACCTATATAAGTATTTCTATATGAAGTTTGTTTGTGAATTTGATCTTTGGTAAAGAGTGTGCATAAGATGACCATGATAATGTGGACAAAGATAAGCATGTCAAGTAACAAATGAAACCAATGCATCTAAGAGTACAAGTGCAGCTTGAGGATAACAAAGAAAAGTGTAAAGAAATGCCTGGCAAGCATTGAGTTGCTTATGATTTCCAGGTGGAAAATCAAGTTTGGTTTTAGAAAAGAGATACTTCAAGGTGAATATTTTTTGAGCCAAGAAATATCGTTTTGGAGAGAATGTTTAGATTCCATTCATCGAAGTTTTTGTTCCTGCATGTCTATAAGAATTGCAACAAGCCACAATTCTTAACAAGAAGGTAACGAATTCACGCAGAGGCAAGGTGGAGTACCTTGATTGGAGCTCAAAGGCACCAATTCAAACAGAACAAGAAGGATTGAGATCGAGAAAGTTAATAAGTTTTTCCTCACTTATTTTCTGATTGAAGGTAGACTTTTGGAGGTCCAAAAGTTCCTAGTGGGGAGGTATGATCTGAAGATCAAAAGAGGCTCAAAAATTAAAGTTCTCAGAATCTCTCGAAATCCATGTCGATTCGTAGTGTTCGTTGTCTTAAATCCAATGACGCTTGAATCACCTCAATATGACGTCGTATGAAGAATTTATAACATTCTAAAGTTTTTGACGAAAAAATAAAAAGTAAAACAGTAGGGTTGAATGGGTTTCTGACTTGGCAGTCCATATATTTGACGTCATCAGTTGAATATGAAAGGTACGGTTAGCAGTGGACCAATAAGTTGACATGTGGCATCATTGTATAGGTGCAAGTGGCGCATCTCGGTTGGTCGATTTGGTTTGAGGTGGCCCAATAAGAGGCTGCCATGTGGCCCAATCAGAGGGAACCACATGGCCCTATCAGAGGGTACCATGTGGCGCTCTATGATTGGCTAAATTTTTTATAAGTGGTCTAAGGGTCTCAGCGGGGTTCAACCCATAGACCTCTTACAATGTGCAACAATATTTTGTTACGGGTGGAATCACCCTAGGGTCTTGGGTTGAGAACCCCAACAGAGCGGAGGACATACAACATAAAGAGACATGCAAACAAGAAATCCTAATACTTAAACTACTAAAGTAGGAAGAAGAGGTATTACTCGGAGGTCCTATATTTGAGTTTGTTCCCATAGGATCCAAACCCTCTTCTTATTACAATGCCTTAAAACCTGCAACTCATTCAAGAAAAGCATATACAATAGTAGTAATAGAAAGCATGTTCATGATATAAGTGTTAGGTCATATAAGCATGTAAGAAAATAAGCATTAACATAATATTTTATAAGAAAATCATAACATAGATTAATGCATAAATACCATAATCATCAGGAACAAGACAACACCTCTTTATTAATGTAAGTTAAAGAAAATATGGAAGAACTACAACCTGATTCGTCCGCCGGCTCCAAGCAAAACCGTCCTCTGGATCCGTCCTGCCTAGGCCTTAGCAATCCTCCTCCATAAGTATACACAAGGATGTCATGAAGGGATGATGGACATCTCAAGAAGGAAACAAAGGTTTCCTATGACTTGGGAGTGTAGAAGGCACAGGGATTTCTTGAGAGTTGATTAGGGATGTAATCAACTATCTAATCTTTTCTCCTCCCTTAAGACTTCCCATGGAGGTTTATTTATACTTCTCCAAATTAGTTTTTTTAGTTGGGAAACAGTTGGGCCATGGGCTATAGTAGGTGAGTAACAGATAAAACCCGTAAACTCCACCCGAATTAAAGTATATTATATATTTTTTAATGTTTTAACATATGTATGTTGGTTGGCTATAAACTGACCCACGTGTACATGCTCTTTATATGGGGAAAAATAACATATGGGATTTAAAACATTGTTTTTTGGAATTTGGACCAAGTCTGGAAGCGAAGGGTTGCCCTAGGCCATAACATAGAGCATAAAGCTACAAAGGGTGGTAAATGGTGCTATAAAAGTGTTGAAAAGTGTGCAACAAATTTAGAATGTGCTAAATTTAGAATGTGCTAAAAATAGACCTGCTAAAAATAGCAGTTTGGCCAATGAGGTCATTGGCCATTTTGAGAGGTGAAACTGCTAAAATAGAAAGTTCTAGAAATAGCATTTCTGGATCCATTCCTATTTATAGCAGTCTCTAGTCTATCTATAGGAAGTAAAATTAATTTTGGTCTTAACAGCAGTTGGAAATATTAATTAATTAATTCAGTTGAGTTAATTAGTTAAGGAAATTCGAATTTGAAGTCTTTGTGAGCATGCACATGAGTTGTCCCACTGATTGAGGAATTTATCGTTAATTTCCTCCATTGATTGAGGGAATAAGTATGAGTTCTATAATGAGAGAATCAATTGACTTAGTTCTAACTAGTCAAGTCCAGTTAGATTATTTTAACAAGTTGTTAAAATAGTAAAATATAGTTTGTTAATGCTTGCATGCATGTGACAAGTATTATTTTAGATAACTGAGAATTCACTCATGAATAACTGTTGCATGTCAGTTCTGTCAGAGACCCAGTTGAGATCAGATGTGGGACAGTGTACTATCAGATGCTTGACTATTTCTAGTAAGTAGTTTTTGCATGGTTGATGAACTAGTGTCCTCAAAGATTGCGTATTTGGACCATAGGTTGACTTGGTATGTTTGGAATTAATTGCATATGCTTTTGCTATTATTTCCTAAGCAAACTACACAAGGAAATAGGGATTGGACCATAGGTAAAGCCTTTATATACAGGGCTTGGTTGGTTCATGAGATATATCTTCATCTTCATATCTTCATAGTTCATTGAGAACTGAATAGCTTGAGAGCTAATTCTTTTTGTATTGTGAAGAGGATTTCCACTTGATTGATAATACATGGTTGGGGTTTTATGCTGATGCTTTCCCCTAGATATATCTTGTGTTATGTGTGATTATTTCTCTTGATCAGTTATGCATGTTTCTACTTGATGTTGCTCATGAATTCGATTATGCTTCTGCTTAATGTTTTGTAGAAGTAGAACAAGTATTATGCTTTAGGACATTGCATATATCGGTTTGTTCTACAGGTGAAATTTCAAAAAGGTATCGGAGCACAGGTGATCAAGCAAGAACAGTAAACTAGAAGGAGGAATTCGAAGTTTCTTATTCTTGATATAGATCTCAAGTTCTTATCACATCTATTTCATCGATGGCGTTCTATGGTTTGAGGCTTGAATATGCCCTTGATGGCAGCTCAAACTATATAGCTTGGAAGGATTGCATGGAGGCAGTTTTGGAAGATAATGGCCTTAAGGATTTCATTGATCAAGAAATCCCTAAGCCTACTGACAAGACTGAGCAGGTGGAATGGAGGAAGTGTGTGGCTAGAGCTAGGAGAATTATCTTGGATGGAGTGTGAGATCACATTGTCTCGAGCCTCCATAGGAAAGAGAATCCGCATGCAATGTGGAAAACATTGAAATATTTATATCAGAATAGCAGTGATCAAAGGAAGCTGGCACTGAAGGGCAAACTTTGAAAGATCAAGTGTGAAAGGGATGAGACGATCTCTATGTATCTGACCAAGCTCATCACATGCAGGGATGAGCTTGCAAGTGTAGGGGTCGTGACATCGGATGAGGATATGGTGAGTCTAGCACTCCTTGGCCTTCCTAAGAGCTGGCATAGCTACCAGGACTCGGTGAATGGAAGGGAGAAACTGCCAGATTGGGAACGACTATGGTCGGATTTGATGCAGGAGGAGATTAGACGGAGCACCAGAGACAGTTCTTCATCCATGCATGATGAGGAGAATTGTGCCTTAGCGAGTAAGGTGAAGAAGGGGAAGGAGAAGGTTTCTCTTTCCAAATCTAGTTCTTCCAATGATGGGAAGAAGGTTGAAAAATTGAAAGTGTGATGCTTTCGTTGTCATGAGGTGGGCCATTATGCTGCAAATTATCCACGAAGGAAATCCAAGAAGGGATCCGGGGAAGGATCTGAAGGTGATGCACTTGCTTCAATGTTTGAGTTGGATTTCACACTCTTCGCATGCATGGTTTCATCCATGGTGGGAAGTGGTTGGTTTCTTGATAGTGGAGCTTCTTTCCACATGACCAGCGACAAGAGTTTGTTCAGTACTTTGGAGGAGAAAGATCTCTGTTACTCATAGCGATGGGTAATGATGAGAAGTATAGTGTCTCAGGTGTAGGAATGTTTATTTTTCAGAGGGAGCATGGATCTCGCCTTATCTTGACCGATGTCAAGTATGTACCAAGACTGAAGAGAAACTTGGTTTCGATCACAATGTTGGAAGACAGAGGCTATGATGTAGTCTTCAGTAAGGGAAAAGTTTTCCTTAGACACATCATCACTACACAAGTGAAGCAGATTGGTTCACAAGTCAAGAACCTATATGCGCTTGAGGTTCAAGATGCATGCAAAGCCTTGAGAAGCAAGGCAACTGATGGAGACTTGGTGGTTGAAAGGGAGGGTATATTACCTCTCAACATGTAGACCCAGAAGAAGTCTCAGATGATTATGGAGGAGCCACGATTGGTGTAACAGCTTCAGGTGGTTGTGGAGCAGCCACAACAAGGGAAGTTGAAAGGAGATCGAGTAGAGACATCTACTCATGCAGAGACCTCTAGTAGGGGGAAACTTTGAGCCAGGTGGGCTGAGGGATCACATGTAGCCATACCTCTAGGTAGGAGGTGGGGCGATATAGAATGATTGTCCCAAGGAGGAGGGGCAGGATCCTTGAGGTACCCAACCTCTTGGATGAGACCTTGCTACAAGAGCCCCGATGTGGATTAGCAGGAACTGACTGATTGGATAGAGACAGATGTGGATGGAGCGGCAGAGAGAGCGACAGTGCAGGGAATCCCAGGACAACGCATGAAAGTAAAAAGTCAATTGAGGCCATTGAATATATTCTTTCGAAAGCAGGTTTGCATGGTGGACATGTCAAAATTGAAAAAGATATCAAGAGGTTAAGTACAAGAGGTAATCTTCCAATAAATCCGTTAATGTTAGGTGTCAAGGCACATCATTTTATTGAAAAGAAATGTGGACATGGAAGTTGGGGGTTGTATGAAGAATTAATTGATGCAAAAGATGATCATAGTAATGGAGGGTGTGAATCAGCTAGAAGAAGAAGTGTGCTTGGAAGTCACTTTCATCTTTATTTTTGTTGATGGATAAGGAAAAATATTGGAAGGTGACGTAAAAGCATTCCAAGAAGCTATTACAAACTTCATCAAAGCAATGAAAGAAGCTTGGGGAGAGAATCATATGACACATTATATGGTATGCATATTCAAGTTACATTTCACTATTATTTTTCAAGTTTGTACTTTATCTTATTTTATATGTTATATTCTAAATTAAGTTCAATTTGTACATTTCTTTAGTCTTCTAACTTTAGATTAAAATATGTGTGTTTGTAGCATCAATTGTTTACACATGGGCCATGGTTGTAGAAAAATATGGAAGCCTGGCTATTTGGGGTACTCAGGGAATGGAGAAATCACATAAGCTAGCTTGTACCATTTACAATAGATGCACTCAAAAAGGATGGGGTTCCAATCATTCAAATTTTCTTGTCCAAATGGGTCAGGCATTTTATAGGCTTACAATGGATGGATCTAAGAAAAAATGCCACCTTCCAAAAACAATTAAGCTTCATAGAGTGATAAGACATGTAGAGCTAAGTAGAAACGTAAGATATCTAACTCTATAGGATCCAATCTAGGGAAAAACCCCTCCAAGGTGAAAACCCCAAAATAGTACTTCTCTTCCTATAGAATCAAATCATAGTGAGACCTCTAAGACCCAAAGACCAAAGTAAAGATTCCTTACAGGCACCAAGTTATCTCCAATAGAATCTCTTCTAAACAAGTCAAAGTCTACCAAATTTAATGGAGGCAAACTCTTCACAATCTGCTTTAGTCAAATTTTTGATCTTGCAATTCGACCTACAATTTTTGGCCCTACAACTCGCATAGAAAACCCTATTTTTTTTCACATGTGAGCAGAAATTATCTAATTTTGAGGTATTCTTCCTTCACTCTTGACTTCTCATTCTCTCAACTTTTTCTCTTGAAATTTCTTATTTCCTTGTTGCAGATCGAAATTGTGTTTGTTATTCCAAATGAGTCAAAGTACCTTCTATATACACTTCTCAAGATGTCAAATAGGCCTCTTTTAGGCTAACTCCTCCTTAGTAGGGTTGACTTGGTCTTGGAGGACAAATTGACCTTTTAGAATAAAAATAATGATTTTATTTTATTACAACAAGTCCAAATAGGACTATAATACATGACAAATTTTCTTCTTTGACTCAACGAGCCCTAGAAGCACAAAGAACATGCTTTGACGTAGACTTTGAGCATGAAGCCCATGCTTGAATAAATTAGAATAAATTTTCCCTTTTTATATAGAATATGCAATGGCATAATTACAAAGGTCCTTTTGAAGACCAAATATAGTTATATTCTCCAACATAAATAAGTCTTGATGTTATTTTAAATGTTTTTTATGACTCTTAGAGGTTGTGCTACATTCTTGTCTCTCGAATTTGTACCCTCACTGGCCAAGTTTTTTTGGAGAATTTGGTATCTACAAATAAATACTAATTCCCTAGATAAGTAGTTGTATCTAGAACAATAGTTTAAAGTGTTTTAGTCTTTTCCTATAAGCAATAGATAAGATGAGAAGATGAGAAGACCTACTTGTAGTTCTGCTTTCCTCTCGTCTCCTTTGTATCAATCCCGTCGCTCCTTCCCATACTTAATATGCTTGAGAAGTACCTGCAAACACAACAGAAAACAAAGAATCGATCAAAGGAAATGATCTATCAAATATAAGTGAAAGGAATCAGATACAATTCACACATATAAGCATTATGAAACAATACAAACATATGGGAGAAAGGTTCAAACACTTTATTGAATATAAGAAGGAAATAACCATTGGTGTCTGATTCAAATCCATTCCTCTAGCTTGGATACCATCCACATCACATAAAAAGCATGAAAAACTTGTAGCATTACAATACTTTCTTCAAATCCAAATCTCATAGCAACATTATCTCCTTACAATTCAACATAATCCAGCCCCTCATCACTTAGATGAGTGGTCAATTTATAGGAAGATGAAGGAGGTTTTTTCATAAATGGTGGAATTGAATGGCCTTCCATTCTTAGAATTAGTTACATGGAGGAAGGGACAAGAGGATAGGATGCACCTTAACTCATTCCTCATCCATTTTCGAGCTCATAGGAGTTGATAAGTGAGGGAACCTTCTAGATGACTCCAAAAGAGAAGAATATTCCCCAAACCCTATGTGAATTTTGCCAAATCTCGCCCAACGCAGGTGAAAGGAAGCCTAAGTGCTCTACAGAGCACCCTGGCATGGACTTAACTGCTCTGCAGCACACCCTTACATGGGTCTACCTACGATGGTCTCTCTAGAGGCAATTTTTGGATGTCTTCAAGTCATGAAAATGTCTGGGAAGGAGGCATTCAAAGGGGTGACTTGTTTAGGGCATGTAGCAATTGAAATTAGTGTTTAAAGAGCCCTAAAAATGTTGATCTGGATGATGGTATTGATGTGCCCAAATGGATCTGTAACAGCTACCCCCTAAAGCATGAAGTCGAAAAAATGCCAATGTCGAATGAAATGCTTTACGATGTGATGAGGAGGAATTGAAGTGGAAGGTGACCTGCATCAATTACAATACATATATCATTATATTTGATTTTACATGAATTGTTGAGGGAAGGCATACCCATGCTCAGCTTATAAACTTTCATTACATGTACATAAATAGTCGTCTACAAATATAGACCCATGATTGGAATGACTATCAATGTAAAGCCATTGTACATATGATTTAGTACTCCTGGAATCCCAACCCGGATGGATGAAACTAGATCCAGGGTCTTCTAGCGCGTTCAATCGTTCGCTCAAGTACGAGTCTAACCATGTGAATATGTGATATGAATTCAAACACGGGAAAACACCATCTGATTACTAGCCAATGGTGTAAGCTGTGAACCAATGCGAGAGAAATCACCGATAATGATAATGATCCTCAAGGTACTGCAGTACATTCTGCATGGTGTGAATGGCCGATTTGATGTCGAATACCATACAAATTTTTCCGGTCGAAGGCCATTGATGTCAACCTATTGCTGGAAGCGAGAAACGTGCCATTGATGTATGCAAGCCTCAAGGTATTCGAAGGGTGTTTCTAAGTTAACTTCTTCGATAATAAGCTGATGTTGACAAGAAGAGACTCGTCATACGAGGGCCTTTATGTATCCCACATCAATGACATGAAATAAGTGTAATGATTTTGGAGATGGAATTTGACTAACGACACAAGGTTCAGGAATGCTCGTGATGAAAATGAAGGTTTATGAATTTTGGCTGAATGACTTCTGTTGAACATGTCGGCGACATTGAAATGAATTGGTAGCATTGATCCAAAACAAAGTGATGGATAGTATGATAGACCAACGGTGTGATAACCATCAAGCTAATAACCCAACCCAAATAGTCACGATGATGGAGTGAAAGTGTCATGTTCAAGAGCAACCTGTTATCATAAAGTGGTTTTCCCATTTTTCCCATTTTCTCCAATCATTGCTGCCCAGTACCTCTTTATTTTTATCAATCTTGAGGAGGATAACATATTCTTGTTGTATAATTCCACCCTTCGGGTGAATCCATCACTATTTGATGTTCTAACCAGTCTAGTGAAGGTGAAACTCGGTCTTGTCTAGATGGACAAGTTTGTCATTATTTGATGTTTTAACGAGTTTAATGACAAAGATAACTCGGTCCTTTTCATGTTCAGAGAGTTTGAAAAGGGATAGAAAGAAAACTCCACAAGTTATTTTTCATAAATTAATCTCTCAAGCCTGAAAAAGCATAAAATAATACAAGAGAGATGTCATTTCCAATCCGTTAATGAGCTGAAAAGGACAAGCACTCGACAATCTTTTCATATTTTGGGAGTCTAAAAAGAGCTTAAAGAGGACTCCACTTTGAGGAACGAGTGGTGTCTAGGGTAGAAACTGGTTCCGGTGATGTTGGAACTTCTCAAAACATGTTAATTTATGTGAAGAGGCTGGCTAATAAGACCACTCATTGCAACTGTTCCTCAATGGGCTTTGCAGAGCACTTAGGCTTCCTTTCACCTGTGCTGGGCAAGATTGAGCGAAATTCACATAGGGTTTGGGGAATATTCTTATCTTTTGGAGTCATCTAGAAGGTTCCCTCACTTATCAACTCCTATGAGCTCAAAAATGGATGAGGAATGAGTTAAGGTGCATCCTATCCTCTCATCCCTTCCTCCAAGAAACTAATTATACGAATGCAAGGCCATTCAATGCCACCATTTATGACAAAACCTCCTTCATCTTCCTATAAATTGACCACTCATCTAAGTGATCAGGGGCTGGATTATGTTGAATTGTAAGGAGGTAATGATGCTATGAGATTTGGCTTTGAAGCAAGTATTGTAATGCTACAATTTTGTCATGCTTTTGATGTGATGTAGATGGGATCCAAGCTGGAGAAATGGCTTTGAATTAGACACCAATGGTTGTAATTCCTTCTTCTATTCAATAAAGTGTTTGAACCTTTGTCCCATATGTTTGTATTGTTTCATAATGCTTATATGTGTGAATTGTATCTGATTCCTTTAACGTATATTCAGTACATCGTTTTCTTTGATTGATTCTTTGTTTTCTGTTGTGTTTACAAGTACTTCTCAAGCATATTAAGTATGGGAAGGAGCAATGGGATCAATGCAAAGGAGACGAGAGGAAAGTGGAACTAAAAATAGGTCTTCTCATCTTCTCATCTTATCTATTGCTTATAGGAAAAGACTAAAACACTTTAAACTATTGTTCTAGATATAGCTACTTATCTAGGGAATTAGTATTTAGATACCAAATTCTCCAAAACAAATTATCATTATCATTATCGATGATTTCTTATTATATCTTGATGTTGTTTTAAATGGTTTTTATGATTCTTAGAGGTTGTGCTACATTCTTGTCTCTCGAATTTATACCCTCACTGGCCAAGTGCACATTCCTACCACTTGTTGCAAGTTGTATTAGTAAAGAAGACACTCTTTTTTAACAACAAACCCTCTCAAGATGATTTTACAACCATATCTTCTCATAATTTAATCCTCCTTCAGTTAATGTCTCTCATAATTTCTCCAAGTATACTTATGGTTGCACTAATACCCCACCAATAGTTGTTTTTTGGGTGACATAACACATCTTTTTTGCAGCAAAGTGTAGGATTCATAGCATATGAATGCTTAGCCATGGGTTTTTCTCGTGATATCTAGTATTTTCCTCTAAGAACCTATGGGTTCTCTTCATAAAGTAATTTTCATGTTTTTAATCTAGTTATTTGTTGTATTTTAAATAGCTTTTATTTTGCAAGTTAGCTACATGAGTAAATATCTGAAACCCAAAAACCCTAGAAATCTCTCTAGTATCTCACTGATATTTTCCATGAGAAAAGAATTCAAACATCATGGTAAAGATAATGAACCTTGAAACTTATTTTTTCCTCACCATTAAAGCTATTTTTTTCACTGAGACTCAATTTACTTGAAACCAAGTTAAATTAAGCACTTGCATTTTGTTTTTTGAGCTAATATTTATAATGGGTGTTTTTTGAATTTTTCTTTTGTAGGAGAACCATGTCCAAACCCAAGACACGGTTTGGAAAAGTCCCAATGATTGAATATTTGGATGATGAAGAACCCAACAACTCCTCTAGACCATAGGTCTAGGATACTCCCTGCTACATTGACAAATACATCTCATACACATGGAGAAAGACTTACTAGAAGTTTCACAAAGATGAACTGCTTGTTGATGATCTAGATACATAAGTTTCCAAGGTAGTGAGAAGATCCTAGATACCAAAGGTGGCATCCCACATGTCATTTTTTCCATGTGTAGAAGCAATAAAATGGCTGGTGAAACATGCATATCTATAGGGGGTTATGATCAGAGATAGCAATGTGAAACCGCTAGCTTCATTCATTGCTTCTGACATAGAGTTATATTATGAGTTTCCCTAAGAAGAGGTATCATTGGATGAAGAGTGGTTGAGTAACTTCAAGAGCTTTCCTAGAGAGCTCCTCAAGGTATGGTGGAAAAGCAAGGGAACATTCAGAACTAGGGCTAGCAGAGAATACCTCATAAACATGATAAGGACTCCATTCTTTTTTTTTGCTACCATGCTATGCCACTTAGATGGTTGGGAAAATGTTGAAATATTTCCTACGAGTTGGTTTCCGTTGATGTACATTGTGGTTGTAGAGGGAAAATTATATCATTGGGAATATCTATTAGCAAGTAACTTGAGGAATAAACTTGAATAGGCACAAATAAAGATTCAGCAAGATCAGTAATCCCATTTCTATATGGCCTTATACCTATTGGATGCAGTTTTTGTTAGGATGACATTCCTATATATGAACTAGAGATGGAGCATCAATGAGGAACTAGTGCACATTTATTGTAGAATCCTCTAGGAAGACAGTTATATGTAGGATTACACAAATTTGTCCCATGAATTCTCAATACCCTTACATGAATCACTCTTTAATGGAGTTCCCCTCTATGTTAGAAAGGGATATACTTAGATATTTCAATTGGTAATTGGGTTGTGGAATATGATGGGAATTTCATCATATTATCTAGGGTGGCCAAGCCTCCCCACCTTATATGCATATCCATAAATGATCGTGTAGTCTTGTAAGAAATTTCCTATCATATTTACATAAGTGTAGGTGGTGCACTTTCAAGAACCAAGAAAAATACTTGGCCGCACATGTCATTCCACTTGGGACCCTATCAGTTGAAATATGTCAAGAGAGCCAAAGAAGAATCTCATGCTCTAACACTTTTCCACTTTTGGGATATGAAATTTCATAGATATGATCCCAGATACATAGTGAAGGATCATTGTAAGTCCTACAAATTCATATGGGGATACCAATCAAAGACCTGGGTATAGGTAGAGAAGTAAAGGAATGATATAATTTTTTCAATAGTTATGACAAGAATTAGTTACACCTCTACCACCACAAAATTGAAATAGGTGAAACAAATAACAAAATCATTGGCTCGGTAGTGTTAGAGCCTAGATTTACCTTAGGCTGAAAAGGTAAGCTTCTAGGTCCACATCAAACCACGCTCAGCCTCGTAGCTAGCCCTACGAGGATAGGAGAGGGCTCTCTCTGGTTCAATCTCGGCAAAAGATAATCGATGGGGCTCAAGATGACTGAAATAAAAGATAATTTTAGGCTAGGTATGAAGTGCAAGGATTTATTTGATTTTTTGGGAGATTTTTGTTGGAAAAAAGGGAAAGGAAATTTTGGGTGCGGGGATGAGGCACAGTTTTTGCAGAGTTCTGATTGGGGCAAGGAAGGCAATTGTTTTTATGCTTTAGAGTGAATGAATGGATGGATCAGACCGGTGAGGAGCCAAGGAGGGAAAGAGAGTCTCAAGGGTCCTCCTCAAACAGAGGAAAACATTGAAAATTAAACCAAATTTCAAGGCAGAGCTTAGCAGTCCAGTGAATTCTACCTTAATCACTCATTTGTTTGATTTCAGAAGCAAAGAGAAGGGAAAATGATACACATAAACATCAATGAACTTATAATTACATAGAGGAAAACACCATCAAAACATAGAGCCACATGGATCCCAACAAGTGCTGCAAAACCCTGGTCTTTCCTTAGCAAAAAATGCAGAGATAAAATCTACAATGATGTGCCAAGAAATCCCAAGTGTCCAACCCTAAAAATGATTTAGAAAATACATGATATAAACTACCCCAACCCATTCCCTTGCCTCTAGGGGTCGAGCTCATCATTCTAGGAGTTGTTTCAACCAATTCTAAACAATGAACTGAAATCTAGGCAATCAAACAACTTGCCTCTATATGCTAGGAAACTGATTCATTCATCAAATTTTCACTTTTTAGTGAATGAATCCTCTAGAACAAGTAAATATGGGCCAAAATTACATCATAATCATCAAGTTACATCAAGATGGGTCAATAATTACATCAAAAAGCAAAACTAGTCAAAACTGGCCGAATTTCTGAGCTGGAAGGTGAAAATTTTGGCAAAAATCCTCTATGCATCGCGCCAAATCCTCTATTCATCGCGCCACTTTAGAGCTGAATTTGACGCCCTTCCCGGAGTCCAAATTGAGCTCATGATAGCTCGTTCGAAAGCCCTGCCTGTCTATACTCCAACCCAAGTGGTATTTTTCAGTTTGGTGTCCATTTGCCCCTTCAAAAATCAAATCTCCCAGGACTGCTTCCTGTGTGTCAAAATAGGGGCAGTGAGGTCATTTTTTGAGTGTTTTTGACCTCTTGGGGACTCAAAACTTGCCCAAAATTATTGGCCATGCACCAGAAGTCATGATTTTTCATGCCAAATCCAGAAATATAAAGTTTTTAAAATTTGGAGCTCTCTAGCAAAAGCGAGCGCCACGTGGCGCGGCGCATAAGGAGGCAAAACCTATTTTTTAGTGCAACAATTTTCAAAAATGCAAAAATTGCTCCAAATTTCTTGAAATTTGGGTTGTACCTTCTCTATCAAGTGTCATGTTGAGCTAATGAGGCTTCGGCAAATATCGGAGGACGATCATGATCCTTTTGCCTCTTTTGCCTCTTTTGCTTCTTTGTTGCTTTCTTCAATTTTACCTTTAGATTCCTTATTCGTGCCCTGGAACTCATATTGCGTGCCTTGTAATGGACAGCCATGTGTCTCAACAAAGCTTTGTCTCTATCGGCCTTTTCCAGAATTCTCTCCAGGTGGATATTGATTCTCTCGAGCCAAGACTCTCGATCATCATTAATCTCTTGCTCCAATGTAGTGAACTCAATCCTCCTCCTTTGGGCAACTTGGCGATTCTCCCAGATGTTTCGTAACTCCATGATTTCTTGTTGATCTTCAAGTTGTTTGTTCCTCTGCTCCATGTATTTCATAGTCCACTTAACCCTCTCCAAGTTGAGGGACAAGGCGTTGATCTCTGTCTGCTGCTCCTGGATGATCTCTCTAAGATGTGCATTTTGCGGGCCCATGTTCGTATCGTCATCCTGTACAAGAATAAAGTCTCGCTCACCTGAAGGCCCCTCATCCTGCATTGGCCTCTTGCCTTTGTCCTGTACCTGTGGTGCTGATGTCGGAAGCGAGGCCCCTTCCACACCGGGTGGAGATAGCACTCACTTTGCTGCCGCGAACAACTGCCTGGTGCCCTTCTGATAAGTAATGAAAACCGGAATAGTAGAAGTGTGTGGATCATGGCCTTCATGCTGATGAGAAGGTCCACCAATCTCATGCCCAACCTCTGAAGGTCCCTGTGAAGCTCTAAAAAAGTCACGAGAGATGAAATCATCCCAAGTGATGCCCTGTAATCCAAGCTGATGAACCACCAAAATCTTGATGAGAGCAAAATGGCAAATACTGTTGAACTGCTGCTGAGGGGTCTTGTGCTGCACAAGGACGGTCATCCTTTCTATGTTTCGGCATATGAAATATGGGATGTTGATCATCCGTACCCGGGTGAAATGCATGAGCAACCTGATGTGATAAGCATATAATCGGGAGAAACGACCTTCACAACTGAAATACTTCATGATTAACTTCATGAGAGGAGCATATTCATCTTTGAGATATTGGAAAGGGAACACTCTCTTTAGCTGCCTCAAGAAACCGGGTTTAATATTTGGCTCATAATGCTGCCAGTCAATCTTCTGCCTCTCGTTCCATGGCTCTCCAATGTTAGGTATGCCAGTTTCTAATGAGATAGAATCTGGTGTAAGTGTGAAAGTGACACCAGCGAAAGTAACTCGATCACCATGTAAATGCAGTACAAATAAGTGAGCCAACTCATGATGGACTTGAATAGTAGCAACCTTCTCACAAAATTCATAACATGACTGAAACTGGAAATAAGAGATGGCAAGAGGGCAGGCCTGCAATTCTGTAAGGGTGGTTGGTTCTTCTCTAACATGTCTGCCACCTTTATGAGGCCTCCGGGGTGCATGTCCCTCCAAGGGTGAGTCACTTTGGGTCTCCACTTCATAATCAGATGAATGACTGGATGACATAACTACTGCTATACAAACTGCCTTGGAGAAATAGATGTTGGTGATAAAACTATGTTGGGCTGCTCTTTTGTGATGTGGTTGAATTCTGCCACCAAGGGGAAAAAGTGCAACAAGGGATTGTTAGGAAGGGGGAAAATAGTAAGGGATTAGGGACTATTGGGACAAAGTTTGTTAGGGAAATGTAGAAGGGTTTTGAGGGGTTTGATGTATAGGGTTAGGAATTATTGTGTAGGGTTTAAGGTGTTGAATTTGAGAAGTTGGGACAGAGAATTTAAGAGAAGGAATTAATGAACTTGGGGGGGTAGGAAATTAGGAAATGATGAAAACAAGGGAGAAATGGGATGGAGGAGTGACTTTGGTAGCAAAACAATGAATTTGAAACCCGAATAGCAATTTTCCTTGAGGTACTTTAGAGGGGGAGTTTGATATTTTTGTTTCAACCATTATCATCCATAAACCACCATAGCTTATCACAAAATTGGATGAAACATCAAGATGAAGGCTCTACCTGGAAAATCTACGCAAGTTATGGGCAATTTGGAGGAATTGTGAGTAGTTTCGGGCCTTGAACTGTATGCGTTGCGCTGCATACCCAATGCGTTGCGCCTCCCCAATGCACCGCACCCGTGTAAATTAACGTAACACTTTCTCTCCCAATGCGCCACGCCTCCCCAGTGCGCCGCGCCTCCCCAGTGCACCGGGCCACCTGCTCTATGCGCCGCGCTGACCAAGTTGCTTCCAATTTCATCCAATTTCACAAAACTTGCTTTGAATTGCTTCCTCTTGGTTGCTAGCATGCAAATGACATTGATCCTCATGGAAATATCTTTATAAAGACATGGATTTGATTTTATTTCTCCAAGACCCATCTTTGTATTGTTTGGCATTGGCACTTTTTCACATTTTAATACAACTCTATTTTTTAAATTTCCTTTTTGATTTTTTGACTGAAATGATGAAATTCTTGGCAATTTTTTGCAGGGATAGCTGACATGGAATTTGGCAAAGGAAGACCAGGGCTGCACCTGGATAATTCAACAACTGAAAATCTTTTAAAAATTATTACAAAAAACGAAATGTTGAATTTTCTTCAAAACAGTGTTTTGAAGAAAAGTCATAATCCATACATAAGATGATGAAAATATTTGAAATGAAAACTTATAAGAACCTCCCTCTGGCCTGCTGGCATTATTGGAAGTTTTGAAGACACAATTTGTGAAACCCTAGACCTAATGACTGAAATGACTCTTGCTGATCAAAAGACTAAAACAAGACTGTAAGTGACTTTAAAACTTGATTTTGATGAACAGACCTGATCTAGTAGGGCAAGGCATGAGGGATAATGAATCACAAGACCCTTCTGTCATATTATGGCATGCCCCTAGGAGAATGCAACTGAGTGAATCAAGCGAGACACCTAAAAAATGAAATGCAAAAGAGAAATTTTGATCGCTGATGGAGGGCTAACGAGACCGACTCTAACATTGGCTCCAATGGGGATGGTAGCTCCTGGGAGGTGCCAAGAATGGCAGATCTCTGGGAGAGATAGATAGTGCCTTCGTCCATTGGGCTATGGAGTCCATTATTTTGATAAATTAACACAAGACTCTTGATTCAATTTATTAACTGAGACTCAACTGAAACTGACTCAATTTTGAAAACAAAAATAACTAAAAACCTGACTCGACAAACTGAACCGAAAACTGAAACCTTTCTTCAAAATTATAGCCTTCACTTCGGGCCCTAGACTGAAGAAAAGATCACAGCACACACTTGCAATGAAACTGAAATAAAATGGTATGTACAGTGACAATGTAGACAGCAGAAATTTTCTCAGAAATGATACCGCTTGAGCAGCCGACCATTGACCGGCCCTCCGGGACATTCTTCCCTGTTCATCTCCTTCAGAAGAAAAGCATTCTGACCACGATATGCAGCAATTTTGAAGGGACCTTTCCAGATATTTTCGAACTTACCGTGCT
Organism: Pinus tabuliformis; assembly: GCA_031772625.1. Taxonomy (NCBI): domain Eukaryota; kingdom Viridiplantae; phylum Streptophyta; class Pinopsida; order Pinales; family Pinaceae; genus Pinus; species Pinus tabuliformis. The sequence continues at coordinate 618,550,762 of CM062809.1, forward strand.
TACCCTTTTCCTCATTCCTTGCATCCCATTTCAGCACCACTTCCTCCAATTGGAATTTGTCTGCCTTTGCTTTTCTGTCATAGATTTTCTTAATCTTCTCCTGCAACTTGGATGTGTTTTGGAAAACCTCTTCTCTTATCTGCTGCAAATGGACCATTTGATTTAATCTTCTTTGCATATGATCTTCTTCGCTGCCGGCCTCTTGAAGAAGTTTGACTACCAGGGCTGCTAGAGAGGTAGGAAACACTGTATCAACTCCATGAACAAGCTCAAAGGGGGACATACCAATGGATTTATTTTGGCTGACCTGATCTACCCAAAGTGCATTGACCAACTTCTTATGCCAGCTCTTCTTGTTAATTTCCAGCAACTTTTTAATGTTGTTGACTAAAGATTTGTTAGAAGACTCTGCCAACCCATTTCCTTGCGGATGGTAGGCAGCTGAGTGACCCAAAATGATTTTATACTTGTGACAAAACTCAATCATCCTCTTTGATTTGAAAGTTGTTGCATTATCAGTGATTAACTTATTCGGGCAACCAAAACGAGACAAGATGTTATTCTCAAGGAATGAAATAATTACCGCATCCGTAGCTTGTCTGGTGGGAATTGCTTCGATCCATTTTGTGAAATAATCTGTTGCCGTGAGAAGCCATCGATACTGACCGGAAGAAGCGGGATGAATTTCACCAATGAAATCCAACCTCCACTGCTGAAAAGGGTCACTCACCTCGATGGGCTTAAGCGGAAAAGGCTGTAATTTCTGCCTTCCTTCAAAAATCTGACATTTATGACAACTCTTAACAACCTGTTGTGGCCACCAAAAACCCCCCTCTTTGTTTGGTATTAGTGATAACACCAAGCAAATGGGGACCCTTAATAAAAAATCCAAAAAACATTTTATCAAATTTTTTGTATTTCAACTCCCTAAAGTTGTATCGCATCGCAAGAAGAGAGTAAAACGTTTTCCTATACGCATAATAAGCTGCGAAGAAGCGACGCAAAATTCATCGCATCGCATATATTATGAAGCACTCTTAAATCAAAAAACTTAAGGAATCTCCGATGGCCGATATGCGACGTCGCATATCGCAACATCGCATAAGCAGCACACAATGGTTGGATGACTAAGCGCGATTTGCGATTTGTGATTTGCGATCTGCGATCTGCAATGTTGCGATCTACGATGAATGCGATCATCAATTTCTGCGATGACACATCTTGACAACGCGATCCTTGATACTGCGATGCGAGTTGCAGAAATCACCCATCGCAAAATTTCCTCGGCACAGTATTCAAGGAAAGTTGTCTGTAGACCAAAGTTGGGCGCGCGCCTTAAAAGAAATTAATGATTGTACGCCAAAGTATCCGAGAAGGATAGTGTTGTTTTTTTCGAAGAGTCAGTTCGTTATGGGTGTCATGATTATGCATTCATTAGAGCTTAAAGCTTTCATGTCAATCTTTATCATCATTACTCTTTTCCTTTGCATAAACTGTAAGACAGAAAATAACATAAAGCAATGTGCAGGAAACATCTAAGGAAAAGGGGAAAGCGTCAATGCTCAGAGAACAGAGAAGAGATGCCTTCACAAACGGATGCCGCATGCAACAGGACCACAGATTCCAGAGTATCACTCAACAGATACTGATGTCAATAGGCCATCCAAAACTCAGAATCAAAGGCGCACAAAAGCAGCATGTTTGCAAAAGATCCTGAAGCTTATGCCCGGTAAAGCAAAAAGAAAAAAGGTGTTAAAGAGGGAAAACACACCAGAAAAGCCCAGAACAAAGAATGGAGGCAGTTTTCAATACAGAAAATTGTTCAGAGAGCAAAGTCCCTAACTTATTCAGTCATTCGCAAGGCCGGAAACTGAAGTAGCAAAAGCAGAATCTGTTTGAGAGGAATTTGGGTTATTACCAAGTATACACACAGTGAATACACCCAGCCAGAGGAAGATTCTCGAAAATATCTTCTAGTTTACCAGAAAGTGGTGCCAGCGCTTGTTATTTCTATTTTCGTAGCTCAAACGAAAGGAGAAGACGACCATTCGACTCTTCCCAGGCGAATGTTGCATGCTTGCAGCACTAAGGAGCAAATACAGAAACGGTTAGGAATTAGATTTAATTTTTAGAAATAATTTTGATTTAGCAGAAGGGCGGTCATTTAAAACCGTATCCTAAATTTATGTAATTAAGTTAATTAGTTAGAAGTATTTAAACCCTTCTCAGGCATTTGGAGAAGGGTCCAGAAATTTGTCAAAAACTTGTCCTCGGAACATGCACTTCTGCACCCTCAGAGGAGGTTTTGATGAATGGATGGATCGAGATTTATTAATGTTTGCATTTGATGTCTGCTACTGATGTTGCACTTTTGTACTCTTAGTAGACGTTAGAACAAGTAGAGATAAATCGTTTTTGCTTGAAGCTTATGAGTAGGATTAGTCATAAATGGTACTTTAATCTCTTGACTATTTCTGCTTATATTCTTAAAGTGATATACAGTTTTCAGTTGTTTATATGTTACTGCATGAATGTATGGGTTACCATTTGGCACTTCTGTACGGTGGAGTCATTTATTTGTGTTTGATATATGAATAACTTATTATGCGATATGTTGTTCACAACTGTTTTTCTTAACTTTTTATGCAAAGTGGTTTATCTTAATTGATTCATATTCTTATGATAGCTGAATGATCTTTATTACCAGTTATTGTTTGAAATCTCTTTAGATCGCATAATAGAAGAAATACACCCCGGGTTAGCGTAGATTAGATATGTTGTTTCTCATTAGATTACAGTAGAACATAGTTAGTTTTAGAAGTTTGAATTAAATTAGCTTTAAGTATTCTTAGATCAGCATCATCCAACTCTACACACACACACACCCCTTAGATTGGGAAACTGGTCCCATTATCCCCAGTCGGACCCACTATACCGAACGGATAAGGAGCTGCCAACCAAGGTCTGGACCGGGTGGGTATCCCCCTTGTTGTCGACGTGATTTTCGAGGCTTCAACATATTTGGCGCTAGAAGGAGGGCTCGAACTATGAATGGCACCTAAATCAAAATCTAAATACCATTCTGAGAGTAAGTCTCCCTCATCAACTCTCCCGACTTCCCCAGTACGTTTAAATCCAGAGTCAGAAGTCGCTCGAGTATTAACCGCTGCTACATACCCTAATATTTCAGACCAATCTACCATTGAACCTCCTGAAGTTCAAACTCTAATTCACAAACTCCAGAGATTTTCTATTTTTACACAGAGGTCTGATAAATCTCAAAGCATCGTGACTTCGTAGTACAATCCTGCTCATCCCCTGACCAGATTAAAGAGTGAAAAATTTGGCATCCAGCCAACTGAATTCCCTCTCCCCACCAGGAAAAGAGCAAGGAAAACACCACCAGAGTCTGACAGTGAGACTCTTTCATCTACATCGTCCATTTCAACTCCCTCACCGCGAAGTCAGCCACCCACATATTCATTCCAAACCACTCATCCATCTTCCACAACCCTCTTCTTCAATCATCTAAGATCGTAATATCTTCATCTTCCCAACCTCAGGGATCATCCTCTGCTCTTTCATTTACCAGCAGTTCAACGATGGCCCAGTCTCCATGGAACAATCCTGGGGCAGTTTTAATGCCTCCACCCCTGAGCCGAATACCGGTCCATCCTGAGAAATGGCTACCCAAATTCAATCCAGAAGCAGGCATGCTAGCTGAAGAGCACATTAATAATTTCATGCTTTCTGTCGATCTCAATGGAGTTACCAACGAGGATGTTGTTGTCCAGCTTTTTCCCTATACAATGCAAGGAACAACCGGGTCATGGTACTTTTCATTACCTTCCGGGTCTATCACAAGTTGGGACATTTTTCAAAGTCAATTCCTTACCAAGTTTGGTGATGACAGATCAACGGCAACGTTAATCAATGACCTATCCAATCTTAAAGCTGAGGCTAGAGAACCCATCAAAGATTTCAATTTACGGTTCAATAAAATCCTCAACAAAATTCCCGCTGCTTCCCAACCCAGCGAAGAAGTACGATGTGAATGGTATATTACGGCTTTACCATCAAACTTAGCAATCTTTGTGGATAGGGAAAATAAGACAACCTTAGTTGAAAACTTGACAGAGGCGATAAGAGTAGAGAAACGCATAGTAGCCCTGGAAAAGAGATCTGCGATAAAGGAACGCAAATCTAAGAAAGTCACCTTTAAGGAAGACTCCAAGAAGAAACAAACAAAAGACCCTTTCGATTTGGAAGGATTACAAAAAGTATTAAAAACCATGTCCAATGAGATGATTGACATAAAAAAAACAAGTAGCAGAAACTTCTTCAAAAAAGCCTTACAGAGCTTTTAAAAGAGGCCCTTCAATGGATGTGAAACCACCCAACGCTATCTCAAATGTCGAATCTGAAGAAGAGGAAGAAGAAGAAAGTACCACTGAAGGGCAGACCGATGATGAAGAAGTTGTAGAACTAAAAGGAATGTGGGATTTCATCCTCCCGCAAGAAGAAGATCAAGAAGCATTTTCGGTTAGCACACGAAGCAAAAATCAACTTGATCCTCCCCAAACTACCCCTAAGCAGAAGGGCGCAAGCCCTACAGCAAAAGATAAAGTCGCAACAAAGAAAACGACCGCTAAAGCGACTCAATATAGCCCAGTCCAATCAGATCAAACACCTCCATCAAGAACACTGATTGTGTCGGATGAAATGGAGTACAATATTATTGATGACATGAAAAATACTAGGGCTAATATCACTCTTTATGAATTGAGCAAATTGAAACATCAACAGAAGATAATGATGAAAGAATTACATGCTGTGCCTACTACATCTTTTCCTACAGTTGTAGCTTCCCACAACATGGGAAGACCTCCAACCAACACGATCAATAAGGTTGATCCAAATGACATTGCCTTGATTGGAGGAAGATCAAGGTCTCACACTCCCCCTTTTCTTCTCACTTATGAAATTTTCAATAAAAATGTGCACAATTGTTTGGTAGATTCTGGTGCTTCAATGAATATTTTACCCAGATCAATATGTGCCAAGTTGAATGTTCAACCACAAAAATCCGCAGTGCGCATAGTTCAGCTTGATCGATCTCAAGTCGAAGTGATTGGTGAACTTAATCAAGTGACCATAAGATTGTCGTCTAACCCGAAGGTATGTCAGGTTATTGACATTCTAGTAGCTGATATCCCAGAATTCTATGGCTTGATTCTTAGCAGGGATTGGTCCGAAAAACTCCATGGATACTTCTCAACCGACTGGTCGCACATGTGGTTACCCTACAATGGTAAACCGAATCAAATAAAGGTTGAACGAGAGTTGCACCAGAAGTACATAGTAACGGAATTGGAGGGAGAAAATGAAGCAATATCATACAACAGCAGTATCATAGGCAATTACTCGGTAGATTCTTTCCTCGGCAATTTCAATACTCATACATCACCTTACTTAGAAAATTCAGTTTTGTCCCAAGTCGAAATTTTTTCCCAAACTGATAATTCAAAGTGTGTTAATTTTTTAGATAAACCTGTAAATACATCTTTGTTTTGGAAATTATATTTTGATGGCACTAAATCTAACGAAGGAGCAGGAGCAGGATGCGTTCTAATTAGCCCAGAAGGAAATAAGACCATGCTTACGTGCAGACTTGAATTCGATTGCACAAACAATACAGCGGAATATCAGGCCTTGGTGCAAGGCCTATACAAAGCAATCGGGTTGAACGTCAAGTACCTTCAAGTCTTCGGAGACTCTGAGATTGTCGTCAAACAGGTACGTAACACCATACATTTCCTATCAGGTCATTTGAAACACTATCAATCTTTAGTACAAGATCTGACTGAGCATTTCATAGCATTTAATATTTCGTCAATCCCAAGACTCCAAAACGCGATCACAGATTTGTTAGCTAACGTAGACTCTAGACTTATTCCATCCGAAGATTTTACTCCAGATAGATTCTCAATAGAATTAATCTTTAGACCGTCCATCCCTGACAACATTACAAACTGGAGAGTATTCAATGACGATCCTGATATTGTAAATTTCCTCACTTCTGAAGGATCCTACTCCAATCAGATAATTGACGAAGACCATCATGATCGACAAACACAACAAGATAGCACTGATAATGCTATACCTAAATCGGTGGTTAAGTTAGAAGACTTATATGATTTGAAAAGTCGGTTTAAAAGTTCTACCAACTCTAAGCTCTACAGTTCAACTCTGAACTACGAATTAGTAAACCTAGGAACCGAGGATAAACCACAAAACGTTAATCTAGGCCACGGCCTAGCCCCTGAAGAAAAACTAGCGTATATCCGTCTTTTGAGAAAATACAAAAATGTTTTTTCCTGGAATTACGATGAGCTGAAGACATACGACACTTCTATCATTCAACATACTATCCCTATGATTGACAATGAAAAACCTGTCCAACAGAAACTCAGAAAAATCCACCCCAATTTAGAAAATCAGATAAAAACTGAGCTAAATAAATTATTAAGAGCCAGAATAATTTTCCCCATCAGACATTCAAAATGGGTCTCCAATATGGTACCCGTTAGAAAGAAAATTGAGATATTAGAATCTGTATCGATTTTTGGAATCTCAACAAAGCCTGTCAAAAAGACAATTTTCCCCTCCCACCTATGGAGCAGATATTACAGGCAGTAGCAGGCTCAGAATTAATGTCTTTTTTGGATGGATTTTCAGGATACAATCAAGTGTTGGTACATCTCGATGATCAGTTAAAAACCACATTTCGAACTAAATGGGGCACATACGCATATCGGAAGATGCCATTTGGTTTGACCAACGCCGGCGCTACATTTCAGAGAGCCATGGACATCGCATTCAAGGGTTTAGTCAATAAATCTGTAGTGATTTATCTGGATGATATAACAGTGTACTCCAAGAAGCGAAGCGACCATCTCAAAGACTTGAAACAAATATTTCAACGATGTTTAAGGTATGGGATTTCACTTAACCCAAAGAAATATTTTTTCACATTAAGTGAAGGAAAACTTCTAGGATTCATAGTGTCAAAATCTGGTATTCACATTGAGCCTGACAGAATCAAAGAAATTTATTAAATATCCCTACCTCATAACAAAAAAGCCATGCAATCTTTCCTTGGTCAAATCAATTTTGTGAAGAGATTTGTCCCAGATTTTTCAAGGATTGTTTCTCCTTTGCAAACCATGATTAAAAAGAATTCAAATTTTAAATGGGGTCAGGATGAACATGAAGCATTCAACCTGATCAAACAAGCTATCATTAACACTCCATCTTTAGCAACCCCGAATTTTTCAGAATCTTTTATCTTATACACATTTGCCTCAGAGAAATCATATGTCGCGATTCTAACTCAAGCAAATCAAGAGAAAGCGGAAGCTCCAATCGCATTTTCCAGCTCAAATTTTCAAGGTTCTGAACTCAACTATTCAGACGTGGAGAAACAAGCATATGTTGTTTTCAAAGCGATCAAATATTTCAGACCTTTCTTACTTAAAACCCATACTAAGGTCATAGTATTGTTTCCAGTGGTAAGAAATCTTCTAATACAGAAGGATGTGGGTGAAAAAAGAGCAAATTGGATCACCGCTTTACAAGAATACGACCTTGAGATCAAACCAGAAAGCATTGTAAGAGGTCAAGGCTTGTGCAAAATGTTGGTTGGAGCATCGCAAATTCCTGAGAATTCATCTGAAGAGGTACAAACGCATGAGGTAAGCCTAAACGATGCAGAATCATTATATGTTGACACCATTTATTATCTTAAGAACGGGTATACTCCATCACACCTGGATCACACCAAGAAAAGAGCTCTGAGATTGAAAGCTAAACAATATCAGCTCATAAATGATGTTCTGTTTAAAAGGAATTACGATTTTGTGCTTCTTAGGTGTCTTGAGAAAACTGAAACCGAAAAGGTTTTGCAGGAACTCCACGATGGACCAGCAGGCGGACACTATGCTGGAGATGCTACTGCACATAAAATCTTACGTGCAGGATATTATTGGCCCACGTTGTTCAAAGACTCACACAGTTACGTGAGGAAATGCCAAGTCTGCCAGACTGCTGCAGGGAGACAAAAGAGACCGTCCATGCCACTACAGCCGGTAAACATCGAGCAACCATTCAGTCAGTGGGGTTTGGACATAATAGGTGAGATCGTTCCTCACTCTTCTAAGCAGCATAGATACATCCTCACGGCAACAGATTATTTTACTAAATGGGTAGAAGCAGTTCCTCTCAAGATAGCTAATTCTGAAAACATCATTGAATTTATAGATCAATTTATAATCACTAGGTTTGGATGGCCAACGGCTTTAATGTTTGATAATGCCTCATACTGTTCTGGGAATGCAATGACCGAGTTTGCACTTAAAAGAGGGTTCAAACTGAAATATTCGGCCAACTACTATCCGCAAGGTAATGGATTGGCTGAATCGACTAATAAAAACCTGATCAGGATTATTAAAAGAACAGTTGACCAGAACCAAAAGAATTGGCACAAAGCTTTGGTAAATGCTTTATGGGCAGATAGAATAACAAAGAAAGCTTCAATCGGCACTTCTCCCTTTAATTTAGTTTATGGGAAAGAACTGGTTCTTCCAACTCACTTAGTCATCCCCTCTTTGTCTTTAGTACAATACATCGATGAGGTATCTACTTCCTTCATACAACTAAGACAAATGGAAATAATTAAATTAGAAGAACGATGAGAACAAGCTAAGAAAACCCATGCCCATCACCAAGCACTAATAAAATCCTCTTTTGACTCAAGCATAATGACCAGAAAAAAATTTCAGATGGGAGATTTAGTTTTGAAATGGGATAAGGTTCATGAAGGAAAGGGCAAACATACAAAATTTCAGAAGATGTGGCTTGGTCCTTTTCAGATTGTAGAAGTCATAGGCCCATCAACGTTTATGTTGCAGGATTTAGCAGGTAGAAGGGATTCTTTGCATGTTAATGGAAAGATCCTTAAAATATATTTTCCATAGAAGATTACTCTTCTATTTTGTAGGATAGTTTTAGTTTTTTTCTTTGTTTTTCTCTTTTTCTTATAAATAAAACCAGTTGTAGATGGTTACTACAGGGGTTCACGAAAAAGACACCAATTCTCCATCAGATTTTGAGCTTTTTCGCTTGTACAAGTAGCAAATTTTTTCGAAAAATCTGATCTTTATTATTGACAGGTAGAGTTAACTTTAGCCTAGATATGATACTAGTTTCAACTTCAAAAAATTTGAGGAAAGCAACCTTTGGTAAAAAATTGTTTTATATCAGCACAATGAAAGGTATCAATAATAAAATAAATATTCTCTGTAAAACTGCTGTTTTCAAACTCTATTATTTTCGTCCAGAGCTTTCTTAAGGAAAAACAATGACTTCCTCCCTGCTAAAGGAAATCGCAACATTCAGAGGAACAATCCGAGAAAACACTATATCTCAAAGAATAAGAGGTCTCATCACGAGCCGGCTTATCATGATCACAGATATTATAACTTGCTTACTTTGCCAATACTGTCCACCAAAACAGGGCAACGACTCAAGATTGTCGCAATCAAAAGACAAGGGGTCTCATCACGAGCCAGCTTGTTCAGCAAAAGTGTAAATCAAGTGAATGACTGTGTCATAATTTGGCCACCAAACCAAGACATTGTTCTTTAGAGAATAAAAAAGGAAAAGTGTCAAAAGGGGTTTTTCTCTGAAAAGTTGTAAATAGCCTTAAGCAGGATAAAGGATCATTGCTGGGTAACAGGTAACCCTGTGTTGGAAATAATACTGAGGGGGGGGGGGGGGGTGAATCAGTATTATCAGATCAATAAAACTTTTTCATTTCATACTTAGAAACATATACGCTACTTCAGTTAAGTGAACCTGCGTGTACACGCTACTGTGTTTATTGCAACTAGCGTATATCAAGAGATCTTATGATTCAGTTAGCTTATCTTCAGTAAATGCATCAGAACATTATTAACCATATTAACAGTAAACAGGTGCAGTATAACAGAACAGATCATCACACAAAAGCCACACACATGAACACCATGATATAAGGTGGAAACCCAATGTGGGTGAAAACCACCTGCTGCAATTCGTCTCTTTCTTCTTTAATAAGAAACTTATTTTACAATGTACTGGTGCAGTCCTTTACCACTACGCAGGCTACAACCTGCAGAGGGCTACAATCCTCTTAGCTCTTGTACTAGCCGATCCATTTACTAGTACGTAGGTGCCTACCTACAGAATTCTCCAACCTTTACTCCCCTTGCTCTTGTACTGGCTGATATGTTTACTAGTACGTAGGTGTCGGCCTACGATCTACCCGGGACCACGTTTCATACATTTTCATACTGGATCCATAAGACAATCACCTTGTAGTACAACCTGCATCATTAATCACTGAAACTCTGTCAACAACACAGTCACCAGAACACAGAGCAGACACAGAACTCTGCAATAACCATCAGAACTATCTCCAACTTCAAATATCAAGCTTTACAATGTACACGCTACTTGGATGAACCCAACCTGCGTGTATATGCTCTTTTTCCAAGGTCAACCCGCGTACAAATCTAAAAATATTTACTTATAACCTTGCAGTCGTACCAGACATCAATCATACTATAACACTTATAGAACATTATTTGCGTCAGTATGCAGATCTAGAATAAGCATAATCAACCATATAAAGACAGTTCATTTCAAACCATTTGATCCCGATCTCTCCTTAGATCTTGTTCTCTATCAACTGGTGAGATCTCTCCTTAGCTCAGATCAAGCAATGCATCATCAACCCATAACCTGCATACTGGATCTAATACTTCATCAAATATTCAAGACTTTTCGGATGCATTTGCCTAATGATCTTCTTCTCCTTATATAGCCTTAGGCCTTGCTCAATACCACGGGTCAAAACCATAGAAATCCAATACCATCAACTTCAAAACTAGGGATCAACACGTCCGTCGAGACACCATGGTCCAAAACCATAGGCACAACTTCCAAGGAATAACCGCCACAGACCAAAGATAATTTTTTCACATACACGCTCTTTTACTGAAGCCAACCTGCGTGTACACGCGACTTGGTATATAGCGAACCTGCGTATTCGCGACTTGGTATATAGTGAACCTGCTTGTATACGCGATTTGGTATATAGTGAACCAGCGTGTATATATTTTCTCTTCATACTTGTAGTCTGATCATCAATTCCTTGCTGCTATCCTTCTGCACTATGATTTGTCATCAGTGTGATTTTCCATCAAGGCCAGCACTTGTCTCATAATTCCAACAATCTCCCCCTTTGGACTTGATGGCAACAACACCAAATCACTCTCCCCCTTTGACATCAAGGGCAAAGGGTGGACCAAGATGTTCTCTTCCTTTGCTGAACATTTCGCTGTCCATACTCCCCCTGAGTATCTATTAAAATCTTTGAATGATCTCCCCCTTTGTATATGCCAAAGTGTACCAATCTGTCAATGCTCCCCCTGAGTACATGCCGAGTCTCTGTACTACTGAAGTGTGTTGTTCATGCTCTTCCTGACTGTAGGCAAGATCTGCAAAAGATGTTCTTCAAGAAGAACATGACTCTATACATCATAAAAGACCTTCCTATCACCAAAGACTCATACATACATCCATCTCTCAACTAAGTGAGGATATACAAAAATTGACTCATCCACCCAACCAAGTGGGGATACATCAAAAGTTTACATATGACAACCAATCACATTGTATCAATCATCCCAGGCATAGTGGGGAAACCAAAATAGGCCGTTACATGACCTTGACACCATGAAAGAGATACCACAAAAGAGATATATGACATAGAGACGAAAGAACTAGACCAAGACTTATGAAAGTCACCAGCAACATCTGATAATCACCATTCAGATCAGCAACCAAGAGATCCTTATGTTCTCCTTTCGCCTTTGTTCCACCTGAAATCAACAACAAATGTGAACTAGAACCAAAAGCTTTAAGATAATGCCAACAATGCATCATTGGAAGATTATCTGCTCCCCCTGAACCTGTGCCAGATGATCTCTGTCAGACCCATATCAGACTTTCTGCAACCAACATCTGTCCCTGCTGATTTCCTTCAAAACTCCATATACGCGTCTGCATCCACATAAACATGCGTATATACGCGGATAGGCCTTATGAAACTCGCGTACAAACATTTTCATATCAGCAACCTGTAAATGTCCTGCAACAAGGTATGTCTGAACATAGATGTCAACTCCTCCTTTTAAACATCATCATGAAATCATTCACATTACATGTGAAACCACCATAGCCATTACATCAACGTCAAGATCTACATGATCCAAGTATCATTACTTGGGAACATCTGCATCAATCAACATATGTAAGTATCATCATATAGATAAGAACTCATCACCATGTCTCCAACAAAGCAACTTTGAGTAGTCATCCATGTATCAGCACTATGTATCTTCAGCTCAAGCTCATTTGACAAAACTTCTTGATATCATCAACAACAACAATCCTTATCCACAAGAGTGCCTGCATCATAATTGTATGATCTTTATGCATATGACAACAGCAGTATATAAGTGACTCATCATCAAGTGAGGAAGATGTGTATTCAAGCTTTGTACTCCTCCTTGTCCTTATGAAGATCACCATGTAAGCACCATATATGCATCATCAAAGAATCAACCATAAATCTGATCTGAACATCTTCTATGTAACTTCAAGAATCATATGAGAGTTTATCATAGACAACTCACAACCACATCATAGCAAGATAGATCATTTAGCCATAGAAGAATCATTACCAAGGATTATTAACCATAATGCCAACAATGAATTACTAAAGGCATATGCTCCCCCTCAACCAGTGCCATCTGTTAGATCTGATCATGCATATATCAGCAATAAGAATCAAAACATCATCATCCTCAAGTTAGGATCAAAACACTTGTAGACATCATACAAGTAACAAAACATTTCCACACATCCTCAGCAGACTGTAACCAATAGAGAAAATAATAGACTGAATCATATCAGATCCTTTTTCTGATCCTATCCCCACTGCTTTTCCTCAGACTGACATATACGCGACTTTGCAGTGTCTAACTCACGTATGTACGCGACTTCACTTTAAGGAATTTGCGTATGAGATTCAGAACACTGAAGTTTTACACTTTCAGCTCCCCCTGAGTCTGATATGTCTGTGCTGTGTTGTGTCTCAGTACATTGTGCTGACTGTACTTCCTTCTTCCTCCATATCTTCAAGTGTGATGAGGTTTTCTCCTTTTGGTGTGATGTCCATCCTTTGTTCCTGCATTCCTTTGCTATATGTCCAAGCTTGTTACATGCATAACATCTTACATGTTTCATATTCCTCCTGTAGCAATCAGCAGCTTTGTGACCAAACATATTGCAAGAAAAACAATATCCATTAAAGTACCTTGAATGTGATGATCTTTCTACATGATGGTCTTGAACCCTTCTTCTTCCACATCTAGCTACAACATGTCCAAGATTATGACATACATAACATTCAACATTATTCATAGGAGGAGTAAAAGATTTTCTTTGAGGAGTCTTTTTCCTTGATTGTTGATGGGGTTGACCTTTCATCTCCTTGTTGATAATTTTAGTTTTCTCTTTAGAGTTCCTTGCCTCACCTTGTGAGCTAGATTCACCTTCAACAGATTCATGAAAACCAAGACCAGTCTTGATAGCAGGAGACCTTTGACTACTAAGAATATCATCCAAGGCTTTAGTACTATCTTGAAATCTCAAAAGTTTATCCTTTTCTTCTAATTTACCTTTCAAGATATTTACCTCAACTTGAAGTTGTTCCTCCTTTTCTAGACATTGCTTCTTCATGTCTTCTCCATCTTTCCTTCCTTCTTCCAACTGATTCCTTAGTTTGAGAATTTCCTTTTCTTGTTCTTCATTTAGATCCTGCTGCATTTGACGAATTCTGAGAGCACATTCCAGTTGAGATTTTAAGCTGATATCTTCGTTTACCTATTTTTCAATAGCTTGGAGTAGATCTTTATTCTGCTTCTTTGATTCTTCAAGATCTTTCTTTAGCGAGCGGATCGTGGCTTCAAGACTTTCATAGTAACTGGATCTATCTCTGAGTTTCTTGATGGTTGTGCTTCTTTCATTGACTTCATCTCTTAATGATGTCACTTCACCCTGCAACTTTTGACATTGATTTTCCTTGTCCTTGAGTAAATTTCTTACCTTGTTTCCTTCCTCTGATTGAGCTTTTAGTTTGGTAACTTCTTCTTTGAAAGCACATTCCCTTTTGTTCAATAGATCTTGTTGATCTTTAACTTTTTCTGTAAGCCTTCTAAATACTGCCTCTATTTGATACTTTTCTTGCTCACCCATAAAAGCATGTTCAGTAGTTTCACTATCACTTCCATCACTTTCACAAGGAAATATAGCAGGAACATCAGAGGATAACACATTCATACCTGATAATGATTCTGAATCTGAAGAACTTCTTATACCTAATCCCTAATCGACTCTCCCACTGTCATAGATCTTCTGAGATGTCTTCTTCTTCTTATGAGCTTTCTTCTTAAGCTTCTTTCCCATTGTTCCACGGATCTCCTTCAAGCGATCAAGCTTCTACCAAAGGACCTGCTCTGATACCAATTGTTGGAAATAATACTGAGAGGGGGGGGGGGGGGGGGGGGGGTGAATCAGTATTATCAGATCAATAAAACTTTTTCATTTCATACTTAGAAACATATACGCTACTTCAGTTAAGTGAACCCGCGTGTACACGCTACTGTGTTTATTGCAACTAGCGTATATCAAGAGATCTTATGATTCAGTTAGCTTATCTTCAGTAAATGCATCAGAACATTATTAACCATATTAACAGTAAACAGGTGCAGTATAACAGAACAGGTCATCACACAAAAGCCACACACATGAACACCATGATATAAGGTGGAAACCCAATGTGGGTGAAAACCACCTGCTGCAATTCGTCTCTTTCTTCTTTAATAAGAAACTACTTTTACAATGTACTGGTGCAGTCCTTTACCAGCACGCAGGCTACAACCTGCAGAGGGCTACAATCCTCTTAGCTCTTGTACTAGCCGATCCATTTACTAGTACGTAGGTGCCTACCTACAGAATGCTCCAACCTTTACCCCCCTTGCTCTTGTACTGGCTGATATGTTTACCAGTATGTAGGTTCCGGCCTACGATCTACCCGGGACCACGTTTCATACATTTTCATACTGGATCCATAAGACAATCACCTTGTAGTACAACTTGCATCATTAATCACTGAAACTCTGTCAACAACACAGTCACCAGAACACAGAGCAGACACAGAACTCTGCAATAACCATCAGAACTATCTGCAACTTCAAATATCAAGCTTTACAATGTACACGCTACTTGGATGAACCCAACCTGCGTGTATACGCTCTTTTTCCAAATTCAACCCGCGTACAGATCTAAAAATATTTCCTTATAACTTTCCAGTCGTACCAGACATTAATCATACTATAACACGTATAGAACATTATTTGCGTCAGTATGCAGATCTAGAATAAGCATAATCAACCATATAAAGATAGTTCATTTCAAACCATTTGATCCCGATCTCTCCTTAGATCTTGTTCTCTATCAACTGGTGAGATCTCTCCTTAGCTCAGATCAAGCAATGCATCATCAACCCATAACCTGCATATTGGATCTAATACTTCATCAGATATTCAAGACTTTTCGGATGCATTTGCCTAATGATCTTCTTCTCCTTATATAGCCTTAGGCCTTGCTCAATACCACGGGTCAAAACCATAGAAATCCAATACCATCAACTTCAAAACTAGGGATCAACACGTCCGTCGAGACACCATGGTCCAAAACCATAGGCACAACTTCCAAGGAATAACCGCCATGGACCAAAGATAAGTTTTCCACATACACACTCTTTTACTGAAGCCAACCTACGTGTACACGTGACTTGGTATATAGCGAACCTGCGTATACGCGACTTGGTATATAGTGAACCTGCTTGTATACGCGACTTGGTATATAGTGAACCGGCGTGTATATATTTTCTCTTCATACTTGTAGTCTGATCATCAATTCCTTGATGCTATCCTTCTGCACTATGATTTGTCATCAGTGTGATTTGCCATCAAGGCCAACACTTGTCTCATAATGCCAACAATCTCCCCCTTTGGACGTGATGGCAACAACACCAAATCACTCTCCCCCTTTGACATCAAGGGCAAAGGGTGGACCAAGATGTTCTCTTCCTTTGCTGAACATTTCGATGTCCATACTCCCCCTGAGTATCTGTTAAAATCTCTGAATGATCTCCCCCTTTGTATATGCCAAAGTGTACCAATCTGTCAATGCTCCCCCTGAGTACATGTCGAGTCTCTGTACTGCTGAAGTGTGTTGTTCATGCTCTTCCTGACTGTAGGCAAGATCTGCAAAAGATGTTCTTCAAGAAGAACATGAATCTATACATCATAAAAGACCTTCCTATCACCAAAGACTCATACATACATCCATCTCTCAACTAAGTCAGGATATACAAAAATTGACACATCCACCCAACCAAGTGGGGATACATCAAAAGTTTACATATGACAACCAATCACATTGCATCAATCATCCCAGGCATAGTGGGGAAACCAAAATAGGTCGTTACATGACCTTGACACCATGAAAGAGATACCACAAAAGAGATATATGACATAGAGACGAAAGAACTAGACCAAGACTTATGAAAGTCACCAGCAACATCTGATAATCACCATTCAGATCAGCAACCAAGAGATCCTTCTGTTCTCCCTTCGCCTTTTTTCCACCTGAAATCAACACCAAATCTGAACTAGAACCAAAATCTTTAAGATAATGCCAACAATGCATCATTGGAAGATTATCTGCTCCCCCTGAACCTGTGCCAGATGATCTCTGTCAGACCCATATCAGACTTTCTGCAACCAACATCTGTCCCTGCTGATTTCCTTCAAAGCTCCATATACGCGTCTGCATCCACATAAACATGCGTATATACGCAGATAGGCCTTATGAAACTCGTGTACAAACATTTTCATATCAACAACCTGTAAATGTCCTGCAGCAAGGTATGTCTGAACATAGATGTCAACTCCTCCTTTTAAACATCATCATGAAATCATTCACATTACATGTGAAACCACCATAGCCATTACATCAACATCAAGATCTACATGATCCAAGTATCATTACTTGGGAACATCTGCATCAATCAACATATGTAAGTATCATCATATAGATAAGAACTCATCACCATGTCTCCAACAAAGCAACTTTGAGTAGTCATCCATGTATCAGCACTATGTATCTTCAGCTCAAGCTCATTTGACAAAACTTCTTGATATCATCAACAACAACAATCCTTATCCACAAGAGTGCCTGCATAATAACTGTATGATCTTTATGCATATGGCAACAGCAGTATATAAGTGACTCATCATCAAGTGAGGAAGATGTGTATTCAAGCTTTGTACTCCTCCTTGTCCTTATGAAGATCACCATGTAAGCACCATATATGCATCATCAAAGAATCAACCATAAATCTGATCTGAACATCTTCTATGTAACTTCAAGAATCATATGAGAGTTTATCATAGACAACTCACAACCACATCATAGAAAGATAGATCATTTAGCCATATAAGAATCATCACCAAGGATTATTAACCATAATGCCAACAATGAATTACTAAAGGCATATGCTCCCCCTCAACCAGTGCCATCTGTTAGATCTGATCATGCATATATCAGCAATAAGCATCAAAACATCATCATCCTCAAGTTAGGATCAAAACACTTCTAGACATCATACAAGTAACAAAACATTTCCACACATCCTCAGCAGATTGTAACCAATAGAGCAAATAATAGACTGAATCATATCAGATCCTTTTTCTGATCCTGTCCCCACTGCTTTTCCTTAGACTGACATATACGCGACTTTGCAGTGTCTAACTCGCGTATGTACTCGACTTCCCTTTAACGAACTTGCGTATGAGATTCAGAACACTGAATTTGTACACTTTCAGCTCCCCCTGAGTCTGATATGTCTGTGCTGTGATGTGTCTCAGTACATTGTGCTGACTGTACTTCCTTCTTCCTCCATATCTTCAAGTGTGATGAGGTTTTCTCCTTTTGGTGTGATGTCCATCCTTTGTTCCTGCATTCCTTTGCTATATGTCCAAGCTTGTTACATGCATAACATCTTACATGTTTCATATTCCTCCTGTAGCAATCAGCAGCTTTGTGACCAAACATATTGCAAGAAAAACAATATCCATTAAAGTCCCTTGAATGTGATGATCTTTCTACATGATGGTCTTGAACCCTTCTTCTTCCACATCTAGCTGCAACATGTCCAAGATTATGACATACATAACATTCAACATTATTCATAGGAGGAGTAAAAGATTTTCTTTGAGGAGTCTTTTTCCTTGATTGTTGATGGGGTTGACCTTTCATCTCCTTGTTGATAATTTTAGTTTTCTCTTTTGAGTTCCTTGCCTCACCTTGTGAGCTAGATTCACCTTCAACAGATTCATGAAAACCAAGACCAGTCTTGATAGCAGGAGACCTTTGACTACTAAGAATATCATCCAAGGCTTTAGTACTATCTTGAAATCTCAAAAGTTTATCCTTTTCTTCTAATTTACCTTTCAAGATATTTACCTCAACTTGAAGTTGTTCCTCCTTTTCTAGACATTGCTTCTTCATGTCTTCTCCATCTTTCCTTCCTTCTTCCAATTGATGCCTTAGTTTGAGAATCTCCTTTTCTTGTTCTTCATTTAGATCCTACTGCATTTGACGAATTCTGAGAGCACATTCCAGTTGAGATTTTAAGCTGATATCTTCGTTTACCTGTTTTTCAATAGCTTGGAGTAGATATTTATTCTGCTTCTTTGATTCTTCAAGATCTTTCTTTAGCGAGCGGATCGTGGCTTCAAGACTTTCATAGTAACTGGATCTATCTCTGAGTTTCTTGATGGTTGTGCTTCTTTCATTGACTTCATCTCTTAATGATGTCACTTCACCCTGCAACTTTTGACATTGATTTTCCTTGTCCTTGAGTAATTTTCTTACCTTGTTTCCTTCCTCTGATTGAGCTTTTAGTTTGGTAACTTCTTCTTTGAAAGCACATTCCCTTTTGTTCAATAGATCTTGTTGATCTTTAACTTTGTCTGTAAGCCTTCTAAATACTGCCTCTATTTGATACTTTTCTTGCTCACCCATAAAAGCATGTTTAGTAGTTTCACTATCACTTTCATCACTTTCACAAGGAAATATAGCAGGAACATCAAAGGATAACACATTCATACCTGATAATGATTCTGAATCTAAAGAACTTCTTATACCTAATCCCCAATCGACTCTCCCACTGTCATAGATCTTCTGAGATGTTTTCTTCTTCTTATGAGCTTTCTTCTTAAGCTTCTTTCCCATTGTTCCACGGATCTCCTTCAAGCGATCAAGCTTCTACCAAAGGACCTGCTCTGATACCAATTGTTGGAAATAATACTAAGAGAGGGGGGGGGGGTCAATCAGTATTATCAGATCAATAAAACTTTTTCATTTCATACTTAGAAACATATACGCTACTTCAGTTAAGTGAACCTGCGTGTACACGCTACTATGTTTATTGCAACTAGCGTATGTCAAGAGATCTTATGATTCAGTTAGCTTATCTTCAGTAAATGCATCAGAACATTATTAACCATATTAACAGTAAACAGGTGCAGTATAACAGAACAGATCATCACACAAAAGCCACACACATGAACACCATGATATAATGTGGAAACCCAATATGGGTGAAAACCACCTGCTGCAATTCGTCTCTTTCTTCTTTAATAAGAATCTTCTTTTACAATGTACTGGTGCAGTCCTTTACCAGCACGCAGGTTACAACCTGCAGAGGGCTACAATCATCTTAGCTCTTGTACTAGCCGATCCATTTACTAGTACGTAGGTTCCTACCTACAGAATGCTCCAACCTTTACTCCCCTTGCTCTTGTACTGGCTGATATGTTTACCAGTATGTAGGTGCCGACCTACGATCTACCCGGGACCACGTTTCATACATTTTCATACTGGATCCATAAGACAATCACCTTGTAGTACAACCTGCATCATTAATCATTGAAACACTGAAACACTGAAACTCTGTCAACAACACAGTCACCAGAACATAGAGCAGACACAGAACTCTGCAATAACCATCAGAACTATCTGCAACTTCAAATATCAAGCTTTAAAATGTACACGCTACTTGGATGAACCCATCCTGCGTGTATACTCTCTTTTTCCAAGGTCAACCTGCGTACAGATCTAAAAATATTTCGTTATAACTTTGCAGCCGTACCAGACATCAATCATACTATAACACTTATAGAACATTATTTGCGTCAGTATGCAGATCTAGAATAAGCATAATCAACCATATAAAGATAGTTCATTTCAAACCATTTGATCCCGATCTCTCCTTAGATCTTGTTCTCTATCAACTGGTGAGATCTCTCCTTAGCTCAGATCAAGCAATGCATCATCAACCCATAACCTGCATACTGGATCTAATACTTCATCAGATATTCAAGACTTTTCGGATGCATTTGCCTAATGATCTTCTTCTCCTTATATAGCCTTAGGCCTTGCTCAATACCACGGGTCAAAACCATAGAAATCCAATACCATCAACTTCAAAACTAGGGATCAACACGTCCGTCGAGACACCATGGTCCAAAACCATAGGCACAACTTCCAAGGAATAACCGCCACGGACCAAAGATAAGTTTTCCACATACACACTCTTTTACTGAAGCCAACCTGCGTGTACACGCGACCTGGTATATAGCGAACCTGCATATACGCGACTTGGTATATAGTGAACCTGCTTGTATACACGACTTGGTATATAGTGAACCAGTGTGTATATATTTTCTCTTCATACTTGTAGTCTGATCATCAATTCCTTGCTGCTATCCTTCTGCACTATGATTTGTCATCAGTGTGATTTGCCATCAAGGCCAACACTTGTCTCATAATGCCAAAAATCTCCCCCTTTGGACTTGATGGCAACAACACCAAATCACTCTCCCCCTTTGACATCAAGGGCAAAGGGTGGACCAAGATGTTCTCTTCTTTTGCTGAACATTTCGCTGTCCATACTCCCCCTGAGTATCTGTTAAAATCTCTGAATGATCTCCCCCTTTGTATATGCCAAAGTGTACCAATCTGTCAATGCTCCCCCTGAGTACATGCCTAGTCTCTGTACTGCTGAAGTGTGTTGTTCATGCTCTTCCTGGCTGTAGGCAAGATCTGCAAAAGATGTTCTTCAAGAAGAACATGACTCTATACATCATAAAAGACCTTCCTATCACTAAAGACTCATACATACATCCATCTCTCAACTAAGTGAGGATATACAAAAATTGACTCATCCACCCAACCAAGTGGGGATACATCAAAAGTTTACATATGACAACCAATCACATTGCATCAATCATCCCAGGCATAGTGGGGAAACCAAAATAGGTCGTTACATGACCTTGACACCATGAAAGAGATACCACAGAATAGATATATGACATAGAGACGAAAGAACTAGACCAAGACTTATGAAAGTCACCAGCAGCATCTGATAATCACCATTCAGATCAGCAACCAAGAGATCTTTCTGTTCTCCTTTCACCTTTGTTCCACCTGAAATCAACAACAAATGTGAACTAGAACCAAAAGCTTTAAGATAATGCCAAAAATGCATCATTGGAAGATTATCTGCTCCCCCTGAACCTGTACCAGATGATCTCTGTCAGACCCATATCAGACTTTCTGCAACCAACATCTGTCCCTGCTGATTTCCTTCAAAACTCCATATACACGTTTGCATCCACATAAACATGCATATATACGTGGATAGGTCTTATGAAACTCGCGTAGAAACATTTTCATATCAGCAACCTGTAAATGTCCTTCAGCAAGGTATGTCTGAACATAGATGTCAACTCCTCCTTTTAAACATCATCATGAAATCATTCACATTACATGTGAAACCACCATAGCCATTACATCAACGTCAAGATCTACATGATCCAAGTATCATTACTTGGGAACATCTGCATCAATCAACATATGTAAGTATCATCATATAGATAAGAACTCATCACCATGTCTCCAACAAAGCAACTTTGAGTAGTCATCCATGTATCAGCACTATGTATCTTGAGCTCAAGCTCATTTGACAAAACTTCTTGATATCATCAACAACAACAATCCTTATCCACGAGAGTGCCTGCATTATAACTGTATGATCTTTATGCATATGACAACAGTAGTATATAAGTGACTCATCATGAAGTGAGGAAGATGTGTATTCAAGCTTTGTACTCCTCCTTGTCCTTATGAAGATCACCATGTAAGCACCATATATGAATCATCAAAGAATCAACCATAAATCTGATCTGAACATCTTCTATGTAACTTCAAGAATCATATGAGAGTTTATCATAGACAACTCACAACCACATCATAGCAAGATAGATCATTTAGCCATATAAGAATCATCACCAAGGATTATTAACCATAATGCCAACAATGAATTACTAAAGGCATATGCTCCCCCTCAATCAGTGCCATCTGTTAGATCTGATCATGCATATATCAGCAATAAGCATCAAAACATCATCATCCTCAAGTTAGGATCAAAACACTTCTAGACATCATACAAGTAACAAAACATTTCCACACATCCTCTGCGGACTGTAACCAATAGAGCAAATAATAGACTGAATCATACCAGATCCTTTTTCTGATCCTGTCCCCATTGCTTTTCCTCAGACTGACATATACTCGACTTTGCAGTGTCTAACTCGCGTATGTACACGACTCCCCTTTAATGAACTTGCGTATGAGATTCAGAACACTGAAGTTTTACACTTTCAGCTCCCCCTGAGTCTGATATGTCTGTGTTGTGCTGTGTCTTAGTACATTGTGCTTACTGTACTTCCTTCTTCCTCCATATCTTCAAGTGTGATGAGGTTTTCTCCTTTTGGTGTGATGTCCATCCTTTGTTCCTGCATTCCTTTGCTATATGTCCAAGCTTGTTACATGCATAACATCTTACATGTTTCATATTCCTCCTGTAGCAATCAGCAGCTTTGTGACCAAACATATTGCAAGAAAAACAATATCCATTAAAGTACCTTGAATGTGATGATCTTTCTACATGATGGTCTTGAACCCTTCTTCTTCCACATCTAGCTGCAACATGTCCAAGATTATGACATACATAACATTCAACATTATTCATAGGAGGAGTAAAAGATTTTCTTTGAGGAGTCTTTTTCCTTGATTGTTGATGGGGTTGACCTTTCATCTCCTTGTTGATCATTTTAGTTTTCTCTTTAGAGTTCCTTGACTCACCTTGTGAGCTATATTCACCTTCAACAGATTCATGAAAACCAAGACCAGTCTTGATAGCAGGAGACCTTTGACTACTAAGAATATCATCCAAGGCTTTAGTACTATCTTGAAATCTCAAAAGTTTATCCTTTTCTTCTATTTTACCTTTCAAGATATTTACCTCAACTTGAAGTTGTTCCTCATTTTCTAGACATTGCTTCTTCATGTCTTCTCCATCTTTCCTTCCTTCTTCCAACTAATGCCTTAGTTTGAGAATCTCCTTTTCTTGTTCTTCATTTAGATCCTGCTGCATTTGACGAATTCTGAGAGCACATTCCAGTTGAGATTTTAAGCTGATATCTTCGTTTACCTGTTTTTCAATAGCTTGGAGTAGATCTTTATTCTGCTTCTTTTATTCTTCAAGATCTTTCTTTAGCGAGCGGATCGTGGCTTCAAGACTTTCATAGTAACTGGATCTATCTCTGAGTTTCTTGATGGTTGTGCTTCTTTCATTGACTTCATCTCTTAATGATGTCACTTCACCCTGCAACTTTTGACATTAATTTTCCTTGTCCTTGAGTAACTTTCTTACCTTGTTTCCTTCCTCTGATTGAGCTTTTAGTTTGGTAACTTCTTCTTTGAAAGCACATTCCTTTTTGTTCAATAGATCTTGTTGATCTTTAACTTTGTCTGTAAGCCTTCTAAATACTGCCTCTATTTGATACTTTTCTTGCTCACCTATAAAAGCATGTTCAGTAGTTTCACTATCACTTCCATCACTTTCACAAGGAAATATAGCAAGAACATCAGAGGATAACACATTCATACCTGATAATGATTCTGAATCTGAAGAACTTCTTATACCTAATCCCCAATCGACTCTCCCACTGTCATAGATCTTCTGAGATGTCTTCTTCTTCTTATGAGCTTTCTTCTTAAGCTTCTTTCCCATTGTTCCACGGATCTCCTTCAAGCGATCAAGCTTCTACCAAAGGACCTGTTCTGATACCAATTGTTGGAAATAATATTGAGAGGGGGGGGGTGAATCAGTATTATCAGATCAATAAAACTTTTTCATTTCATACTTAGAAACATATACACTACTTCAGTTAAGTGAACCCGTGTGTCCATGCTACTGTGTTTATTGCAACTAGCATATATCAAGAGATCTTATGATTCAGTTAGCTTATCTTTAGTAAATGCATTAGAACATTATTAACCATATTAACAGTAAACAGGTGCAGTATAACAGAACATATCATCACACAAAAGTCACACACGTGAACACCATGATATAAGGTGGAAACCCAATGTGGGTGAAAACCACCTGCTGCAATTCGTCTCTTTCTTCTTTAATAAGAAACTTCTTTTACAATGTACTGGTGCATTCCTTTACCAGCACGTAGGCTACAACCTGCAGAGGGCTACAATCCTCTTAGCTCTTGTACTAGCCGATCCATTTACTAGTACGTAGGTGCCTACCTACAGAATGCTCCAACCTTTACTCCCCTTGCTCTTGTACTGGCTGATATGTTTACCAGTACGTAGGTGGCGGCCTACGGTCTACCCGGGACCACGTTTCATACATTTTCATACTGGATCCATAAGACAATCACCTTGTAGTACAACCTGCATCATTAATCACTGAAACACTGAAACTCTGTCAACAACACAGTCACCAGAACACAAAGCAGACACAGAACTCTGCAATAACCATCATAACTATCTCCAACTTCAAATATCAAGCTTTACAATGTACACGCTACTTGGATGAACCCAACCTGCGTGTATACGCTCTTTTTCCAAGGTCAACCCGCGTACAGATCTAAAAATATTTCCTTATAACTTTGCAGTCGTACCAGACATCAATCATACTATAACACTTATAAAACATTATTTGCGTCCGTATGCAGATCTAGAATAAGCATAATCAACCATATAAAGATAGTTCATTTCAAACCATTTGATCCTGATCTCTCCTTAGATCTTGTTCTCTATCAACTGGTGAGATCTCTCCTTAGCTCAGATCAAGCAATGCATCATCAACCCATAACCTGCATACTGGATCTAATACTTCATCAGATATTCAAGACATTTCGGATGCATTTGCCTAATGATCTTCTTCTCCTTATATAGCCTTAGGCCTTGCTCAATACCACGGGTCAAAACCATAGAAATCCAATACCATCAACTTCAAAACTAGGGATCAACACGTCCGTCGAGACACCATGGTCCAAAACCATAGGCACAACTTCCAAGGAATAACTGCCACGGACCAAAGATAAGTTTTCCACATACACGCTCTTTTACTGAAGCCAACCTGCGTGTACACGCGACTTGGTATATAGCGAACCTGCATATATGCGACTTGGTATATAGTGAACCTGCTTGTATACGCGACTTGGTATATAGTGAACCAGCGTGTATATATTTTCTCTTCATACTTGTAGTCTGATCATCAATTCCTTGCTGCTATCCTTCTGCACTATGATTTGTCATCAGTGTGATTTGCCATCAAGGCCAACACTTGTCTCATAATGCCAACACCCTGTCGAGGCTATGGACGCTTGCGGGCAGCAGAGGCTCTACCTACGACAAATGAGCATATTTTAAAAGCCAACACGCAGAGAAGACCTTATTTTATCTTTAAAAGACCAAGTAATGTCTGATGTAAATACAAGGACTAAGCCTGAGGAAGCAAACAATTGGAATAGGAAAAGGTTGAGACAAAATATCATTGATAGGATAAGGCATAATGTACTCTATCTGTCCATAACAAAATTTAGACGTATGAAAATTTTTCTGTTTTGGAAGTTAAAATTTAATAGAAAAGCAGAGATAACTGGTTCTTCACAGTGAATCACCATTGTTGTGGCCACCAACAACCCCCCTCTTCGTTTGGTATTAGCGATAACACCAAGCAAATGGGCACCCTTAATAAAAAATCCAAAAAACATTTTATCAAAATTTTTCTATTTCAACTCCCTAAAGTTGTATCACATCGCAAGAAGAGAGTAAAACGTTTTCCTATGCGCATAATAAGCTGCGAAGAAGCGACGCGAAATTCATCGCATCGCATATATTATGAAGCACTCTTAAATCAAAAAACTTAAGGAATCTCCGACGGCCGATATGCGACGTCGCATATCGCAACATTGCGTAAGCAGCACACAATGGTTGGATGAG
Source organism: Pinus tabuliformis (assembly GCA_031772625.1). Lineage (NCBI taxonomy): Eukaryota > Viridiplantae > Streptophyta > Pinopsida > Pinales > Pinaceae > Pinus > Pinus tabuliformis. The sequence continues at coordinate 618,577,435 of CM062809.1, forward strand.
TAAGCGCAATTTGCGATTTGCTATTTGCGATCTGCGATGTTGCGATCTGCGATGAATGAGATCATCAATTTCTGCGATGACACATCTTGACGACGCGATCCTTGATACTACGATGCGAGTCGCAGAAATCACCCATCGCAAAATTTCCTCGACACAGTATTCAAGGAAAGCTGTCAGTAGACCAAAGTTGGGCGCACGCCTTAAAAGAAATTAATGATTGTACACCAAAGTATCCGAGAAGGATAGTGATGTGTTTTTCGAAGAGTCAGTTCGTTATGGGTGTCATGATTATGCATTCATTAGAGCTTAAAGCTTTCATGTCAATCTTTATCATCATTACTCTTTTCCTTTGCGTAAACTGTAAGACAGAAAATAACATAAAGCAATGTGCAGGAAACATCTAAGGAAAAGGGGAAAGCGTCAATGCTCGGAGAACAAAGAAGAGATGCCTTCACAAACGGATGCCGCATGCAACAGGACCACAGATTCCAGAGTATCACTCAACAGATATTGATGTCAATAGGCCATCCAAAACTCAGAATCAAAGGCGCACAAAAGCAGCATGTTTGCAAAATATCCTGAAGCTTATGCACGGTAAAGCAAAAAGAAAAAAGGCGCTAAAGAGGGAAAACGCACCAGAAAAGCCCGAAACAAAGAATGGAGGCAGTTTTCAATACAGAAAATTGTTCAGAGAGCAAAGTCCCTAACTTATTCAGTCATTCTCAAGGCCGGAAACCGAAATAGCAAAAGCAGAATCAGTTTGAGAGGAATTTGGGTTATTACCAAGTATACACACATGAATACACCCAACCAGAGGAAGATTCTCGAAAATATCTTCTAGTTTACCAGAAAGTGGTGCCAGCGCTTGTTATTTCTATTTTCGTAGCTCAAACGAAAGGAGAAGACGACCAACCGACTCTTCCTAAGCGAATGTTGCATGCTTGCAGCACTAAGGAGCAAATACAGAAACGGTTAGGAATTAGATTTAATTTTTAGAAATAATTTTTCTTTAGCAGAAGGGCGGTCATTTAAAACCGTATCCTAAATTTATGTAATTAAGTTAATTAGTTAGCAGTATTTAAACCCTTCTCAGGCATTTGGAGAAGGGTCCAGAAATTTTTCAAAAACGTGTCCTCGGAACATGCACTTCTGCACCCTCAGAGGAGGTTTTGATGAATGGATGGATCGAGATTTATTAATGTTTGCATTTGATGTCTGCTACTGATGTTGCACTTTTGTACTCTTAGTAAATGTTATAACAAGTAGAGATAAATCGTTTTTGCTTGAAGCTTATGAGTAGGATTAGTCATAAATGGTACTTTTATCTCTTGACCATTTCTGCTTATATTCTTAAAGTGATATATAGTTTTCAGTTGTTTATATGTTACTACATGAATGTATGGGTTACCGTTTGGCACTTCTGTACGGTGGAGTCATTTTTAGTGTTTGATATATGAATAACTTATTATGCGATATGTTGTTCACAACTGTTTTGCTTAACTTTTTATGCAAAGTGGTTTATCTTAATTGATTCCTATTCTTATGATAGCTGAATGATCTTTACTACCAGTTATTGTTTGAAATCTCTTTAGATCGCATAATAGAAAAAATACACCTCGGGTTAGTGTAGATTAGATATGTTGTTTCTCATTAGATTACAGTAGAACATAGTTAGTTTTAGAAGTTTGAATTAAATTAGCTTTAAGTATTCTTAGATCAGCATCATCCAACTCTACACACACACACCCCTTAGATTGGGAAATTGGTCCCATTATCCCCAGTCGGACCCGCTATACCAAACGGATAAGGAGCTTCCAACCAAGGTCCGGACCGGGTGGGTATCCCCCTTGTTGTCGACCCGATTTTTCAGGGCTTCAACACAACCTTATATACATCAGCAAACAATGTCGGCTAATAGTACCCCACTCTCAGAATTTTATTTTCTGTTGTTTTCCAAAAAAGGTGACCGCCACAATCTCCTTTGTGGAAATCCTCCATGACCTGCTTTGCTTCTTCTTCCACCAAACAATTCAATAGAACACCACCAGGATCTTTCCAATAAAGTGCAAAATTTAGAATGCAAAACTTAGCAGCCTTTAATTTGAGAGTTCTACTTTTGTTTCCAGTAATGTCAGGTGGTGGTGACAAATTCTGCAGCACATATATGATATCTGAATACCACGGGGAAAGAACAAACATTTCAGATACCTGAATTGACGAACCTTCCTCATTTTCATCGGACATAACAGCGATCAGATTTATGTCTAAGGCGTGCAAGTTTGTTTCAGCCATTAACTTTGCCAATCCCTGTCCTTTAACAAGCTTGGTGGGCTTTATATCCACATCGTACTCCAACAAAGCTGCAATCCACTTGCCTCGTCTTCCTTCCGGATCAGTCTGCACTGAAACATCCTTGACAACAGTGTTAGGAACATAAGCCAAAGTATGAGAATGAAAAATATATACCCGAAAATCTTTCAATGCTTTTACAAGTGCAAGGGCCTGCTTTTCAATGATGTTGTACTTCAAGGCTGCATCTCTTATAGTTCAGCTGAAGAAAGCAATTGGTATTTCATACTCATCTCTTTTCTGCATTAATACAGCTTCCATTGTATGCTCTGAAGCAAAAGAAAACAATATAAAATCCTGAGTGTAATCCGGGCTGATTAGAACCGGAGCTGAAGAAAGAGCCAATTTGACTAAGTTGAAAGATTTTAATGCCTCTTCCGTCCACTTCACTTGGCTATCATTCTTAAGCATTTTTGTAATCTCTCTTAGGTGTTCAACAAGATTAGGAACAAAAAGGCGTAAAAAATTCATCTTACCATTAAAGGATTGAATCTCCTTCTTGTTCCTGGGAAGATCAATTTGCTGAATTGCTTCTACACATGCTGGATCAATATGAATGCCATCTTTTGATATAATGTGCCCAAGTAGTTTGCCCTCATCCATTGCAAACAAGCTCTTTTTCGGATTCAGTGACACACCATATTTTCTGCACTTTTGAAAAACAATTTTCAAATGATACATGTGTTCTTCATCGGATTTGGACAATAAGGTCAGATCATCGAGGTACACAACCAAAAAGACATCCTTCTCATTTGCGAAAGCCAAGTCCATTGCCCGTTGAAATGTGGCATCCGTGTTCTTCAAACCGAAAGGCCTTTTGGTGTAATGAAAAGTTCCCCACAAAGTAGTGAACGTTGTTTTATCTCGGTCATCTTCATGGACCAAAATTTGGTTATATCCAGAATAATCATCGAGTAGTGACATTCGAGATGCTCCAACTACTCGCTGAAGTATATGATCCATTTTTGGCAATGGATAATTTTCCTTCAATGAAACTTTATTGAGATTCCTAAAATCAATGCATAAACGAATCTCGCCTGTCTTCTTTCCAACGGGCACCAAATTAGAGATCCAGTTAGAAAATCTGATGGGAACAATGATTCCTGATTTGTACAACCTGTTTATCTCCTTTTCAATTGATGGCAGTAGTTTTGGATTTAGCCTTCTCAACTTCTGTCTGAAAGGTTTCTGATTAGGCTTAATGGGAATAGTGTGCTGAATTATAATGGTATCATATGTCTTCAAGTCAGAATAATCCCAAGCAAACACATCAGCAAAAGATGGCAAAAAACTAACATATTTGGCTTTTACCTTGTGTGGCAATGCTTTGGATAGTTTTACCATTTTTTTTATTTTCAGCTGTTCCGATATTGACCTCTTCAAGACCCTTTTCTGTTGGCTGCAATGTTGGTTTGCGGGCTACGTCATCTTGATCGAAGAGTTCTTCTAAAGGTATCAAACCTTTAGGAATTATGTTATCCTTTAGCTGCAACACTTCCATTTGATTGATCTACACATCATCTTCACCATCATCATATTTGACATCAATTGAGGTATCTTTGAACTTACCTTTATTTTGCATAAAATCATCAATTTCCTCATCATCTTGGAAAACTTGCCAATATCTCTGATTGTTCGGGACAGTGGGACGATGCTTGACATGGACTTCGAATTTATTGCTTGAGTTCATAGGAATCTTCAAATTACATTTTGCCTTGGCAAGTGCATCAGCAATGCCATTTTGAATACGAGGCACACACGTCAAGGTATAATCTGAAAACAATTTCAGGATGTCTAGGACTGCATTTCGGTAAGCTTGCATTCGGAGTCGCCATATACTACAATCGTCTTAGCATTCTGTTTTCTTAGAATTTTTAGGCCAACAATCAAAGCCTCATACTCAGCGTCATTGTTCGAACAATCAAAAGCTAACTTGTAAGAACATACCCGCACATTATTAGGCACTTTGTTCGGGGCAGAGAAAGGACTGCGTACCCAAATACCAATTCCAGCACCATCATTTCCCACTGCACCGTCGAAATCCATGGTCCACAAGCCCTCTTTATCTTCTTCTAAGTGCTGAAATTCTGCTTGCTCTATTTTTCCTGCTTGTTGTCCATTATCTTTAGCTGATTTCTCAACGGTGTTCTACTGTTCTTGTCCTTCTTTCTTTAAAACTTCTCTGAAATTCTCTGTTATTTCTGGAATACTTTCTGCTTCTACTAACTGACTATCTATATCATTGAAACTATTTGAATACAAAACGAAAGACTCTAGATCTGTATGTACATAATTAATCAGATGATTAATCGGTTTCTCCTTGCTTGTAATCATGTATTTCATTTTTTGTTCCCGGTACAATTTTCTCATTTGGCCAAACATAGGAATTGTTGCATAGGAGAAATCTAGTTGTAATTTCCCTTTCAATTTCGCTCCCCAAGACCTCGAAAGAAGCATACCAAACCTGGGACGAATGTCCACCACAACAATATCCATGAAAACATTCTTCGTTGGGATCTGATCCAGACTTACAACCAAGTCTTTGATGAAACCGATGCATCTTACTCTGCTGGAATCAAATGAAAAGAGATCACGGTATTTCCTAGTGATTTCCAAACCCAACTTCTCCATGATAGCCTTCGGCATAAGATTGTGAGAAGCCCCGGAATCGAACATAGCATTATGCAACACAAAATCATGCACCCTTAAACTGATATAAAAAAGTGGCACATCACTATCTGAAGACTCACCATTCAATGCTGGCCCAAAAATCAATTCGGGTTGACCATCTTCGACATTCACCATACCCGACATTGGATCAAAATTCAAAATTTTAGAAACTTGTCCTCTATAACTGTTGTTCTTCATTATTTCAGTCAAGGGAATGGACACCTTCAATTTAGAAATTTCATTTTCTAAACTAAAAGCTGAAATCTTTTCTACCTCTTTGACTGGGACATCTTTCTTTTCCTTTTCCTTCGATACAATTGGCTGATTTGATTTTTCTGCTGATGGTGATTTGCTGATATTAGGATCAACTGCCTCTTTCCCTTTCTTTTGTACAACAGGTGAATCATTCTTTGATGTTGAAGCTTCCTTCCTCTTCTAAATTGGGTTAACAGGCACATCTCTGTTTCTAAGTGAATATTGTCACTGATGGGCAGACAAAGCATTCATATAGCCTCTTTGGTACTCATCTGATTCTTCTTCCAAAACCGTGTCATTTTCTAGAATGAAATCTGCATCTTTGTGTACAGCTGAACTTTCTGCATACTCCTCCTCTTCAGTAATATAAATTGGCATATCATCTAGAGTAAAGAAGTGATTTTCTTCTCCAATCACATTCTCTTCCTCATCGGATTCCGGTCCATGTACAAAATTTTGCTGCAGATGTGGTTGTACTGGCTACTGGGCTGTCTGATCTTGGGCTTGTTGTTCTCTTTGTTTAATTCTATATTGTGGCTACTGCTGGCCACGGAAGTTAGGATTTCTAACTTGTGGCTCAGTTTTATCAAGTTTCACCCTTTCGAACATCTGCTCCACCTTCCAAAGTAATTGATCTGTCGAAGACGACTCTTCTTTTATTGTGACTTTCTTTTCTACTCTTGCTCTAGCCCTCTTGGCTAATAGATTTGCTTCAACGCTAACTGCGATCTTCTGCATATCTTCCATTGTGGCAGGCTCTCTCTCTCTTAGCTGATAAGCCATGTCAGCATCAAAACCATCCAGAAACTTCATCATGGTTAGCCCCACAGGTGGCCTTAGATGATCAAGAATTGCTTTGTAAACTGAATTGAATCTGGTGCAGTAATCTTGAACAGACTCACCGACATTCCATTCGATATGTTCATACTCTTGAAGGATCTGAAGAGGATTTTTCTTGATTTCCCAATGATCTAATAATTGTCTTTGTAGATTGCCAATGTAGCAATACGGGCAGCGGGCAAAGCTCTGAACCATTTCCTAACTTCACCACTAAATGTCTATGCAAACAATCTCATTGTCACATTTTCTGCATCGATTTCATGAAGGTCACAGAAATCTGCCATTCTGTCCACATGTTGCTGAGTGGTAATGCTCTGAGGAGTGCCATCAAACAAAGGAATCTTAGTTTGATAGTCTGTGGGCATGTCATCCAAAACTTAAGGTAGCGCGAGAGGAGCAAAACGAGTAGCCATCACTCTTGGTGGATTTGCAATCGGCCTTGGAGTTGTTGGAGGAGTAGGTGCAGCTGATGTGTGAGGTGTATGAGGAGGGGTGTTCGGAGGAGAAGCGATTTTGGATGTAGAAGGAGTAGATGGAGGTGAATTTACAGCAGACTTTTGATCAGAGATAATAGGATGCATAGGGATGGTGGGAATGAAGGGCGGTTCTGTAGGAATTCTTGAGGTGGATGCCATTATGAAAGATCTGAGGGTTGCAGATGCAGCTTCTAGGAAATCAACGATATTTGAAATGTGAATTTCAGTCTGAAGGTGCTTCAAGATAAAATTCTCAATTGATTTATTGTTTCTTTCAACTTCAAGAGCAGCAGCAAAGTCAGGATTTGGGACTATAGAACCAAGAGCACTTTCGGATTTGGTTTCAAACAATGACAACTCAAACTTTTCATCAAAATCAAGCTCTTCAAGATACTCAAAAATTGCAGGACATGAACGAGATTTAAACACGGGAGTCACAGAGCTCTCTTGACGAAGGAGTCTGGGAATCAAATTGGGATTTTCGTAGACAGGGGGAGGATTTGGATCTGGATTAGCTCTGGTATATCACTTTGAAGCCAGTGTGCTATTTTCAAAAGATCAGATGGACGTAAACAAATTTTCCAGCCTATCGAATCCTAAGCTTATCATCCACAGCTTAGAATCATCAAATGCACTGGGGTGTTTTCAGGTTATATTTTCCATTAATGAGACTAGACCGGAGATTGACTGAAGTAGCATTTATCTACTTGCGATGATGCAAAGCAAAAGCGTTTCGAAGGCTACCTGGATAATCTTCAGACTCCGTCTGTAGTTTCAAAACGAATAATACTAACAAACAATCAAATTACTTCCCCAGTATGGTCACCACTATGTTTGAGACAGGAAGAGGAAACATCCCAAACAATGCAGGAGGTTTCCAAAGAAGCTTAGGAATTGGTGCTTATAGAGAAAAAAGGAGAATGTAATTAAGAAGGAAAGAGCGTGGAGAAGAAAGACAAAAGCAATAAGGATGGTTGAGGAGGACAAGAGAAAGGAGAAATAAAAGTGGAAGCATAACAGAAGAAGTTACAACATGAAGCAAAATTCAACAGGATGAAGCTTTACTAGCTTAATAAGCAGAAGCAAAACTAGAAACTTAGCTAAGATGGAGATTAACCCAACACCACTGACAATCACAAAAATTATAGGAGGAAATCTTGTAGTGGTAGAACTAAGTATCACACCAACAGAATGGAATAAGGTTATTAATATAAATAAGTTCAGGTTTGAACATAGCGTAATCATAATTGTGAAGCATACAAAGAAAACCTACATCACTCCACACTTATCGTCGGTGAAATCCACTATTGAGAGGCATGTAGTTCCTGATATGAAGAAATATCCTCTCACCATGGCCTTGGTAGGTACATCATTTCTCAAGACATGGAGAGGAATGTGAAAGAACTCTCGGAACATCTAGAAAGAAAAGGTGCCCATACAATTAAGTTGTGTCAATGGGTCAATTTGTTGAAGGAATAAAATAGAAAAAAAAAATAGGAGAGTATCAAAGTTGAAGATTATAGGGCATGTTCCATAGAGGTGCATGAAACATACAAGCCCCTAGTCTTACAAGTATATCACTATTTTCAGATTCTATAGAAGATAATAGCTTAGTTGTTGTCATATAGTAACTTGATAAGAAGAAAGGCACAGAGTTATAAGGCATATTAAATGTTGTCAATCAACTAGATAAGTGGGAAAAATAATACCTTGAGGCCCTAATTGTACATCCTAGAATTGGTGCATAAAAAATACTCTATGATTTTATAATAATCAACTAAGTTCTGAAGATTCAAGAGAAGTTGGGGACATACATCGGTAGGTGGCTAAGCATGAACAACATGACTACCTATAAGAAAGTATTACCAAGATGAATAAATTTCATTCAACTGGTAATCAAGGACATCCCAAACTTGATGAAGATGTGAATGAGTAATTAGATAAAGTATTGAATGCAAAGGAATTTTTCTTTAGTGTGTTCATCAATAAACTAAGTAAGGACAATCTCAGACAACATTTACTGGACCCTTCCATGCAGCACGTCGTTGAATCAATTTGTGGTCTCATTAAAGAGAGATGTGCTAGATATCTCCCAGAGCACAAAAAATAGCATGTCACCATGGAGAGATTTCTACCCCACAAACTCCTAATGATATCATCATACTATCAATTTGGGTAGCATATCTTCAAGAAATCCTAAAGATCCCACTTGAGAACCCAATCAGAATCTAATAGTTTTTAGGCTTGGTATTGAGATGTATGAAATCATTTTATTGTATTTTTTGATTTAGGAGAATTCCAAGAGTTGTAATTTACCTAATAGGAAATTGAACAATCACCAATTGTAGTTAAAAATCATAAATATTGTATATCCCTCAGTAGAAGGGGTTCCCAATGTTTGAATATTGGTTTTAATTTGGGAATTTTTTGTAATTATAATTTTTCTATTTTATTGATATATCTTAGACCAAAGTTTGGAATTTGTACTTCTAAAATCATGCTTATAGTTAAGAAACATTGAAAGCCTAGTTCTGGAGCAATATTTTTTTGGGTCCCTATAATACTAGTAATTACCCCATTACTATTGTAGTTATACCCCTTATTTATATTGTTGTGCCCCTATTACCCCCATATTGTTATTTCTGTGCCCCATAGAATCCCTCTATTGTTATTTTTGTGGCTTTATATTATTATTGTTAGGTCGGCTGGATTATATTGTGACTCCTTAGACTCCTATATATAGAAAGGAGGTTTTGTCATTTGTATCATCCAAGAATTGTTCATTTATGTAATGTAAAGGAGGTTGCCCCCTCGAAGAGGCTGAATTCTAAGGCGTTGATCTCTCTTTTCTATCTTTTCTTGAGCTGGTTTCATAACATTTGGTATCAGAGCTTTGGATTCTAGGGTTTCGCTGCTCCAAACAGGTCATCGTGGAATTTTCGCTATAACTTTTTTTCTGTGACGTTTCAGAAGTCGCAAAAAAAACCCATTTGAGAAGAAATCGCGCTGAACCTTGGGTCCGAATTTCAGAGCTTTTCGCATGATATTTTCGGAGATATGATCTGAGGAAGTTGGTCTTTTTGCAGACTCCTGAATTACATTCAAAACAGGTGACCTGGGGAAAATCGTCATAACTTTCTTTCTGAGAATCGGATTGAAATTTCGTAAGAAGGTACAGAAAGAGGACGGACTGTAGTTTTCTTTTATATATTTTTCAGAGTCAAAGGTTGAAACAGTGACATGTGGCACTTCATACAAGTTCGCTCTACTGAACTAGTCTATAATCAGGTCACTGTGGGAGATTGTGCATAACTCTTTCTTGGAGAATCCAATTTGGATCAGACTAGTGGCATTGGAAAGAGGACATAGAAGGCTACTACAGGTCACAATTTCAGAACTGGATGATTCGAAATTACAGAGATACATCAGATTCAATATCAGGCTTCTACAAAGTGAAAAAAGGTGTGTAGTTTTTTTTTTAATTTTTGTATAAGCTTGGTTTGAAGGAATTCAAAGGGCATAGTAAAGCATTATTATCGGTAACTGATGCCCCGAGGAAAGAAAATGCAAACACCTAGTAAGGAACCTGAAAGCTCTAGCATGACTCATGAAGAAGAGGAAGAAATGCTACATGATATATCAAAATTACAAGAACAAGTGCAACAAATGTCACGCTCACAAAAGCTAACAGATGCTAAGATAAATGGCGTGGAATCTAAGATAAAGGGCATGGAAGCTAAGGTGAATGGCATGGAAGCTAAAATTGATGGCATGGATGATAAGATGGAAGAATTGAAGATAAATATGAATAAGTTGCTACAAGAAATGGTCACTAATGGTGAAAAATAGTAAAGGAAACTCATGATGAGAACAAAAGAAATGTTAATCATGATTCCATAGACTCTAATGTTGGATCGAAGACTCACCATGTTCCAAAAATCGATATGAGGAAGTTTGATGGCAAGGATCCCGCCACATGGATATTACAGATGGAGCAATTCTTCGATCTCAATAATGTGCAAAACACACAAAAGGTACGTATGGCAACTTTATATTTGGAACCAAATCAGTTTGTATGGTATCAATGGCTTTGTTCTCGTAAACAATTTATCACTTGGGCAATTTTTACGGAAGAATTGATAGCACATTATGAGGATACAAAAAGCAACACTTTTTTTAGCCAATTGATAAGTCTCAAACAAAAGGGTTCAATAATGGAGCACATTGAGGAGTTCCAAAAATTGAACATAAGGGTAAAAGATATTCCAGAGGAGCATAGGATTGATGTGTTCATAGGGTCTTTAAAGGATAATATCCAACATGATGTGCGCCTTTGGGAACCTGATTCATTAGAGAAGGCATTCAGGTTAGCAAGAAAAATGGAAAGCAAAATTATGGCAACTAGGAAGCATACCATTCACAACTATAAAGACGGAAGTGTTGTTGCCCATAGTCTTCCACAACCTACAAGGTTGACACCACAACAATTGGAAGAAAAAAGAGCAAAAGGGCTTTGTTACAATTGTGATAGCAAATACACAAAGGTCATAAGTGTGCTGAGAAGAAATTATTCTACATAGATTGTGAAGAGGAAGAAGAAAAGGAGCAAGAAAGGTCAAAAGAAGAGGATATATTCCAGGAACAAAGCCTAGATGAAGAACAAATAAATCCGACCATATCTTGTAATGCATTGGCGGGAATTACCACTCCTCAAACCATCAAGATAGAAGGACAAATCAAGAAGAAAAAGGTAATAGTGTTGATTGATTCAGGAAGCACCCACAATTTTATTCATTGTAGGGTAGCAAAAGAATTGAATTGCTTCCTATATCCAGCACCAGAGTGTCAAGTGATGATTGCAAATGGAGGAACAATAAATTGTTCTGGAAAGTGCCATAATATCAAGCTATCCATGGGAGAATATGTATTGACTAGCCCAATGCTTTCCATTCCAATGGGAGGTGCTGATGTTGTACTAGGAGTCCAATGGCTACAATCCTTGGGTACAATAGCTTTTAATTTTCAAGAACTTTTCATGAAATTTTCTGTGGAAGGAAAGGAAGTTGAATTAAGGGGTATTGCAGGGAAACCAGGAAAGATAATCAGCTCTAATGGCATGACAAAGCTTCTAAAAAAGGAGCAAAGAGGTGTAATTGCACAATTATGTTCGCTAGATGTTTCCACATTGGAATCATCTATTTCTCCAGATCTCCAAAAAGTCCTGGACAATCATTCCAAGGTATTTGAGACTCCCAAAGGTCTCCCACCTATGCGTGATCATGATCATGCTATTCATCTGATTCCAGGAAGTGTTCCTCCAAACATCAGGCCGTACAGATATCCATATGTCCAAAAAAGTGAAATTGAACGTATGGTTGCAGAAATGCTAGAGGCTGGTATAATTCAACCGAGTCAAAGTTCTTTCTCAGCTCCAGTAGTATTGGTGCACAAGAAGGATGGATCATGGCGCATGTGTCCAGATTATAGGGAGCTCAACAAGCTCACTATTAAAGATAAGTTCCCCATTCCTGTCATTGATGAATTACTGGATGAATTGCATGGATCAATTTACTTCACCAAGTTGGATCTTCGTTCGGGATATCATCAAATCAGAATGAAGATTGAAGACATTCCGAAAACGGCATTTAGAACTCATGAGGGTCATTATGAATTTTTGGTCATGCCTTTTGGCCTTACCAATGCACCTTCAACATTTCAAGGTTTGATGAATTCAATTTTCAAACCATTCCTTAGAAAATTTGTGTTAGTATTTTTTGATGATATACTAATCTACAGCAAGTCTTGGAAGGATCATGTTGAACATGTTGACAAGGTGCTACAACTATTGGAGGAGAAACAATTATATGCAAAAAGATCCAAATGTTTCTTTGGAGTCCAGGAGGTGGAATATTTGGGTCATATTGTATCTCATGAAGGAGTTAAGGTAGACCCTAGCAAAATTAAAGCCATTAAGGAATGGAAAATCCCCACATCCATAAAGCATCTGCGAGGATTTCTTGGGTTGACAGGGTATTATCGCAAGTTTGTTAAGAATTATGGGAGAATAGCAGCACCTCTAACAACATTATTGAAGAAAGATTCATTTTCATGGACTCCGGAAGCAACAAAGGCCTTTGAACATCTTAAAGAGGCAATGTGCCAAGCACCGGTCTTAGCTACACCGGACTTCACAAAAACCTTTATTGTGGAATGTGATGCTTCAGGAAATGGAATTGGTGTTGTTCTAATGCAAGATGAAAGACCCATTGCTTTTGAAAGTCGTCCAATCAAGGGAAAGTTTTTAAGCAAAGCTATTTATGAGAAGGAAATGTTGGCAATACTCCATGCACTTAAGAAATGGCGACCCTACCTAATGGGAAGACACTTCAAGGTAAAAACGGATCATGATAGCCTTAAATACTTTTTAGAACAAAGATTATCCTCTGAAGAGCAACAAAAGTGGGTCACAAAGATGTTGGGTTATGACTTTGAAATCATCTACAAAAAAGGGAAGCAAAATGTGGTGGCAGATGCACTCTCAAGAAAGGATGAGGATGTGGAAGCATTGTTGTGTGCCATTTCTATTATCCAACCAGATTGGATAAACGAAGCAAGGGAGGAATGGAAGAATGACGAAGAAGTGTGGGCACTTATTCGAAAGCTACAACAAGATTCCAGTACTTCTGATACATTTAGCTGGAAAAATGATTCGTTATGGTACAAAGATCGCTTATACCTCTGTAAGAATTCCCAGCTAAAACAAAAGATTCTTATGGAATTGCACACTTCTCCCTTAGGAGGGCACTCAGGATTTTTAAAAACTTACCACAGGGTTAAGAAGGAATTTTTTTGGGATGGCCTTAAATCAGATATTCAAAAGTTTGTGGCGGAATGTTTGGTTTGCCAACAAAATAAAGTTGAAACAATTAAGACACCGGGTCTATTACAACCTTTATCCATTCCAAGCCAACGTTGGGAGGAGGTTTCAATGGATTTTATCACAGGTTTACCCAAGTCTGAGGGAAAGAGTGTCATCATGGTGGTAGTTGACAGACTTACCAAGTATGCACACTTTTGTGCATTATCACATCCATTTAAAGCCAGTACAGTTTCTACTGCATTTATGGAAACAGTTCAAAAGCTACATGGAAACCCAAAGATTATTGTAAGTGACAGAGATCCCATTTTCACTGGAAATTTTTGGACAGAATTATTTTCTTGTCTTGGTACTCAGTTAGCTCATAGCTCATCTTATCATCCTCAATCTGATGGGCAAACTGAGATAGTAAACAAATGTTTGGAAGGATATCTTCGTTGCTTTGTATCTGATAAACAGACACAATGGGTCAAATGGTTGCCTCTGGCTGAATGGTGGTATAACACTTCCTTCCATACAGCAACAAAAATGACCCCATTTATGGCACTTTATGGGTATCAACCACCATCCATCACATCATATTTAAGAGAAAATTCTAAGGTTCAGGCAGTGGAACATCACATCGAACATCAACAACAAGTCCTCCAACTCTTAAAGGATAACCTCGTGTTGGCACAAAATAGAATGAAACAACAGGCAGATCAACATCGCAGTGAAAGAAGTTTTGATGTAGGTGATTGGGTATTCCTACGGCTACAACCATATAAGCAAATGTCCCTAAAGCAAGCTAAGAAGGATAATAAATTATCACCAAAGTATTATGGTCCGTACAAGGTGTTGCAAAAGATTGGTACTATGGCATACAAATTGGAGCTTCCTGCAGCTTCTCGATTGCACCCAGTTTTCCATGTTTCATGTTTAAAGAAGGTTATAGGCGACAAGCTCCCAGTTCAAACAATATTGCCAGAACTTGACGAGGAAGGAAAAATTATATTGGAACCGGAAGCAGTCACAGAAACAAGAACTCGACAGCTACGAAATCGATCAATTTCAGAGTATCTTATCAAGTGGAAGAACTTATCCGCTGAAGATTCCACATGGGAGGATGAGAATTTTATGCAGAAGTATCCAGAACTACTCAAGCGTTGAGGACAACACTTTTTTGAAGGAGAGGGGCATGTTGGGTCCCTATAATACTAGTAATTACCCCATTACTATTGTAGTTATACCCCTTATTTATATTGTTGTGCCCCTATTACCCCCATATTGTTATTTCTGTGCCCCATAGAATCCCTCTATTGTTATTTTTGTGGCTTTATATTATTATTGTTAGGTCGGCTGGATTATATTGTGACTCCTTAGACTCCTATATATAGAAAGGAGGTTTTGTCATTTGTATCATCCAAGAATTGTTCATTTATGTAATGTAAAGGAGGTTGCCCCCTCGAAGAGGCTGAATTCTAAGGCGTTGATCTCTCTTTTCTATCTTTTCTTGAGCTGGTTTCATAACATATTTCTTCATGCATCTTGTTCAAGCTTCTAACTATTAGTAAATTATAAATGTATATGTGTGCTTTATGAGATGTATATTGCTAAGGTTGTAATGTCCTCGACCACTAGTCGAGCAACATTATGTGACCACAATCCAAATTTCATCAATTAATTTACCAATGATTCCACAAAAACTCATAATTTGTAATTATGATTGTCAAATCCTACCTATAAAATTAAAACCTAGGAAAAAACCTTAGTTGTTGAACCCAATTAATCATGTATAATTAACAAGTTAGGGTTTACACACAAATCATGGGCACATATAAAAACTATATCTACGACACTCAGTACTTGAAGAAATTTTTGTAAGAAAAGGCATATATATTAAATACAATGGCACAGGAAACCATTTAAGAACATATTAACGACAAATTAGACTCATATCAAGTAAAATGTGCACAACAGAATATAAATACATGATCACCAAATCGTATCTAGGTTTTGTTGTCGCTCAAACTAGCAAGGGACATAAGGGGGATCCGTAAAGGGAAAATTCTAGACCAAGGGCAACAAATGGAGACTTAGCCCACTATCACCTTAGCGAAGGCTCCATTATATTTACAGAATTTCACCGATGGGAATAGACTCGATATATTACGGAGTCACCAATGAAGGATGAATCAATGAATGGATGTGGAGTGACCAAAATAATTCCCTTTCTAGAAGAGGTTGAAGGATAGAGCTTGATTGCTTTCCAAGCAATGTACAATGACTTCTAGGAGCGAGATGAGAGGATTTTAAGGTTGGGTTTAGGGGATGTGGTTCGTGAAATACCTTTCCAATCCCAAATCCTTATTGAAATTGGTATCCCGGTTGGTTCTTGAAGAATTGTCTTTTTAAGGAACGAGACCAGACGAGACTAAGTGGACCCAATCTAGGTCAGGAGGAAAGAGTTTAGTAACCAAATATGTCCTTAGCCTAGAAAGGGTAGGGGAAAGGATTAAAGAAAGAATATTCACTTAAAGGTGTTGAATTGATCTAGTAAGGTACTAGCCTTTGGGGATTCTAGGGAAAAGTTTGAACTCAGAGCTAGGGGTTGGATTTTCTAACAACTCCACTATCAGAATGGCCTCAAACTTTGAGGGGGTATTGAGGAAACACTAGTGTAGGAGAGGCTATGAGATAAAACTTTTTGGAGGGCTATCTCACAGGGAAAATGATGTCCTAGGTGACCCAATTTGGATAGACCCAGGAAAATGGTGAAATGAATTGGTTTAAGGTGACCACCTTTTGGTAGATTAGTGCCTTATTCTAGGGAGAATGGAGTCTATGATGAATGTGAGGGAGGACCTTTGGTTCTTGGTCAAGGAGGCCTCAATACTACTTTTCCAGCCTTCTAGGTCAAAGAGAAGCAATCTTGTAGCTTTTATACTTTGACGTACAAAAGGTGAAGGATTATCAAGATTAATTCATTGATAGAATTTTCCCTAGGAGCTTTTTTTCACATTACATGGCCCATACATTGAGATATGCTATAATAGAGACAAAATTTCACAATTTTAAGCAGTAACTGCATACAACAATTAGCCCTTAGAATAAAGAAAATCCAAGTCCAATGTATATGAAAAAGTAAACAAGAATAAAATTAAAAGAATGTACTTACATGTAATAGAATATATCCAACCATCCACAATTTGACAAGAGAGAATCTCCAAGATAAGATAGACCAATATGCACACATCAAAATTCATCCACTAAGGAAAAGTGCAAAATTCTCAAGAGAGAGAAGATATCCAATCCCAAGTGATGATGAGAGAATGAAATCATCTCACTTGTATTTATACATTAATGAGGAGTTCAAATTAGCCTCCTTGGCCTACATAAGCCGCAAAAATAAATAATGTTCTAATAATCTAACTTTTGGTGACAAGCCCACCAAACTAGCTCACAAATGAAAGAATAAGCCTTTCAAGAGGTCAAATAATAATATATGCATGTTGTAGGGCCCTCTCAGAGGCCTAATGAGGTCCATGGGTTCCATAATGACGAGAAATACCCTCAAAATTTTATGGACAAGGGGTTGGTCCCTTGTTCTCCAAACAATAAACTTGAGGTGCTCCCAATGGGTTTGGGGGCACAACAAAATCTCATGGGTCTCCAAATGAGTCAAAGATGCCTGTAGATCATTTGCAAGGGATCTAATGATGGTGTAGGGGATGCCACATCATCCTACAAGTCCTAGGTCAACTTCCAAGTGCATGATACATCTATGGGGCCGACTGGGCAAGGACAAACTAGATGCATATTCCTCGTCCAATGGGAGTATCGTGAGCATCTCTGACCATCCTCAGGGATCCATGGAGTGATTTTTACTACTGTGGAGGCCCATGGCTCTCAACACACACCCTACATGTGCCAATGTATCCCTCTGGAGGATTAGGACCCTGTATAGGGAGACCAAACCAAAGAT
The DNA here is from genome assembly GCA_031772625.1 of Pinus tabuliformis. Taxonomy (NCBI): domain Eukaryota; kingdom Viridiplantae; phylum Streptophyta; class Pinopsida; order Pinales; family Pinaceae; genus Pinus; species Pinus tabuliformis. The sequence goes on from CM062809.1 coordinate 618,594,866, forward strand.
GGAGACCATCTGCAGTCCTACATAAGATCCAATGCATCCCCTAACTTTCCAGTACAACAATTCATTAGGGAAATTGAGTAAATGAGCTTACCAACCATGGACCATAGGTGAGGAATTCATAATGGATTTCCCTTCCATAATTGGCTTTGGGATGTGCCAATGTCTCCTAAACTCCAAATGGGGTTAACCAAGTATCATATTAGGTGGTTTCTACTTCTAAAGGGGATAATATGTTCAAGGTACATCCTTCAAAAGGTGGTGGCATGTGAAATATAGGTGAATGAAGTAGGGGAGGAGAATGGGCATCCCTGGGCCACGTGTTGGGGTACAAGGGTAACTAATAAAAGGGAAGCCCAAACATGGGTTTAGAATGTATAGGAGGGAACAATTGTGGTACGTGAGGTGCCCTAACCTTGATATTTCCACCATTTTTTATATTCATTTTTCCTTTTTATGATTTTCTTTGATTAAATGCTCAGGGATCAAGGGGTAAGATCATGATGCATAATACATAATAGTGAATATCCCCCTTTAAGGTAGGGTGGTTCATTTTCCACCAGGGGTTGGGACAATCATGGGTTCTTATATGGTGAAGGAGGTTCATAGAACTTGTAGGAACCAGGGTGATGGCCATGATGATGGAGTAGAGCGCATGCATTGGCTTTTTCCCACATGCTAAATGTGTTTGTTCCAACTATCTTTTTCATTTTTTGGTACATCTTCTTGTTGAATGTGGCAAACTATGCTTTTATCTTTCTTTTTAGTTGCATCAACCTTTGGGGCATCATTCCAAGCCTGACCCAAGGTGTGGGCAAGGGGAAGGGGTGAGCTAAGCCTATGTGGACCCAGTGGAGGAATGCAGACTCAAGTGGGAGAAATAATGAATGCGGTAATAATGAGTGGAAAGGGGTAATATAAGCATATAAGGGAGTGGGACCATGCAACCAAAATCAAGGTTTCCTGTGAAATACCATCCCTAAATCCAAATTGTCAGTAAAAGAGATCCCCATGGGACTAGAATCCAAGTTTAATATCCAATAAGGTTATAGGGGACAAGAGCACAGACCTAATCCATTATTTTCGCCGAATCCCCCCATTAATCCATGTCCATAAGTGTCCATGATAAGTAAACTACAATACTCAATAATAAAATGACAAGGCACACCTTTAGTTTTGGGAGGTCCACCTTTAAACATATGACCATGGAAGATGGGTGAGGGACTACATGGTTGGCTTAGGTGGTGGATAAATGGCACAATGAGCTAGCTGGTGGCTGCAAGGTGTTGGTGGCTTCCGGTTGAGGATCATCTTGGTGAAAACAATTCTCCTAGGGATATCACCCACAAAGTGGTGGGTAACAGGGTTTATAGCATAAATGACATCTAAATTGTACACATAGCTCATTAAATTCCATATAAATGAATTCACAATGGAAATAGTTTAATTATCTAATAATTATAAGTATGTGTGTGTGTGCGCGCGCCAATAAACATTCATAATACAATATAAGGGAATTAATTCATAATTACACAAAACCTTAAACCTAGGGTTTATCCATAAATTTGTAAATCAATACAACATCATGTGAAATACTTATATGCATAAAAATACCAATTGGCTACAATATCTCCATGTTCCTCCCAGCTGCAGACCTCATGGTTCATCAATTTCTACCATGGGTCACCCTCGAGTTGGAGATGCAACTCCACAGGCAACAATAACAATCGTAACTTCATGGCCAAGGTGCAAACCCAATAGAAATGTTACTCCATGGATCTAGGCACCCTCTAAGATAACTGCCAAGGTGCTAACCCAACATCCATTATACTCCATGGCTTCAAGCACCATCCAAGCCATAACCAACTTAGCTTTATGGTCAATCTAGAACCTAAGTGGTACACCCTCTTTTCAGATGACCAATCTTTCTACGTTTCCCACCTTCTAGGACTCACCAATCGATTTCTAGAACTACTGTCAATTGCAGATAACATGCATCGGACTCCTCAAAAAAAATCCCCAATTAGTTCCAGAACCCAAGTGGCACACCCTTCTTCAAGACTCGTTAGTTCCTCTATGATTTCCACCTTCTAGGGTTCCCTGATTGGTTCATAACCATATAAATTCCATAACCCTCCTCAAAGTAATAAGCATAATCATAATGCTCATATCTATCCATCTCTTATACATGTAGTCTATATATACTATTCACCCTACATGGCTCCTCTCTACCAAGTGGCACTCATGAAGCCACGTGGGCCCCAACTGCATTTTCACACCGTATATGTCACCAAACACTCTGTTACCTACCCAGTGGATTTGTAACCCCCTCATAATATTTTTACGTGTATTTATTTATAGCCAACCTATTTTACCATTAATAAATATGTAATAACATCTTCATTACAATATAAGATCTTTGGCCTCACAACATTTAAAGGAACATATATTCAGGCATAGTGGCCCCAAAATACATTTTGCATCTTTACATGGACATGCAGGCCACATAATGTAACTCAATTCACCATACTATGGTAATAGACATCTGGATCACCATCCTAATATCAAATTACATGTAATTACAATCTCATAAAGGGGTGGGGGTATTACATTCCTTCCCCATTTAATTTATGCACTATCCTTAGTGCATTATATGTCTATAATCTAACTCATATGTTGCAAAGTGACTTGAGCTCACAATATTGTAATTATAAATCCATGTCCTCTTGTATGGTTAACGTGCAAACTTAGCACCATCATCCTTGCACCTAGAGGACAACAAACAATTAACATTAATATCAATAACATATAACCCTTTCCTATACAAGCATTAATAAGGACACACACACGCACGTATATATATATATATATATATATATATATATATATATATACACGTGCGCGCGTGTGTGTGTCCTTATAAATGCTTGTATAGGAAAGTGATATATATATATATATATATATATATATATATATATATATATATATATATATATAGATATATATATATATATATATATATATATATATATATATATATATATATATATATATATAGATATATATATATATATATATAGATATATATATATATATATATATATATATATATATATATATATCCTTCCTTTTTGGCAAGAACAACTAACAATCAAGTGCACACAAACAAAAATAAATCATGATGAATGAAATTTTCATGTAACGTAAAAGGCCATAATCAAAACTAGCTTCCAAATGTTGCAATCACATGCCCAATCCTTGTATAAAATTTTTGTATAAAAACATATATCCTTAGCTACCACTCTTGCATTTTTGGTTTCCTTCGTTCTTTCTACTATGTTTGAATCCATGTAACAATCAACCTTATAAAATTTATATCATATATGTTATCAATTGCTATAGTGTGTTATACACATGTTATTCTTATGATTCACATCTGTTATGACATGTCATGAAAGTTATCATAATTTTTCATTAATATTTCCTTGATACTTATTATGGTCCTACGAAAACCGCATTATATACATGTCAAGAGCTATCAGAAGACTTATTAAAATTTGTATATAAAACCTATTAGAAGACCTATTGTAGGCTTGATACAACCTATTATTATCCTATGATGAATCGACCACAAAACATGTTTTTAATTCGTTACCAACCTATTGAAAAACCTATGGCAACTTGTATAAACCTATTATAGGACATGTTGTAAATCCATCATCCAGTTGTGACGAGTCTATGATAATCATGTAAGAAATCTTGTGTCTGATCAATCCACGTGTAACATTTTGTTACAATCTGTAATATACATGTTTCTTACTTGCAACAACTTGTTATACAACCTATGATATATCCGTCCCCTACCTATGACCAATTTGTCTGTAGTAACCAGTTGTATATGTCATAACCCTTATATGTAACAATTTGTTATATACTTGCAATACACCTGTCACCTAACTCTGACTAAATCTACTACAACCTGTTACCAACAAGGTGTTAGAAAATCTAAAGTGGAAGCTATTATATCTTATTTTCTTTATCCTTAATATTTGCTTGTAAATATTTATTTATCTTCTTTATGTTCTTTATTTAGTTCTTTTCATCAAACAATATCAAGAAACAACAACAAAAGAGGACACAGATATAGGCTCTCAGCCAAGGAAAAAATCCTCCAAGGGGAAAACCCAGAAACTCTTCTCTTCTTAGAAACTACTTCAAATGAGATACAAAGACCCAATCTCTAGACAATTTCCTTCTCCTAGTACCAAGTCATCCCTTCCTCGTGTCCTTCCTTGATTATGCACCAAACTTCTACACACTGCAACTATGATTTTCCAACTATGATACTGCTACTCATCCTGCAACTTCAACCCTACAATTTCAGCTTTAAAGCTTCTTTAGAAATCTTGAAGCAACCTCATCTTGATACCTACTTAGAGCAATACAACTTTCCAAGGTCTATGAGGTAAAAACAAGGGTTTTCCTCCTTCTAGCTACAAGATGTTGCACTTTGTCCTAATACAACTCAATCTTGCAATTCCGGCCTCCTCCTGCATCCCAAAAACCTTATATTCTCACATGTGTGAGAGAGATAGAGCCAAAAAACCAAGAAAATTCATCCTTCTTCCTCTTCCTTGACCTTCTCTCTCCTTCTTGAACCTTCCCAACTTTATATCAAACTCTTTTTGTGATAGATTGAACTTGTGAACGAGAGAATCCAAATGAGGTTCAATTGCTTCCTTTTACAGCCTTCTCAAGGGGTAAAATTCCCTCCTTTAGGTCATCTTAAAGATCCAAGGGTCGAATTGTACTCTTGGATATTCCAGGACTCTCTAAACTAAAAAATAATTCTTTTTACAATTACAAATTTCCTGAAAGGGTCTTATAAACATGATGTTGACTCCTTTGACTCGTGAAAATAATCCTAAGACCTAACAAACCCTAAAAGCATGGAGAACATGCTTTTACCTAGAATACCATCAATAATGAGCATGAAACCCATGCTTTATTAATAATATTTTTCTTTTCTTTTTCTTGTTTGTTACATATGATACATATTGAAATGAGTACAACAATTATGAATATTGAAACTATTTACATTTCTCAACACTCCCTCTTAACTAGGGAGGTATTCATAATTGTATAACTAGTACAACATCATATCTCAAACTGAAGAGTTCTCAAGAAGATTTAGATGTATAAGCCATATTGGAATCATCATTATTATAACCAACACTATCCATGAGGCATAACTGGACAAGCTCTTATTTATTCAAGAGCATTATGCAAGGAGGCTTTATGTGTGATAGGCCATTGCCTATTTAAGGTACATACCCCACCCGGACGTCCACAAGGTATGTCCTTTTAGGAATATTCTTATCTTTGATCTCCATACCTGAGTCCTAAAAGAATATTGTTCCTCTTTGACCACTCTTCTCTTGGATTTATGTCCTATCCTCAAAGAGTGTTGGTACCTTTCCTTTCTTGGATGTTATATCCTGAAGGAAACCACAAATTCTTATCCAATCCTCTGTAATTCTCTCTTCATTACCTAAAGAGGATAATGCATGTGATTTCCACCATCATTCCCTCTCAACTAGAGAAGACGTCTATATTCTCCCTTAATATTGAGAATAGAACCATGCTACTATTTCAGGAGGCTTATTTTTCTCCTTCTCAACACCAGAGGAGATTCAAGACTTCTTTCCAATAATGGAAGAGGGCACCACAAGCCTTGTTTCTTATCTTATTTAGAGTATCTGTTGGACAACTGGCATTGTCTGGATGGCTAGTGGCTATGAGTATGTTGGCATTGATGTCAATTGGATCAACATGGAGATTTGAGGAAGTAGATGCTAACATTGATGTGCTTGATGTGTCAAGATTAGGGGGATTCCTATGGTTTCCGCAGGCTTCCAGTAGATAATCTCCCATAGTAGAAGGCTTATTGGAGAGCCATAAAATGATGACTATGGTGATTGGTAATCCAGGTGATTGGCATATAGTTTGGAGCCATTTTTCAGGTTGAAAATGGGCTCAAAGACTGCATTGGACCATCTCTAGTGGAAATTTCTTTGAATATGCTTTCCAATGATATGTGGAAGTTCAGAAATGACAATAAGAATCAAAATTTGTTTATATCTGAAGTAAGGGGAATGGAGTCCTTATAAGGATGCGAAATATTGGAGCCTCACAGTAGAGGACTGATCAGAACCTCGGAGAAGAAGACTTATTAGAACATTAGAGCAGAGGAATTATCATAACCTCAAAGCAGAGGAATGATCGAAACCTCAGAGAAAAAGACTTAATGAAACCTCGTAGCAGACTACTTATCAGAACATCAGAGCAGAGGACTTATCAAAACCTTGGAGCATGGGACTGATCGAAACCTTAGAGAAAAATACTTATAAGAACATCAGAGCAGAGGACTTATGGAAACCTCAGAGCAGAGGACTGATCAGAACCTTGGAGCAGAAGACTTATCGGGACATCGAAGCAAAGGACTGATCGAGACTTCAAAACCTTGTAAGTCCTTACAAATCGGAATTCCTTGAATGTGTCAAGGTATGCAAAGGAAAAGAACTACAAAGGAATTCGGTGAAGGACCAAGGAAAAAGAAGACTCTTTCTCTCTCCTCTAATAGACACATGGTAGCAGCAGATTGATCCTGAGGAGCTGAAGTGGAAAATGATGTCAACATGATGTGGAAGTATGGTGGACACGTGGAAGCTTGACTTGGAATTTTCAGTGGCCTAATGGGGAAAATTTGGGTGACACATGTCACCACTAAGGAGGCACCATGTGGAGTAATGATTACAGCATGATGTCATCTCAGAGGTTGGAACATTTGAGGTCGAAATTTCATAACTCCTATGCAAATGCCTTAAGAAAAAGTTATGATTTGATAAAGGAGCTTCGATATAGATTAACACTTGGATGAGAAGCTAAAGGAACTAAGGGTGGAAAGAGAAAAATACATAGGGAGAAAGGCTCCCCACAAAAGGTTGAAGGCCTTAGAACCTAAGTGATATGCCTCCTTTCACAGCACCTGGTCCTATAAAGGAAAAATGATAAGGAGGCTAAAGCACTAAGGAGATAAAGGAATCGACATTGTCAGATATCGTAACTTTGTGTTAATAGAAGTTACGATGAGTGGAGCTTCGATACAACAATACAAAGAGTTAAAGGATGAATGGGTCAACAAATAGAGATTAAATTCAGATTAACAGAGTTGGTTCATGGAGTTAATGGCATCTATGGAAATCATTGAGACAAGGCAACAAGGACAATGGTTCACAGAGAAGAACTGATGGGATGGTATTGAGGTTGGAAGAAAGCCATCTTCTACTTTTAGTGAACATCTTATAGACTTAAATAAGGAACAGAGAGGCCATTCTTGAGTACTGTGAAGCTTTGTGTAGCCATGAATAAGCAAGGGGAGTCATAGTAGAGTGTGAAGTTGGAATGACATTAAATTCTCAGTATGGAGAATTACACAATGAGTCAATAAAGAGCTTAGGAGCCCATCCTTTTGTTTAATTCCATGACATAATTTTAACATCAAATGCAAAAACAGAAGGAGGAGCCATACAAAGGTACACTCGGGTAGTGTGGAAACATGCAGTAGAGGAAGAATTGTGTAGAGTGCAGTAGAGGATCAAAACTAGTGATTTCTATCGAGAAAAGTGGGGAAGTGATTATTGTTACAAGTGTTGAAGAATGGAGATTAGAGTGAGAGATTTGAGCAACCTGGCGCAAGTGTAGAACAGGAGTAGAGTGTAGAAGAGAGCCTGTGAAATCAAAGGCATATTGCAGATGATAGGCTACTACTGTGTGAGGCTAAGAGATCTTGTGGAACAGTGGAGGACCGAGAGCAGAAGTTGATTCTGCAGAAAACTAGTTTGGTATTTTTATGTATTTATACGTGCCTATGTTTTCAGTTGTAAAATTGTATCAAATTAGAAAAATGGAAAGAGAAGGTGGTCGCCTGCATTTAGAAGAGGTTGGTGCCTCTTGGAAAGTAGGTTCTTTCTCTCCTAAGGGGTTCAGTGCCTCCTGCGAGTGGGTGCTCACAAACAAACTGATGTTATTAAACTGTAGGTGCTTAATTTACATCATAACAAAAAAAAAATAGTGGTTTTTCCCTTTGGGTTTCCACACGAAAAATATTGGTGTTGATATGTCTATGTTTCTCATGTGATGGATTTTATGTACATATGAATGTTTAATATTCTTTCCCGTTTGCTTTATGTATGAATGCTCTCATAATTAAGAGACAGTAGAGGAAAAAAATAAAAATATATTCCGAAAAGTTTTAAGAACCTCACTATTATTGATTCAACCCCCATCTCAGTAATTCCTTATTCCAACAATTGTTATTGGAGCCAATTTCCTTTAGGAACAGTCTAACCACTGGAAGGAAGATCCATAATAAATTATGTCTAGGCAAGAGAATCAAGAGGCTTACTCAAGCAGAATACCAATTTTTGATGGGACAAACTATGTATTTTGGAAGGTAAGGATTGAAGCATATATTATGTCCCTAGGGATAAATGTTTGGACCTATGTACTAGTATATTATAATATCCCTATTATTCCTCCTATCGCTGCAGATGGAAAAAAATTGTATGGAAATAATGCTAAAGCCAAGAATTCTATTCTCTTTGGCCTTAGTTAATTAGAACTTGTAAAGGTTATGCATTGTATGTATAGTAAGTATGTGTGGGTGAAGCTCAATCAGACTCATGAAAGAGATGAAAAATTCAAGAAGGCCAAACTTCAAACCTTCATAATGAGGTTTGAAAGCTTTAAAATGAGTGAAGATGAAAGCATGGGATAATACTTCCTTAGAGTTGATGAAGTAACTAATATGATTAGAGGACTTGGTGAAGAAGTCAAGGAAGATATGCTTTTTCAAAGAATCTTAAGATCTCTTCCCATGAGATTTAATTCCAAAGTCTCAGCTATTGAAGGATTGGCTAATTTAAAGGATGTCAAGATGGACTAGTTTCTTGTTACTCTCACAACCTATGAGATGAGAGTAGAAAGAGAGAAGTCTAAACCTAAGGAAGAAGCGTTCAAAGTGTCCAAGAAGGCCAAGGAGCACAAAGACCATCAAGATTTCTCCAGCTGTGAATCTGATCAGGAGCTGGCTAAATTAGCCAGGAAATTAAAGTGTGTCTCGGGAAAATATAAAAGGAAGTTTCCCTTTAAATTTTTTGACTATGGAAGAGTTGGACATTTTTCATCCAAGTTCCCTTACAAAGAAATGGATGAAAAGGAAGATGATCATAAACTTGGAAACAAATCTCAAAAACACTAGAAGAAAAAGATCTATAAGAAAATTTTCTATAATAAAAAGGGGTTCTACTCCAAAGAGGATATCTCAGCACCAAAGTCAAACAACGAAAACTCTTAGGAGGATGATTCATATAGGTATTTACTTATGGGATTTGGAACATACTCAAAGAAACAAAATATTAATGACTCTGAAAAGGAATAACAAGAAGGAGTGGTGGAACTTGAAGGGAACTCATCAACGCTCATGATGAGTTTAAGAAAGAAAAGAAAAAGAATAAGCACCTGAAAGAACAACTACAATGTGTTGAAGAAGGTATGTACAACTCAGACAATGAGGAGTTTTTTTATCAAAAGGAAAATCTTGAAGAAGCCATTAAAAGCAAATATAGTTCATCTCTTCAACTAGAAGAAAAATAAAGAACATGTGAGAAACTAGAAAAAGAGAACATGAATTTAAAGCAAGAGTTGTACAAGATGCAAAAAGGAGACAATAAAAAAAACATGAAAAGATGAAATTTTGTCCTTGAAATTCAAATTAGAAGAACCGAAGCGAAAGGAAGAAGTTCGTCGTGATTTGATCCAAGAATGGGAAGAAAATTATCGAAGTCTCGAGGCATAGATTGTTTCCTTGAGAACGAATCTTGAAAGAGTGGAGATCGAGAAAGGTTTAAATGAAAAAATTTCAGAAGGCACATGGAAGCTAGATCAAATTCTAAATATCCAAATGTCTCCAGAAAACAAAACATGTCTGGGATACTCAAAGACACAAGAATCCTCTATGGGGAAGATAAAATTCAGTTCTACATGATTTGAGGAACTGTAGACCTATGAAAAAAAGCTTCAAGAAAGAACCAATGAAGAAAAAAGAGCAAGAAGGCAAAGAGGAGATCATCACTAGAATAATAAGTCCATCCACCCCAAGGAGCCACACCAATGAAGAATGAATCAATCAGCGAGACAACCAATGTAACTTCATGCACAAACTCATAAACCTTCCAACAATATGTAAACTTATTCATTTTATGGTTATTGTTATAAGTGTCACATCTTTGGACATAAGGTTGTTGATTGTAGAAGGATAAAAGTTGAAAGAGATTAAAATCCTATATATAATAGGTATCAGAATTTTAGATCTCAAAAATCTCCTCTCAGAGATCGAAATGTGTTCTCTCCCTTGTTAAGTGATGTTGAATGTTCCAAATGTAATAATTTTGTGCACAATGTAAGTGAGTGTAGAAGCAGGTTTTAGTACCTATCTAAGTCCCAAAATATTCAACTATCATCTTCTCAAAAGGATAAGCAGCATTGGAAATGAAAAACTGAAAAGAGCATGCAATGTGGACTTGCTAGATCAACACATAATCAAGAGAAAATATGGTATGTGGATAGTGGTTGTTCCAAGCATATGATTGGGGATAAAAGAAAATTTATGTCACTAAAAGAAAAGGACAAAGGGAACAATGTCTCTTTTAGAAACAATGCTCCAACAAGAATTAAGGGTAAAGGCATAGTCAGTCTTGATCAAAAGACAAAAGAAAAAAAAAAATTATATGTGGAAGGTCTCGAGAACAACTTGCTTAGTGTAATCCAGATGTTTGATGATAGCCATGATGTGAACTTTTGGTTAGAGGACTGTGAGATTCACAATGTGAAGGATGGAAAGCTAGTGGGAAAAGAAATCAGAACTCACAATAATGTATATGTGTTTTATGACTCCAAAGTAAATTGCTACTTAAGAAAGACAAATGAAGTGTGATTGTGGCATAAGAGGCTTGGCCATATGAATTTTGAAAGCTTGATAAGAGTCAACAAGCTCGGAGCTGTGAGAGGATTTCTAAGGTTGTCAAGGCCTGATAACTCAATTTGCAAGTCATGTCAATTTGGTAAGCACCCCAAGACTCATTTCAAGTCAAAAGAGTTCTCTTCATATAAACCATTGGTGCTAATACACATAGAGCCACCTGGATCGTTCTCTTAAAATAAAAATCATAACAATTTAATCATTTAAAAAATTTTAAATCTCAAGTAGAAAATTAGAAATATTTAAAGATCAAATGCTTAAGATCAAAACGAGGAGGAGAATACACTTCAAGAGAGTTTGAATAATAATATGAAGAGAATGACATCAGGAGGCATTATTCGGTGGCTATAACTCCACAAAAAATGGAGTAATGGAGAGAAATAACATAACAATCCAAGAAATGGTCAGAGCTATGTTGGATGAAGCATATGCATCTCACATATTTGTAGAATTTTCTCTACAAATCAGCTAGCTCACTGATATCATGTAGAAATTTCACCTGCGGATCAAACCGATATATGCAATGTACTATAGCGTAATACTAGATCTACATCTACCATAAACTTTGTGAAAGCTTAATTGAACATGAGCAACATCAGGCATGAACATATATAACTGAGAATGAGAAGTAATCAACCATAAAATAGAAGATATAACCTGGGGAAAGCACCAGCCTAAAACCCCATCTCTGTATTATCAATCAAGTGGAAATCCTCAACAACATACAAAATAATCAGCTCAAAAGCTATCCTGCTCTCTTTGTACTCTGATGATCAAGCTCATGGACTACCTAGGCCTGTATATATAGGCTACACAAGTCCTCCAAGCTCCTATTTCCTTGCACAGTTTTGATTGGGGTCCAATGTCCTAACATGTGTGAATTGGCCACATCATACCTATTGTAACCTCGGGTCCAACTACACAATCCATAAGGAATAATATTCCTTCTGCATGCACAAAATATTCACAAGGAATATCCTAGCAACTGATAGTACATTGTCCCTCCATCTGATCTCAACTGGGTCTCTGTCTGAACTGACATGCATGAGTTATTTATGAGAGAATATTCAGTTATCTGAAGTGCAGCAGTTATATGCAAGCATGCATTAACTAATTGAGCTTACTTAATTTAAACAAACTGTTTAAATCAATTATAATTGGACTTGACTCAGTTAACTGAGCCAACTAATTACTACTCAAATTAGAACTCATCCTTATCTCTTTTACTGATGGATAAATTCCTCAATTAATAGATAAATTGTTGCATGTCCTCACATAGACTTCATGTTTTATTTTTCACAACTAATTAAATCATGGAGAATTAATTAATTTATTTTCAAACAACTGTTAAGTTCCAATTCGAATTTTACTTCCTATTTTTAGTCTAGGGACTGACTAAAATAGGGATCCATCCTGAACTACTAAAAAAAGAATTCTATTTTTATCACTTCCACTTTTAGCATTTCTTGTTGCCATTTTCAACAATATTCTAGGGAGAAGCAGCACAACTAGCAGTGTACCTATCAAACAAAACTCAACTTAGGCCTAGTAGTAATAAAACTACCTATGAGTTGTGGAAGGGAAAACTTGCATCAGTTAAACACTTCAAGGTGTTTGGGAGAAAATGTTTTATCAAAAGGAATGATAAAAAACCTGGAAAGTTTGACTCCCGTGATGCTGAGGGTATATTACTAGGGTACTTTTCTCAAAGTAAAGGATATAAGTGTTACAACAAACATATAAAGAACATTGAGGATTTCATTAATGTGATAGTAGATGAAGTAACTTCACAACCTAAGTCCTCTAAAAGAAATATGAACTCGTGATGGAGAATAAAATTCAGATATGAGGCCCTCAGATCAAGAAGACACAAATTCAAATATTGAAGGGGAGGAAACAAGCACACTCCAAGGCCCAAAATACCTTCCAGTTATGTACAGAAGGAACATCCCGAGAGTCAAATTCTTGGAGATCAAAGACATGTTGTTCAGACCAGGAGGAAACTTGTTTCCAGTTCAAGTTGTGCAAATCTGGCTCTGCTGACATAGATTGAGCCTAAGAATCTCAACGATGCAATTGTGGACAAGTTATGGGTGAAATCTGTGAATGAAGAACTCAACCAAATTGAAAAGAATGACACTTGGGAGATTTGTCCAAGACCTAAGGAGAAAAACATCATTGGAACCAAATGGGTTTTCAAAAACAAGCTAAATGAGCAGGGTCAAGTAATCAGGAACAAGGCCAAATTAGTCTACAAAGGGTATGCCCAAATAGAAGGGGTATATTTCGAGGAAACCTTTGCACTGGTAGAAAGATTGGAAGCTATCAGAATGTTTCTTTCCCTTTCCAGTGATAAAACCATCAAGGTATATCAGATGGATGTGAAGTCTGCATTTCTCAATGGAGATCTAGAAGAAGAAGTCTACATTGAGCAACCAAAAGGATTCACGCTCACCGAGGATGAAGGGTTTGTGTGCAAATTGAAAAGGCCCTATATGGACTCAAACAGGCTCCCATAGCTTGGTACAAAAGGTTGGATCGATACCTTCAACAACAAGGCTTTAAGAAAGGTATTGTAGATAACAATTTATACATAAAATCTGAAGGTGACCATCTACTAATTGTAGTATTATATCTGGACGACATAATAATTGGTAGCAACATGGAACAATTGGGACATCAATTCAAAAAATGTATGTAGACAGAGTTTAAAATGTCCATGATCGGAGAGTTTTCTTTCTTCTTGGGATTGCAAATTTCTCAGTCTCAAAATGGAGTGTTTATATCCCAACCCAAATACCTACAAGCAACTCTAAAGACGTTTGGGATGGAAGATTGCAAGCCAGTTAGCACACCTATGGTTATAGGCTGAAAATTGTGCAAAAAATATGAGACACCATTGGTAAATCAGACTGAATATAGATCCATGATAGGAAGCTTATTGTATCTCATAGCTTTGAGGCCAGAAATCATGCAAGTCGTGTTTCTTGTGGCCAAATTTCAAGTCTTCCCTCGTGAAATTCATGTTATTGTTGTCAAAAGGATTTTCAAATATCTTCAAGGAACAACAGATTATGGTTTGTGGTATGATAAGAAGAGATAATTTTAGTTGAAGGCCTACACTGATGCTGATTGGGCAGGTAGTATTGATGACAGGAAGAGAACCTTACGTGAAACATTATTTTTAAGAAACTTCTCAGTGTCTTGGTTCAACAAGAAACAAGCCTCCATTTCTTTATCGACTACTGAAGCAGACTATATTGTAGCTGCCACCTGTTTCTCACAAATTCTATGGATGAAGTAGAATTTGAAAGATATTAAGATAGATTTGACTGATCCTATTCCAATTAGGTGTGATAATACAAGTTCCATTAGTATCTCTAAGAATCTAGTCATGCATTCAAAGACCAAGCATATTCCTATCAAGTTCCATTTCTTAAGGGAACAAGTTTGCAACCAATGTTGTCAAACTTGAATATGTGGCCACTAAAGACCAACTTGAAAATATATTTATTAAGCCAATGGCAAGAGAACCCTTTGAATATATCAAGCAACAGATATGAGTTGTGACTCCTCCTTCCAAATGATTCAATTTTGGTGTGCGTTGGAATCTACTCGGCATGCAGGATAAATGGAAGAGTAGACTGCAATGGTTTAGGGGGGAGTATTCAAGGTCATATTTTTCCATTGATGTGAAAGGGGGAGAATATCATTGGTGCATAAAAGAAGAACAATAATGAATAATACCATGCCTCGTTTCAAGGGGATCTTATGTTGTTGTCATCAATGCCAAAGGGGGTATATTGTTGGATAGCTGCCATTGTCTAGATGGCTAGTGGTTGCGAGTGTGTTGGCTTTGATGTAAAATGGATCATCATGGAGATTTGAGGTAGTATATGCTAGCATTGATGTGCTTGATGTGTCAATCTTAGGGGGAGACATCTGGTTGTTGTAGGCTTCTGGTAGAGAATCACCATAGTAGCATGCTTATTGGAGAAGCCATAAAATGATGACTATGGTGATTGGGAGTCCAGGTGATTAGAAGAGAGTTTGGAGCCATTTTTCAAGTTGAAAATGGGTTCAAAAAATACACCAAACCGTCTGTTTAGTCAATTTAGTGTTCCTAAATTGATGTCATTAATTGTCAACCCGGGGCTCGTAAGCTGATGAAGTGAGGGTGTACTATATGTACTTAAGCAACTTTTTTAGAGCTTTTGTCGTTTGGGGGGTTGTTTATGGTTAACTTATCTTCCTAAGATGGAGTGATGATTATAGACAGATGAGTGCAAGTGTGTGAAAAGTGAGTTCTAGATGAGTGAAAGTGTGTGATTGGTGATTTCTAATTACTTGCTGAATTTGTAAAGGAAAAGAACTTGAAAGAAATGAATAAATTGAAATGACTTGAAAGCAAATGACCACGTTCTAATGGCATTAGTCTCTATCCATATTGCTGCAAATAAAAAGAAACAAGAAAATCACTTCAAGGATTGATGATAATGGTTATCTCCTCCTAACTCCCTGCTTCTACCACATAGTACTGCGTAAAACACAATTAGGAGGTAGCTGAAGACAAATCCAAGATTTGATAAAAACTCTAATTGACAAATTGTAACACTACTAAGCCTTTTCCATCATACTGCTTCCTACATATGTGATTATGTGTAACAAGTGGAAAAAGTATTAGTATCACAAGCCAAGACTACTCAAAGACAAGCTGCAATTAATTAATGTTTTGTTCTCTTGAAAGATAAGCCATTCATGATAAAGAGAGCATAAATTAGTTAGTATCCAACTTGTAAAACTAAGCTAAAACTAATCTAGAAAACATAGTGAAAAGAGCAGCATTATGAACAAGACAACTGCAACTACCATTAGATATTAAAGCAAACACAACACACTCAATCCCGGGTGAAAACCTGCAAAGAAGCAAATCTGATCAGTGAAAATAAAGGCTGCAGCAATGAAAAGAAATCAAGTTGTACATAACTCAAGAGAGGAAATTATGTTTGTAAAATAAAGAAATTACAGAAGTATAAACATAAAAATACTTTACAAGGCTAATACGAACAGGGGCCCTCCATTCATATCATCCACAAAAACTCAGATGCTCTTAAGACTTCAAAACAGCACTGTTTCCATTACTTTATATGCAGAAATACATAATCAAAAAGTGTTGGAACAGCTCTTATAAAAACAGAGTTTGAAAACGTGCCAAAATTCTCACAAGTGCATAAACTATAGCATCTAAAAGTTAACATAAGCGTACGCAGACGCAAGTGTATATAGGCATCTACAAGATGGCCTAATAGGTAAACATAAAACAGAAACTAAACTGACTCTCATGCGTATTAAAGGTGCAGTTAACACGTCATAAGCTTTATGGTCGAGCTGGAGGTCCTGGTCGATATGGGCAATGAATCCAGCATTAGATCATGTCCCCCACGGCTTTCAAAACATGGACAGGTCACCTTTTCCACCGACGTGATCAAACAGCTTACGTATCCACGTTAAGCTGCCTTTATTTGACCGTAACTTGACCCCCTTTGACCGGAGGTACAAATGACGTGGCCAGCTGAACTGATGGCACAGGAACCTCGAGCATGTATATTCCAACATGCCCACATGGCTCGTTCTGCAAAATAGCACGTGGAACCTTGAAATCAACAAAATGGCTGCGGGATCATCAGATGGCTGCGGAATCAGCAGATGGCTGCGGAATCAGCAGAAGGCTGCGGAATACCTGCAAGTATGTCAAAAACTAAACAAAACAATTACCCATTAGCAAAGCTCACTTGATCATGTTTAATGACAACTAATGTAATGATCTGGGTGGAAAATGAGGCAAAAGAGAGAGGAAAGTGATGAAAACAGTAGGTAATGATGGATGATAAGGTGTAAAGTAGGGACTCTACATACCCCCACTACGAGGGCATTGCATGTCCTCATGCAAAAAAACTGATCAATCAACCTGTTGTGATGCCTCTGCCAAGACATCCAATCTCCTCTTCTTTCTCTGTGTAGACACATTTACCCTTGGCTTCTTTACTAAGCATCTGAACTTTAGGTTGATCAAGGCTCTGTTTAGCTTTTTGCATCTCTTCCTTAACTTTTTGTTATTTCTTTGCCACAGGCCCAAATGTAACATGGTGTTATCATGAATCATCTTATCCAATTTGGCTTGCTCTTTCAACTTCTCATTTTTTTGCAAGATATTTCGATTTAGAACCTCAATCTCAAAAATTTCCTGTTTCAAGGAGTGGACTTGTTGTTCTAAAGGCTGAACATTACTTGGGCCAGCGGCTGCTTGCTCCAATGTTTCCAGATAATTATACACTTTTTGATGCTCCGGGTCCACTTCAGGTGACTTTTTGGGACTTGGTTCATAATCAAATTCAGATCCATGTTCATGCTCAAGTTCATGTTCAAACGGACTTTCCTCACGTGGAGGACTAGTCTCAATATGCTCATCGTGTGAAGGACTTTTCTCCAAGTCAGGACTTGCAGCACCTTTTTGGGGTGAGCTTAAGTCAATGAAGAATGACTGTTTACCCTTTGAGGCCCCTACTTTTCTATTTTGTAATCTGCTGCTCCTTCTTACAGAGGTACTCTGTTTTTCTTTTGGTGCTTTCTGCTGTTTTTCTTTTGGTACTTTTTTCTTCTATTTTTCCTCCTTTTTGGAAAGGGCAGTTTTGTGAAGTTTGGCCATTCTTTGAGCTAAGGGTTGAGTGTCTTCCTCACTAGTATCCTGAGGAGTGAGGTGAGTTTCTTGGACTACAGATTTACCTTTATCTTGTTTTCGTTTCTTCTTCCCTTCTTTTCTTTTCTGAGCAATTTCTTGAGCAAGTTCTGAAAGAGTTTCAGAGATAATTCCTTGGGCTGCTTGGTTATCATCTTCAGTAAATCTAGGATCAATATCCTGTTCAGGAGGCTGTATATCAGTTTACTCATCAAGCTGGTCTTGAATAGTTTCCTCTTGGGCAGTTGTTTCAGGCATAGTAGTATCAGGAACAATAGTTTATGTTTGGGCAGTGGTTTCTTGGTTAACCCCCTCTCCTCTTTTTCTTCTACTTCTTTTTGGCACTTGAGGGGATCCTCCAGAAGTTTCTCCTAATTCTTGAAAATGGTTTCTTATGAGAAACTTCTCCCATGTGTCTCTTTTTTATTTTAATTGTTCCTCAACCAGCAATTTCACAAGACCGTGATGACATAAATGTGCTTCAACATTTCTAGGGTTCTTTTGGGCCATTGCACACATTTTCTTAAGACTTGAAAATAGAAAGTAAGGGAGGTTAATATCATCTCCTAGAAAATGCATCATAACCTTTGCATGATAAACATATAAGACCCCAAATCTTCCTTCACAAGTGAAAAATTTTTGCACTAACAAGAGTAAAGTGGTCCACTCCTCCTTAACATAAGAAACAGGAATCCCTTTAGTGAAGATACTGGTGTCCATACCTGGGTTTTTTAAAATTCGTTTCCACTGCTGATCTTGGACTGCCCGGTCCTTAAACCACCTTTCTCTGGTCTGTGGAAGTGAGGTAGCTTGTGCTATGCTGCTTTCATTGACTGTGAATTGTAAGTCCCCTATCTCCACGTGACCATCTTTTTCTCTGAAGGACCTTGCAAAGGCCTTTGTGACCTCCCTATGGTAGCCTTTGAACTTCTGTACGCATTGTAACCAATTTGCCTTTTGTAATGCCTCTTTGACCTGAGGATAACCCTCCAAAAACTTTGAACCTTTCGGTTCTGCCCTCAAGAGCTTCCCCATTGGCTCTTACAGCTCTATTCTATTGAAACACAGCTTCAAAACAGCTTCACACAGTCAATTCACGGCTTTGGTTTCAGAACACGGCTTCAACAAGGGTTTTACACAATAAATTCACGGCTCTGTTCTGGAACACGGCTTCAACAAGGGTATTACACAGTGAATTTACAGCCTCAACACAGTGGATTATGGGTTCAACTTTGAATACGGCCGTAACAGACCCCCACTGGTGATTAGAATTAGTGGAGAGGAAAAAAATAGAGTATGGTGAATGGCAGCAACGTAGTGAGCACAACATAACAGAGTGTGGTGAATGGTAGCACCGTAGATGGAATGAAACATGTGAGTGGAAATGGGAGTGAAATGATATGAGCGTAATAGGGTAGAAGGGTTATGAATGAAAACGTCTATGTCCTCAGATCTCGGTTTCGGAATTACACTTGGCTGCGTGAGTTAATGTCGTAGAGACATAGTACATTAGGTTACGTCACCTAAGTACGAGATCTTAATGGAAGAAGTGGCTGCAAGTGAGATTCAAAATCGTGGTAATCAAGGACTGATAGACGTGGGAGATACGTGGGTATATGGTTGCATGACTGGTAATCATTACACTTAGTGGCAAGAAACATAACCTAGAGAACTTTGCATAACAAAATAACTGTAAGCTTAGGATTTGAACCATACCTCAGATTCCCGCTTAGATTTGCCTTTGATAACTTGCCACTAACCCTTCACTGATTTTTGCATGACTATTTTCCATTTGTTATTGATGACTACTGAGCTGTAGAGAAATTTCAAACAGACTGTGTTGTTTTTTTTTTTTTTTATGCAGGTACAGAGAGCTGCGGAATCATTAGATAGATGCAGAATCCTCAGATGGCTGCGGAATCTGCAGTAGTAGCCTCCGACTGCACAAAAGCAACTTTAATTGTAATAAAAAATGACTTTATTGATGAGATGGAGTGTAGTGGGTGGATGGATGAATGAAAACAAATGAGGTGGAGTGAAAATGAATGAAATGGTGGATGAAATGGTAGTGATGATGAAATGAAATGAAATAAGGGAAGAAAGAGATTTTTTAGAAAACATGAGGTGTCAGGTGACCCTGATTTTCACCTCAGGTTTTCTGTATGAGACTGCCAATCAGAGATTGGTTTTCAGGCTCATACATTTATTCTTTTTTTTCTTTTCTTTTCTTTTTTCTTTTTTCTCTTTTTTTTCTTTTTTTTTTCTTTTTTTTTCAAAAACCAAAGCTTTAGGCTGATGGAGGAGAAGAATCCTTCTCCACCAGCCTGATTGCAGAATCTTCCTTGAACAATTTGACAAACTCTTCTTTTGAGAATGGCTTCTGGTAGATTTTCAAGCGGTGGCCATTCACAATGAGAGGAGTATGAAATTCATCGATAGTTTTTACTCGAACTGCTCCATTGCTAAAGACTTCATCAATCTCATATGGCCCAAGCCAATGAGTTTGAAACTTTCCTTTGAAGTCTTTGAATTTTGAATCAAACAATAGAGCCCAATCTCCTTTCTGAAACTTTCTTTCCTTGATATGACGATCATGCCATTTAGATCTTTGGTGCTGAACTAGATCGGTCCTTAGAATTGCATCTTGTCTTATTTCATCTAGCTCATTTAGCTGGTCCATTCTGTGTCTTTGAGCTTCCGAGAGGCTTATTCCCAACTGAACTGCCATCTTGAAGGTCTTGATTTGGAACTCAATAGGAAGCAGGACTTCCTTCCCATAAACAAGTTCATAGGGAGAATGTCCTGTGGTGTTCTTCCATGTAGTCCTATAGGCCCATAAGGCTTCAGGGAGCCTTTCCGCCCAATCTCTTCTATGAAGATGAACAGTCTTGGTGATAATGCATTCAAGAACTTTATTGGTAGATTCCACTTGACCATTGGATTGTGGATGGTAGGGAGTAGATGTTATGTGCTTGATCTTATATTCCTCCATCAGCTTCTCCATCAAGTTAGATGTAAACTGGCTGCCTTGATCTGTCACAATTTCCCTTGGGACACCAAAACGAGTGAAGATATCCTCAAAAAGAAATTGAACAACTGAATTTTCAGTGGCAGAAGGCAATGCTTTTGCTTCTACCCACTTAGTAACATAATCAGTACAAACCAGTATATACTTCTTTTGCTTTGATGGTGGATTAATTGGTCCAACGAAATCTAGAGCCCATTTCTCAAAGGGTTCGATGCATACCTGAGGCTGTAGAGGCATTTCATTTGAAGGAGTTGGTTTCCCAACTCTTTGGCAGCTGTCACACCTTTTAACATACTGCTTTGCATCTTTAAAGAGAGAAGGCCAATAATATCCTAGAGAAAGGATTTTATAGGTTGTCCTCTTGTCCGCAAAGTGCCCGCCGCATGGTTCATCATGACATGCCTTAAGGATGTCAGGCATTTCATCTTCCCGAACACACCTTCTGATTATACAATCTGGCCCTGTTTTGAACAATTCATTAGAAATCCAAGAATAATGTGAACTCTCCCGAATAATTTTCCTTTTTTCATTAGGAAATAAGTGTAGAGGAAGCTTCCCTGTAACAAGATAATTAGCCATATCTACATACCAAGGAGTCTTGGTAGTCACTGCAAACAAGTATTCATCTGGAAACTTATCTTCTACTGGAGAATCCTCATTAATGTTTTGGATTCTAGACAAGAAATCAGCTACTGTGTTTTGCTTTCCAGGTCTATCTAACACAGTGATGTTGAATTCTTACAAGAGTAAAAGCCATCTTGTAACTCTACCATTAGTGACAGGTTTGTTCATTAAGTATCTTATGGCAGAGTGATCAGTGTGGACAAAGGTTTCATAGCCGGTTATGTAGTGTCTAAACTTGTTGATTGCATGTACCACAACTAAGAACTCTTTTTCTGTAACAGTATAATTTAACTCAGTCGGAGTCAAATTCTTACTTGTGTAATAAATGGCATAAGGGATCAAATCCTTTTGTCCCAAAACAGCTCCTAGAGCTGTATCTGAAGCATCAGTAGAGATGTGAAAAGGGAGTTTCCAATTTGGTCCCCTTAAGATGGGTGCTTCAGATATTCTAGACTTTAAAGCTTCAAAGGCAGATTGACACTCAGGATCCCATTTAAACTCACAGTCCTTGGTAAGCAATTTGAAAAGAGGGGATGCTATCCTAGTGAAGTTTTCAATAAATCTTCTGTAATACCCAGTAAACCCAAGAAAACTTCTAACATCCTTTTGGCAATTTGGAACAGGTAACTTAGAGATGACTTCAACTTTGGATTTATCAACCTTAATCCCATCTCCTGAAATATGATGTCCTAAAACAATCCCTTCAGTAAACATCATAAAACACTTTTCATGACTTAAAGAAAGATTTGTTTCCTTACATCTTACCAATACTTTTTCCAAATTTTCTAAAGCTTCTTCAAATGTATTACCATAAACTGTGAAATCGTCCATGTATACCTCTACACAATCATGAATCAGATCTGAAAATATTCCTAATACAGCCCTTTGAAATGTAGCAGGTGCATTGCACAATCCAAAAGGGAGTACTCGGTAGGCAAAAGTTCCCCAAGGACAAGTAAATGTGGTTTTGTCTTGATCTTCAGGTGCTACCTGAATTTGATTGTACCCACTAAAACCATCCAAGAATGAGAAATACTTTTTACCTGCTAAAGTGTCTAGTACCTGATCAATAAAAGGTAAAGGAAAATGATCCTTTAAGGTTGCCTTGTTCAATTCTCGATAATCAATGCAAACTCTCCATTTACCATTCTTTTTGGGCACTATAACCAAGGGAGAAACCCATTGGCTGTCTGAGATGGGGTAAATGAAGTTCACCTTGAGCAATTTCTGCAGTTCTTCTTTCACAATTTCCCTAAGGTTTGGATTCATCCTTCTTTGTGGTTGCCTAATAGGTCTGCTATTCTCTTCAATGTAGATGTGATGAATACAAGTCCTAGGATCGATTCCTTTCATGTCAGTGTATTCCCATGCAAAGGCAGTGGAATGTTTTTGCAACAGTTTAGTTAATTCTTCTTGTTGTGGTCTTCCCAAGTTTTTGTTAATGTTCAATGTTTTTCCTGGGAGGATTTCAACTGTAGAACTACCAAACTCTTCCATTGAGAAGAGAGACATTTGTCTAGAGGAGAGATATTCAATGTCTGCATCTATCTAAAAATGTTCAGAGTCATATTCTAAAGATACTTCAAAATTTTCTAATGTATTTAGAATTTGACTATCCTCACTGATCTCAGAGATGGTTAAAACTGGTTGTATAGTATCTTCATCCTCTACCCATTCATCTTCTCCTATTTCTGTTATAGCTTTTGCTGGGGGATACAAGTTGAATTTCTTGGTGGAATTACCATCTGATATATACATGTCTCCAGACCTACAGCTTATGAAAGCATCAGCTGTGGCCAGCCAAGGTCTTCCTAAAATAAGAGGATGTCCTCCTAGATTGTTCTTGGGAGTTAAAATCATAAAATCAACTGGATATTCCCAAGAATCTAGAGAGACTGGAATATCTTCCAATACACCATCAGGTTTAATGATTGATCTATTTGCAAGCTGCAGTAAGGTAGGTGTAAAGAGAAGGTTAGGAAGCTTTAACTGATCCATGGTCTGTCTACTCATGATGTTGATCGCGACCCCTAAGTCAATCAGATTATTTGGGATTTCAACCCCATTAATATGAGTTTTGAGAATAGGGCTACCTGGATCTACATACTTTTGCATGGTAATCTTACCCATCATTATGTCTGCAATTTTTCCAACTAGATGTATCCTTTTAGTATCTCTGGTTCTTTTTACTGTTTTCTTCAAACTCAACTCCTTTATTGTCTTCGCTAGAATGGGAATTTCCTTAATGGCTTGTAACAAGGGGATCTTGATACATACATTCTTCAATTCATCTAGGAAGTTTTAGTCAGGCACCCATATCTGCTTTTCCACCCCTTTATCGATTTGCAATCTTTCAGGAAAAGGAGGTGTAGCTGCAGGTGTAGGTTGCTCAACTAGGGGAGTTGTAGAGATTGATTCTTTTTCTTTTTCTTTTTCTTTTTGGGTATTTTGGTTTTGAAGTGATACTTCAGAACCTTTATTGACTTTGAGAGATTCCTCCTCAGAAATGCTTGGTTGTTGAACACTTGTGGAAGGTTGATCTAGGATTCTACCTGATCTAAGTTGTACTTCATTAAGAGGAACAACCATATAGGTAGGGAATGGTTGGCCTTCCATCATGTAAGCATTTTTAGGGTTCCTATTATTTGGATTTGGTAATGGCTGAGAGGTAAGTTGATTAGATTTCTGCTGGGATTGGAGTGCTAATTGTGAATTTTGATTTTGTGGAGGAGTTTGTTGTTGTTGAGGGTATGGCAATGATAGTTGTTGACCTTGGTTTGGAAGTTGGGGAGCTTGCTGATTCTGAAATGATGGAGGGTATTGATAGAATTGAGCAAACCTCCCATAGGGATTTTGCATGCTTTGCATCCATGCTTGGAAAGAATTTTGAGGTTGAGGCCAAGGTTGTTGCCAAGGATTCCAACTTGGTTGGGATTGAGAATTCATAGAGTTGTTAAACCCTTGATTCTGTTGTCCTTGCCAAGGTCTCCTTGCAATAAAACAGAGAGATTCAAGTGTATCTGGATCCTCTTGAAAGACTGCTTTGAGGCCAGGGATTGAAGGACAGTCCTTGGTCTCATGAGTTTCTGAGAAAATTACACATGTTTCTACAACGTGTGCATCTAAGGGACATTCCCTTAAAGCATGTTTCTTTCTACATTTCGGGCAAAAGATAGCCAAAGCCTCAGCTTCTGCTTTTTGTTTATTGTGAATCTTAAGGGTATCAAGTTGTTCACTAAGACTCCCTAAGATGTCAGTTTTAAATTCATCAAGCATACTGCCGATTTCAGCCCTACTCACTGATCCTGTTGCAGATTTGTTCACCCTAAGGAGAGAAGGATCTCTAGGCCCTTTTTGAGTTTTTGATTTGCCCCTTGAGAGATGGATACAAAGTTCTGCTATGTCATTGAGAGAAAGTTCAGAAATATCCCCTTTCCCCATCATGTTTAAGATGTCTATCCATTCATCCCTGATGGCTTTTAATAAGAGGGCTTTTAAGGTCTCTTCATCCAAGGTATTCATTTTTGCTCTTTTTAAGTTATATTGAAATCTTTCAAGTAAATCTTCTAGACTCTCATCTTCTTTTTGTATCATTTTAAAAACCTCGTCCTTGTGATTAGTAGGCATGCAATAGTCTAAATACCTATCCAAAAATGTATGTTTCATCTCATCCCAAGTCCTAATGGATTGAGTGAGTAACCCCATGAACCATTTCAAGGCCTGATCCTTCAGTGTTGAAGGGAACAACTTGAGTTTCTGAGAGTCTTCCAGGTAGTCATAAGTTCGACACACCACTTCAAACTCAAATAAGAATGTTTGAGGGTCCTCAGACCTTAACCCATGGAAGTTAGGGAGGACAGATGGTGATATGTTTTTCATAGTGGCTCGGGAATCCTCATCAACAATGGGAAACCCAAATGAATTATCACCATTTCTATTTCCCCCTCCAATGGGACCTCTACCTCCATTATTGTTATTGTTATTTCCTCCTCCTCTACCTCTACCTCTACCTCTACCTCCTCCTTCTTCCTCTGCCATGATGATTCTCCTAGGGATTTCAAAATCTTCTGGTTCCTCTACAAAAGGTGAATGAGAAGAGATTTCTCCTTCTTCTTCAGATGATTCCAATTCCTCAATTACAATTGGTCTTCCTGTAGGAGAAAGAGAAGAGTCTCTTCCTAGTTCAAACTCAATAGAAGGTGTAGGAGAGTCAACTCTTGGCTCTTGAATTGCAGGAATTCTAGGACTAGGAGTTTCGGTTGGAGATAAGGGAGGTGTCTCTTGCCTATCCCTTGAAGCAGATGGACTTGTAAAAATTGAACTTCGAGCTCTAGCTAAAAACCGTCCTCTAGAATCTCTAGCTCTATGCATGTCATGTTTATTTTTTCTTCAAGTCAAGTTAATAGTTCTTTTTCTCATCTTCCAGTTCACTCTAGGTGCAAGAAGAGAGCATACTCAAGAAACTACTAAATCAATAACTTTCTCCCTTCTGATCCTCCAGATCACTTTGAAGTGCAAGAGGAGAGCATACTTGGATAGGTTATTAACTTCTTTCCTTGAAATTTTTATATTTTTTTTTCTCTAAGTATGGCTACTTAATTTCACTTCCCCGGCAACGGCACCAAAATGTTTAGTCAATTTAGTGTTCTTAAATTGATGTCATTAATTGTCAACCCGGGGCTCGTAAGCTGATGAAGTGAGGGTGTACTATATGTACTTAAGCAACTTTTTTAGAGCTTTTGTCGTTTGGGGGGTTGTTTATGGTTAACTTATCTTCCTAAGATGGAGTGATGATTATAGACAGATGAGTGCAAGTGTGTGAAAAGTGAGTTCTAGATGAGTGAAAGTGTGTGATTGGTGATTTCTAATTACTTGCTGAATTTGTAAAGGAAAAGAACTTGAAAGAAATGAATAAATTGAAATGACTTGAAAGCAAATGACCACGTTCTAATGGCATTAGTCTCTATCCATATTGCTGCAAATAAAAAGAAACAAGAAAATCACTTCAAGGATTGATGATAATGGTTATCTCCTCCTAACTCCCTGCTTCTACCACATAGTACTGCGTAAAACACGATTAGGAGGTAGCTGAAGACAAATCCAAGATTTGATAAAAACTCTAATTGACAAATTGTAACACTACTAAGCCTTTTCCATCATACTGCTTCCTACATATGTGATTATGTGTAACAAGTGGAAAAAGTATTAGTATCACAAGCCAAGACTACTCAAAGACAAGCTGCAATTAATTAATGTTCTGTTCTCTTGAAAGATAAGCCATTCATGATAAAGAGAGCATAAATTAGTTAGTATCCAACTTGTAAAACTAAGCTAAAACTAATCTAGAAAACAGAGTGAAAAGGGTAGCATTATGAACAAGACAACTGCAACTACCATTAGATATTAAAGCAAACACAACACACTCAATCCCGGGTGAAAACCTGCAAAGAAGCAAATCTGATCAGTGAAAATAAAGGCTGCAGCAATGAAAAGAAATCAAGCTGTACATAACTCAAGAAAGGAAATTCTGTTTGTAAAATAAAGAAATTGCAGAAGTATAAACATAAAAATACTTTACAAGGTTAATACGAACAGGGGCCCTCCATTCATATCATCCACAAAAACTCAGATGCTCTTAAGACTTCAAAACAGCACTGTTTCCATTACTTTATATGCAGAAATACATAATCAAAAAGTGCTGGAACAGATCTTATAAAAACAAAGTTTCAAAACGTGCCAAAATTCTCACAAGTTCATAAACTATAGCATCTAAAAGTTAACATAAGCGTACGCAGACGCAAGTATATATAGGCATCTGCAAGATGGCCTAATACGTAAACATAAAACAGAAAATAAACTGACTCTCATGCGTATTAAAGGTGCAGTTAACACGTCATAAGCTTTATGGTCGAGCTGGAGGTCCTGGTCGATATGGGCAATGAATCCAGCATTAGATCATGTCCCCCACGGCTTTCAAAACATGGACAGGTCACCTTTTCCACCGACGTGATCAAACAGCTTACGTATCCACGTTAAGCTGCCTTTATTTGACCGTAACTTGACCCCCTTTGACCGGAGGTACAAATGACGTGGCCGGCTGAACTGATGGCACAGGAACCTCGAGCATGTATATTCCAACATGCCCACGTGGCTCGTTCTGCAAAATAGCATGTGGAACCTTGAAATCAACAAAATGGCTGCGGGATCAGCAGATGGCTGCGGAATCAGCAGATGGCTGCGGAATCAGCAAAAGGCTGCGGAATACCTGCAAGTATGTCAAAAAATAAACAAAACAATTACCCATTAGCAAAGCTCACTTGATCATGTTTAATGACAACTAATGTAATGATCTGGGTGGAAAATGAGGCAAAAGAGAGAGGAAAGTGATGAAAACAGTAGGTAATGATGGATGATAAGGTGTAAAGTAGGGACTCTACACCGTCTTCAGTGGAATTTTATTTGAATAATATTTCCAACAATATGTGAAAGTTCGGAAATGGTAATTGGAATCAAAATTTGTTAATAACCAAAGTAAGGATCTTGGATTCCTTAGGAGGAGGCTAAATATCGGAACCTCAAAGCAGAGGAATGATTGGAACCTCAGAGTAGAAGAATTATCTGAACATTAGAGTTGAGGACTTACTAGAGCGTCAAAGCAGAGGATTGATTGAAACCTCATAGCAGAAGAATTAACACAACCTCTAAGCAGAAAACTTATCGGAACATCGGAGCAGAGGACTTATTAGAATCTTGTAGCAGAGGACTGATTAGAGCCTTAGAAAAGAAGACTTATCAGAACATAAGAGTAGGGGACTTATTGAAACCTTAGATCATAGGACTGATCGGAACCTCAGAGTAGAAGACTTATCGGAACATCGGAGAAAAAGACTGAACAGAACCTAGAAACCTCGTAAGTCCTTATAGATCAAAATTTCTTGAAAGCGCAGAGGTTTGCAAAGGAAAATAAATACAAAGGAATTCAATGACGACAGAGGACCAAGAAGAAACTTTCTCTCTCCTCTAATAGACACATGGAAATAGATTATTGGTCCTAAGCAGCTGAAGAGCAAAATGACATCATCGTGACATGGCAGTACGGTGGACATGTGGCAACTTGATTTGACATTTTCAGTTTATGCATTATCCCTCTAGAAATAAGCCTAGATTCTTCTTTGGTGCAAGAGCCAAAGCGTTAATCAAATAAAGGGAGCTCCTTCCTGCTACTAATCCTTGAAATATGTGTCTCCCAAGATAATGGTCATCTACACAAGTTCTCTTTTAGGTATGATTTCTCCAATGGAAAGAAGTTGATCTTTTATTTGAGAGATCCTTATATAGTAACATGTAATAGATTATTGCTTTCTCATCTTGATATCCCAGATTTGACTCTTCCAGGCAATTACTTGGATGATATTGTTGACCTAATACATCCCAATTAACTTTTCATACATCTCCTCTGACTTCTTCATCTTGGACATAAGTAATGAGATGATACCTCAAAGATTTAATGATGATATTCTTGGCATTGATCTTACCCTTCTTGTATTGGATTATCACTGGAAATGGAATTATTTGGAGGTTCAGATACTTAGCCCTCCACATATTCCATCACATCATTTTCCTCAAGAGTAAGATCCAATCTAGTCATCCATGCTACAAAGTTGGAGGCACCATTCAACTTCTCTTCAATCTTGAAGTAGGAGGTAGTCATCTTGCCCAATAAATTTGATTCCCAATCAACAAAAATAGTGACTCAATGATCCAAATTGGATCATTATATTTTTTTTCATCCATCTCGATGCATTTGGAGTGGAAAAAGTGGAGGAATCATCTCACAGGACCATTTTTACCAGCGGGACCCAGTTTGGCGCAAAGGGGTATGAAACGTTCCGAGAGCGTCTTGAGGCATAAAACGAAGTTTTTTTGGGTGTAAAGCTTTTCCAATTTAATGTGACATATTTTCATGCTATTATACACACAAGGACCTTTCCATCAATGCAAGAAGCATGTCAATCGGAGTTCGTATGCAAACGTTATGCCACTTAGAAGTTGACCTTCCTATTTTCACCCCTATAGTTAGAGAGGATGCCAAATTAGCCCCCATTATTCATTGAAAAGGGGCTAGCCACGTGTTTATGATGTAAAAGACTCTAGAAGAGCCTATTTTGTAACTCTAGCTAAGAGTTGATGTAGTCAAACTTAACCACTAGTAGGCTATTGCATTGTGTTATAACCGAGTCACTAGGAGGAAGAGGCATTCCATTCTTTTGAGAGAATTGTGTTCCATAACTGAGAAAAGATAGCCAAAAGAGATAAGAGGTAGAGAAAACAGAGAGGCTATGTGCACTGTAGCAGCCCACGGGCCACAGACATTACTTCTTTGTATTTGCAACCATATTTCCAGACAGAGAAAGAGAGTGAAGTGGTCTCACCTTCCAGCTGGGTTTTCTCCAGAAAGGGTTTCCCAGAGAGAATATATTGTGCCTTATGTGTGAGTGAGATTATTTTTTCATTCTCTACTTTTATGCTTGATTTAATTTTACATGAATGTGCTAATTACAATAAAATCTACAGATCTAGAAATTAAATAAAATTCTAATAGTGTAGAATCTCAAATTTTTAATATAATATTATCAGATCTCTTGTGAAGATCTATCCAGTATAATATCCATGACATTTTATGGATCACTCAAAGGGGAGCTCTCTGGTCTCCTTCGTCTAACCTTCACCTCAGCTCTGATACCATGTTAATTTTTCACAATGTTATATGTTGGTATAATCACTTAAAATTATTTCTTCCAATTTCAATCACCCTAGTAACAAATAATAAATTATAAATAGAATAGTAAACAATAAATTCATAATCGAAGGTAGCCAAGCACAAAGAGACATAGAAATTTTGCTCAAAGACTAGGGAGAAACCCCACAAGGGAAAACCCTTAAATCAATTATTCTTCTTCTATTAGTCAATCAATGTTCAACATCATATACATAGTCCATTTTTACATCCAATAACTAATCAAAGTCAAACTTTAAATTTCCCAAATCAACCAATCCAAATAGAGAGAGATATTCAAATCTGGTCAGAGATACCAGTCTGCAATTGTTTACCTATGGAATTATAGTCAACAAGAGTCAACGGTCTGCAATAATTAGTCAAATTCAATAGTCAAACTACCTAAAAGAGTCCTATCAACACAACATTAGATTCGGTCTTCCTTCCTTAGTCAAACTTGGTGAAATTAGAGATAAAAATCCTTTCTGCAATTTGTTCAAATTTAAACAATGCTGAAACTTTCTGTCAATGTAGAGAGAGAAATTCGTTCAATACACTAGAATATTCTAGTCAAAGATTCAGCCTTCCAACTGTCAATGATTCATTCAAATCAACAACAAAAAAGCTTGGTCAAAACAAAGGTTTGACCCATGGTTAAACCCAAGTCCCCGCCTATGGTCAACGAGCTCAGAATGGGGGGGGTGTAGCTAATACAAAGCACACATCTCCAGTTAACTCCACAACCCATCACAAACTCATGACCTCCTCAAAAGAAACCATATCTATGATCTTCCATTGTTGATGAAAATTTTGAACCCTATCATAACACATGAAATTGAAATTCCATAAAAATGATGCTTACGTCCTAGTTATTTGATACCTAATGCTTGATTATGTTCTCACATGACACACTCACTGTGATTCCACTTTCCCCCACTTCCTTCTCTCTAGCATAATTAATCCAAGTAACTTCATTGACCCCTTTTCAAAATGGAAGATGGGTGGCTCAAGCAGTGGGTAAACCCATGCCAATTTTGGCATTGATAGTTAAATGTGTATATGCCTAATATTGAATGCACTATTTAGACTTATGTGGATATGGATGTTTTCTTGCACTAAGGTCTTCATTAACATCTCATTGGTCATTTGTGAAAAATCTACACTTTAACTAGTAGTAAGCAAGCATCAAGCCTCCAATTTCTCTCGAACCAATGAGACATTTCCTCAGATTCTCAGAAAGCACTTTTAATTTTTTACGAAGTTAGCTAATAAGGATATGAAGATAGCTTTTGTATTATTATTTTTCCCAACCATGCTAATGTGGACTATATGAGGCACAAGACTTAGAGATGGCTGGGGTTCCTTTGGGCCATTTAATAAGTAGTAACATAATTGCAGAAGGATGAATGGTGGAATGAATCCTCTCTCTTGCAACATCCATTGTTGGAGTACAATTGGCTTCGTGTATCTAATAATCTAACCATTGAGGTGGGGGAACTGAGCCAAATACTCAAGAACCAGGCTAAGGGCCCATGAAACCCTACGACCAACAAAGCCAAAGAGCAGACCTGATGGATGATGGCGAGGGTTTGGGCGCAGGTGCATAGGCCGGAACCAGGGCCAGCCAGGCCGAGGGCCTAGGGCCCAACAGTAAACGACACCGGATCGCGTTGAAGCGAGGATCAGCACTCCGGTGGATAGCGACAGGAGGAAGGGCAGCTGGAGGTTGGGAACAGCGCAGGGTTGACAGCTGGGAGTCATCGCTTTGAAGCACATTAACAAGGGTTTTACTGAGGATAGCAAGGAGACAGGACTATTGTGCTGGCAGCGAAAATGATCGGCGAGTAATCTGTGACCCCCCTCAGTAACCATGGTTAACCCTAGCGAACTTGTTGACCTAGACCCTGCAATGGAGGATATCCTATCGGTCTGGGGGAAAGACCCAACAGCCCAGAACATTGAACGATATTTTGGAGCACCAGAAAACTTAAGTCCCGACCCTCTTTCACCAGAATCGCTAAGGATTAACCATCCTTTTCTTCAGTCGATAAAGAAGTTGGAGGGGAACGTCTATTTTCATCAGGACTCCAAGGATTTGCAGCAGTCAAGTAGGGCGGGCGAAGATGAGTTGCATGCAGGCCCTCGACAATCCTTCCAAGGCAGCAAAGGGAAACCCTCTTCCATCGGTCTGGTTCTCTCTGGAGGTTTAGAGGATATAGTAAATTTCGGTTCAAGCATAGGGCAAAGGTCTGAAGGGGGTTTTGGAAGGGTTTCGACAGTTACCAGAGCATCCATAGCCAAAGGTCAGGGCAGCCCCAAAAGGATAGAAGGACGAAAGGAAGCCGAGCCTGAAGGACTTCCAGACCCACGAAAGAACCCTACAGGATCAGCATTGGGGACTCAGGTAATAAATCAATCCCTAGCAGAGCCTTTTAATTACTCCATAAGCAATTCGTTTCTAGCCTCATTCGAGCCAAGGCTTTCCCCTTTGAATCCTGGCCCGGAACAGCAAGAAAGGAACGAGACAAACAAGGAAATAAGGGAGGAGGACGTTGGGACAAGGAAAAAAGGGGAGAAAAGGAAAAAGCAGAGACCAATCAACTCGCAGGATTTAGAAGGGAATTTGGTTTTGGGAATGGACGTGCAGATTGAAGAGGCCCTGGAGGTGGCTGAATGCACCTTGGTCGGCAGGGCAAGAGGGAAAAAATTCACTTCCAACTTCATCAAATCATGGGGGGAACAAAATTGGCAGTCTGATCTCATTAGAGGATTTGAGGTTTCGACTCTAGCAAAAGGCTGGTTTATGGTGCGTTTTGAGCACAAAGAGGCAGCATATTGGGTGGTTGAAAAGAATTGGGCTTTTGGGAACATCCCTATTCTTATAAAAAAATGGAGTCCTCTGTTTGACGCAGTTCATGAGAAAACAGATGTCTTTCCGGTTTGGGTAAGGGCTCCGGGGTTGCCTTCCTTCCTTTGGGTTGAATCGGTTTTCAAGGCAATAGGGAATAGGCTGGGTACATTTCTGGAAGCGGATATGTCCTTCCTGCAAACCCAGAATAAGGCTATGGCGTGAATTCTAGTCAGCCTAAACCCAAGCGGAAGACTTGCAGAGAAGATCAATCTCCAGTACAAAGATTTCGTCTTTGAACAGATCCTGGACTACGAATACTTGCCCTTCAGGTGCCATAGATGCCACGTCTATGGACATTTGGCCAAGGAATGCCCCTTGGGTAGGCGACGGAGACGATTCCAGAGGACATCAGCTCAGTTGGAGAAGGTAACTCGTCACAATCAGACTTTTCAGAGAAAAGAGACCTCAATTCATCAGATAGAAGGAGAAATGGAGATGGATTTTCAACAGGGGGGCAGACCCCGAATGTAGCAAACCAAGATCCTCTGATCAGAAGGGAAGACAAAGATCTCGAGCTCGGGAGCGAAAAAGCAATTATGGAGACCATTGTGGAAACGGCAGCAACACAAAATCCCATCGAGAGCGAGGACGCAAAGGGTATGTGCTTAGATCCAAAAATTTCCCCTATTCTTAATTCAAAAATAAAAGAAGATTGTCTGGTCCCTGAATCTCTTTCAAAAAATTTCATTCCTGATATCAATGATAATATTGAAAGTCATGAAGAAAACACTGTGGAAACCTGTATTGAAATCATCTCGGCCGCCATCCCCTCCTTAGATCTGAATTGTGAAGGTGTTTCTTCTGAACCAATCCCCCCGGTCCATCATCCCATATGCCCATATAACCTTATATCCCTGGACAATAAATCTGATCCCTTAGATACTGTGGGTGGCATAGGCTTTTCCCCTCCTCAGAGTCTGAAAAGGAAAAAAAGGGGAAGGAAATCAAATCTTTCCATGGCCCAGATTAAAGCAAAGCATGATGTGGCAGATGGGAAGCAACTGTCAATCACTGGGGAACTTAGAGTGGTACAGGCCCCTGAGAATGTTTTGAAATGATTCTTACATCATGGAACTGCAGGGGTTTAGCCAGTTAACCCAAAAAACTGGCTCTTAGGGAGATGGTCATGAATTCAAAATCAGATATCCTTCTACTTCAGGAGACTTTGGGGAATGGAGCAGAAGTAGAATCGGTGCTAAATGCCCTCCTTCCAGGCTGGAAATTTTCGGCTATGGACTCAGAAGGACATTCTGGAGGACTGGCGGTAGGATATAGGGAAGGGAGAATCAAGATAAGGAACCAGTGGGGCATGAAGCAGGTGATGGGTATGGAACTTCAATCCCCTGAATTCGACTTCCCATTAACAATCTTAAACATTTATGGGCCTTGTTAGGGGAGGGTGGCCTTTTGGAACGAACTGATGTCCAATTCGACAATGAAGAGTAAATACATGGTGTTGGGCGGAGACTTAAACTTCTCAATAGGAAGAGCAGAGGCCTGGGGACCCTCAGTAAGGGAAGATCCGCTGACAGATTTCTTCCAAAATCTCTTAAACGCCAACAATCTAATAGATGTTAATCTTATTAAGTTAAAGCCGACTTGGAGGAACAGGAGAGTAGGAGAAGCAAGAGTGGCAAAAAGACTGGACCGGTTCCTCATTAATGAAGAATTATCCTCCACGATCCCAATGTTTCGGCAATGGGTTGAAGAGGGAGGGCCTTCAGATCACTTCCCAGTTTATTTAGAACTATCTAAACCTCCCCCAAAGCCGCCAGCACCCTTCAAGTTCAATGCATCTTGGTTGCAAGAAGTTTCTTTCACCAAACTATTTAAAGAAACATGGAGACATCCTGACAATATCACCTCAAAGGATAAAGGGTTCCTGTTCATGGAAAACCTCAAAAGACTGAAGAAAGCAACAATTATATGGGCGAAGGACAGAAAGGAAAAACAGAACGAGGAAATAATCCGGATAAGTGAGGAACTTCAAAAGCTGGAAAGTATAGAGGAGGACGGATATGCAACACAGGAATCAAAAGAGAGGATCCTACACCTTGAGAAACTCAAAAATCAAATTCTTCTGGCAAAAGAGGAGGAATGGCGGCTCAAGAGCAGAGCAATTTGGCTTAAAGCAGGGGATGAAAACACAAGTTTTTTCCACAACTATGCAAAAGGGAGGAAGACCGCAAACACTATCTGGAACCTAAAAAATGAAGGAAGGGAGGCAAAGACTTTTGAATCTCTGTCAGCGCTAGGGCAAAGTCATTTCCAGAACTTATTTGCAGATCAAGGAGAGGTCACCATCGCTGAGGTTATCAAAACAGCGCAATGTTTCCCCAGGTACGTGGAGGAGGAAGAAGCAGAGGAATTGATGAGCCCAGTAACAAAGGAGGAAGTTGAAAGTGTCATCAAATCTATGGCAAAAGAAAAAAACCTTGGGCAGGACGGATGGACCATAGAACTCCTTCACCATTTCTTCGATCTGATAGGAGCAGAAATAACTGAAGTAGTAGAAGAGTCCAGGAAGAAAGGAGAGGTTTATAGTCCTTTCAATGCAACATTTATAGCCCTCATCCCAAAGAAGGAAGTTCCTGAAACCTTTGAAGATTTCAGACCAATTTCATTATGCAACAGTATATACAAGATTATTGCAAAAGTGATTGCAATCAGAATTAAACCAATTCTATCAAGGCACATTTCAATGGAACAATTTGGGTTTTTAAATGGAAGACAAATCCATGAAGCTATCGGTGTGGCACAGGAGGTACTGCATAGTGTCAAGCAGAAGAACAAGAAGGGTGCAGTTATAAAAATTGACTTATCTAAAGCTTATGACCGGATAAATTGGATATATATCTATTTACTTCTAACTCATTTAGGTTTCAAAACGGATTTCATCAGCTGGATCACAAACGTCAGCTATGTAGTTCTCATCAACGGCGCAACCACTCCATTTTTCAAAGGACAGAGGGGATTGAGGCAAGGCTGCCCCCTGTCCCCTCTGCTTTTTCTTTTAGTTGCAGAAGGTTTAAGCCAGTTGATTCAAAAGGCCAAAAGGGAAGGCGAGGTAAGAGGTATAGAAGTAGCAGTCAACTTGTACATATCTCATCTCCTTTTTGTAGATGACATATTGGTTTTCACAAATGGAGAGTCTAATGAAATAAAGGAATTAAAAAACATTCTTGATCTGTTCTTGAAAGCAACTGGAATGCAGATAAACTCCAGGAAATCTCAATTAATAGTGGAAGGACTAGACAGACAAGAAAGAGCACAGATGCATTCGTTCTTTCCTTATCAATCGAGTAATATGGAATCCCCTTTCAAGTATTTAAGCTTCTGGCTAAAACCCAACGCCTATAAAAAAGAGGATTGGAACTAGTTGATCACCAAAATAGAAGCCAGAATCTCTCATTGGAGCTACAAATGGCTATCCAGAGCTGGGAGATTGACTCTAATCAAATCAGTGCTACTGGGCAGCTTTAACATGGGTTCCTAAAGGAATCCTGGAGAAAATAAGGAGAATTTGTAGCAGATTTTTGTGGGCTAGCTCAAAGGAGAACTCTGTCCTTCCATGGGTTGCCTGGGAGAAAGTGGCAAGGCCAAAAGATTGGGGAGGATGGGGGATAAAAAGTCTTCCTTACTTCAGCCTCACGTTGGCTGCCAAATCAGGCTGGAGACTTATAAAGATGGAAAATTTATGGACAAGAGTGGTGAAAAGGAAATATATAGACCCAGCTCCTTTAGAAGAATGGATTAGAAACCCAGCAAAGAACAAGAAGAATGTCTCGGTGGTATGGAAAGCAACTGTGGAGTCCTTCAAAGTGATTGAACAAGGATTGGCATGGAAGATCAGGAATGGAAGGAATTTGAAGATAGGGAAGGACCCCTAGGCTGGATGCAATGAAAATTATGCATTATCCCCCGGGTTAATCAGGCACTTAGAAAACAAAGGCATACTCTCCTTATATCAGGTGGAAAAATTTGGTCACTCAACCATATGGGGACAAGCTTGGAAAAATGGAGAAGATCTAGAACTAGAGCAAAGATGGTGGAATGAATGGAATACATATATTCAAGAACTCTCCAGATCAAATGTCAGATTGAAAGACAGCCTGGATCAGCTGATCTGGGCCCATGCAGAAACTGGAGAGTACTCTCCAAAAAGTGGATATAAATTCATCATGTCTAGGAAAGGATGGGGAACTCTGGAATGGTAGCCAAAGCACTTATGGAAGCTCAAATGTCCGACAAAGGCTAGACTTTTCTTTTGGTGTATTTTAAAAAGGAAAATCCCAACTTGGGACATTCTACAGTCAAGATATATGCACGGACCAGGGAGATGTACCTTATGCAAATCTGAAGCTGAATCCATCAACCATCTATTCCTATCTTGTTCAGAAACCAAAAAGCTATGGGGGGAGGCAGGGAAATTGATGAATAAAAAGGTCGAATGGGGAGGTGAAAATCTGATAGAGGTTTGGGAAAAATGGTGGCAACAATACCCTGAAGGGAATATGCAGAATCTACCCCTCATTATCTGTTGGGGGGTTTGGATCGCTAGAAACGGGAGTATTTTTCAAGATAAGGAAACTCCGGCAACTGTCACAGCAATCCATAGTGTCTCTATCTACTTGAGTATCCCAGAAGCAGAGGATAACAAATCCCAAAGACAAGACAAAGCTGTACAAATAAAAGAGGGTACTCCCTGGGCTTTTCTTGATGGTGCCTCGCAGAACAATAGGGCTGGAGCAGGAATAGTCATCCATGTAAATGCAAATCATATCCTCAAAGCTTCAATTGGACTAGGGACAGGATCAAATAACTTCGCAGAAATGTCAGCTTTGAAGCTACTTCTTTGTTGGCTCATACAAAGGAACATCTCCACAATTCAGATCTTTGGAGACTCACTTAATGTTATCAATTGGGTTAATGGGAAAAGTACATGCAAAAATCAAATTCTGAAACCTTTGCTGGAAGAAATGCAGGTATTAAAAACATTCTTTAACAGTTTTTCTTTATGTCATATTTACAGGGATAGTAACGATTCAGTCGACAAACTTTCTAAGGAAGGTTTGCAGCAGAATCTGGGCAGCTGGAAAATTGTAGAAGAAAACCATGGACAGACTCATATATCGGATCAGCCGCCTCACTCCTAGATACATGTTTTCAGTGACAGCTTTACTTCATATACATTTTTTGTCATACTTTTTTCACAGACACTTATTATGGAATTTTGGAACAAAAACTGCAAATTGGACAATCTCAGAACTTATTATCTTTTTTGTAAGGGTTGTTTTCCTCATCTGAGGAGACCCGTTTTTATTATGATGGTTTTGCTGCCCTCTTTTTGAAAGGGATGTTATGGTTCATGGCTAGACAGTCTAAAGCAGCTGGTTTATACTGTTTTCAGCTGCCTCCTCTTGAGAACAGATGGTCCTTCCTGAAGGTAGGACGTTTTTTATTGCAAAAGCAGTCATATAGCAGCAACAGAAATGCTCAAGCATATGCAATGTAACTTTTTCTCTCTTCAATAAAAAGTTCGCTTTTTCTTCGGAAAAAAAGACTTAGAGATGGCTTATAGGAGAATGTGAAAATATGAGGAGACAATTCACAAAAACAATGTAGATAGAGAAGCATTAAATGAGTTGCAAGAAGAGAAGGAAATAGAGCCTTTCTATGGGGACATGATGTAAGTAATTGACAAAGGAACCAAATGAGGTGACATATGATAGATGTTTTGAAAGAGGCATAGTATGAACTACCTCCATCAAAAGGAGAGAAGAATCCAGATGTTAGTGCATACCAAGATACCGGGGTATTTGGTTTTCATAAGGTGGAAACTAGGTCAGTTGTGCTACCATACACTAAAATCATGTCTAGGATAATTACCCACATATACATGGATGACATACTTGTTAAAAATAGATATGTTATGAGTTCCCCAAACCATGGTTGGATCTAACAGATGAATGGCTTACGTAACTTACTCTCAACTATCATCAATTACTAAAGTGTCAGTGAATTTCAAAAAATAAATTTAGGTTGCGATGAGAAGGTGTGTACCCAAAAAAAAACCTTAGGAAACCTTATAGGCTAATTGTGGCCTTAATCAATAGGCTAACTGAGGAATATGATGCAACCCAATTCAAAGAATATTGGGTACCTCTAATGTCTTAAGTAATAAAGGTCAACAATATTTTCAACCAAGCTCTAAGTTTATTACCTCCTTGAAGTCAGGCCCATATCTGGTATAGAGTATCACACTATTGAGATCCCACTAACATTCTATATGTCTTCATATATGTTATATGTTGCGTGTAATAATAACAATTTTCTAGGATGGGATGATAGTCGCTACCAAATGAGAAACTAATACACGTGTATTACTAGATGTTGTGGAAGCATAAGTATATAATCCACTACACAATAGCTTATCTCATGCATGACATAATAGACTATGAAAATAGTAATTTCCATTGGCAATTGGTATGTGACAGAGAAAGGCACTTACATGAGAATATTTGGAACCATTAACCTCCACACCTACTACCAAATCTCACTATAGATAAATTGGTCCAATAGGAAATAACTTATTAGACTTACATAAATGGAGTTTAAGAGATCCTCACAAAAAATAATAAAACTCTTTAGATTCTCTTTCCATTGAGTGTAGCCACGTACAACATGGAAAATGCAATGACAGTTAAGGAAGAAGGTGAGGCACTAGATGTTTTTAATTTTGTTATTCAGGAGGCATGACCCTTATGGTCTAATAGATCACCATTACATTTTATATAAATATAGATGGCTTCATTAAAATGAAATGTGGTAGTATGAATGGATATAATAGAGGGTTACATATTTGAATGAATCATTGATGAGGATGTGAAGCAAAGGATAAGGAGCCAAATATGACAAGAAGGTGCATGAAAACAAAGAAAAGAATAATTGAGAAACAAAAGAGAAAACATCGAAATAATAATGGTTAAAGAGAGAGAAGAAAGATGTTGAGGAATAATCAAAGGCCATAGAAAAGAGGAATTCCTCAAAGAATAATAAGTAGAAAGGATGGAGAAACAGAAGGCCAAAGAGAGAAAGCTAAGGGAGGAAGAAGGGGCCAAAGCTAAGGAAGAGGAAGAAAAAGAAGAAAGATAAAACACACAACACAATGTTATGGAGGAAGGCTCATACAATCCTAAGACTTCAATTAATCTTATGAATCAAATCATCATTGGAGACCATTTTCCACTCCTTAATATGGGCTTAGGTTGTTTCACCCCATCAAAGTCAGAATTAGTTGCAATTCTAGGCACATTTGTCTTCAATAAAAGGAAAGTAATAAATAGTAAGACAAACACGAAAGAAGTTGAAGTTGGCCACAAAGTTGACATTATCAACAAAAAAATTCTATAAGTGTCACTTGTATGCAAGCAATAGAGGCCAATCTAAATAATTGTAACAAAGACAAAAACACACACACACATCAATTAGTTTTATCTTAGGTGGTTGGGAGGAATTTGTTATCCTCCCCACTAAGGTTAAATTCCATTAAGTGGCATGATTGTATTTGTTGTAATGGCTTTGAGTCTTGTTCTTGAGGATGAGAAGTCCCTTGCGGGTTAAAGCATGTATTTCCTCACATGGAATATAAATATATTCCTCTATGGAATATATTTATGCTATAGTGAACGGAGAAACTAGTTTATGTTAAAGTAATACTCAAGTATGGGTCATTAAAAGACTAAAGGAAAGTAAACAAACATTCTTCCATGTGTTTTCCATACATTAATTGGTATATCTGGTGAAAGGCATCTCATTGTTCTTTGTAAGAAGATAGATTATAAAAGGTGAAGCTTGTTACTTTGGGGGAAAAGTGCAGCTCACTTTGGGGGGAAAGTGCAGCTCTAGGTAGGTTCTAGGATTCAAGAAGGAAGATCGATGAAGGTTGGGCTAATAAATGATGAGGAAGTATAGTACAATAAGAAATAATGAACCCATGTGTGATTCTAACGAAAAACTCTCTCTCTCTCTCTCTCTGAAGATAAAAAATTCCTCCCAAACGTCTAAAATAAACCCAATCAACACACACACACATACATACTTTAAAAACAAAAGTAACACAACTCAAAGGGGACTTGACCAATTTGTTTGAGTTCAGGGCACATGCTTTTGTTATACAAGATGTGTTGGATGTTGCATAGAAGAAAATGTACAAAATCTTGCAAGAATCACATGACAATTCGTCTCATTTCTTGACCATCGCGGGTAATACAAAATAACAAGGTTTATTTTTGTAGGGAGTGCGATTGGGATTAGATGAATTAATAAAATGCCAAATAGAAGAAAATGATGCTTTGGGGGACATCTAAAAAATGGCTCAAAGGGAAATTCAATGCAATTATATAGAATTTTCTAATTATAGGTTAGTGAACTCATCTCTCAAAAAGGATATCATCAATGTATGGTTGATTAATACCAACATCTCTCTGAAGTTGCAAAAAAGGCTATTGAAGGATGTCATCTACCTCCACTTGGAGAAATGAGCATGCCTTCACCAGTTATTAAAAGGATTAAGGAGCTAGAACAAATCATTTAGAAAAATTGAATCTCCATATGAACAATGTCAGATCACTAAGGAAGTATTGATGGAACATATATGAACTCCCTCAAGGGACTTGACCAACTTGTCTGAGTTCAGGGCTCATGCTTTTTCTATACAAGATGTGTTGAATGTTGCATAGAGGAAAATGTACAATAGCTTGCAAGAATTACATGAAAATTCATCTTAGTTCTTAACCATTGTGGACAATGCAAAAGACTAATGTTTGGTTTTGTAGGGAGTAAAATTTGTATTATAAGTACTAATAAAATGGCATATAGAAGAAAAATATGCTTTCGGGAGAATCTAAAAAATGACTGAAAGGGAGATCCAATGCAATTTTATAAAATTGGCTAATCATAGGTTAGTGAACTCATCTCTCAAAAAGGATATAATCATTGCAAAAAAAATTATTAAAGGATTCCATATACCTCCACTTGGAAAAATAAGCACACCTTTGACCAATTTTTAAAAGGATAAAAGATCTAGAATAAATCATTGAGCAAAGTGAATCTCCATATGAACAATGTCAAAGATCACTAAGGAAGTATGGATGGAACACATAACAACTCCCTTGAGGGACATCAATTTAATTAATTCATATATCAATATGATCAAAAATTACCTATGGCCCATGTCAAATGAGTTAGCTACCTATAAGTTGGCATATGAAACTCCAAGCCACAAGAACATAGAAAAATATCCTCATAATATGATGCATGGAAAATGTATATGCATGGCAAGGGCATAAATAATTGTGACTCTTAATGATAACAAATTACCTTTTATGATGTGAGGAGTTTTAAAGATGAAAAATAAAGAATCACAGAGAACAAAAACCATTAGGAGTGGGACTAGATTGACCAAGAGTGGCCAGTTATTATTAAAAGTGATAAATGTAGCCTAAGAGAAAGAAAGTGGGTTTTTGCTCGTGCATGCTTTTGTAACCTTTTTGATGAGTTTTAAATAAGGAGAAGCCAACTTTAGCCAAACTTTTCTAAAAAACTTAGACACTAGTGTGATAAATAGGCGATGAACTAATTCTATTGCTTACTAAATACTAGAATTGCTGTAAGATTGTGTCACTTCAATTATGGATTGATCTATGTGGAAATTCACAATGTTATCTCTGTTTTTTGAATGCATAATTTTTTTATATGGTGAATTCAAGGCTATAAACAATAATTTAATTGTAGACTTTTTTTGACATTATTTATATTCATTTACATGTGTTTATGCTATTATTTCTAAAATAGCTTTTTAATCTAGATTTGTTCCTACTTAGGAGTGGCAAAGTAAAATGGCATATTGCACATATATTAGAAGCATTTTGCATTCTATATTTCATATTTACATTCTCACACATGAATCATTAATGGTTGTTTGGCTAGAATTGAGTGGGTTCCCTATTCCAAACAATGTGAGATCTAATTGAGACTTCACATTAAGGATACCCCTTGCTATTGAGAAGAGCATTTTACCTGTGTCAACAAGTAGAAACACCTACTTAAAAACAAAAAAATTGTATTGACTGTGTACAATAGTTGTATTCACATGTATTTGGAAAAAATGGTTATATGCTAGTAGAGTTAAAATGTATTAACATGGTATGCCTCTAGGGAAATGGATTTAGCATACCTTCACAGGCATGGGGACTATGAGATGGAAGTAAGATTGTAGAGAGAAATTCCATTTTCCTTTATTTCATCTTCCCAATTCATTACATTAAGTTTTATTGATTATTATTATTTTGCTCCTAATTTTCTTACAAGTATATTTCTTATTTTAAATCATGTTTATCTATATGTTTACAAGAGTGATAATAACATTGGGGAAAGGTTATATCAACAAGCTTTGTATATTTGTAGGAGATAGAAAGATTTAGCACACAAT
Source organism: Pinus tabuliformis (assembly GCA_031772625.1). NCBI lineage: Eukaryota > Viridiplantae > Streptophyta > Pinopsida > Pinales > Pinaceae > Pinus > Pinus tabuliformis. Next base: position 618,638,531 of record CM062809.1, read on the forward strand.
GTGTATATGCACAAGTTCGAAATTAATTATATGAATCATGGTAAGTCTTTGTAGCGGAGGTTTAAAAAGTCCTTGGCAATCATGAGTAAGCAATTTATGTCTTATAGTTGAAAGCAATGATGATATTTCATCATGCTAAGCTTCAAACCTATATTGATTCATAGGAAAATTATTTATTAGCATGAAGCAATGAATACGAGGATGGATATTGGTAGAAACATATGGCATATGTGTTAAATTAATGTGAAACATAAATTGGTGATTGGATTTTCACAAGGGCTCACCTAGGTCACCATCAAAATAACAATTTTTATTATTTTTGAACTAATATAAGATAATCTCACTATAAATAAGTTCCTTTAAATTCAAAAGTAGAACAACGTTAGAATAAAGGGATCAAGTGTTAAATGATTTTTTTGGTTGGTAAAAAATTGTTTGTGAAGAAGAACAAAGGCTTCTTTTCAATTGCTTTCCTTGGACCTAATTATCAAATCAAGTAACTATGTTAAATGCAAAGTTCACATTATGAATTATTGATCTCATTCTATTCAACCATTTGAGCTTTCTAACCCCAAAAATAAATGAAGTGCTCGCTTAAATCATTAGATACCTCAACCAAATCACATAATATTCTTCGTAACTGTGAAAATATTCATACTAATATTCAATTATTTTCCACATTTAATTAAAAAAAATCCCAAAAATATAATAAACCTCGCATTCATCATCAACCAATAATTATCAGCACACTCTTTATATATCAACACTTCCTTAATTATCACCATATCTTATTTGATTAATCATTAAAATTTTATATTAGTTAATTATCATGAACTATTCACAAAATTATTTGTCTAATTTTTGAATAATATAATCACCTAAATTCTATTTAACATTCTATCGCCACCACTTTATATATATAGATTGAAAAATGATTTCACACGAATATTATTTTAAGTAACCATAATTCAGTTCAAAATTCATCTCACTAAAGTGTGAAATAAAGAATATTTAAAATGATTTTCTTATGGGCAGAAATTTAAGTAATTTTGAATGCTTAATATGATATTATATAAAATTTCAAAATTTATATATATTAAAATTTCAATAAATATTAAAATTTTAAAATTTATATATATCAAAATTTCAATAAAATAGTTGTATAGTCTATTTTAAAATAAGATTTCTAAAGTTTTTATTTGAAAAAAAGTAAATAATTTGATTTTTTTAATATATATACAATGTAAGAGATGAAATCAAGATTTTCTAAATTATTTGTCTTTTTTTTTCTTTTTTAAAAATTATGTAATTAAATAAAATATAAATATTAAATAAATTCAATAATATATTACATTTTCTATTCTATATATTACATGAATTAAATAATATATAAATGTTTTGATAATTATTATTTAATTTAATTTATATGAATGTACTAATTATTAAAATTATACATAAAATTTTTAATATCTCCCAATCAACTTAAAACATATTAAAGAAAAGAGTTTGCCATGACATTTTGAGTAATACTCTATTAACGTATAAGGTAAGATGATTATACTTCACTAATGTATAAGACAAGATGATGAATAAGGTTCAAATTTGAAGTAATCATTGCTCTTCTAAGAGTTCTTTAGCTAGTCATAGAAGGGCATAAAATTATTTTCCATACAAATGAAACTTTAGATAAAGAATTAATTGTCAAATTTGAATGGAAAATTGATTTTGAATTTTTCAATTGAAGGGTAAGGAATTTTTTCACAATATGTTTTGTTTAACATTATTTTTGTAGTTTTTCCATTTATTAATCATTTTTATATATCATAACAATTAAGGAAAATGATTGTTAACATTTTTTCTCCATATCTTGATACTTGAAAAAAAAAATGTTAGAATTATATTTTTATGGAGCTCATGCATCCATGTATTACCAAATTACATTTTAGTAGTGGGCATAGAAGATCAAAAGCTTTGGTTGTGGTTACTCCTTTTGCTACTCACAGAGGAGAAAGAATTCCAATTGCAGTTAACTTCCATTTGAATCAACTCCCCATCCTCTTGCTCCTCGGGTTTACAAATTGTACCTACCAATCCTCTATGGCTCCACTTATAGATCTTCTCACTTCCTACTCCACTTTTATGCTTATTATGCTTGCTTGTATGTATTGCTTGCTCTACTTACTTGCATTTATGAATATCACTTGCATGTGTTCTTTATGACTACTTTTTATGAACACATGATAATAGGCACTGTTACCCACCACTTTGTGAGTGATATCCCTAGGAGAAAATTTTCTCCAAGATGGTCCTCAGCCGGCAGCCAGCAGCCCCTTGTAGCCACCAACTAGCTCGTTGTGTCATTTCTCCACCACCTGAGCCAACCATGTGGTCCCTCACCCGTTTTTCATGATTGTATGTTTGAACGTGGGCCTCCCAAACCTAAAGGTATGCCTTGTCATTTGATAATTGAGTAATATAGTTTTCTTATCATGGATACTTTTGGGCATGGATTAATGGGGTGATTTGGCGAAAATAATGGGTTAGGTCTGTGATTCTGTCCCATAGAAATATGTTCGATGTTACCCTTGGATCTTAGTCCTATGGGATATCCTTTACTGATCATTGAGTTTTAAGGTGGTATTACATAGGAAACCCTAATTTTGGTTGCATGGTCCCGCTTCCCCATCCACATATATCCCTTCCTTTCTATTTATTATAACCCCATCCATCATCTTTCCCACCTAGGTCCACATTTCTCCATTGGGTCAACATAGGGTTAGCTTTCCCTACCCCTTTCCCACACCTTGGGTCGGGCTTGGAACGATGCCTGAAAGGTTGATGCCACTAAAATAAAAATCATAAAAGGAAAAAGGCATATAAAGAAGGGTGGGAAAATCAAATTCAGGGCACCTCATGCACCACGATTTCTCCTTCCTAAACATTATATACCCAAGTGTGGGCTTCCCTTTACTAGCTACTCTTATACCCCGACATGTGGCCCAGGATTGCCTCTTTCATTCCCTATTCCATTCATCTCTTTATCACATGCCACCACCATTTGAAGGATTTACATTGGACATACTATCCCCTATAAAGGTAGAAACCACCTAATAAGGTACTTGGTCAAGCCCCTTTGGAACTTGGAGACATTACTACATGCCAAAGTCCACTATGGAAGGTTAGGTCATTATGAAGTACTAATCCAGGTGGATATTGGTGGTCACCCACCTATTCCACCTAGGCCTCCATTCAATTTCATCAGTTTCCTTATTTATAGCAGCATTTACTATTTTTAGCTATTTTTCGAGTCCTGAACTTCCGAAACAATTTTGACCCCCTAAACGACATTTTTTTAAGGTTCGCAGTAGACCCATAGCCATAAGAAAGGACATGTGGCAAATCCTGTAGTACTCGGAGAGATATTTCCAACGATATTTCATACACGCCAAACAAAGATAATATGACCAAGTTATGACCTCAAGAATTTGGCTGCCTAAATAACCCCAACGAGGCCGACAAACTCTTGGCGTTCCATCTTCTAGGGTTATGGTTTTGGTTGTTTAGGGTTTTCCCTTGTTGTTAAATAATAAAAAGGCCCTTGAGCCTCATTGTAACACAATTCAGAAGCATGTATCCACCACATCTCTTCTCAGAGATAAGCTACCATCGCCCGAGCTAGTTTATTTTCATTATGTATGTAAGCATATTTCAGTTCTTTGATATTAATTAAATGAAGTGTTATTTTTGTTGCATCTTTGTATTTATGGTTATATTTGTATTATGTTGCATTCTTGTTTAAGTTCGGATCAATGGTATCAGAGCGGTTTGTTATTTCTATGTTTTTCTTTGCATGTCTTTAATGAAGTCAGGTTATAAGGTGTTAGGGCTCAAACTGGTTGAGCCTTTGCAAGACCAGCCTTTCATACCTCAAGGAACTCCCATGGCAGAAGAAAAGAAATATGAGGGAGCAGGAGATCCTTTCAAAATATTTCTCAAGTGACAGAGTAACACGATGATGGACAACTTTTCCCAGATCCTTCAGCAGATGCCCACAAGCAACGCATCTTCATCCGACAGCCACTTTGGAGGCACTACTCCCTTCAAGGTACAAGTCAACTTTGACATTCCCATATTTGAAGGCCAGATATATGCAGATGCCATAGATAGTTGTTTAAATATGTGGGAAGGATACTTTTCAATTCATGATTTTTCTAATAGGGAAAATATGACTTTTTCACTCCTCAAAGTTGCCCCCCATGTCAAGGACTGGTAGGAAACCTACTGCGAACAAAGGGAAGAAAGAGAACCCTCACTATTTTCAGTTGCACCCAATTGGAATTCTTTCCTAGATTCCATCAAGGAACAATATTACCCCGTGGGGAGCTATGAGGACAAGTACATACAATGGACTATGTTGCGGAAGCAAAGGGATCAAGATGTGCATGAGATGACAAATTTGTTCCATAATCTGTGCACAAAGTTGGGTATCAAATATTCAGAGAAATATATGGTGCTCAAGTACCGCAATTTCTTTCACAAATAAATTCAGGAGGAAATGAAGTTCCTCAACATCTCCTCGCTTGGTGAAACATATTGATATGCTACCAAGATCGAGCATAAATTTAAACTGAAGAAGTGATACTTTGGATCTGTGAATCCAAAGCAAGGGAAAGGCACCCCTAAACCATAGAATAAAGGAAAAATCCAAGGTGGGGCAACCCAAGACAACCCGCCGAAGCCACAAGCAAAGAACAACACCAGGAAGACAAAGAAGGACACGAGAAAATGGTGTGAGTTCCATAAGAGCCCCACTCACAATACAAGTGAGTATCGGACCAAGCAATCACTTGTGTTGTGAGTGGGGTGTTATGGGGTACATTATTGATGAGAAAGGTGTACATGTGGACCCAGCCAAGATGCAAGTCATTCAGGATTGGCTAGCCCCAACCACCCTAACAAATCTCCGCAGCTTTTTGGGTCTTTCCAACTTCTACCACAGGTTCATGTTGGGGTTCTCTCATATCACTTGGCCTTTGAGTCAGGTCACCAAGGGAGGAGCAAAAGCAAAATTATTTTGGTTTGAATCCCAACAAAATGTGTTTTCCGGGTTGAAGCATAGCTTCTACTTTGCACCAGTGCTCATATTACTAGACTTGTAGAAACCATTTGAGATTGAGACTGATGCCTATGATTATGCTATTGGTGTAGTTCTTAGTCAACAGGGGCATCCAGTGGCATATCACAGTGAGACACTTTTAGAAATATTCCAAAAGTATCCCACCTATGACAAAGATATGTATTCCATTTTGCAGGCCTGCCAACAATGGAAAAATTACATTATGGGGAAGGAAACAGTGATCCACACAGACCACCACCCCTGTAGTTCATACAGACACAAGGGAAGTTGCAGAACGATTGCCATCAGAAATGGTCCACATAAATGCAAGAGTTTTTCACATTAAGTACAAGAAGGGTAGCACAACCAATGTTGTAGGTTTCCTCAGTCGACCGTCATTCATGGCACTGAACACTATGCTTGACTCTTGTGGGTGCGAAACTTCGAGGTGGCTGCATCTTTACAAGAGTGATCCAAAATTCAACAACACATACCAGACATTCCTGGAAGGCAAGTAAGTTCCAAATTTTTACCTCCAAGGTGCACTGTTATTCCACCTGGAACACCTCCATGTTTCTTCAAGAGAGTGTGCTAAGATGATTTGGGAGGCATAATATGGTCTAGTCATTGGACATTTCGGGGTAGAGAAAACAATGGCAGTGATGCAGAAATATTTTTATTGGCCGAACCTTCGACAAGATGTTGGGAAGTACGTTATATCTTGCACTGCCTACGTCATTTCCAAACCAACCATCAAGAAGCAAGGCCTATATACTCCTTTGCCTTCTCCTAGTCGAATTTGGGAGTCCATCTCCATGGATTACATGTCAGGGATTCCTTCTACCAAGCATGACAACAACTACGTTTTCATGGTTGTCGATAGATTCTCTAAGATGGTCATTCTAGCGGACTGCAAGAAAGAGCATCACAACAGAAGCCACTACTAAAATCTTCTTTGAATGAGTGTGGGTGCACTTTGGGATCCCACAATCCATTATCTCAGATCAAGACACCAGGTTTCTAAGTACATTTTGGTCAAGCCACTAGTCGATGTTAGATACCAAACTCACTAAGTACACGACTTTCCACCCCCAAACTAATGGCAAAACAAAGGTCATCAATAGAATGATCATACACATTCTATGCATGTAAAACTCAAATCATCCATGCACATGGGATGAAATCCTCCCCTATTTCCAACATAGCTACAATAGAGCTCTCCATAGCTCAACTGGACACAACCCCTTTCAAGTGGGGTTGAGATTCCAACCACTATGTCCCATAAATGTGGTCATACCATTTGTAGCTAATCAAGAAGATTCGACTCATGTCCAGCCCGAAGACGACAGGGCTAACAACTTCATTGAGCACATTCAACACATCCACCAGCAGATCCATGACATATTGGACAAAGGCAATGCTAAGTACAAACGACGACATGATCGACATCGGGTGCCACACAAGTTCCAGGTGGGTGAAAAATTTTGGCTACATTTGCAGAAGGAGCACCTCGCCGGGCCACAACGAAAGTTTTTCCTGCTCTGATATGGGTTGTACAACATCACCAAGGTTGTAGGGGACAACTCCTTATAGCTCAGCATTCCATCATTCCTTGGCCTGCACCCAGTGTTCAATGTCGACCACCTTCGACCATACTTTCCACCATTACCGAACACATCTGACATTGCAGAACAACTCACACCAATGGAGTTGAACCCAAACTACATGGAACATACCATAAATGATTGTATCATGGAAACCCATATCAATAACACTCGCCAACAAAATATCCATCTCTATCGAGTTGTCAAATCATTCCAACTCCTTCACTGGGGCGAGTGGTTCAACAGAAATTTCCTCACCTCATGGAGGCTCTGGACATAATGGGGACGATTGCTTCCTAAGGAGGGAGGAATGATCCAAGTGGATATTGGTGGCTACCTTGCTATTCCACCTAGGCCTCCATTCAGTTTCATCAGTTTCCTTTTTTATAGAAGCATTTACTATTTTTAGCATATTATTTTTGGGCCCCGAATTTTGGGAGCAGTTTTGACCCCTTAAATGGCATTTTTTTGAGGTCTGCACTAGACCCCTAGGCATAGGTAAGGGCCTACAGCCAATCTTGTAATACTCAGAGAGATATTTCCAACAAGGTATCGTACATGTCAAATATAGATAATATTACCAAGTTATGACCCTCGGAAGTTGGTTTCCTAACTAACCCTAATGGGGCCCACAAACTCTTGGTGTTCCATCTCCTAGGGTTAGGGTTTTGGTTGTTGAGGGTTTTCCCTTATTCTTCAATAATAAAAATTCCCTTGAGGCTCATTGTAACACAGTTCAGAGGCATGTAACTGCTACATCTCTTCTCAGAGATAAGCTACCTTCACTCAAGCTAGTTTATTTCCATTCTGTATGTAAGCATATTTCAATTCTTTTATATTAATGAAATGAAATGTTATTTTTTATGCATATTTGTATTTATGGTTATATATGTATTCTATTGTGTTCTTGTTTAAATTCAGATCAAGTGCCCACTTGTTTCCATTCTTTGTAAGCTCTTTAACTCGATTAATTTAAATGACTTTTTGTGCTGGAGGGCTAGGGAATGCATTAGATCTTATGCAAGATTGCAGATGGTTTTCATCTTGAGTTTGGTCTCCCTATATGGGACCCTAACTCTTTAGAGGGATACATTGAAACATTTAGGGTGTGTGTAGAGATCCATGGGCCTCCATGGCAGTAGACAACACTCCATGGATCCCTATAGATGTTTAGAGATTGCTCGAGATTCACCTATTGGACGAGGAAGATGCACATGGTTCACCATGCCTAGTCGACCCCACAGTTGTACCATGCACTTGACAGATGACCCAGGACTTGCATGCTAATTTTTCATCACTTACACCATCATATGAGCCCATACAGATGGTCTACACGCATCTTCAATCTACTTGGAGACCCATGAGGTTATTTATGTGCCCCCACACCCACTGGGAGCACCACAGATTTATTGTTTGGAGAACAGGGGACCAACCCCTTTTCCACCACTTTTGGGAGTCATATTCATCATTATGGAACTTATGGACTTCATTATTCTTCTTGTAAGGTCCAAAGACATGTATTATTCATCATTCGACCTCTTGAAAGGCTTATTCTTTTGTTTATGAGCTAGTTTGGTGGGCTTGTCACCAAAAGTTAGTTATGTTGCACATTATTTTATTGTAAAGGCTAATGTAGGCCTAATTAGCTAAATTGAACTCATTAGAAGTGTATAAATACAGGTGATGAGGATTCATTTAGAATCATCACTTGGTTGGGCTTTTATCTCTTTAGAGAACTTTGTTATCCTTTTTGTAGGACGAATTTTGGAGCGTGGAATGAATTTTGATGTTTGGATTATTTTCGTTTGTCTTGGAGCTTCTTGGTTGGGAAATTGTTGATGGATGGATATACTCTTAATACATGTAAGTACATTTAATGCTATTTTGCTTCTTTATTTTGTCACATTTTTTATTGCTATATTTTCACTATACTAGGCCTAATTTGTTGCATCCATTATTGTGAAGTTGTGGAAATTGGGTTTCTAGATAGTGATGCATCATGTATGGACCATGTATTATGAAAGAATATTCCTAGAGATTATTATTTACTAAATTTCATCTTATAAGCCATCAACTTTTCAAAACGAAGTATAAAGTTCTTGAAGCTACTTTTGTTGCTTCCCTAATGATCTACGAAGTTGTCTTTAAGGCCTCCTTGACATAGAAAATTGAATGTCCATAGTCATTATAACCCGTGACACCGAAATCTCCCCAAAGGACTAGGCATTGGTCCACCATAAAGGTGATCAATCCAAATTATTCTCTTATTTCACCTTCTCTTTTCTAAGTCCAACCCCATAGGTCTCTTAGGGCATTGTTTATCTTGCAAACCATCCACAGGAAAAGTTTGATCTCTTGGCATCATCCGAGTTGGGGTTTCTCCTAGGCACCCTCAAATTTTGAATCAATTCTGACAGTCATATTGTGAGATACCTCAATCCCTGGCCTCAAGTTCAAATCTTGCCCTTGGTTTCCTTGGGCTAAATACCTCCTTAGGATCCTCACCTTGTTTTTGCATTGAAAATTAATTCTTTAGTCCCTTTCCCCTCTGGAATAGGTTAATTACATCATTGATTTCTAAACCCTACCCCCTTGACCTCCCCTCCAGGTCCACTTGGTCCTGTGTGGTCCCATAATCCACTAAGAGTAATTCTTCAAAGACCACTTGGAATCCAAGCCTCTACAAGAATTTTAGGGTTTAAATTCCTCCATTATAAGATATATTCCCTAGACCTTAACATTTAAATTCTCCTTGAGCCCTTACTTGATAGCTTTCAACCTTGCTTTCCATAAAAAACAAGCTATATATCTGAGTCTCTCTCATGAGTAGGCCCCTAGGATCACCTCTCACCCTATAATTGTCTACTTACTTTGTGGACCTCATCATATCAGGTCTCCTCCCATCAGTGAAATTCTGTAAAGAGTACGAAGTCGTGGCAGAGGTGACAATGTCTTATTTCTCCATTTGTTGCCCTTGATCTAGTAGTAGCCCTCCAAGGACCCCTTTTAGAACCCCTGCTAGTTTGAGTGGTAACATTTATGGCGTTGTTGTTGGGACACAAGAGGTGTGTTTAAGTTCCCCAGACAACAAATTGACATATCATTACTGGCGACTCCATTGGAAGAATGAAGCCCTAGTTCTTCATTGAACTTCAAAGTTAATGCTTGTAGGGTGAAGCAAGCATCTATTAAGGCATCCACATTCACCCTGACCACTCCATTTTTAATACTAATGTGTAAAAATCATAAAAAATGGACTATCTCAAGCAACATGGTTTCCCTCCTTCTCCTTATAATGAACTTAGTATTGAAGAAGTTCTAGAGCGCCTGGAAATCAAGGCATGGATGACAAGGAGGATGCCTAAATTCAAAGGAAGTCCTAATCAAGATCTCAATGTCCATCTTGACAACTTCTTTTGGGCCTTAGCCTCGGTAAGGATTAACAATGATGACACAATCATGAGGTTGTTGGATTTATCACTTAAAGGTCAAGTTAAATATTGGTATGATAGCCTCCTCATGAGATTTCCACTCCTTATGATAATTTTGAAGGTATCTTTTTAGAAAGATGGTGTGGCATCCCTCTTGAAGAGTGGGAGGCTCTTAGAGAATGCTTTGTGCAAGAGATACACAATGGAACGAGTGATCTTGAAAAGGATCTTGGTGAGGAATATGTCTTCAAAGGCAAAGTCTCAAGTTCCCCTTTAATTTCCGATGATAACCCTCCTTTCATTACCTATGATAAAGCCCTCAAGGAAGGTCTTGTTAAAGAGGTGGGAGATAACCTTGATAAACTAAGTGATAAGCAGGAAGATGAGTCATCGTTGGGTCCAAAAAATGAAAAGGATAATTTTGAGAGCACATGTGTTGGGAAGGATGATTTTGTGGAAGGTGAAGTTGAGACTAACCTTACCTTTCCCAAGAATAGTACTCTCGATGATTCTCCTTTTGAGGGTGAACCCATTAGCCCCTTGGAAGATGACATTGGAGATTACTTCCACATTGAAAAGGAGAAATGGGAAATTGTTAATCCTCAATTTGATTGTGCTCCCATTTATGACACAGATAAGGAGGATGAGGTTGAGATTGGTCTTCACTTTCTCTCCAACATTACTTATTATAACATATCCATCGATACCCTTGGGAAGGAGGATTATTATTCAACCTTGCATGAGGAGGGGCAGATGGAAGTAGTCGATTCTCCTTTCAGGGGAGATTCAATATTTGATACTAATAATGATGAAATTTATAAGGCTCCCACTTGTCCTCCTTATGATTCTATATTCAAATCACTTTAGCCTTTAGATTATGACTTTGAGGAGGAAAAACCCATTGAATATAATATTTCACTCCCCCCTTTGCATTTTCCTCTTGTTCATCATCTTAAGTCTTCCACAAGTTATTCCCTCACCCATTGTAATATGATCTCGAGTGACCGTGAGCCCTTTCCCCCTTCTGATTATAGTTTCAAGGAAGAACCCCTCATTGTTTATACTTCACCTCCTTGGACACACCCTCAGGGTTTTGATCACTCCATGGCCACCCCCCTCTCCAATGTGATCATCACCTTGAGAAACCTAGTTGTTGCACTCCTTTCCCTCACCTTTCGTTCCCCTATCATCACAACCTTGTGGCATTTACAAAGAATAATATTATGAGCAATGATTGTGATAATAATTTCTTAAGGGTAATATTTCATTCCACCATTGTATGCTTAGAGGGAAGGGCCCACATTTCTAAATTGACTCATGTTCCTTCTTTTAGGGATTCCTCTTACCTCACATGGAAACTGTATTTTCTTGCCTCCTGCCTGCATCATCCTCCATGTGTTTGGTTTGCATTCACTTTGGGATTTTCTCCATGAGTAATCATATAGCTAGGCACATTTATATTGATTTGATGATATGTTGGTTGCAATAGATTTTTTATTACACTTGATATTGGCTTCGTCATATGTATGTTAGGGTAGGATGCATTGCATGCTCATTTTTTCATTAGAACTAACATCATATGATATTGCTCATGGTAGATTAGCTACATTTAGATTAAAATTTGCACGTTTTATTATTTGTTGATTTTACGACCTAACATTAAGCATGGGTGATCATAAGACATAAGACATTATAAAAAATCATGCTTCCCCATGGATTTAGTTGTTAATATGTGCAGGTTACAAGTCTACAGTGACCAAGTTATTGTTGGAGTTCTCGTGACCTCTTGTTCGAGTACCTTGGCCCACTTCTTCGAGGGATCACGTCCCAGTTGGAGGAAGATGTTACCCACCACTTTGTGGGTGATATCCCTAGGAGAAAAATTTCTCCAAGATAGTCCTCAGTCGACAACAAGTAGCCCATTTCATCCACCAACTAGCTTGTTATGTCATTTCTCTGCCACATGATCCAACCATGTGGTCCCTCACACATCTGTCATGATCATATGTTTGAAGGTGGGCCTCTCGAACCTAAAGGTATGCCTTGTCATTTGGTAATTGAGTATTGTAGCTTTCTTATCATGGATACTTATGGGCATGATTAATGGGGGGATTCGATGGAAAGAATGGGCTAATTATGTGCTTTTGTCCCCTATACCTCTTTTGGATGCTACCCTTGGATCTTAGTCTCATGGGATCTCCTTTACTGACCATTGGTTTTTAGGGTGGTATTACATGGGAAACCCTGATTTTGGTTGCATGGTCCTACTTCCCCATCCATATATATCCCTCCCCTTCCATTTATTATAACCCCATCCATCATCTTTCACACTTCAATCCACATTTCTCCACTGGGTCCACATAGGGTTAGCCTCCCCTTCCTCTTACCCACACCTTGGGTCGAGCTTGGAACGATGCCCCAGAGGTTAATGTAGTTGAAAATAAAAAGTAAAGGCATAATTGGACACATTCAACAAGAAAATGTACCACAAGATGGAAGAGCATAATTATTCCATTCATCTCTTTATCACATGCCACTACCATTTAATGGATGTACCTTGGACATACTATCCCCTCTAAAGATAGAAACCACCTAATAAGGTACTTGGTTAACCCCCTTTGGAGCTTAGAGACATTAACACATGCCAAAGCCCACTATGAAAGGGCGTGTCATTATGAAGTACCCACATGCAGTCCATGTTTTGTACACTCTTTAACTCGATTACTTTAAATGACTTGTTGTGCCAGAGGTCTAGGGGACGCATTGGATCTTATGTAGGATTGTAGATGGTTTTCATATTGAGTTTGGTCTCGATATATAGGGTCCTAACTCTCCATAGGGCTACATTGGAACATGCAGGGTGAGTGTAGAGAGTCATGGGCCTCCACAATAGTAGACAATACTCCATGGATCCCTAGAGATGTTCAAACATTGCTCGAGATTCACCTATTGGATGAGGAAGATGCACTTGGTTCATCGTGCCCAGTCGACCTCACAGTTGTACCATGCACTTGACAAATGATGCAGGACTTGTATACTGATGTGGCATCACTTACACCATCATATGAGTCCTTAAAAATGGTCTATATGCATCTTTGACCTACTTGGAGACCCATGAGGTTATTTGTGTACCCACACACCCACTGGGAGCACCACGGGTTTATTGTTTGGAGAACAAGGAGCCGAACCCTTTTCCACCACTTTTGGGAGTACTATTCATCATTATGGCACTTATGGACTTCATTGGTCTTCTTAGAATGATCCACGACATGTATTATTCATCATTCGACCTCTTAAGAGGCTTATTCTTTTGTTTATGAGCTAGTTTGGTCGACTTGTCACCAAAAGTTAGTTATTTTGCACATTGTTTTATTGTAAGGGCTAATGTAGGCCTAATTAGCTAAATCGAACTCATTAGAAGCATATAAATACAAGTGATGAGGATTCATTTTAGCATCATCACTTGGTTGGACTTGTATCTCTTTATAGAACTTTGTTATCCTTCTTGGAGGACGAATCTTGGAGCATGGAATGAATTTTGATGTTTGGATTATTATTTTTTGCCTTGGAGCTTCTTGATTGGAAAATTGTTGATGGTTGGATATACTATTAATACATGTAAGTACATTTAATGTTATTTTTTTTCTTTATTTTGTCACACACATTCTTGCTAGATTTTTGCTATACTAGGACTAATTTGTTGCATCCATTATTGCGAAGTTGTGGAAATTGGGTTTCTAGATAGTGATACATCATGTATGGACCATGTATTATGAAAGAATATTCCTATAGATGCTTCTTTACTGAATTTCATCTTGATAAGCCATCAATTTTGCAAAACGAAGTATAAAGTTCTTGAAGTTGCTTTTGTTGCTGCCCTAATGGTCTGTGAAGTTGTCTTTAAGGACTCCTTGACATATAAAATTGAATGTCCATAGTAATTATAACTCGTGACTCTAAAATATCCCCAAAGGACTAGGCACTAGTCCACCATAAAGGTGATCAATCCAAATTATCCTCTTCTTTCACCTTATCTTTTCTATGTCTGGTCCCATAAGTCTCTTAGGGCATCATTTATCTTGCAAACCATCAACAGGAAAAGTTTGATCTCTTGGCATCATCTACGTTGGGGTTTCTCCTAGGCACCCTCAGAGTTTGAAGCAATTCCAACGGTGAGATTGTGAGATACCTCAAGCCCTAGCCTCAAGTTCAAATATTTCCCCTAGTTTCCTTTGACTAAATACCTCATTGGGATCATCACTTTGTTTTTGGGTTGAAAATTCATTCTTTGGTGCCTTTCCCCTCCAGAATAGGTCAAGTACATCATTGGTTGATAAACCCTACCCCCTTGACCTCCCTTCTAGGTCCACTTGGTCCCATGTGGTTCCACATTCCACTGAGAGTAATTCTTCAAAGACCACTTAAAATCCAAGCCTTTACAAGAATTTTAGGGTTTAAAGGCCTCCATTATAAGATCCATTCCCTAAACCTTAACCTTGAAATTCACCTTGAGCCCTTCCTTGAGAGCTTTCAACCTTGCTTTCCAAAGCAAGCAAGCTATATATCTGAGCCTCTATCATGAATAGGCCCTTAGGATCACCCCTCACCCTATCATTGTCTACTTACTTTGTGGTCCTCATCATATTGGATCTCCTCTCATTGATGAAAGTCTGTAAAGAGTAGGGAGCCTTGGCCGAGGTGATAGTCGGCTATTGCTTCATTTGTTGCCCTTGATTTAGTAGTAGTCCTCCAAGGTCCCCTTTTAGACCCCCTGCTAGTTTGAGTGGTAACAAGCAATATGGATGAAAATTGATTCAATGCAAGTATGATACTTTATTATCATAAATTCAATGCTAAATAAGTAGCAATCATTAATTCATGTTGACAAAAAATAATGTTATTTCCATGATTTTTTTTTGTAAATGGTGTCGTTAATCATAATGTACATGAACACTAATCATTAGGCCACTTTTGCACTACTCATTAGGCTTATAATTCTTATGACAAAAAATTCTTGTAAGTTATATTTATCTTATGGAAAATTGTGTTGTTGGAGGTTTTATATATATATATATATCTATATATATATATATATATATATATATATATATATATATATATTCGTTATTGGAGATTACAGCGATATCTATATACTTTTATATTTTGATTTAGGTTAGTAAGGAAAACATTTTCATTATACAACAATGATATCTATGAGATGAAAGAGCAAATGGTCCTATTGAATTTCTACCATAAGTTTCTTATATATTATAAATAAATGATCGAGTTGAATTCCTTCTATATGATTTATATATTGAATATAAGTAAATACCTACTAAATTGCTTCCATATGATTTCATATGATTTCTATATAGATTGTAATACTAGTGAATCAATATGGTTTGTATTTGTCGAAATATGCTTAGTGTTATTTATGTGCATTTATCCGAATATACTTAGAATTCCAGTTTAAAATAAAATTCTTTATTTTACAATTTAATACCGTGAAAAATATAATATATAAAAAATACATCACATTTAAAATTATTTTTTATTTTCATATACTTAAAATTCCTATTTAAAATAATAATAATAAAATTTATTTTATAATTTTATAGGTAAAAAATATAATATGTGAAAGACGTATCAGATTTAAAATTATTTTTCATTTTCATATAAAAAATGATTTATTTTAACTTATCCATTAAAAAAAACTAAAATCAACTTGCCATTCAAATGGAAAAGTAAACATTCGAATTGAAAGCTAAACCTTCGAATTTTATATCGATGATGATTCCCGGTAAGAATTCCATGCAATTCTGACGTGGGTGACGGTGATGTTTAACAAATTCCATGGCATAATGACGATGCTCAAGAAAGGATGGTGACATTTACGATTTTAAAATCTCCTTTTTCTGCGATGGGACGTGTAATTCTTATCAGGTTGCCAGACGCCGACGCCTCTATGGAAGACCACCTGGTCAAACCCTTGCGCTGTAGGCCTGGAAACTCTTATTTTGTAGACTGTAGCAATATTAATGCGGTCTGAATGGGGCTTGAATGCTATTTTTTTCTCTCATCACCGCCTTGCGTGTTGCGTGTTGTATCGTGTTATATCAGCTCCATGTCAGACCGCATTAATATTGCTATGGTCTACGAAATAGGAATGCAGTTGTCTATAACGCGACTTTTTGAAAGCCTTTCGGGCGGTTTTTTCCGGTGAAAATCCGGCAGCAATTTATTGGAATCACAAGTTTGATAGCTAGTTTCTGCACAATCAAAGCGTCCCAGGGGTTTTTCAGGGTGCTGAATCCGAATATGCAGTTAAAAAACCATTTTAACTGCAACAAATCATGATTTCATCTCAATTTCTTCCGCCGGATTCCGTCACCGGAATCTCAAAAAGTCGCATTATAGACAACTCCAATAGGAATCGCCCTGTAGGCACAAGCCCATTTCAGGACTTTCTTGCATTCAAAATCTTTCCACGCCGTCTGCCTTCATGGCAAAGGCAACCAATATTCCTTCTGTTATTGACCCACTGATGTGCACCAGTTGTATAGGTTTATGCAGTAGCCTAAACATTATGCTATGTTTTTTTTTTTAATTATGTTATGTTTTTCTTTTTAAAGTTAGGGAAATTTTGGTTATATCTTGAAAAAATTCAGGTAGAGTTTTTGTAAATCTAAATAAAAATTACTAAAATTTATAATTTTAGATTTGTAAATCTAAGTAAAAGCTGTTAAAATTTATAATTTTAAGTGCTTCAGATGTTTTTGATGGTATTCAAATTCAAGCTTCTGTGATCTATATTTGGATTATTTGAAATTAATTTCAGAAAAAATCACATTGGTAGATTTAAGATTTAAGTCAACTTCTTTCGAACGAGTGTGGTTCAGGACAAGATGATCATAGCGGTAAGTTAAATAGAAAGTTAAGACCTTCAACAGCTATATGATAAATAGCTATTTTTTGATGATATTGAATCCATTTCCACCATCAAAAATATGATTCAAACACTACCCAAATTTCAACCACTTTTGGCCATCCAAACAATTTCTCCACCTGCATAAACCACTCGTATATGTTTATATGTTTATATCTAGATCTGTTTCGTGTATTAATTAGTTAATGACTTTCCATTGTAAGCAATACACTGTTCTATTAATCCATTAAAGCCTCGTTGATGTGAACCAGTTGAATATGTTTATTGCCAAATATGCTTCGTGTATTAATAATCAATAGTAGGGTAAATATTAATTTCGACTTCTCGGAAGCTGTATATATGCTCACCTCTGACGGTCTATTAATACGCGGAAGCTGTATACCGCCATTCATGGATGTATACCGCCATGGTATGGTATCCTTTAATGTATCACTTATCTAAACTAGTTGCAGGGTTGCAACACATGGTATGGTGGTGGATATATTGGGAAATAACCAATTTGCATGGGTGGAAATAACTTCGTTGGAAGACTACCATCGATCTGGAAGACTCGGGATTTCGAATCAGCAGGTTATGGCAATATAGTGTTCATGTGTTATATCTCTTGATTCTGTGTATTAAGATGAAAAAATTGAGGATATCCTGAATTATGTTCTGGAAAAAAGAAGAGGGTTCAATTAAAATGTGTGGAGGCCTTATCATTTGCAGGTGAGGTTGCAGCGTTTTGTTTTGACTTTACTCATTTTTTTAAATGTTAGAATCGATATATATAACAGATGAACACAGTATTGCCATAATCTGAATTATGTGCTCGAAATATAGCAGATGAACACAGTATTACCATAATTTGAATTATGTGCTGGAAAAAGAAGAAGGTATTACCATAATCTGAATTATGTGCTGAAAAAGGAGGATTAAATTATTCCTTCATTGAAATGTCTGGAGGCCTTATCATTTGCAGGCGGCGTTGCAGCGTTTTGCTTTTAGGGAATCCGGCCTTTGATTTGCTCCATTTACCTCCTTTTGAATTTGTCTACAACTTTTCAATTTATTTTTGAATTTTCATTTTCTGGTCATTGAATTCTGTGTTCTTTGCAGGTTGAGAAATTCTTATCAAACAGATTTAACAATATTTGCACCTTCATCTTTGAGAATTCCAGAAACCCTCCATCCTTAGTTTATCTCTTTTATAATTCTTCTACATAGAGTCGTTTATATCTTTGAAGCATTCATAATTGACTAAGCCGTAGACCTTTCGTTGTAGATTTTATATGCTCGTATTGCTGTAGATCCTACAGAAATCTCTTAATGTTAAGGATGGTTTACAAAATCCCTTTGATTTTTTCTTTTAATACTTCCTTGTCATTTGCAGGTGGGGTTGCAGCGTTCTTCATTGATGGAATCTGGCCTTTGATTTGCTCCATTTACCTCTTCTTTTGAATTTGTCAACAACTTTTCAATTTATTTTGAAATTTCATTTTCTGGTCATTGAATTCTGTGTTCTGCATTTCTGTGTTCTTTGCAGGTTGCAGGTTGAGAAATTCTTATCCAACGGATTTAACAATATTTACACCTTCATCTTTGAGAATTCCAGAAACCCTCCATCCTTAGTATATATCTTTTATAATTCTTCTACATAGAATCGTTTATATCTTTGAAGCATTCATCATTGATGAAGCCTTAGACCTTTCGTTGTAGATTTTATATGCTCGTATTGCTGTAGATCCTAAAGAAATGTCTTAACGTTAAGAATGGTTTACAAAACCCCTTTTATTTTGTCTTTTAATACTTCCTTTTGAAATGTCTGGAGGCGTTGTCATTTGCAGGTGGGGTTCCAGCGTTTTGCTGTGAAGGAATCCGACCTTTAATTTGCTCCATTTACCTCTTCTTTGGACTTTGTCAACAACTTTTCAATTTATTTTTGCAATTTCATTTGCAGGTTGGGAAATTCATATCCAATGGATTTAACAATCTTTGCACTTTCTTCTTTGAGAATTCCAGAAACCCTCCACCCGCAGTTTATCTCTTCTATAATTCTTCTACATAGAGTTGTTTATATCTTTGAAGCATTCATCATTCATGAAGCCCTAGACCTTTCGTTGCAGATTTTATATGCTCGTATTGCTGCAGATCTTAAAGAAATCTCTTAATGTTAAGGAGGGTTTACAAAATCCCTTTTATTTTGTCTTTAAGACTTCCTTTTGATCTTGTTTTCGTGAAGAGGGTAGACTTCAATTTTCCTGGTTCAAAGAGCGCTAGAGATGGCAGTGGTAATGAGTTTCGGTTATTTTTGTAGACTTTCGCACGTCATCGGTTTCTCTTTTATCGTTTCGGAGCATTTTTTACGACGGTAGAATTTGTGTTTTCAATGTAATCTCACCAGTGCCTACAATAAGGGCATCTGTATAGCTCTTACTGTTATGGTGCGAACATCAATATGAATTGTGGGAATGTTTTCTGGTTGCTTTTGATGGTTGTTCGATTGTCAAATTTGGTATCGGTTAAGTTTTCACGAACTGCTCTATTTTGCAGATATTCAAGTTTAATCAGAGGTCCCTGAAGTGAAAATTTCCTGTTAAAAAGGTAAAAATCTTATATCCCTTCACGTTTCGATCTTTTTGATAGTTTATTTTTTTGAGTTTGTGGAGAAGTTCGAATACCTGAAACTTTGATTTGAACTTATCTCGGTAAAAAGTACAAGAAAAAAAATCACAGAATTATGCATCTTTGGGCTGTGCCATATAATTGGGTTGTGAAAAAAAAGATTTACTTATTAAGTTGTCTGAAGATTTTTGGATTGAATATTTAAAACATTTATGGAAAAAATCACATTAAAAATTTTAAAGCGGATCATACAATTATATATAGTCTACATTCTTAAGAGAGCATCTCAAGGGAGCAGAGCATCTTGAATCCCTTTCTGGACAATCGTCTTTTGCTGACGTAAATCCTTAGATACAAAGTAAAATAAATAAAATAGAGTAAAATATACGAAGTAAACTAGTATTAAATACAGAGTAAGATGGCAAGTTTAAGCTTCAAAACCCCATTTTGCATTCCTTTTGCTCCTCTTTCTTGATTATTAAAAACACATATGCATGTCATTTAATTCCATTACTTGCTGGCTTCAAATATGGAACAAAGGTTTGCTGTGCAGCAGAGGCACTACATTTTTGGTCCACGGGTATTCTGTGCCGACGCAAGAAAGTAAACAGTATTGCTGTCGCAACTTCGGCTTGCACTAATCCATCAAGTTATGTGAGCTGGGTGCATCCTAATTCATAACACTGATGCCACACTATTTATACAGCCAATGAAATTCTTAGTGGCAAATAATTTCAGTCATCATTTCCTCTCAGTACGCTTTGTGATCTCCAGCCCATTGGGTGAACTTGAGGAAAGCAAGCTCTATGTACCATGAAAAAGATGCATTCAGTAAAGCCTTTCAATTCAATTGAGGCATCTCAAATCAATCGAGTTACTAATTAACAGCATGGGCTTTGTCAATTATAAAGCCATCAATATTTTTGGCTCATTTGCACATGATTTTGCTTAGGTTTTATGTGGCTGTTTGGTCAAAGATTGATAAATAATATTTGATCCAAGTATGATGAGAAAACTGCTTTGAGATTCCTTGCTGGTGCTGATGGTATGGTTATTGTTTCTCGTTTTGGGTTTGGCAAAATTAGTTGACTTGAATTACCGAAAAATCTGTGATAATCATTTAGAAACTTTTCCTTTTTTGTTTTAATTATATCTATGAGGTTTTAAACCGATAATCTTTGCACAGAGTATTTTAATAATACATTTTTTTATTCAATACATTTTATTTTTTATTTTTTATTTTTTTGGTTTTAATAATACATCTTATTACTCTATTTTACACCCAAAGCCAACTGGCCTTTTAATAATACATCTTATTACTCTATTTTACACCCAAAACCAACTGGCCCAAATTCTATTTTACACCCAAAACCAACTGGCCCAAATTCTTTAAATTGTTAATATATATGTAATTATTCCATTATTATTCCATTTTAACATAATATACTTTATTTAAACAACCCTTCCCACACCATTATCCTTTGAATCACTAATACATCCTATTACTAACTATTTTACACCCTGAAGCCACCTGGGCCAAATTCTTTAAATTGTTATCATATATGTATTCATCTCATTTTAACATAACATGCTTTATTTAGACCAAGCTTCCAAACACTACTATCCTTCGCATATGACTGATTGGAAGAACTCCCTATCAATCATCACAGGTAATAAGTAGCTTTCTAGGAGCATTACAACCCTAATGAGTTCATAATTATCAGTGTGGTAGTTATGTGTAAAACATTTAGTTACATAATAATGTAATGTTATGTTGATTTACATAATATTAAAATTTAAAAATAGTATTTATATGTAATTAAAATTCAAAATTAATTATTAATTTTAAGTTTGATTTTTTTGATGTTTGGTAAATTTGGATTTAAGATGGATCTAGGCTAATGTAAAATAAGAGTTTATTTAGTGTGACAATGATGTTGTAAAATATTAGTTACGTAAAATATCATCTAATGTAATGTTATGTTGACTTAGTTAACATTAAAATTAAAAATTAATACTTATATATAACTAAAATTGAAAATTAACTCTAGACTTTTTGGTGTTTGGTAGATCTAGATTTAAGATGGATCTAGGCTACTGTAGAGTAAAATTATAGTTTTACAGTACCAAGCATAATGTAGAATAAAATTGTAGTTTTACAGTACCAAGCATAATGTAGAATAAAGTTGTAGTTTTATCATGTAATAATAACAAGCAAGTTGATGTGATAAAATTCTAATTTTATAATGCAACCATAACAAATTAATTTTTCTTTTTAATATTAATTTTTCTTTGTTAATTAGCCATCAAATGAGCTAGTTTTTCTTTTCAATGTTATTTTTTCTCTATTAATTAGACATAACAACAGAGTAGGTCACCTTTGGGAATTTAGTTTATGTACTTGTAGATGAAATTCATCACCACCTGTTTGGGAATTTAGTTTATGTACTTGTAGATGAAATTCATCACCACCTGTGATGTGAGTTTAGTTGTTGTCAAGGGGATCTTATATTGACTTGTACTTGTATATGAAATCTCTTATATTGAATTGTACTTGTACATGAGATCACCACTTGTGATTGTACATGAAATCACCACATGTTATTGTAGAATGGCATGTTATCGTAGAATGGCCAGTGTCTCATAAGATAGTTTACTTTACTTTATTATTCACGAGTTTACTTTATTATTCATTTCAAAAGGTAGTTTACTTTATTGTAGAATAAAGTTGTAGTTTCACAGCGCAAGCATAACAAGAGAGTTGATGTGTGATAAAGTTCTAGTTTTATAATGCAACTATAACAAATGAATTAGTTTTTTTTAATGTTATTTTTTTTTGTTAATTACTTTATTATTCATTTCAAAAGGTAGTTTACTTTATTGTAGAATAAAGTTGTAGTTTTGCAATGCAAGCATAGCAAGCCAGTTGATGCCAGTTGATGTGTAATAAAATTATAGTTTTATAGTACAACCATAACAAATGAATTAGTTTTTTTTAATGTTTATTTTTTTGGTTAATTAGGCATCAAATGAGTTAGTTTTTTTTAATGTTATTTTTTTAGCAACAGATTAGGTCACCCTAAGCGGTTCTTATATTGAATTGTATTTGTATATCAAATCACCACTTGAAAAATGACAGGTGCGTAAAATAGTTTACTTGTTTACTTTATTATTCACGAGTTTGCTTTATTACTATTTCAAAAGGTAGTTTACTTTATTACTTCATGATACATGACTCTCAAAGCAGGGTCTTTGGTTCAACCACTCTCAAAGCAAGGTCTTTGGTTCAACCATTGAAGTTATCCCAATAAGCATTAACTTGGGTTAGTTTACTTTATTATTCACGAGTTTATTTTATTACTCATTTCAAAAGATAGTTTATTATTCACGATAGATAGTTTACTTTATTATTGACGAGTTTACTTTATTACTTATGTCAAAAGATAATTTACTTTATTACTTCATGATACATGATATTTGGTTCGACCATGGTAGTTATCCTAAAGAGCATTAACTTGGGTTTCTTTGCCTTTAAATCCAAAGCTTGTTTACCACTTTCATTAGCAGACTCTGCGACTCGCTGTTCAAATTTGGCCAAATTTCATTGCGACTCGCTGTTCAAATTTGGTCAAATTTCATTGTTCATGGGAAAGGAGTAAGAAGTTAGGATTATGTCCCCTTACATTAGACCTAGGGATTGTGGACAATTTATTAGCATATTTATGTGTCGAAACACAATCATGACTTACCTGGAAATATGCAATTAAGGAAGATTATTGGAGTTTTTTTTTCCTTTACGACCAAGGATTGTATACCACTTTCATTAAGAAAGTGGAAAGCATCATCGAGAGAGTGGAAGAAAGCAGTAAAAAGTTTAGAATGGAAAGGAGTAAGAAGGTAGGATTATGCCCCCTTACACTGGGCTGAGGGATTGCGGACAACTTACCGACTGAGGGATTGTGGACAACTTAGCGACAGCGTTATATATGATGAAATCTAAATATGAATTATGGGAGGAGTTGTTTATAATGTGATTTTTTTGGAGATTCCAGTGACGGAATCCGGCGGAAGAAATTGAGGTTAAATATTGATTTGTTGCAGTTAAAATGGTTTTTTCACTGCATATTTGGATTCAGCACCCTGAAAAACCCCTGGGACGAGGTTAAATATTGATTTGTTGCAGTTAAAATGGTTTTTTCACTGCATATTTGGATTCAGCACCCTGAAAAACCCCTGGGACGGCTTGATTGTGCAGAAACTAGCTATCAAACTTGCGATTCCAATAAATTGCTACCGGATTTTGACCGAAAAAACCCACCAGAAAAGCTTCCAAAAAGTCTCATTATAGACAACTGTTCCATATGTAACTACGTGTTGGAGTAAGTTAGCCGCAATTAGCCGCAATTAGCAACTCATCACGATATCGAAGTTAGACTTTCTCATCCAAGAAGAAAAAACACAAGTTGACTAAACATTGAAAAGAGAGTTGCAAGCGTTTTTTTGGTTCCGGGGTGATGTTATGGGACACTCAAAACTAATTTATTTTTGGTTTTGCCATCTTTAATTTTTATGATTATCTGAGTGGTCAATTTTATTAATAATGGATTTTTTTTCGGATTGTTTTTTAGTGGTTGTGTTGTTTTTTTGTTTCTGGTTAAAGTGTATACACTTCGTGTACACAATAGGGATGGTCACTTTGATCCCTATTTACTTTGTTTAGACTTTCTCTTAGTTAAATAGGAGTAGTACCTAAAAATCATTAAATCATTAATGGAGGAAAAACTACTTCCTGAAAGAACGAGCCCTAGAAGATTTAGAAGCAAGGCAATTGTTATCAATATAACTTTATTGAGGTTAACCAGTGATATTGTTGGATGGCAATGGTTTTGATAAGATTATAAAGACACTTGATAAAACAATGTATTTAAAGACCAGTGCCTTAATGCCCAAAATTTAAGATACATACACATTAGGAAAACAAAAGAATGCTGCAAAGAAAGGTGAGATGCAAGGCTGATGTATGAGCAAAACGATAACTTGTAAGAAAGAGTACCCCACTTTAATGAAATGGCAACGCAACGCTAGATGAGACAATGTTAGAAAAATGGAAATGCAACCTGTACTATGATGATGGTGAAAATGCCAACAAGGTATGATTGTTTCAAGGTGCCAAAATCCTTCAATGTAGAAACATTAATCCACTTATAACCAAAGCTATAGAATATTAACTTAAAAAGTTAAAACACAAGATTACAGGATTCCAGTGAAGCACTTTAGTATCACTCAGTGAATCAATGACAACGATGGTAGCAAAATTAAGTGTTCTAGTTAGAATGCGTATTAGAGTGTTTTGCTTATCAGTTAGATGCGAATAAGAACTAAGTGATGAATAACCCAAAGCCAATGAGATTGCTCACTGAATTAATGACACTGGAATCAGTAATAGCAAATGCTTTTATTTATATGCTTTTTAGGATATTCTTCACTTGTGATATATCAATTAGAAGCGAGTGAATCTTGAATGCTACAAGCATCAGTAACTATGGAATTGCCAGCTTGTTAGATAAAATTAGATCTGAACAATGGAACGCATTTCTGATCTACGCAAAGAGCAGCAGAGGGATAGTGGCTAGACCAGAATAAGAGGGGAAAAGATAGGCTCCCTGCAATACCTTGAAGAAAAACAATTTCACTGCTCCAAAAGATGAATGCACAAACCAGTGGACATTATACCTCGGAGATAAAAAATTGCACCAAACCTTAAAAATATTACAGCCAAGTGAAATCAGTCCACAAAATAAAGGCTAGAAAAAATTATTAGAAGATTTAATGAGCTACGTGTGTCCAACTTAATTATTTTCAAGCCTATAATTGTCAATTTTTTAAAATGTCAAAATCTTATGTGCTTCAAATCAGAGGTTGTGCAGCCCTCTTGGAAACTCACGGCTAGGAAGAGTCGGGCCTCCAAGGTCTGCAACTACTCTTCAAGAATTACGTATCAATGTGAAACCCCAAAGGCAAATCCCTAGCCACGAAATCAGTGAAAAAACCCTTTCAACAATTGAGATGGAACCCCTACAAAACAAATATTAGACCCTGCAAATATACATTCACACCAGAGATCTAAAATCCGCATGGCCAAAAGAGAAACAAGCCACAAACATTTACAGCCAGCTCCCCAAAATTGATTAAGATTCGAGGAAAATCTTAATTAAATGGTTAAGGAGACTTTGTTAGGTTTCAAAGGTTTGCAGTCTTACGTGATTGACTGAATAATCTTGGCCTTAGAAGCCTTTCATATCAGGTGACAGGCAGAATTAATGCTTATAGTGAGAGAGGTCTAGGCCCTCCCATACGGCTTTTTCTCGGTTCTGCCAAAAGAAAAGGTTAGGTCAAAGGATTTGATGTCAGAATAGACGGGAAAGCCTTCAAGATTTAAATCTCTGCGAAGGCACCATGGTTTATATGACAGTTATACAGTCAAACCCAAATCAAATACTAAATGTGAAGATTGAGGGTTTGGAGGCTGATAATGCCTGCGGCTTCTTTAAAATAAGGCTTCCAAAAATCTGCAAAACGAATCAAAACTAAAGACAATCCAAAAAATCTATATTAAAATTATTATGCCCCAAATTCTTCAAAGCTATAATAATAATAAAAAATTAAAAAAAAGAAAGAGAGATTTGCACGAAACCTCAAGCTCTATATGAGCTTTCGCCAAAAATCCAAATGAGAAAACCCTTTAAATTTCGAATTTAAATCGCTGCAAAAACACGAAAGGTCATAGCGCATAAAGGTTTGAATAGAAATCAGCCTTAAAGCTCCTGCGGCCAAGAAAAACAGTGATAATAAGCCCGCGGTTCCCTTGGAATTTTTTGTATGAAGATAAAACCCCAAAACGCAAAGCCCTAGCCGCAAAATCAGTGAGAAAAGCCCTCGCATCAGTGAAAGAAAAGGTTTCTGCCCTGCAGAAAAGCTCAACATTTCAAAGCGGCCTCCATAAAACGCAGATTCCAATCCCTGCAAACAATCCAGTGTTAGTCTTCACATCAAATGAGTCAGGAATAGGCCTTGACAAAAGAAAAGAAGTTGGATCCACAAGCTTCTGGCCCGAAAATTATTTGAAAATCCTTCAAAGACTTCTGTAAAACAGAAGAAGGCTGGTCAATAACAAAATTAATCTTTTCTTAGCTTACAACCTAGTCTAGATTTGTAAATTATTTCAGGGTTACCAAACAGTGAGCTTTCTCCCCCGAAAAATTAAATCTAAACCCCTTTCAACAAGGAGAGTTATTAGCCCCAAAAAATAGTTACGGTCAGGGCTTCTTCTTTTTGTCCTAGGGTTAGGGTTAGTTCAATCTAGGGTTAATACTAAGAGTCTTCAATACTTCCCCGATTTTGCAAATACCACAAACCCTAGATGTCAACTTCAAACCTTATTACAATTGAATTGCAAAAATCCTAACTTTATCTCATATGTATGAACTATGGATTAGTTGTGACTTACATGTACCTCTTACAAATTTATCTCATATGTATGAACTATGGATGAGTTGTGACTTATATGTACCTCTTACAAATTTTACCTTGTTAACTTCTAACATAGATTATTTTGTCAAATACCAAGGATGCTTTTGTGCTTCACAAACCTTCTAATTTCCAAAATTGTTTTAAGATTTTGACTCATAGGAATTTCTTCATACTTCTAGTAAATGAATAAGGTGATTCTTTTTGAAGTCAATAGATCTCATCAAGTCTCAGCCAACAAATAGTCATCAACAATAGCATGTTATCATTGTTGTCATTTTCCTCTCTCATAGGTTCTCTGATCAATGGTTTCTATCAAAAGGTCATGTAGAGTATCATTTCCATACAGGAATATTGAGTTATTATTTATCGTCTCATCGTTCACAACCTTTTGACTGCCATAGTTCACTAACATACATGTTATGTTACTGTAGTGGATACCACTCATAGCGATAAGAGCCTTTGTCATTCGTTACGTGCTTACAAGGTTACGAACCCTAGCTACAAAAGAGTAGGCTTGAAGAGTGAGACCAACTACTGTAAGAGTTCGTCCATTGTAAGATGTGACTGACTACTATAAGTGTGAGACCATCCACAACAAATTGCAATAGAGTGGGATCATGTAAAAGCACCACTGTGTATGCAAACTAGATCAAAAGTCATGCAACAAGTGTCAGATCCATAGTTTAGGTGTGAGAGCCATATTGCAAGTTCGAGAACATACGCGAGTCCATAACCACTACACGTGAGATCATAACGGATAGTAATAGTACGAGCTACTAAATATTTAGTGTATGTGAACCATCATCATGCCACATGTATATCATTGCGCTATTGTAGCATATATTTATTGGGCCATTGCGAACCATAGTAAGACTTCAAGCCATGGTAAACTGCAATAATACGTGCGAGCCACCAACGTGCCACAAAGGATATCTTTGAGCCACTATAGATGAATTGTAGAGATTGGGTCATAGAAGGTCGTTCTAAGAGTCTTGCGAACCTTGATAATCAATTCTTGGTGTATACCAAGACCTATTAAGGTCATTACCATCTCATTGTAATAAGTTTTCATAGATTACTATCTCAAACAATGGATGTGTAGTCTCAGATTATACTTTTATCCAGAGTGTGATTCCTGACTTACTATCAAACATACCATCATCATGAGCATATTTGTTGTGGTCATAGTCAAGATCCATCATTAAGATACAATGTGGGTTGCCATTGTTCAAGCAAGCCACCAATACTGAAGAATACCAACCACAATGGTACAAGTCATTGTGTACCATTCATGAGACCTCAGGCTTGTAATTACGGACCCAAAATAATATGATGCAAGATATTGTTCAAGTTATGCGAGCCTCTATTCAAACCACAGAGATGTAGTGCTAACCAACGAGTTGTAGTGGGTGGAATGTGAGCCATGAATTATAACATGTATTGTAAAGTGAGTCATATTATTTCAAAGGCTGAGAAACTTATGACAGGCTAATTTAGTTATAAAAAATATAGTGCAAATAAGACGAGCGTGCCACTTGCAACCTTGATCAACCTTTAGAGATAGTACAAAAGTTACATGAGTTTGCTAGAGTGATCTTAAAGCCTCCGTAAGCAAACCTTGCTCCGATACCATGATGGAAAATTGGGAGGTCTGTAGTTTAATTTACATTTCCTTACTACAATAGTAATTGCCTGTGAAATCAGTTTCCTTATTTATTACTTTTTATTCTGATTCTTTCATCAAACAATTACCACAACATGAACATGAAGATCATAGAAACTCCTTCAAGGGGAAAACCAAAAAAAAATATCTTCTTATAGAATCGTATCAAACTGAGATATCCAAGAACCTTCCACCATCTAGAATCCAAGTCAAACTCTCCTTTTGCTAAAATTTCAACCCTCCTCTCTTTCTATGCAATTTTATATTAGATGCTCCAAATTCATATGTAAAAAATGAGCTCCAACTTTCTTTTATTTATACTTGTCCAGAGGTGTGCGAACAATCATGTCCCTTGGGGCAGAGCCTACATGACTTCTAAAGAGAATTTTTCCCAAAATACATAATTAAAATTTCTTTTTCTTTTTTCTTTACAATAGGTCTAAATAGGACTTTGACTCTTTGCCCTAAGAAAACCTAGAAGCATGAAGAATATGCTTATCTAAATAAAGTAATAATCCTTGAGCATGAAATCCATGCTTGAAAAATAATATTCATTTTTCTTCTTTTACATTTTATATAAAAATATATAATGAGATAAGTACAGTGATAATTATGAAGACCAAACCTAGTTACATTTTCCAACATAGCCTCCATCCACCAGGTAAAGTAGTTAGTGATTGTCAAAATGTATTAGTGTTGCTTGGACTATTGAGGGAAGATCTAACTAATCATGCTCAGTCTCCATTGTTGAAATGGGTCTTCTATCATTATTGGTTGTAGAGGAACAACATGTTTCTTCTCACAGATGGCACACTAATCCTTAAAGACTGGTGGCTAGTAGTACCCAACTATGAGGATCTTATGTGTTGTTATTTCACCTATTAAATGCCCCCCAACTGATCCATAATGCATTTCACAAATAACATTATTGAGGTATTTTTTCTCTAACCAATGAAGTAGAACTCCATTGTAGATTTTTCTAAAGAACACTCCATTGACGAGTTGATACTGTGAAGCTTTATTTGTTATGCAACCATCTCACAAAATAGAAGAAGCGATAGATCAACGACTTCAAAATAAGCCTCTTCGAGGGGGAAACCTCCTTTACATTACACAAATGAAAAATTATTGGATGGATACAAATGACAAGACCTCCTTTCTATATATAAGAGTCTAAGGGGTCAAAATATAATTAGAGCCTACATAACAATAATATTGTAATGGAACAACAATAACAATAGTGGGCTTCTATGGAGCACAATAATAAGAATATGAGAACTATATGGGCACACCAATACAATAAGGGGGTTGCACTAATAACAATAAGGAGCTACACTAGTAGTATAGGGACATAACATGCCCCTCTCCTCCAAAAAAGTATGGTCCTCAATGCTTTAACAGTTACGAATGCTTCTGTATAAAATTCACGTCCTCCCATGTGGAATCTTTAGCGGGTAAGTTCTTCCACTTGATGAGATACTCTGAACTTGATCGATTTCGTAGCTGTTAGGTTCTTGATTTCGTGATTGCTTCAAGTTCCAATATGATTTTTCCTTCCTCGTCAAGTTCCGACAATATTGTTTGAACTGGGGGCTTGTCGCCTATAACCTTCTTTAAGCATGAAACATGGAAAACTGAGTGCACTCGGGAAGATGCAGGAAGCTCTAATTTGTATGCCATAGTATCAATCTTTTATAACACCTTGTAAGGACCATAGAACTTTTGTGATAATTTATTATCCTTCTTAGTTTTCTTGAGGGACATTTGTTTTTATGGATGTAGCTGTAAAAATACCCAATCGCCTACATCAAAACTTTTTTGGCCGCGATGTTGATCTTCCTATTGTCTCATTTGATTCTACGCCAAAGTGAGGTTATCCTTTAAGAGTGGGAGAACTTTTTGTTGATGCTTGATGTGATCTTCCATTGCTTGAAGCTTAGAATTTTCTATTAAAGATGATGTGATGGGTGGTGGATGATATCCATAAAGTGCCATAAATGAGATCATTTTCGTTGAAGAATTATACCACCATTCAACCAGAGGTAACCACTTGACCCATTGTGTTTGTTTATCAGATACAAAGCAACGAAGATATCCTTTCAACATTTGTTCACTATATTCGTTTGTCCATCCATCTTGAGAGTTTGAGGAGTGGTAATTCTTGCCAATGCATTACAAGATGTGGTCGAGTTCATTTTTTCTTTCTCTAGGGTTGGTTCCTGGTGTATATCCTCTTCTTTTGACATTTCTTGTTCCTTTTCTTCCTCCTCTTCACAATCTATGTAAAATAATTTCTTATCAACACACTTATGACCTTTAGTGTATTTTCTTTCACAACTGTAATAAATCCATTTTGATCTTTTTTCTTCCAATTGTTGTGGTGTCAACCTTGTAGGTTGTGGAAGGCTAGGGGCAGCAACACCTCCATCTTTATAGTTGTGAGTGGTAGACTTCCTTGTTGCCATAATTTTGCTTTCAATTTTTCTTGCCAACCTGAATGCCTTCTCCAATGAATCAAGTTCCCAAAGGTGAACTTCATGTTGGATGTTATCCTTTAAAGTCCCTATGAAGGCTCCAATCTCGTGCTTCTCTGGAATATCATTTACCCTTATAATCAATTTTTGGAAGTCTTCAATGTGCTTTGCCATTGAACCCTTTTGTTTGAAATTTTTCAATTGGCTAAAGAAGGTGTTGCTCTTTATATCCTCATAATGTGCTATCATTTTCTCTGTGAAAATTGATCAGGTGACAAGTGGTTTACGAGGAAAAAATCCCTCTATACCATGCAAACTGATTTAG
Organism: Pinus tabuliformis; assembly: GCA_031772625.1. Lineage (NCBI taxonomy): Eukaryota > Viridiplantae > Streptophyta > Pinopsida > Pinales > Pinaceae > Pinus > Pinus tabuliformis. The sequence continues at coordinate 618,670,224 of CM062809.1, forward strand.
TTCTAAATATAAAGATGCAATACGTACCATTTGTGACGGTTGCATATCATGTAGAACAAAATATTGCTTTATCTGTAGTATCCAAGTTACCGGATCCTTGTCATCAAAGTTCCTCATATCAATCTTTGGAATATGGTGGTTCTTCAATCCAACAATAGAGTCTATGAAATCATGATTAACATTTCTTTTGTTGAGTTAAACTTCAGATTATCGATAGTGATAACCATTATTCATCAACGTTTCAAATCCCAATAGGGATCCATCATCAGGACTAGTTTGAATGAAGATAATAGAAGAGCTTCATCACCGCAACTCTTCTTGCTATCTTCGTTATGCATTTTTCGAGTAAAATGATCTCACTCCATGTATCCCCTCTGTACAGGGAAATAATTCTGGATTTTCGACATTTGTGGTTCATTTCTATTGAGTTAAGCTTCAGAGCCATAGAAAATTTTAGGGGCGAATGTTCGCCCTTTGGCGAAATTAAGGGGTTTTAAATTTCTAGTGGGCGAACATTTTGTATCATAGTACATTTTTACAAATCACCTCAAATAGCCCACCTTATTTTAAGGGAGAGGGTAAAAAAGGTAAATTTAGCCCTTGAAATTAGGAGTTACAACCTTCCATTCACCCATTTTCAAGAATAGGTTTTATTTAAGTGAATCCATTCACCCATTTTCAAGAATAGGTTTTATTTAAGTGAATCCTATGGGCCAAAGGCCCAAATACCATATTTATAAAAGAGGTATAGTAAATTAATAAAAATATAAATAAATGAGAGGTATGGTAAATAAATAAAATGTCTTTTTATACTTACTCAAAAGGTAGGGTAAATAAATAAAAATATAAATAAACTAGACGCATGGTAAATAAATCAAACATCTTTCTATATTTAGTCCATAACCCTCATTCTATTTATGAAGGCTCAAGAAAGAGGTTTTATTTAAGTGAATCCTATGGGCCAAATACCATATTTGTAAAAGAGGTATGGTAAATTAATAAAAATATAAATAAACGAGAGGTATGGTAAACAAATAAAACATTTTTTTATATTTACTCCATAAGTCACCTTATATTTACGAACACTCAAAAAATGCGTTATATTTAGGTGAAACCTATGGGCAAAATACTATGGGACAAATACCATGGACTAGATTGTTATTAATACCATGCAAAAAAAACATTATTAATCCTAATATTAGTATTAATAAAAATAAAAATGGCACATGGTATTGACCCATGGTATTCACCAAAATGGCACATTGTATTGACCCATGGTATTCACCTGGAATGTAGCCTATTTAAAAGGGGTAATTAAACCAGCATAGATCCATATTTACTCTGGATCTACTAACCCCCGAGAGGTATCAAATATCGTGATATGAAAACTAGCATAGAGTGAAAAAATATTTGATCTGATCAACAGTAAAAATGGATGTTGTAATTTAATGTATGTTAAACATTTTAGCTTGGTTAAAATAAAAAATAAAATAAAAATCAACTATTAATTTTATTAATTTTTATAAATTACTAATAGTAATTTTTAAGCTCCAGGTTTATGATAACCCATGGTATTGACCCATGGTATTCATGTGAGCATAGACTATTTAAAGGGGAAATTTTATCATCTTAGATCCATCTTAATTCTGGGTCTACCAAGTGCTTAGAGGGATAAATAGATTTCATCCCCCTAAGAGTGGTAGATGTGGAGTTAAGATGGATATAGGTTAGTTTTTCTGATAATGAAGATATTAAATAGACTTAGGAAATTATATTGTAAAAACATCTTAAGGTGAATGGTTAAAGCATAGACATTGGACAAGTATATTTGTATACTTCTATTTTAAACTTAAACAAATCCAGGGCTAAAAGGAATGGATTGATTGCACTAGTCATCCTTCTATAACTTTCCAACATATGCTGGAGTAAATAGATTGTAATTTGGGTAATTTTTCTAATTACAAACAGGAACATACTTATGTATTGGCAGGGTGGTTACGAGGTCCCTAGAAGTGATGAATTTGAATTTTTCTTGGTTTTATATATAGTATTAGGTTTTTTCTCATGCTTTCTGTGAATGGCACGGGTGAATTTTATCCTACACCCACTAGGTTATCGATATGTAATTTCGGTAATTTTGATGTCAAAAGATATTTTAAAGAAATGCAATGATTTCAGTTATGTATTCAATAAACACAAGATTTTATAATAGAGTAAAATATTCGCCATGCCTGGTGAGAGATTCGCCAAAAAATTATATATACATATCATATTATTGATAAATCACCTTCCATTTTTCCTATATACCATGGAGATTCGCCCATTTATTATACATGTAAATTTAGGGAGGGTTCTTAAAATTTTCCCTATTCAGAGCATCTAGAGTAATAACCATTTTATCTCTTAGGTTTCTGCAATCTTCATTGGTGTGTAGATCATCTTCTGGATTCATCGCATTAGGTTACTTGTTGCTCGATGTTTCAAACCATCAACGATGGTTCATCTTCAGGATGTGAAAGAATTTGTGAAAACTGGTCTTATTATTCAAATTAATAAATAGATGTAAGAGATGCATTGCCAACATATATTAGGGTTTGTTAATCTGTTAATTCATTATTGAATTTCTAACTATATTCTTATTTTGATTGTTTAATTATATATTTTTGTTGTTTTTAATTATATTTTAGTTATTAAAAGGTTTTGAAATTCATGTGATTAATAAATAGTTAATTGAATTTTTTTATTTAATTTGTTGTTGAATTGTGGTTAATAATAATAATTGTGATTACAAATAATTATTGTTAATTTGTTGATTTAATTTATTATTGAGTTAATAATAATTATAATTATGGTGTTATAATTTAATGGGGCTGAATTTATAATTTATGATTTTAATTATTTTCTTATTTTAGTCATTTAATTTTATGTTTTTGTTGCTTTAATTATTTTCTTATTTTAATCGTTTAATTTTATGTTTTTGTTGTTTTAATTAGGTTTTAGTTACTAATAGGTTTTAAAAAAATTATGATTCATAAGTGGTTAATAATTGAAATTATATCTTATTAAGTTATAATTTCTTTTAATTATAATGGATTTTCATTTTATTAATTTATTATAGAATTGTGATAGGTAATAATACTTATAATTATAATTAGTTATAGTTAATTTATTAATTTATTATTGATTTATTATTAAATTAATCTATAATTATGACTAAGATTATTGTTATTTTAATATGCAATTATAATTTATTAGGGCTATATTTGTTCTATTTTATATTTATTATTCTAATTATATTTAATTTTAATGGTTTTGCTATATATTTTTTGAATTGTTTTGTTATATATTTTGTTATATTAATTAAGTTTAATTGTATGTTTTGATTATTCCATAGTTTTGAGGATTATATGATTTAAGTTTCTTAACTTGAGGTGTTTTAAATTTTTTATAATGTTGATTTTAAATTATTGTTAATTTTACTTTTTGTTAGCTTTTAATTAATGGTATAGATACCTATTTTGGATAATTTAGAAGAGGATGGTGGTTAGTGAGGTAAGGGAGGGGTAAGATTGGTTGAAAGGATTGGAATCCAATTTTTGCTTATGGTCCATCCATCGTCTCTGTTAAGGTTATTAGGGTGTTTGTTGATTTCTATGGCTTCTCTAAATTTCCTTGTAAAGTAGTGATCACTTCTGGCCAGAATGCGTGTATCTTCTATACAAATTTGGTGTTTAGTTTTATTGGAATGTTCAGCTAAAGCAGATGATTTGGATCGATTGTGTTTAATGTCAGCTACGTGTTCCTGGATTCTTGTGTTAAAGGATCTCCCAGTCTTGCCTACATAGGTCTTGCCACACGAGCAAGGAATTAAGTAGACGCCCTTATGACATTTTGGATCAATTTTGTCTTTAATTGGTTTAAGGCAGTTACGAATAGTGTTTAAAGGTTTGAAAGTGGTTAGAATTCCATTCTTTTTTAGGATGTGGGAGATTTTATCCGTAGTTCCTAGAATGTAAGGTAGGTTAACTTTTCCTATACTATTATTAAAATATTTATTCTTCTTAGGTTGAGTGTTTGCTTTATTTATGGCTTTGATGGCTTGATGTTTGTTGTATCCATTTTTTTGGAAAACTTTAATGATGTGTTCTTTTTCTTTTTCTAGGTGTTCCTTGTCAAAGATTCTTGTTGCTAATGTGTTGAGGACTCCTAGTTTGTGAGTTGGGTGATGATGTGAGGAGACATGTAAATATTGTTCAGTGTGAGTCTTTTTTCTATATACCTGGTGAGATATGGAGCCATCATCCTTCATAGTGATAAGGATATCAAGGAAGGGGAGGCTCTTGTTATCCTCGACTTCCATAGTGAATTTTATGGAAGGGGATAAGCTATTTAGGTGTTGTTTGAAGGTTTCTAGGGTTTCTCTTCCATGAGGCCATATGGTGAAAGTGTCTCTGCATCTCTTTAGGAATCTAAAATCAATCTTCTTATTCGTTAATCGTAATCTGTATCGTTCAAAAATGTGAACTTTTATCATTGTTTCCCTTCCGTATTGGGTGATTATTTTATCTCTTAGGTTTTTGCAATCTTCATAGGTGTGAAGATCATCTTTCGGATTCTTCGCATTAGGTTACTTGTTGCTCGACATTTCGAACCATCAACTATGGTTCATCTTCAGGATGTGAAAGAATTTGTGAAAACTAGTCTTATTATTCAAATTAATAAATAGATGTAAGAGATGCATTGCCGACAAATATTAGGGTTTGTTAATCTGTTAATTCATTATTGAATTTTTAACTATATTCTTATTTTGATTGTTTAATTACATATTTTTGTTGTTTTTAATTATATTTTAGTTATTAAAAGGTTTTGAAATTTATGTGATTAATAAATAGTTAATTGAATTTTTTATTTAATTTGTTGTTGAATTGTGGTTAATAATAATAATTGTGATTACAAATAATTATTGTTAATTTGTTGATTTAATTTATTATTGAGTTAATAATAATTATAATTATGGTGTTATAATTTAATGGGGCTGAATTTATAATTTATGATTTTAATTATTTTCTTAGTTTAATTGTTTAATTTTATGTTTTTGTTGTTTTAATAATTTTCTTATTTTAATCGTTTAATTTTATGTTTTTGTTGTTTTAATTATGTTTTAGTTACTAATAGGTTTTAAAAAAAATTATGATTCATAAGTGGTTAATAATTGAAATTATATCTTATTAAGGTTATAAATCCCAATAGGGGCCCATCATCATGACTATTTTGAATGAAGATAATAGAAGAGCTTAATCACCGCAACTCTTCTTGCTATCTTCATTCCGAATTTTTCGAGTAAAATGATCTCACTCCAGGTATCCCCTCCATACAGGGAAATAATTCTAGATTTTAGACATATGTGGCTCATTTATGTTGAGTTAAGCTTAAGAGTATCTATAGTAATAACCATTATTCGTCATTGTTTCAAATCCCAACAGGAATCCATCATCAGGACTATTTTGAATGAACATAATAGAAAAGCTTAATCACCATCGCTCTTCTTTCTATCTTCATTTAATGATTTCACTCCATGTATCCCCTCCGTACAGGGAAATAATTCCAGATTTTAAAAATATGTGGTTCATTTTTGTTGAGTTTTAGACACCTGTGGTTCAGTTCTATTGAGGAGATACATGGAGTGAGGTAATTTTACTCTAAAAATTCAGATGAAGATAGCAAGAAGAGCTGCAGTGATTAATCTCTTCTTTTATCTTCATTCAAAATAGTCCTGATGATGGATCCATATTGGGATTTGAAACGTTGACAAATAATGGTTATTATTGTGGATACTTTGAAGCTTAATTCAACAGAAATGAACCACAGATGTCTAAAATCCATAATTATTTCCCTGTTCGGATGGGATACATGGAATGGGATCATTTTACTCGAAAAATTTAGAATGAAGATAGCAAGAAGAGTTGTGGTGATTAATCTCTTCTATTATCTTCATTCAAAATAGTCCTCATGAAGGATCCCTGTTGGGATTTGAAACGTTGACGAATAATGGTTATTATGTGGATACTCCGAAGCTTAACTCAATAGAAATGAACCAGAAATGTCTAAAATCCAGAATTATTTCCCTGTACGGAGGGGATACATGGAGTGAGATCATTTTACTCAAAAAATTCTAAATGAATATAGCAAGAAGAGCTGATTAAGTTCTTCTATTATCTTCATTCAAAATAGTCCTAATGATGGATCCATGTTGGGATTTGAAACGTTGACGAATAATGATTATCACTGTGGATACTCTGAAGCTTAACTCAACATAAATGAATCACAAATGTCTAAAATCCAGAATTATTTCCTTGTACAGAGGGGATACATGGAATGAGATCATTTTACTCAAAAAATTCAAAATGAAGATAGAAAGAAGAGCTATGGTGAATAAGCTCTTCGTTTATCTTCATTCAAAATAGTCCTGATGATGGTTCCCTGTTGGGATTTGAAACGTTGATGAATAATGGTTATTACTGTGGATACTCTAAATCTTAACTCAATAGAAATGAACCAAATATGTTTAAAATCCAGAATTTATTTTGTTCTCATCGTGAGCTTCCTCTACTACCTTTTCGCCAATAGGAAGCATTTCTTATAGCAACTTTGCCAAACCTTCCATGTATTTCTTTGAATCTTCAATGTTGCCTTTCAGTTTTGCTTATAGACCATCCATCTTAGCTTCCATGCCATTCTTCAAATCATCCATATTAACTTTTGTTACTTTTTGTGAGAGTGAAATTTATTACACTTGGTCACTTAATTTTGATATATCATGTTACATTTCTTCCTCTTCTTCATAAGTCATAGTTCAGATTTGAACTCTATACAAGCTTCAAGGTAGCACATTTTTTATGTGTGCAACAGTTCTGTGGTTTCTGAAAGTGGAGCAGAAAGTCTCTGGAGAAAATACCATGCTATGGAATCAAAGGCTTGGATATATTGAAGAGAAGGGCCTTCGAATACTTCATGGTAATGGTATGGTAGAATGTATGTCTAATAGCTCTCTGGATTTTGATTTTTGTGAAAATTGTGCATATGAGAAGAAGAATCGGGTGAGTTTCCCCTCTAATGGTAAGAGGACAAAACATATATTAGAGCTTGTGCATAGTGATGTGTTTGGACATGTGTCAGTTCCATCACTGGGAAAGTATGTGTATTATGTATCATTTATAAATGACTTCTCAAGGAATACATGGATATATTTTCTCGGGAAGAAATCTGAAGTCTTTCACAGGTTTAAAGAATTTAAGGCTTAGGTGGAAAACTAGATAGAGAAGAAGATAAAAGTGTTGAGGACAGATAACGGTGGAGAGTTTTGCAAGAAGTAATTTGAAGAGTTTTGTAAAAGTGTGGTATAGCACGAAAAAAGACTACTCCATACACACTTGAGACAAATGGAGTTGCAGAAGTAATGAAAAAGACGTTGATGGAAAGGGCAAGAAGCATGTTGAGTGGTGCCAGATTAGGACAAGAATTCTGGGCAGAGGCAGCGGAGACTGGATGTTACCTGGTCAATAGATCACCTTCATTAGCGTTGGAAGATAAGGCTCCACAAGAGGTATGGACTGGAAATAAACCTTCTCTTTCACATATGAGGGTATTTGGATGTGATGTATATGTACATGTTCCAAAGGAGAAAAGAGAAAAGTTGGGTAGTAAATTTAAAAAACGGCATCTTTATTGGGTATATGGATGGTTTAAAAGGTTATAAGCTTTGGAATTTGAAAACAAGGAAGGTTGTGTACAACCAATATGTGGTGTTTAGAGAGGTGAAAGATGTTATTAAACATGAAGTCCTACCAAAGGAACCTGAGAAGATAGAGTTTGAGCTAAACGAGGAAGAATCAAACTCTACAACAGAAGACAAAATAGAAGATGAAGAGCTACAAACTTCGGCAATGAGAAGATAATTTTGAGAAAGAAGGTAGCCAGAAAGAAATGTTCCATCTACTTTTTGTTCAAATTTTTCTTTATTTATTATTGATGATGATCCCAGAACTGTGAGGGAAGCAGTAGATTCATAGGATGGAAAACTCTGGAAAGAGTCCATGGTTGATGAAATGACATATTTGCACAAAAATGAGGCTTGGGATCTGGTGGAGTTGTTGGCTAGAAGGAAAACCATTGGCAGCAAATGGGTGTTCAAGAAGAAGATGAATGCATAAGAAAAGGTGGAGAGATACAAAGCTCGGTTGGTAGCAAAAGGTTATTCCCAGGTGCCAAGAATTAATTTTAGTAATATTTTTTCTCATGTGGACAAGGTAGCTTCTATTAGATTACTTTTATCTGTTGTTTCTACTTTTGATTTTGAGGTAGAACATATGGATGTGAAGACAACATTTCTTCACGGAGATATGGAAGAAGAGATCTATATGAAGAACCTTGAAGGCTTTGCGGAGAAGGGTAAGAAAGAACTGATATGCAAGTTAAAAAAGTCTTTGTATGGGTTAAAACAGTCACCAAGGATGTGGTATTAGAAATTTGATACATTTATACGGGGACTTAGCTTTACCAGAAGCAAAGTAGATCACTGTGTGTATTTTAAATTAATTGGTGACCGTGTTATTTATCTAGTCTTGTATGTGGATGATATGGTGCTAGTTGGAAATGAAAAAGAAATTATCCAAGATTTGAAGACCTAATTGTCCTCCAAATTGGACATGAAATATCTTGGTGCTGCAAATTATATTTTGGGCATGGAAACTAAACGAGATCAGGAAAAGAGGAAGCTCTAGTTAAACCAAAGGAAGCATGTCGAGATAATACTGCAGAGGTTTAATATGCAAGATAGTAAACCAATGAAGTTTCCTATTCTTGTAGGTGTAAATTTATTTGTTGAATAGTGTCCCAAGACACAAGAAGAGGAAGATAACATGTCTCGTGTTCCATATGCAAGTGCAGTCAGTAGCCTGATGTATGCAATGGTCTTTACTAGACCATCCATTGCACATGTAGTGAGAGTATTGAGTAGGATTATGTCAAAACCAGGGAAGGAGCATTGGACAACACTGAAGCGAGTTTTTAGGTATTTGCGTGGAACTAGTGATTATGGTTTATGCTACCAAGGAAGACCAGGATTGAACAGAGTTTTGGACATCCGTGGCTTTGTTTATGCAGACTGGGATGGAGATATGTATCAGAGAAGATCGACAAGTGGGTATGTGTTTAACCTATTTGGATGTGCAGTTAGTTGGATGAGCAAGAAACAATCTATAGTGGCACTTTAAACTACAAAGGCAGAATACATGGCATCCACTCATGCAAGAAACGAAGTAGTTTGGTTGCAGAGATTGTGTTCAAGTATGGGGTTAATACAATGAGCTATAAGGATAGACTATGACAACTAAAGTGCATTTTCTTAGAAAAGAACCTTGCTTATCATTCAAAGACAAAGCACATTGATGTTCAATATCACTTTGTGAGGGATGTGGTTGAGGAAAAAAAGGTGTCGCTGGTAAAGGTGGACACTTTGAAGAATATGTAGATGCATTGAAAAATTTTGTGAGCATAGAGAAGTTCTCTTGGTGTAGAGAAACAATGGGTGTTGTAGGGTTGGATAAATGACTAAACTCTATTGTGGCCCCTTGTGGAAATAAAAAAACAAGTGGGAGAATGTTGGGTTGTGTTATATTATTTCCATGACTAGCCCACGCGCAGGAGGGTGGGAGTGTGGTAGGTTCCCCTGCACATTGCGCTGGGGGTAAGCAGGGGGGCAGTATCCCCCCTGCACAGGGTCCGGGGTAGCGCCCTGATAATTTTTTTTTGGACCCTATATTAGGTGGGCGGACGTACCTATGGTTTTGTGCATGATTTCGCACACAGTTTTGGGCATGGTAGTTTTCTATCCATGGTATTTCGTAGATTCGATCAAGAGAACTATAATTATGTTCTAATCCAGGATTAATGGACTAGGATTTATGGATGCTTCATCATGAATATGTGTATTGTAACAACGAAAGGAACATAATGAAAAACAAATCTGGTAGTCCCGATTTTGGGATCCAGGGGAAAATCTTTGTGTATATATGTTTTATGTTTTATGCTCTTGCCATTATTTGTTTTATGTTTTGAGAATTCATATACAGGTAATTTTTGTACGGGGTTGAAACCTACATTGTAGACACTTCATGTCACCTGTTTTGCCAATTTTCTAATTTTTCTTCTGAATCTAAAGCACAAGATATGTCATGCTCCCAACTCAACTTTCCATCTGCAGTGGGATGAATCCATTCTTCTTCTTTGGTTGTCACTTGATAGATGTTATCTATATCAGTTGCGCTATATTCCTCTTTAATTGGTTCAGTGTACCTTGCTCCTTCTAATAGATCAAAGGGAACTATCACTCTCATATTGTTGCTTTCAAATATCATTTGCCTCTTTTTCAAGTTGATTATAGCCATGTTTGCAAATTCCCAATCCAATCCAAGTAATGCAGGATAGGGATTACTATCATCCACAATTTATATTACCTCAAAAGCTATAGTAATGTGCACCCCTTCAATGTCTACTGTAATGCCCGATAACCTTCCTAGAGGAACAATCCTCTGGTGATTCATCATTCTCAGCTAAATAGGTGACCACTGCAACTTCAGTTTACCCATTAGCTCCCATTTTTGTTTTTCTAGGTCATGAGGGGTTAGAAGGGGGGTGGAGCCCCCTGTTCGTTGTGTCAATTGCATAGCGGGGGGAGTCACAGGGGGTTTGAGGGCTGCAGGTAACCCCACTCTAGGGGGTTCGGGGCAGCGCCCCGGAAAATTTTGGTTTTGGACCCTATATTAGGTTGGGCGGACTTACCTATGGTTTTGTGCATGTTTTTTGCACATGGTTTTGGATGCGATGGTTTTTTGTCCATGGTTTTGGACGCGGTAGTTTTCGGTCCATGGTATTGGATGCTTCGACATGTATAAATATGTATTATAACATTGAAATGAACAATAATGAAAAATCAAGTTGGTAGTCTCGGTTTTGGGATCCAAGGGAAAATCTCTGTGTATATGTGTTTTATGTGTTATGCTCTCGCATTATTTATTTTATGTGTTTTATAATTTGTATGCAGGTAATTTCTGTACGAGGTTAAAACCCACATTTGGTATTATAGTTTTTTGGCTTCAAGGGGACGCCTTTGTTGCTGAGGGGTTTTGCTCGGGCCTGTGGTAGACCCTGTTCAGTGGGAGATCTGCGAGATCGATTCTGGTGGTGAAAGAAGATGGCAAGTAGTAGAAAGATAGAAATCGAGAAATTTAATGGTCAGAGTTTTGAGTTGTGGAAACTCACGATGGAGGATCTGTTGGTGATAAAGATCAATGGATCGCGGTAGATCCGGGTACTAAACCAACGGGAGTGTCTGATCAAGAATGGACGAAGTTGGATTGTAAGGCAAAGAGCACAATACGATTGTGTCTCAGATTCAATATTGTTGAATGTATTAGGGGAAGCTACGGCTAAGGCTTTGTGGGACAAGTTAGGGACTTTGTACCAATCTAAGTCTCTGGTGAATAAATTGTTCCTATCGAAAACGTTGTATAACCTAAGGATGAATGATGGAGAATCGGTGACACAACATTTGAATGCATTTAATACTGTGGTAATTCAGTTATAGTTTGTTGATATCAAAATTTCATATGAAGATAAGTACATTAGTTTGTTGTGTTCTCTACCAGATTCGTGGGATAGTATGGTTATTGTAATAGGTAGCAATGCAACTGCCTTTCAGTTTGATGAAACAGTCTCATCCTTGTTGATGGAGGAGATGAGACAGAAAAATATGGACAACCATAATGGTGATGCCTTGTCTGCATGAGGACGGTCCTAGAACAGAAACAAAAATAAGTCATCGAGTGGGAGATCTAAATCTCCAGGAAAACCTATAAAGGTGGTGTGCTAGAAATGCGGAAAGGAAGGGAACTACAAAAGGGATTGTAAATATAAAGCTCTTGACAAAGGAAAGGGATCTGATGATTCTCCTTCTGCAGAGGTGAAAACCACCTCAGATGAAGGTGGGGATCTGTACTTGGCTTCTTCAAGTACACATGTAGATCATGAGGCATAGTTGATTGACTCAAGTGCATCCTTTCACTTTACTCCCCGTAGAGAGTGGTTCTGCGAGTATGAGAAATATGATGGTGGTGATGTATTCTTAGGGGATGATAGGAAGGCTAGAATCATTGGTCACGGAAAAGTAAAGTTGAAGTTGCAAGGTGGAAGGGTTAGAACACTTACGGGTGTTCTACATATTCCTGCATTAGCCAGAAATCTGATTTCTGCAAGCAAGCTGGATGATGCAGGTGTAAAAGCAGTGTTCGAGAAGGATACATGCAAGATGGTTCGGGGAGCACTGGTATTGATGCAGAGAGTTCGGATTGGAACTCTGTACAAGCTGCAAGGTAGCACTGTTGTTGATGAGTGCAATAGTTTTGTGGTTCCTGAAAGTGGAGCAGAAAATGTAGTGGTCTCTCTAGAGAAGACCATGTTGTGGTATCAAAGGCTTGGACATATTGGAGAGAAAGGCCTTTGAGTACTTCATGGAAAAGGTATGGTAGAAGGTATGAGTAATATCTCTCCGGATTTTGATTTCTGTGAAAATTGTGTATATGGGAAGCAGAATCGAGTGAGTTTCCCCTCTTGTGGTAAGAGGGCGAAACAGATATTAGAGCTTGTGCACAGTGATGTGTTTGGACTTGTGAAGGTTCCATCACTGGTTAAGTATGTATACTATGTATCATTTACAAATGACTTCTCAAGGAATACATGGATATATTTCCTTAAGAAGAAATCTGAAGTCTTTGATAGGTTTAAAGAGTTTAAGGCTCCGGTAGAAAACCAAGCAGAGAAGAAGATAAAGGTGTTAAGTACAGATAACGGTGGAGAGTTTTATAGTAAGGAATTTGAAGAATTTTGTAAGAAGTGTGGTATAGCATGGCATAAGACTTCTCCATATACACCTCAACAAAATGGAGTTGCAAAAAGAATGAACAAGACGTTGATGGAAAGGGCAAGAAGCATGCTCAGTGGTGTTGGTTAGGACATGAATTCTGGGCAGAGGTGGTGGAGACAACATGTTACCTGGTCAATAGATCACCTTCATCAGCGTTGAAGGATAAGACTCCACAAGAGGTATGGACTGGTAAGAAACCCTCTCTTTCACATCTGAGGGTATTTAGATGTGATGCATATGTACATGTTCCAAAGGAGAAACGAACCAAGTTGGATAGTAATTCTAAAAAGTGCATATTTATTGGGTATAAGGATGGTTTAAAGGGTTATAAGCTTTAGAACCTAGTAACAAGGAAGGTTGTGTACAGTCGAGATGTGGTGTTCAGAGAGGTAAAATATGTTATTAAACATGAATTCCAACCAAAGGAACCTGAGAAGATAGAGTTTGAGCTTAAGGAGGAAGAATCAGACTCTACAATAGAGGAGGAATTAGAAGATGAAGAGCCACAAACTCCGGGTGTTAGAAGATCAGTTTGAGAAAGAAGGCAGCCAGAAATGTATAGTCCATCTGCTTTTTGTTCAAATTTTTCTTTATCTATTACTAACGATGATCCCAAAAATGTGAAGGAAACAATAGATTCGGAGGATGGCAAACTCTGAAAAGAGGCCATGGTTGAAGAAATGACATCTTTGCACAAAAATTAAGCTTGGGATCTGGTGGAGTTTCCGGCTGGAAGGAATCCCATTGGCAACAAATGGGTGTTCAAGAAGAATACAAATGCAGAAGGAAAGGTGGAGAAACGCAAAGCTCAGTTGGTAGCAAAAGGTTATTTCAGGTGTCAGGAATTGATTTTGGTGATATTTTTTCTCCTGTTTCCAAGGTAACTTCTATTAGATTATTTTTATATGTTGTTGCTGCTTTTGATTTTGAGGTAGAACAGATGGATGTGAAGACAACATTTCTTCACGGGGATCTGGAAGAGGAAATCTACATGAATCAACCTAAAGGCTTTGCAGTGAAGGGTAAGAAAGAAATGGTATGCAAATTAAAGAAGTCTTTGTATGGGCTAAAACATTCACCAAGGATGTGGTATCAAAAATTTGATACATCTATATGGGGACTTGGCTTCACCAGAAGCAAAGTAGATCATTGTGTGTATTTTAAATTAATTGGTGACTATGTTATTTATCTGGTCTTGTATATGGATGATATGTTGTTGGTTGGAAATGACAAAGAAATTATCTAGGATTTGAAGACCCAATTGTCCTCCAAATTCGACATGAAAGATCTTGGTGCTGCAAACTATATTTTGGGCATGGAAATTAAAAGAATCAGACAAAGAGGAAGCTCTGGTTAAACTAGAGGAAGTATGTCAAGACAATATTGTAGAGGTTTATTATGCCGGATAGTAAACCGATGAAGTTTCCTATTCCTGTACGTGTAAATTTATCCGTTGAATAGTGTCCCAAGACACAAGAAGCGGAAGATGACATGTCTCGTGTTCTATATGCAAGTGCAGTTGGTAGCTTGATGTATTCGATGGTTTGTACTAGACCAGACATTGCACACGCAGTGGGAGTATTGAGCAGGTTTATGTCAAAACCAAGGAAGGAGCACTGGATAATAGTGACGTGGGTTTTTCGGTATTTGCGTGGCACTAGTGATTATGGTTTGTGTTACCAAGGAAGACCAAGGTTGGACAGAGTGTTGGATATTCATGGCTTTGTTGATGCAGACTTGGTTGGAGATCTGGATCAGAGAAGATATACAAGTGGGTATGTGTTTAACCTATTTGGAGGTGTAGTCAGTTGGATGAGTAAGAAATAATTTGTAGTGGCACTATCAACTATAGAGGCATAATACATGGCAGCCACTCATGCAAGCAAGGAAGCAGTTTGGTTGCAAAGATTGTGTTCAAGTATGGGGTTAGTACAGGGAGCTATAAGGATAGACTGTGACAGCCAAAGTGCAATTTTCTTGGCAAAGAACCCTACATATCATTCAAATACAAAGCACATTGATGTTCAATATGACTTTATGAGGGATATGATAGAAAACAAAAAGGTGTTGCTAGTAAATGTGGCCACTTTGAAAAATATTGTAGATGCATTGACAAAATCTGTGAGCTCTGAGAAGTTCTCTTAGTGTAGAGAAACAATGGGTGTTGCAGGGCTAGATAAATGGCTAATCTCTCTTGTGGCCCCCTTAGGAAAGAAAACAACAAGTGGGAGAATGTTGGGTTGTGTTATATTCTTTCCACAACTAGTCCACGTAGTTAACCAGGGGGTTAGAAGGGGGTGGAACCCCCCGTTCATTGCGTCGATTGTGTAGTGGGGGGAGTCATATGGGTTTGAGGGGTGCAGGTAACCCCATTCTATGGGGTCCGGGGCAGCGCCCTGGAAAATTTTGGTTTTGGACCCTATATTAGGTTGGGCGAACCTACCTATGGTTTTGTGCATGTTTTTCACACATGGTTTTGGATGCGATGGTTTTCGGTCCATGGTTTTGGACACGATGGTTTTCGGTCCATGGTATTGGATGCTTCAGCATGTGAAAATATGTATTGTAACATTGAAAGAAACAATAATGAAAAATCAAGCTGGTAGACCTGGTTTTGGGATCAAGGGGAAAATCTCTGTGTATATTTGTTTTATGTGTTATGCTTTCGCATTGTTTATTTTATGTGTTCTAGAATTCGTATGCAGGTAATTTTTGTACACGGTAAAAAACCTACAAATTTCTATTACCTCAAAAGCTATAGTAGTGTGCACCCCTTCAATGTCCATTGTAATGCCCGATAACCTTCCTAGAGGAACAATCTTCTGGTGATTCACCATTCTCAGCTGAATAGGTGACCACTGCAACTTCGGTTTACCCATTAGCTCCCATGTTTTCTTTGTCAGGTCATCAGCTTCAGATCCCATATCTAAAATAACTTGATCCATGTCATATTCTCCAATTTGTGCACTAAGCCACATTTATTTTCCAGTTCTCTTTTGTCTATATACATTATTTACTTCACATGTTTCACTCTGAGATACTTCCTTGGGTGTGCAGGAGTCTATCATTTCGTGCAGTCCTTCTACAACTTTCCGATTTCTCAGCAACTTCATACAAGTTTGTAAAAAGACTTTAAAATACCTGGATCCATATCTTATGTTGCAAATGTTATTATTTCGTTCTTATTCTTCTGCTTCGCCTGCGCACTAGATGTTGAAGCTCCTACATCCATAAAGCTTCACTTCACTTCCATGAAAACTTCATTTTCCTTATGAATATCAAACATCGGTGCTTTCTCTACGGTCTTTCTAACCCATGTATCTTCAACTATCTTCTTCCCATATACTTTGTCATTTCCAGTCGCAACTCCACTCCCTCTTACAATGTTAATGCGAGGTTCATTTTTCCTTGGTCCCGCAATCATCATCTGGATGTTCTGGGTCAGCTGTGGATTATTATTTTATTGCATTTTCACTATAAGTATCAGACACTCTTCAATGACATGATCAAATGCTTTACAATACTTACAAGTCGTAGTCGAATTCTGACAATCTCTTGCGAAGTGACTTGCCTGGCCATAGTTATAACAAATAATCTGACCTCGACCTTGACCAGCTCTGCCACCTCAACCTCATCCTGCATAGCCACATTGACCACTGTGTTGTCCACTTCCTTCATATCCTTGTTCTTCTTCTTTCATTCTATATGTATCAACACCTCGATCCATCATCAATTCATAGGCTCGACATTTATTTTCATCATTCCCCATCGATTTACAAAACTTGCAAAATAAATTATTCCTAGCCTGCACATATTTTTGTAACAAATATCAATCTTCAGAGCGATGTTCGCCTCTAATTCTACATATCTTGCACCATAAACTAGATTCAACATTCAAAGGATTAGGTTCTCCACTAGCTATGTAATTTCGAAAAATAGGACATCTCTTTAGTGTGACCTTCAACTTTGCATTCTGTACACCATATCTCTTCGTGAACTTACTTAATATTATTCATATCCTATTATTGCAGAGTCAAAATCGCCAACTGACTTTGTATCTGCTACATACCCGCATTTTTATCACCTATCGTCGAAGCTTCTAACTTCATCGCCAACTCCAATGCTTCAGCTTGAGTCTCTATTTTATGTTGTGTCAGAGGTAATCTAATTTGGTGGAAGTGAAACTATAAACCATTCCGTATGCTATTGCGAAGCTATATTGAAGCTCACATGATCCAACGATACTTTGAACCTCTGATTGAATTCCCATACTAACTTAGTTGGCCTTTATTTGATCTCCTTTAGTTCTATGATGCACTATGACTTGGATTTTGGTTTCTTGAACTCTTTTACCAACATTGATTTGATATCTATATATGACCTGATCTAGTTGCTTGAATATTTCATATACCAATTTAATGCTTGATATCTGAATGTTGTGGCAAGATGTGCCCTTTTCACATTTTCATCATGGACCTACTTTGCAGTCCATACTGGTTCGCATAAGAACCAAAATTGCTCTAGATCCTCTGATCTAGTTCCTTTAAAGATCAACAACTTAATATCATCAACCATCGTTCTTCTTGTGGGGCAGGAGGAGGGGAAGGGGGATTCATGGGGGGGGGGAGGGATGCGGAAAACCAATTTTTTTTTATTTTTTTTTTATTTTAATTTTTTTTTTTTTTTTTTTTTCTGACTCTACGTAGATTTGGGCTTCGACCCACTTTCAGGCTGAAAGGGTGAATACCGTGGAGTTCCTTCAAGATTCTTAGGGGGCTTTCCTTCGCCTTCAGATTCACTCAATAGAGGGCTATAGTCAGTCTCTATGAAAAGCTCTAAATCTTGGCCTCGAGATCTCTTCTTAGTATCTACTCTATACCTTTTTCCACTTCATGTTGTTCCAGTCTCTTCTTCATATTTTTTTCCAAACATAATCTACTAATGTAACTACATTCGAAGAATTCTCTTTTCACACAAAAGCATCTTAATCAAGAATTTCAAAGATATCAAGTACTTACCTTGTTGTTACACAATATTTTGTCACACCTCCTGCACTTCCCTGTGACATACCCTGAAGTGCCTGAAACATGACCATAATGTAGTGTACTCATTCATATATGCAGCTCATATCCTCCCTCAGACATTGATTGGAAAATTCCTTGAGCTTCCCCTAAAGGAAATAGCTCTTAAACCCTAATTTGAGCACCATCACTCTTATGAGACTGAAAACCGCGATGGTTGCCTATTGTATTATACTTGACCCGTGATAGCATCACTCTGTTTACTTGTATATCCATGATGATCCCAAAAAGGAAATTTTCCCAAAGAGGATGAGAAGCTTCGTGATCTAGAAGTTTCCAAAGCAGTGAGATGGAGGTTGTTCGGCATAGATGAGGTCGAGTTCTCCCAACGTGGCCTCTTGGCGTTATCCCTATGAGATACCTCCTTGAGATGAGGGCTTACTCCTATCTTTGGAGAGATCCTAACTCCTTTTCCCTACCTATATATTCATCTTTTCCAATTCACAAATGGTTGTTCTATGCTTATTTGCACCCTTATGTTAAGATTGTGCCTATATGCTACTCATTTTGCTTGGAAAAGGAGTGCTTGGAGATCTTAGCTTGGAATTGGATATTCATTCAAGGAGAGCCTATCAACATCAAGGCTTGGTTGTATGCTTCCTCTTATTTTCTATTAATATACAACTACTGGTTCATTTTCCCTAAATGTGTATGCTCATGTATCATTTAGCCTAACATTCCTTGATCAGTTAAGTAGGTTGCTTTTGAATATGCTATTTGTATTTGAATGCCTTGTTGTGTCTTGATCTCTTGTGCAGGTGCATAAATGTTGAGATCAGTAAAAATGATCTCGCGACTCAAGTGATTTGAGATCTTCATCAAAGGATGACTCAATAGCATCAGAACGAGGCAGGCCATCTTCTTCGTCTCTCTTTTCAATTGCAACTTAGGAAAGTGTCCAGTAGATTGTCACTTCAGTTGCTAAACCCACTCATTGGGCTAGAGGGATCGTCTCTGTCCGCAAAGAGGATTTACCTAGACAACAAAATGGTGACTCTGTTGGGGAATCTATAACCCTTTCCATTCATTCCTTCAATCAGATCGTATGACTAGTTAGAGCAACCGTCGATTTCTCAACTTGTGTGCATCATTATGGGTTTATACCATCACTGATTACTAACTTAGAGTGTTAAGTCTGGATTGTTTCTTGGAATCTTTTTTGTTCTTTCCCATATTCCTCGCCCATCACGGGTTTAGCTCTAACAGTCGTGATGGCATCGCGAGTTTTTACCTGTACAGTCGCGATGGAAAAAAGTTTCTTCATTATTTGGTAACAGTGAATCATCACTACTTTTGCTATACAAAGTAGTGATTGTTATGCTCTTAACCTATGAGAAATTCCAGAATACCAAATATGCAAAGAAATTCAACCCAGAACACAGAATAAAATGAGAAAAATAGTAATTATTTTATTATTCAAAGACAAATGCAATGTTCACTTGCCTCTTTGAGGGGGCAACCTCCAGCAGAGCAGAGCTCGATTACAAAATAAGACTCGATGATCTTTCCCTTCTAACGACGACTATTTATAGCTAAATGACCTTCAACAACCTAATGACTAGTCATCCTTTTCATAACATGGGTTCACCACTTTATTTATTAATTATGGCTCGTTTGCAACTAAATGTGGTCCCTTTCTTAAATGTGGGTCAACCACTTACAATTATTAATACCAGCTTATTAACTCTTTAACTAACTATGATTATGACTCGACCCTATTGGGTTTATTACATAAATAAAGGGGTTAGTGTTGGCCCCTAACATGCCCTCCCCCATCAAAAGTAGCCTTGTCCTCAAGGCTGAAGCTGTGGAAACTACTGAAGAATAGTGGCTGGTTCCTAGGTCAAATCTTATGGAGAGGTGTCTTTCCACTTGACGAGGACTTCCTTGATCGTTCGGTCGCGCAGATATCTTTCACGAGAGTTGAGGACCTGTTCTGGTTGGAGCTAGAGTGAACCTTCCTCATCCAATTCGGGTAGGCTGGTTTGAATTCTACAATTGTTCCCCACCACTTTCTTGAGGCATGATACATGGAAGACTGGATGGATTTTTGAAATTGGTGGCAAGGCTAGCTTGTAGGCTACTACTCCAATGTGCTAAAGTATTTGATAATGTTCATAGAATTTTGGAGCTAATTTCTGGCAGCCCTTTTATTTGAGCGACGTTTTCTTATATGGTTGCAACCGTAGGAATACATGATCCCCTTCTTGAAATGTGCACTCTGAACGATGTTGGTCTGCTTGTTGCTTCATTCGATTCTGAGCTTGATGGAGATTATCTTTAAGACGAACTAGCATGGTGATGCGGTTTTGTAGGAGTTGATCAATTGCTTGCACCTTAGAGCATCCAGGGATATAAGAAATAGGTGAAGGTGGGAGTTGGCCATACACTGCTTCATATGGAGTCATCTTGGTTGCTTCGTGATAGTTAGTATTATACCACCATTTAGCTAAAGGTAGCCAATGTACCCATTGGTGTTGCTTTTCTAAAGTGAAGCATCTTAGGTATGTCTCCAAACATTTGTTGACTGCTTCACTTTCACCATCGGTTTGGGGATGATAGGCAGTACTTAGTTGGAGTTGGGTTCCTTGTAGCTTAAAAATTTATTGCCAAATTTTGTTGGTGAAAGTCGAGTCATGATAAGACACAATGGAAGTTGGCATGCCATGCATTTTGAAGATCTGATCCATGAAAGCTTGAGCCACCAAAGTGGGGGTAAATGGGTGGGGTAGAGCGCAAAATTAGCATATTTAGAAAGTCTCTCCACAACAACCATGATGACGGATTTGTTGCCCGACTTTGGGAGACGAGTAATGAAATCCATGGAAACATCCGTCCAGATGGAGGCAGGGAGTGGCAATTGCTATAAGGTTCCTTGTAACCTGAATGTTTCTCCTTTGTGGCATTGACACATCACATTCAGCTACAAAAGTAAGAATGTCATTTTTCATGCCTGTCCAAAAGAAAGAACGACGAGTGCGAGCATAAGTCTTCTAAAAGCCTGCATGCCCTATAGTGGGAGATGAGTGCAACTCTACCAAAATGCGATTTTGAGGGTGGATATTAGCAATATAACTACTTGATCCATGTAGCAAAGAGTACCATCCTTCCAAGAGTAGCCGACTGAGGCATTAGGAGCTACTCTCAAGTTATTAATAAATTGGGAGAGAGAGGGGTGTGAAAACCATTCCTTGCGGGCTTCTTTAATTCAATCTGGTATGGGAAGAGAGATTGATAGCAAGGTGATTTCATCCTCAAATTGGCGCGATAAAGCATACGCTACTACATTGTCACACCCTTTCTTTTAAATTATCTCATAATCATATCCCAACATTTTGGTCAGCCATTTATTTTTTTATGGCGAGGAGAGACATTGCTCCAAAAAATATCTGAGGCTTTGATGGTCTGTGCGGATTTGGAAACGCAGCCCAATATGTATGGTCATCGGGTATCTACTGCACGTAACATGGCCATCATTTCTTTCTCATAGAAAGATTGACCCAGATGTTTCCCACTTATTTGTTAGCTAATGAAATCCAAGGGTCGACCTTCCTGCATTAAGATAACACCAATACTAGTACCTGAGGCATCACATTCAATCACAAAATATTTGGTCAAGTTAGGTAGTGCCAATACTGGAGTGGAACACATGGCTCGTTTGAGATCCACAAATGCCTATTGTGTTGCATTAATCCAAAGGAATGAATTTTTCTTAAGAAGGTTAGTGAGGGGTCTAGCAATGCAACCATAATTACGGATAAATTTGCGATAGTAGCCAGTGAGACCCAAGAATCCCCTCAAACTCTTCAAGGTTTTTGGTTGGGGCTAACCTTGCATTGCCTATATCTTTTTGGGATCAACCCTGACACCTTCACTGCCCACAATGTGTCCCAAATACTCGACTTCTTCCATGCCAAAAGAGAACTTGGATAATTTGACAAATAATTTGTGATTCCAGAGTAGTTGCAAGATCAGGTCTACATGTTGAAGATGTTTTTCCCAGGTTAGGTTGTAGATGAAAATGTCATCAAAGAAAATGAGGACAAATTTTCAAAGATATTATTTCAGCAGGTGATTCATGAGGCTTTGAAAAGTATATGGGACATTACAGAGACCAAATGGCATGACCAAGAATTCATAATGGCCTTCATGTGTTCAGAAAGAAGTCTTGGGAATGTATTCTTCTTTCATGTGTATTTGGTGATAGCCAGAGCGAAGATCTAGCTTGGTAAAGAATTGAGAACCATGAAGTTCATCAAGAAAATCATCAACAACTGGAATAGGGAATTTGTCTTTTACAGTGAGCTTGTTGAGGGCCCGAAACTCTGGACACATGCACCATTCTCCATCTTTCTTTAGCACCATGACCACTAGTGATGAATAAAGACTGATGCTAGGACGAATAACACTTGCTTCAAGGATTTCCTTGATGATTTTTTCAATTTCATTATTTTGGGCAAAAGGATATCAATATGGGCACACATTAGGTGGTTGGGCCCCCGAGACCAAAGGGATGATATGATCATGTTCACCTCTAGAGGGTGGAAGTTCTTTAGGTTTGTCAAATACCTTTCAACAACTTTTCCATTCGATGCAAGCTGATGATAGTAGGAGGAGCTGCCTGGAGTCCACGTAGTGTATGAATGTGGTCATTTTTCTTAAAGCTCATATATAACTCCTGGAAATCCATTGTGATTAGGCCTAGAGTGCGAAGCCATTCAGCAACCAAGACAATGTCCCAACCACCCATATTAATTGCAAACATGTGGGTCTTTAGGTGGTAGTCTCCCATCTGAAGTTTAATATTTTCACAGCAGCCTTCACATTTCATTGTCCCCCCATCAGCAATGAGGACTTGGAAATTAGAGACTGCCCTTACAAAATAATGAACAAATTCGGAAAGTCGCTTATGGATATAATTATGAGTGTTGCCACTATCAATCAATACCACTACGGGGCGATGTTTAAGAAAGCCTCTGATTTTGAGAGTTTGGAGCACAGAAATGCCCGCCAAAGCATGTAGCGAGATAATTGGTTCATCTGGCATAGTTATGAGATCATTTTCATGGTGGGTTTCCTCAACTTCGTCCTCTGGCCCCCCAAGGGGTGGGGCTTTCTTAGATGAGTTGTGATCATTAACATCAATTTGAAAGAATTTGGATTCCTTGCATTTATGCCCAAGGGAGTATTTGTCATCATAGTAGTAGCAGAATCCTTGTTTTTGTCATTATGTTATTTCTTTTGGAGACACCTTTTGAAACTTAAGTGTTTGGGTAGGGCCCTGAGCCTAGGTGGGATGCCCCTTGGCTACGAAATTTGGATGAGTAGACTAGGCAGCTAAATCAAGTTCCACTTCGACAGCCTTTGCGCAAGCATCTATCCATGTAGGTGGGTGGTGCATCCGAACATGTGCTTGGATGGCTTCTTTGAGACCACTGACGAAACACTCCAAGTAGAATTCATCTCCTAGACCTTCTGTTCGGATAGTCAATGTCTCAAAGGCTGCAATGTAGTATTTTACTGTGCCTGCCTATTGGAGCTTAGTAAGACGGCCCAAAAAATTAGATTCTCTGTCACAGAGGTCATAAAGGGATTTTGAGAACACGTGCCAAGTTATGTTCCCAAGATAACATTTCACATGACATTGCCACCATTGCCATCTCTCTTGGTCCAAGTAAAGGGCTCCCACACGTAGTTTAGTTTGATCATCGCAGATATCATTCAGAATGAAATATTGTTCCATTTGTGCTACCCATACTACCAGACTAGAGCCATCAAATCTATACATGTCCAGCTTGGGTGGCTGATGATGGGAATGTTGGTGATTTCCATGGAAGTGAATATGATGACTAGATTCTCCTTCAAGATGTTCATCACTACTATGCGTCTCCTGATGAAACCTTGGCATGCTCTTAGTGAGGTGTGCAATTGATGTTGAAATTTTGTACAGGTCTTCCTTGAAATCGTCCAACCTTGTTTCAAGGCACTCAATCCTCATTCACCATGACTTGAGCTCTGGTTTCTACCATACACAGATCTTAGTCACTTGAAGTCACTTCGAAAAAATTTGGGACCGCCAGAAAACTGAAGCTGGCAAGTGAATGGTACCATTGCGATCAGCTCGTCGTCCTGAATCTTATGGGCTAAGTCTCTGTAAGTGTCCTGGGAAGGCCTCAGACCTTTTTTTAACTCGGAACGGAGTTTTACTCCCCGTTAATCAATACTGAAGTGACCAAATTCCAAAAAAATTGATCCCACCCAATGTCCTGTGAAAATCGGGCTCATACTATAGCAGCAACAAGCCTTACTGTGTAGAGAGTTAGATCTTCCTTCGAAACCCCAACTGCTAAATGTGAGTTGCACTGTAGTGTCAGAACCCCAACTATTGGATATGATTAGTGCGATGGCTATAGAACCCCAACTGCTAGATCTAAATTGTATTGCGGCAGTAGAACCCCAACTGTTGGATTTGATCTAGAATATAAGATAATGGGTGATCTTCAAGGAGAAAAGGGAACTATGGTCACAAAGGAGTGTCAGGTGCTACAGATCGCAATATACATAAGGGTCCAACAATAGTACTCAACCCAATCTTTTAAGGCACTAATTAAGGAGGATCAACGTACCCTTAGCCGTACTACCCTATCGTACAAGCGAATAATCTCCCAGAGTGCTATTCTCAATGTACTATAGCAGTAAGACGGCTGACGACTTATCTAAGGTAAGGTTTTAGGTGATCCTAGGGGGCTTCCGATATACCCAAAGGGTATGTGGAAGTGTAGTCCGTGCGCAGTTTTGTCTAATGCGCTACTACTCGAAGGGATACACACAGGGGTTACAAGGGAGTCCAACAAGTGTGACCACCTCTTGTATTTCATGCATGCATGCCTCCCCAAATCCACAGGTTTATGCGCTCAATGAAAAATCCCATGGTTTAAAGACACTGGAACACGTCTCTAGCCTAAAAAAAATCTGCAAAAATGGAGGTACCACCGGCCCTGAAAAGTGCTCTGATACCACTTGTTATGCTCTTGACCTGCGAGAAATTCCAGAATACCAAATATGCAAAGAAATACAACCCAAAAAATAGAATAAAATGAGGAAAACAACAAGTATTTTATTATTTAGAGATAAATGCAATGTTCACTTGCTCTTTGAGGGCGCAACCTCTAGCAGAGCAGAGCTTAATTAAAAAATAATACTCGATGATCTTTCCCTTATAACTATGACTATTTATAGTTAAATGACCTTCAACAACCTAACGACTAGTGGTCCTTTGCATAACACGGGTTAACCACTTTATTTATTAATTATGGCCCCGTTTGTAACTAACTGTGGTCGATTATTTAAATGCAGGTCAACCACTTACAATTATTAATACGGGCTTATCGACTCTTTAACTAACTATGACTATGACTTGACCTATTGGGTTTATTGCATAAATAAGGGGGTTAGGGTTGGACCCTAACAGTGATGATGACCCCGACCATCTTGGGTTTGGCTATGCAAAGTAGCTATGATAACCCAATCATCACAGGTTTGGGTATATAAAGTAGTGATGTTCCTTGAATGTGAAATTTTTAAGGTTTCTTCCTTAGAATCTTGTGTGTCTTGGCCCCTAAGGTCTTTTCCTATCTTGTATGCTTGGATTTGTCAATTTTTGATTGATTGTCTTGATTAATTTGCAAAATTTGTCTCATTGGATTTGAAATGAAATCTGACTGAGTTCTATGGTCTCTGGTCATTTGGTCATTTCTTGCTTCTTGTTGTTGTCATTGAAATTTGTTTTGTTGATTGATTGAGTGTTGTTTTCTGTAGAAATCATTGAAAACATTGTTTTGCACTTGTTTTATCTTGTATTTCAAAATTTGCTTTTCGTGAAAATGCATTAGATTGGTTGCATTGAAAAGTTATTTTTTGATATTCATCATTGAAAATAGATCACATTTTTTAGTGATTGAACGCTAAAATTTGTATTAGGTGCATCAAATCATTCAAAACAAAAAGAAAAGCATAATTCATATAATTGCATCTTTGTAAAGTAAAATCGTTTTGCTTTCGAAAAAGTTGCATTTAGGATAGTGAAAAGCCTGAATCATTTTTAATTTTGGCATTGTGTTTGGATGATGAAAATGAAAGTTAGTGGAAGGCATTTTTGCATGATGCATTACTGATTGAAATTTCTTCCCTTGATTAGTCTAGCTTTCATTGAAGCGGAAAATTTAATTTTCATCATGAGCTGCATTTTAGGAACAGGTGACATCGTTAAGGCCTTGAAACCGAAAGATAATTTCAAGATAAAATTTAAAATCTATCAATTAATATAAGGAGAATTTGAAACATTAACACTCATACTTGGTGGTCTAGGCTAGAGACTGTTTCGGCGTCTATAAAACTCAGCAGTTGTGCCTCTCAATACTCTTGCATTAGACAATGCTAGCATGGACTTGTGCTCCCCGTATCGTCGAATATATAAAGGGAGACCCTCATAGGTTGCAAACCTTTATCCATAGGAAGCTGAGTATGCCGCCTTGTAAATGTGATACACTGAAAACAACATTCGGGGAGATTGCATGCACGTACGTCAAGTCCTTAGTAAATTTATTTGCTAAGGTGTATATTGCAGTTCATAGTTACTTGATAATCCCTTTTTTGTAGAGTATCATGAGTAGTCATTTCGATCTTTTTTGACTCCTTAAACTTGAAAATATCATCAAGTACTTGTCCTTTCAAGCTCGTTAAACCAACGAAAGCGACTAGATTCACATTTTTGTCATTTTCTCGAATCTTAAAACATGAAAAGGCAATTTTTTTGTTTCAAATTCTAAAATCAATTAGTTGACTGTGTGGAGTAAGTAAATCCTCTCTGTGGACAAAGACGATCCCTCTAGCCCAAGAGAGTGGGTCTAGCCGCAAACAAGACAATCTAATGTAAACTTCCTTAGATTGGAATCGAATAAGAGGGCCTACCTCTTATAACGCTAATCCACTTGATGATGGTCTTGATTCCTTGCTCCATCTTCATTTTGTTCTTTTCACTCAAATACCTGAAACAAACATGCAAGAGACAACAACAAACATGATAGCATAAAATCGAATTCAATCTAGTTAAAATGTCAAGGAGTTCTAAGCTATCAAATGTAATATTACACCTAATATAGGAAATAAACCATTAGTTATATTAAAATAAACTTCAAAGAGAAATACAACCGAAGCCTTGATGTTGGAGATTCCCTTTGGCATGTCCGGGTTCCAGTGCCACTATAAGCATCTCATGATTCACCCTCAAAACAATGGAAGTTCAAGGCCTCTTTCCTTTTAGTCCAAACCAAACACTATAAGCTAATTCTCCCTTCACACACAAGCTAGAAGGCTAGGGTTCTTAAGATGGCTATCAAGATTTGCAGATTATTTCAGCACTTTCATTAGCTAGCTAAGGGTGTGAAATGAGGAGTTTATATAGATTTGATAGAGGGAAAATGGATCCTCTTATGATGGGAGAGGCCTTATCTCTTTGGTTTGTTCTATTTCAATAGCGCAAAGGATCCCAAATAGACTCTCTCGACTTTATCTTGCTCAACCATTTACCAAACTTCCATTCACGAAGCTTCTAGAATGGGAAGCTTCGATTCCATTTTTAAAAGCTTGCCAAAAGAGGGTCGGCGCGGGTGATGAATGGCTCACTTGCGTCGTTCTACGCTAGTCCTAGTTTTAAACTCTGGAAATCGGCGTAGGGAAGGAAATGAGCACTAGTGCCGGTCTTGGAAACTGAGCTTGAAGAAATACTCTTGGGAAATGATGTAAGAGGGAAATGTTATGTAGATGAAGAGGGATGTAGGGACACATTCTTCATGGTAGGAAACCACATGAGGGTCACTGTAGAGGTCCTCTAGGATCGACAAACGGGGAGTATGGGGACAGTGACAAAATGTTGTGTAACAGATGCCCCCTAAAGCATGAAGGCCGAACAAGAGTGGGGTGAAATGCTTTATGAGTAGATGCATAGAACCGGAGGCCACCGCTAGAAAACCTGTAGGCAAGCATAGATACATATACATCACTGAAATATCTGATACATGAACCATGGTATGGACGGAACCATACAAAAGAAGATCATGTAAATGGATCCAAGGTATGAGCACAACCATCCAGTAAGAAGGATCATATCAAACCCAAGGTATGGTCGCAACATCCAATAATGAGAAGGATCACATATAACAGACTCATGATATGGTTGCAGCCATCCATCTGAAAGAGACATGTATGTAATCATGATCATGTCACATCACCCTGCAACCTAGACTTATGTAATCTGAGCCCAGGGTCTTGCGCTCCAACACAACCTGATAAAAGTACAAATTCTAGCATGCAAATAGATGTTTTGATGTCAAACATGCTATAAAATCACTTGATTACCAATCAATGATGTGAATTGTTATCAAACATGAGAGAAACCACCAATAATGACAATGGCTCTCAAGGTACCAACAACACAATTCATAGAGTGTGAATAAGGAATTGTAGTCAAACACTCATGAAATCACTCGATTGAAAGCGAATTATGAGAACTTGTTGTCGAGTGTGAAGAACTTGCCCTTAGGGCATGCAAGCTCTAAGGTACTGGAATGGAGTCTCTCGGTCAAATTCTCGGATAATGAGATGAAGTCGACAAGAAGTGACTATGTCTAAGGAGGGCCATGATGTATCCCACATCATCGACACAAGACAAGGGATGCAATGATTATGAATGATACAGAGAATCAGGAATGAGTGTAAACTGCAAAAGGATTAACTCTTGAACATATCAGCGACATGACTCTGGAGTTTGGCAGCTTTTGGATCCATAGGATCAGAGGTCATGATGATGTGGCAAAGATCAAATGGAAAGGCAAAAAATGGCAGCCCAAACCCAGGAAGGTCAATGATGAAGTGGGGATATCCCAACCCAACATGAAGCAAAAGAGTGTCATGTTCAAGAGTGACAAGCTGTCGACACAACTGGTAAAAATTTCCCATTTTCCCCCACCATTTCTGGTAGGTACCCCAATTATTTTTTATCACAAGCTTGAAGGGGATAGCATATGCTTGCAGTGTAAGTCCATCCTTTGGATGAATCCGACATAGTAATATTAATGATCCCTAGGAAGGAGAAGCTCATGTTTGTCATGGTGACGAATCTGATGCCATTTAAATTTTAACGAGTTCGACAAAGGGAAAACTCGGTATCATTTTCATGTTTAGAGAGTTTGAAAAAGACACGAAAAAGAAAACTCCAAAAGGTCCATTTCATAAAGTTGTCCCTCGAGCCCAAAAAGGTAGAGAAAAATACTCGAAAGAATCTCTTGACCATGTTAGTCAAGGAGTACCTTTTTCATAAATAGTTTATCCCAACACGAAAAACGGGTAAACGTATACTAGGTAAACAATGTTTCAAAACCATTTTACGAGGTCAAAATGACAAGAGATCGACAATGTTTTCGTGTTTCAAGAGTCGAAAAAGAGCTCAAATCAAACTCTCGATTTTATTTTATTTAACGAGTCAAAAAGGGAAAAATACTCGATGATATTTTTATTTGAATTTTTTTACAAGTCGAGAAAATAGCTTAAAGACGACTCCAGTTTTGCATCATCAACAAACCATCACCTTTCGCTGCACAAGAAGCGAACGTATTATCCATTTCTAAGATAAATTGTGGAAAAAATGTTTTCAGAACCCTAAAACATGATGAAAATTTTATAAAAAGGGAAAAGATAAAACATTTTTTTTTCTATTTACCTATTTTACCTTATTTGGAGCAAGTTTTACCCATTTGTGCCCTAAATCTTCAGGTGCGGATTGCAGTAGATCCAGGAGGCCGATTGACAAACCATATGTTGAAGGTAAGAGCTGAGGCCCTAAGCTTTGCATTCATGCATGTTTTTCTTGCTTTTAACCATTTTTTCATGTTTTGAGGGATTTTTTGCAACAAAAATTCACCCTCGGTCAGCACGGGATCACGTTGATCGGGGGTTTCTGACACGGGCACTTGTGCCGTCAACGCAACTATTTTTAAAATAGTCGCGCTGGTGCCAAGAGATGAATTTTTTCAATTTTCCGCCCAATTTCATTGCTCTTAATCTGAAATTCCTCTTGCAAAAACTAATGTTTAGGTGAATGCATGTTGTTTGCAGGAAAATCACAGCAGGAAAGATGGTGATTGAATGGAAAGAACGCGAGCATGAAGGAATTGATTCATTGGCATTGGAAGATCCAAACTGTTTGGATGCACTAAGGAACTATGGACTCCTCAAATTCTTTCTCACACCAGGCCTTCAGGCTCAACTTGAGCTACTACAATACTTAATTAGTTTGTGGGACGTTGGATGATAAGTATTTGTGATACGTGATCAAGAGCTAGAGCTAGAGACTTCAAACCATTAACGAAGTGTCCCGCAGAGGGGAACCGGTACAATTTCATGGAGGAAGGCCCATTGGAGCAAGTGCGAACATGGTCCTTGCAGAACATTGTCCGGAAGCACTGAAATCTAAAAGCGGTAAGGTTGACATCATGACCATAAGTGACCTTGTACTAAAGGTGATGCTCTTGACCATTAACAGAGTTTTTGGGGCTCAAGCATTGCACAAGTCCAACAAATCTAAGTTCCAGTATGCCATAGACTGCACGATGCCCACTGTCTTCAACTGGGCAAAAGCCATGAAAGTGAACATGAAATGCCAATTATCCAAATGAAAGGCAAGCAACTTGAGGCAATTTGGATATGGTTCCATTCTGGTGACTTTCTTCTTGGAACGAATCCCATTGTTCCACTATCAACTGGCAGAGGTAAATCCCCCAATGCCACAAGATCCACGGATGGTCCGATGGAGTGAACTGATGCCTAGGACTAGAGGGGGCCAACACATGTCATACAAGCCCACTTTCTTTGTGTGGCTGAGGCGTCAGCTGATTATTGTAGAGGATTGGCCATATAGCGGGACTGACTTCCACGACGATCCTGACATGCCACTCCCAGTGGGGGAGCATTTTGACAATGGAGGTGAACAAAAAAGTTCTTGTTTTTGACTTTTTATTGTTTCTGAAATATATGCATTTGTGACACTTTGATTTTGTAATTGCATATGTGAGACCAGAGCAACCAGCCGGGATGTCCCCGATCGCTAGACACATTGCTCAGCAGTTTGAGATTTCTCCTTATTAGGAAGGAGTCGAAAATGAGGAGGAGATTGCATGGAATCTTGATAACCTGACCAGAGGCATCCCAGAGTATGCCCAGATGGAGAACATTCCACGCCATTATCAGCAGCACACAGTGGGAGTGTCAGATTGGATCTGCCGATTACTAACTCGTGTAGTACGAGCAGTAACGTGCTATCATGAGCACAATGTCGAGTAGTCCATAGTTTTAGCATTTATAGTTTTGAGGCCTGCAAGCCACGGATGTACTTGGAACACATATATTATTTTTGGTTTTGATGTATGACACTCAAACATATCGACATATATATATATATATATATAAATATATATAGATATATATATATATATATATATATATATATATATATATATATATATATATATATATATATATATATATATATATATATATATATATATATATATATATATATATATATATATATATATGCATGCTACATTTCCTGCTTACTATGATACAATGTTTTGTATTGCCCATTGAGCTGAAGAACAAGAAGTTGTGAATCAAGGTTAACAACCATTTCCCAAATGTCAAGAGCAATGGCTTCTGACAAGAGTTCGATAATTGCGCTATATTCAACAATGTTATTAGTTTTTTGACCTAAACAAATACCTTGAATATCAATCAACTCACCATGAGGGTCATACATAGCCCATGCCGCGGATGGTAGATTTTGGGTACTACGTCAAGCACCATCAAGGAAACCGACGTAAGGAGGCACAAACATTTTCAAAGCAGGTGAAGATATAATAATCAAGAAAGATGCTTGAAAAACACACCAAATCAAACTGGACAAAAATGAATAACACACTTATGTACAAAATTAACCATGTGAGATGACTTAGGCATACTACTTTTTTAGGTACAGCCCATTGCGAGGCTTGTCCAAGGGGTTTCCCTCATAATCAATCAGCTCATAGGCCCCTTTTTGTAACACACACTTGACAATATAGGGCCCATGCCACATGGGTTCGAATTTTCCTACCCCCAACTTATCATTAGCTTAGTCATATAGCAAGACTAGATCGCCCTTAGAAAACGCACGAGGAGAGATTGACTGATCAAAATGGGACTTACATGAATGAGCAGGAAGATCATCCAAATAAGGTTGAACGATGTTTTTAATGTCATGGAAAGCATAGGACATCGCTCTTTGAAAAGTAGCCCCAGCATTCTTAAGGCCAAAAGGGAGCTTTTTATATGCAAAATTTCCTCACAGACAGATAAAGGCGGTCTTATCTTGATGAAATGGTGCAATGTTTATCTGGTTATAACCAGAAAAACCATCCATAAAGGAAAATATCTCACTCCTAGCACATTCATCGATTATCTGCTCTATAAAAGGAGTGGGATAATTATCCTTTGGATAGGCACGATTAAGGTCACGGTAATCAACACAGACTCGAATGGTGCCTTGTTTCTTAGTCACCAGTACAATATTGGACACCCAATCTATCAGAGGGATAGGATAAATAAATCCAGCTTTAAGAAGTTTTCAACATCACCTTTAATGGTGGTCGCTTTTCTAGGGTGCACTGGATGAAGTCGTTGACGAACGAGCTTTGCGTTAGGATAAGTCAGAATTTCATGCATGACTATACTTGGGTCAATGCCGGGAATTTATTCATACGACTAGGCAAAAACATCTCGAAACTCTTGAAAAAGGTGAGTATAGAGCTTGATCTCATCAAGAGAAAAAGTCACCTCAATATGAACGTTTTCAACGATACCAAGTTTAACAAAACTGTTAATAGGCATCGTTTGGGTAATATTACCCATGTTCCCTTTCGACCAAACTTCATGGGTCATGATAGGCATTTGAAGTGGTTGGGTCGGGAAACGAGAAGAGAACTTCTCAAGACAAGTAGACATGATCGCCGGTCCAGGCAAGAACGAGGAATAATGATGAGTATCATTCCACAATGCTTCCTCTAGAGACATAATTTCCATGATACTTTCGTCAGAAGGAAAAGTCTCAGTTAAGGGATCAAGAGAATCCGAAGAACCAAGCCACGAGATTGAGAATACGTGTCAAGAGATGTACTCAAAGCAGTATGATTAGTAGGTACTGAAGCTAAAGCCAAAACAATCTCCACATAATTGATCTCGACAGGGCTTAACGACATGACATCACCCCATGTATCAACAAGATCAGGAGAGGGAATGACCCAAGGATCAAACTTAACCGAGATCATGTTGACTGAGGCAACATGCGGAGGTGGGAGAGGAAAAATACCCATCAAGGCAGGATCTTTGAAAATTCCAGCCCCCACACTCTCATATGGAGCATCGGTACACTTCATGTAAGGAACATTGCCATCCGATAATGAAGAAGCAAAGATAGACAACTAATCGATCGTGACGATCTTCCCTTCATGAGGAAATCGGAGCACGCAGAACAGAGAGGAGGCTACATCATGCATAGCATGGGTCTAAATCCGCCCAAGTAGAAGATTATAATAAAGATTTTCATCAACAATTTCTACCTCGACATTGACTGTCTTGCCTTCCAAAGTAATGGCAAGATTAGGAAGGGCACCGAATGGTTGAGAATCACATCCGTCAAAGGTTTCCAATGTTTTAGGTGATTGGTTCAGGGTGGGAGAACCAATTTCCTTCTAAAAAGAGACATACATGATGCAGGTGGAAGCACCTTCATCAATGACGGTCATGTGAATGGTATTCACATTAATGATCACTTGAATGAGAAAGCCAATCTGATGAGGTAAGAGCGGAACATGGATTTCCATATAAAAACAAATGAGATTGGAGTTGGATGGATCAATTGTTGGGTTATGTTATATTCTTTCCACAACTAGCGCACGTAGTGAACCGGGGTTAGAGTTGGGGTGGAGCCCCCTCCTTCGTTGCGCCAATTGAGCAGGGAGGGGTCATAGGGGGGGCAACAACCCCCCCTCTCTGAGGGGTTTGAGGGGGGTAGGTAGCCCCCCTCTACGGGGTCCGGGGCGGCGACCTGCGAAAATTTTTTTTGGACCCTATATTAGGTTGGGCAGACCTACCTATGGTTTTCTACATGATTTCGCACATGGTTTTGGACGCGATGGTTTTCGGTCCATGGTATTGGATGCTTCGGCATGTATAAATATCTATTTTAACATTGAAAGGAACATAATGAAAAATCAAGCTGGTAGTCCCAGTTTTAGGATCCAGGGGAAAATCTCTGTGTATATGTGTTTTATGTGTTATGCTCTTGCATTATTTATTTTCTGTGTTTTAGAATTCGTATGCAGGTAATTTTTGTACAGGGTTAAAACCTACATTTGGTATCAGAGTTGTTTTGGTTTCAAGGGGATGCCTTTGTTGCTAAGGGGTTTCGCTTGGGCCTGTGGTAGACCCTGTTCAGTGGGAGATCTGCAGGATTGATTCTAGTGGTGAAAGAAGATGGTGAGCAGTGGAAAGATAGAGATCGAGAAATTTAATGCTCAGATTTTTTATTTGTAGAAACTCAAGATGGAGGATCTGTTGGCGGATAAAGATCAGTGGATCACGGTAAATCTGGGTACTAAACCAACGGGAGTGTTTGATGAAGAATGGAAGAAGTTGGATCGAAAGGAAAAGGGCACAACACGATTGTGTGTCTCAGATTCAGTATTGCTAAATGTATCAGGAGAAGCTACGGCTAAGGCTTTGTGGGACAAGTTAGGGACTTTTTACCAATCTATGTCTATGGTGAATAAACTGTTCCTACATAAAAAACTATATAACCTGAGGATGAAAGATGGAGACTTGGTGATAGAGCATCTGAATGTGTTTAATACTGTGGTAAGTCAGTTATCGTCTGTTGATATCAAAATTTTAGATGAAGATAAGTGCATTAGTTTGTTGTGTTCTCTACCAAATTCATGGGATAGTCTGGTTATTGCAATAGGTAGTAATGGAACTGCCTTGCAGTTTGATGAAATAGTCTCATCCCTGCTGACAGAGGAGATGAGATGGAAAAATATGGAGAGCCAGAATTGTGATGCCTTGTCTGTACGAGGATGGTCCCAGAACAGAAACAAAAATAATTCATCGAGTGGGAGATATAAATCTAGAGGAAGATCTAAATCTCCAGCAAAACCTATAAAGGTGGTGTGTTGGAAATGCGGAAAGGAAGCGCACTACAAAAGGGACTGTAAATCTAAAGCTCAAGACAAAGGAAAGGGA
The DNA here is from genome assembly GCA_031772625.1 of Pinus tabuliformis. Classification (NCBI taxonomy): domain Eukaryota; kingdom Viridiplantae; phylum Streptophyta; class Pinopsida; order Pinales; family Pinaceae; genus Pinus; species Pinus tabuliformis. The sequence continues at coordinate 618,705,672 of CM062809.1, forward strand.
TCTAATGACGCTCCTGCTGCAGAGGCGAAAACCACCTCAGATGAAGGTGGGGATGTGTACTTGGCTTCTTCAAGTACACATGTAGATCATGAGGCATGATTGATAGACTCTGGTGCATCGTTTCACTTCACTCGCCATAGAGAGTGGTTTTGAGAGTATGAGAAATACGATAGTGGTGATGTCTTCTTAGGGGATGATAGGAAGGCTAGAATCATTGGTCATGGAAAAGTGAAGTTGAAGTTGCAAGGTGGAAGGGTTAGAACACTTCCAGGCGTTCTACATATTCCTACATTGGCCAAAAATCTTATTTCTGTAAGAAAGATGTATGATGTAGGTCTAAAAACAATGTTTGAGAAGGATACCTACAAGATGGTATGGGGAGCACTGGTATTGATACTGGGAATTTGGATTGGAACTCTGTACAAGTTGCAAGGTAGCACTGTTGTTGGTGGGGGCAACAGTTATGTGGTTCCTGAAAGTGGAGCAGAAAATCTAGTGGTCTCTCGAGAGAAGACCATGCTATGGCATCAAAGGCTTGGACATATTGGAGAGAAGGGCATTCAAATACTTCATAGTAAAGGTATGGTAGAAGGTATGAGTAATAGATCTCTGGATTTTGATTTCTATAAAAATTGTGTATATGGGAAGCAAAATCGGGTGAGTTTCCCCTCTGGTGGTAAGAGGGTGAAAAAGATATTAGAGCTTGTGCACAGTGATGTGTTTGGACCTGTGAAGGTTCCATCATTGGGTAAGTCGGTGTACTATGTATCATTTATAGATGACTTCTCAAGGAATACATGGATATATTTCCTTAAGAAGAAAACTGAATTCTTTGACATGTTTAAAGAATTTAAGGCTTTGGTGGAAAACCAGACAGAGAAGAAGATAAATGTGCTAAGGACAGATAACGGTGGAGAGTTTTGTAGTAAGGAATTTGAAGAATTATGTAAGAAGTGTGGTATAGCATGGCATAAGACTGCTCCATATACACCTCAGCAAAATGGAGTTGCAGAAAGAATGAACAAGATGTTGATGGAAAGGGCAAGAAGCATTCGCAGTGGTGCAGGGTTAGGACAGGAATTCTGGGCAGAGGCAGTGGAGACAACATGTTACCTATTCAATAGATCACCTTCATTAGCATTGGAGGATAAGACTCCACAAGAGATATGGACTGGTAAGAAACCCTCTCTTTCACATCTGAGGGTATTTGTATGTGATGCATATGTACATGTTCCAAAGGAGAAATGAACCAAGTTGAATAGTAAATCTGAAAAGTGCATCTTTATTGGGTATAAGGATGGTTCAAAGGGTTATAAGCTTTGGAACCCAGTAACAAGGAAGGTTGTGTACAACCGAGATGTGGTGTTCAGAGAGGTGAAAGATGTTATTAAACATCAAGTCCAACCAAAGGAACCTGAGAAGATATATTTTGAGCTAAAGGAGGAAGAATCAGACTCTACAATAGAGGAGGAATCAGAAGATGAAGAGCCACAAACTCTGGGTGTGAGAAGATCAGTTTGAGAAAGAAGGTAGCTAGAAAGGTATAGTCCATCTGCTTTCTATTCAAATTTTTCTTTATTTATTACTAATGATGATCCCAGAACTGTGAAGGAAGCAGTAGATTTAGAGGATGGAAAACTCTGGAAAGAGGCCATGGTTGATGAAATGGCATCTTTGCACAAAAATGAGGCTTTGGATCTGGTGGAGTTGTCAGCTAGAAGGAAACCCATTGGCAGCAAATATGTGTTCAAGAAGAAGACAAATGTAGAAGGAAAGGTGGAGAAATATGTTGGTCGCTCTAATTGCTTTCACAATTCGAGCTCCACATAAATTGTCAACCCGAGAAGGTCTTTTTATTCCAAATGTAATAGCGCACTGGATATGCTCAATTTCAAAAGCAGTTCAATGTTGTAGTAAGAGAAAGCCACACACAACTGTTAAATTCAGCAATCTACTAATTAGCAGTCTACTTAATCAAAGCTGAAGTCAATTATCTTATAGCAGACACAATTTCTCTGTTACAGCAAAGGGAAATAAATGTATAAGAAAAGAAATCGTTCAACTATGGCAGGAACAGGACCCTATTCCTTAGTGGGAACTTCAGCACCTGCTGCCTGGCACTAATCACACTGCAAAAGAAGTAACCTTAAGAGATCAAGACCCTATTCCTAGGAACAGGAATCTTCAGTACTTGACCTCTCGTTTCCAATCACACTGCAAGTAAAAGAAGGCAATCAATGGGAGCAAGACCCTATCCCTCTGTACCGGGATCTTCAGCACATGCTCTCATCATCTACTCGTGCAAACAATACATGTAGTGCTAAGAAACAGAGTATCACAAATCACGTAACTAGTGTTTCAGCAACAGAATTAAACACTATGCAAATACATAAGAAATAAACAACTACAGGAATGAAAAAGGGGTGGATCTTGTGAGGAAGGCGGGCCCTTTCCTTCTCACAAGATTCCCCAAGAGAAAGAATTAAACGAGAATACTCAAAACAGATCTTTATTCATCCGTCAAGAACTGGTACATACAAAAAGGAGACTAGCTCCTGTTTCACACAATGCTGTTCTCAAAATTACAGTTCGATCCCCTCTAATGATGATGTCTCCTCTTTTTAAAGAGGAGACATCATTTACAATTTTACACAAGAGCGGATATCTAGATTCTGTTTAAAACAAGACTGTTCTGTTTTTCTTAAAACAAAGAGATACTGTTACAATGAGATAACAGTCATGCTATCTTTAAAATAATTCTGGTAACCGTATCTCCAGTCGCAGCTATTTTCCACAAAAAGTTCTTCAAAATTGCAAATTACGCCCAACGGAATTTGCGTGCTTTGTCGGCTGTTTCAGCATCGGGACCAGCTGTTTCAGCAACGGGACCAGCTGTTTCAGCCACGTAGTCGGCTGTTTCAGCAACTCAGGCAGCTGTTTCAGCTACAGCCGTTTGTTCTCATCAAGGCATATAACTTTATCTGCGATCTTTAACTTATGTTAGCAACAATGCACTTCAATAATTGATAAAATATAAGAGTATTATGGAATTAAATGTAAGACAGATTAACCATATAATAAAGAAGAGGTTTCCATATACCTTGGGATAAAGTGGATGAAAAAGACATTGAGGTTCATGGTTCAAAAAGTAAAATGATGTCAAAATATATAACAAAATAGTACATATTGGAGTCCTAACATCCCCCCCAGCTAAAAATGTTGCATGTCCTCAGGCAACTCCTTCGTCTGAATCAGAGTCTGAGTACTGGGACTGGCAATGCAAATTACTCAAGCAGTAGCTGGAGAAGGTTTTATCTGTAGGAGCTCGGAATCCGCTGTTGGCCTGCAACTGTTGCCATGCCGAGGCTTCCTCTTCGTCAGTCAACAGGTAATGGCTTTGATATTTTTCTGAAGGCAGCCATAAGAGTGGAAAATGGAAATGATACCCAATCCAGTTGACTCCACAATTCTGAATGCAATCGATATACTTAGGAACTCGATACAATGCAGCATGAAAATTGAGAGGGTTAAAAGGGTGATAATCCTGCCTTCCCTTTTCTGATTGCTGCCAAAAGAAATCATTGGCCTTCAGTGCAGCAGGACTCTTCATTCGAATATGCTCTTGACAATTAAAAAGGATTGAAGCCCGTAATTGCTCGATGTGCTCATTCATACCTGGCTTCTGCAAGAATTCATAGTACTGTGTTATAAACATGGCCGGGCTTACCGGCTCTGGTCGAATGCAGAGGAGTTTATTCTCCTCATTATGACTGCTTGCATTGAAGGCAGTCTGCCAAGTGAGCTGATTAGACACAAATGAAGCAAATGCCCTAATTTGGATATCACCTGCAATGGGAATGAGATTAATTCTTCTTTCTTCAGGAATGGCTTCATTATGAAGGTAGAGTTCACACAGCAGATGCTGGTCACTCTCAGGGGCCTCCTTAAATGTCTCAACAAACTTTTCTGAAGTCAGTACTTCATGTGGTCTACCATGTGCTAGTGATTTAATTTGAAAATAAGCTAGTCGTTCAGCAAGAAAAAGAGCGTAGTTTACAGAAGGTTTACGTGTGACCATCAGTTTCCGTACCAATGAAAACATCAAGGCTATCCGCTCCTTGGACTGTCTGGCTTCCTTCTTATATTCCCTGTGCTCTTGCAGTAATTGCTCCCAATTCTCCCAGTTAGTGTATGCATAGTTTTGCCATTGCAACTTATGCTGTTGTAATACCATATCCTGTTTCTCAGCATGTTCCTTCTTCCATCTGTTGAATTGTTCCAATGGGTCCCATAGCCGAGTCTGTGTCTTTTTAACAGAAGTAGTAGGTTTGAACACTATTTCCTCTGTCTGTATGGCTGCCTCAGAGGTAATACATTGGGGCATTTCTTCTTCTGTCGGGATACTTGCACCAGTAGTGTGCTGAGGCAGTATCTCTTCGGCCGAAATAGCTGTTTCAGTAGTAGCGTGCTCTGGTGGTGTTTCCTCTGCCGGCATCTCTGCATCAGTAATCATGTGCTCTAGCCCTGTTTCTTCTGCCGGGATATCTGAAGCAATAGTGGTGTGTTCTGGCAGTGTTTCTTCTGCCGGGATAGCTACATCAGTCCCCAGAGGATGAGATATCTCTGGTTCAATTTCTTCTTCTTCTTGCATCATAGGGGGTCCTACTGGTTCTTGTGGAGCAGTAGGGCATTCTTCTTGTGTTCCTTCTGTTACAATTGTCTCAGGGAGTGGAATTTCCACTACCTTATAGCCCGCATTCTCATAAATGGTGCCACACTCCTTGCACATATACTCTATACATGTCTCCCTGCTCTGCATTGAGGCAACTTGTGCTAATGTATGGAGATTGAGTTCTTTTTCAAAAGCCTCTCGAGCCCTGACTAACTCAGCTTTGTAGGCTTCTATTTCAGACTTCAGGAACTCATTTTCCTGCAGTAGAGATGTCATCGTATGTGGGCTTTGTATGCTGCTTGTTTCTGCTGGAATATTCTGCTGCTGCACAGTGGTAGCTGGTTGTTGCACCACAATGGGTGCCTCTTGTGTTTCATCCATCGTGCCAGGAATGGATTCTTGTTCTCCAGTAACTAGATCAGATACCATAGTAAGTGGTCCTTGTGGTCCATCAGGAATACGTTCTTGTTCCTCAGTAAGCAGTTCTGAGACCACAGTAAATAGCCCTCGTGCTCTATCAGGGATAAATCCTTGTTCCTCAGCAACTAGTTCTGATACCCTGGTGAGTGGTGCTTGTATTTCCTCTATTGGGCTAGAGATGAATTCTTGTGCCTCAGTGACTAGTTCTGGTACCACGGTGGATGGTTCTTGTGTTTCATCCACCGGGTTAGGAATGGATTCCTGTGTTTCGGTCTCCAGTTCTGGTACCACAGTGGGTGGTTCTTGTGTTTCATCCACTGAGTTAAGAATGGATCCCTGTACTTCAATTTTCAATTCTGGCATTTCAATCTCCAGTTCTGGTATTTCCATCTCCAGTTCTGGTATTTCCATTTCCAGTTCTGGTGTTTCAGTTTCTGGGCTTTTCCCATTATCATCTTTCTTGCTGTGTTCCTGTGTCTCAGTGACTAGTTCTTTTGGAACAGTCTCTGGGCACTTTTTACTATCATCCTGCTCTGTAAATTCTTGTGCCTCAGTGACTGGTTCTTGTGGAACAGTCACTGGGCATTCCTTACTGATAACCTGCTCTGTAGATTCCTGTGCCTCAGTGATTGGTTCTTGTGGAACAGTCACTGGGCATTTCCCACTATCAACCTGCTTGGTGTGTCCTTCTGCCTCAGTGACTGGTTCTTGTGTTTCAGTCACTGGGCAAGTGACTGGTTCTTGTGGAGCAGTCACTTCTTGATCCATATCCAATGTCATATTACCCAGGGGAACCGGTTTTTGTATGGCAGTATCTTCAGACAAGTCCGGCTGGGAAGTCCGGGACAGGGGTAAGGGTTTCAATACAATAGTGGCAGGGTTAGGGAAAATGGAAGTGGATTCTGCCTCAACAGTCTTTGTTCTCTTTCTTCTTGGTAGGAAGGCAACAAAATCGCTGCCTTTCCTTTTCTTTGAATGGGAGGGTTTTTTCTTCGGGACAGGGTTTTCCGGAGGGATAGGAATTTTGGATGTAGACCTTGTCCGTGGTCTAGAGCTTGTGACTGCTGGGGTTTTCCTTTTTTTCTTAACGGGTGAAGAAGGGGATGTTGGAGAATCGTCACTCGGAACAGGAATAGTAGAAGGTGTTAGCTCTACTAACTGAGGCGAGCTCGGGGTTGGGTTGACGGGAGAATTCAGGGTTTCCTCCTGTTGTTCTTTATGAGGAATTTCGGGCGATTGGGCCGTTTTCTCTTGCTGAGGAGTTTCGAGTGGGGTTTCCAAAGGGACTTCAGGTGGTTGGGGAGTTTCTGGTGGGGCTTGCAGAGGGATTTCAGGTGGGACCTGCGAAGGAATTTCAGGTAGGGCCTGCAAAGGAATTTCAGGTAGGGCCTGCAAAGGGGGATTTTGCTGGGCAAAACCCCTCTGTACTAACAGCTGACATAAGTGATGATGGGTAAGGGATGTCAATGGAGATTTGGCTTTCTTACAATAATACGACATATTTTTAATACAACCAAGCAGATAATAGGGGATATTAACCAATCTTCCATTTCTCAAATGATTCAACAGGACAAAGTCGTGATTGTACACTATCTGATAACGCCCTTCGCATGTGAGGTAGTGTTTAACGAATTCTGCCACTGATGGCCATGGGTGGGGGAGTGAATGCAGACTGACCCCGCGACCTCTCTGTTCCACTGGCTCGTCCGGCCGCAAAAAGTCTTGCTGCGCGTTAAGAACGACCGTCTTTCTGCTAAACCAGCGAATGCCCTCAGCTGGCAACCCTGATACCTGGACTATGTCATCCTCTGTCACTGAAATGCGAACCCCTCGGACCACTGAGAAATTGCCTTCAAAGTTCTGTGCGAATTCTAATACTTCTTCTTCGTTAAAATCTCCCAACCTTTCAAAATATGTTGTCCACCCTGCTTGTTGGAAGATCTGATATGCTTCAGGAAAGAGCTGTAGAAGGCTTATAGAGCCGGGCTCATTTCTAATGGCCGCCTTTCCCATGGCTAAAGCTCTGAGTTTTTTTTTTTTTCGCAGAAGCACAATTCAGTACTCTCAGACCCTGATCAGACTTAGTTGTTGCAACAATGGCTGCGTAGTCTAAATGACGGCAAAAATGGGTATGATATCAGGCGGCAGGTTGGTGCATGCGAAATAATTATTCCATTTTTGGAATTCCCCCCCCTACGTTCGGTATAATAATGATTGGACGTGGGGAGATATGCAATCATTATGAAATGAAATCCTCTCTTTTAATATGTTTTAACCGAATTACATTAAAACCATATACCTTATACTTTACCTTTAATTAATAATTCAAAGTGTCGGTTGCAATAGCCTTGAATGATCATAGGAGGGTCTGCGTAATTGACTTGGATGTATTGCAGATAATTTTCACCAGAAGGATCTGAAGTGTGATCGTGAAGGACCAGAAAGCTTATGTGTCGTCACCGAGAGATGCTGCTTTGATAATAGCAAGTTGCTGAGACTGATGTTTGAGCAACTAAGAATTGAACACTACATTGCTGAAGCAAGTGTTTCATCAATCGGGGGAGTTGATAGTGTATTGCGGAGATAGGTGTTTCAGCAATGGGTAGAATCAATGATATGTTGCTGAAACAGGTGTTTGGGCAACGGAAAAAGTTGGTGTTACGTTGCTGAAACAGGTGTTTCAGCAACGGGAAAAATTGTGATAACTGACTTAAGTCTGTGAATGATAAGGGTTTATTTCAGCAGTAAGGGATGGGTAACACAGACTGAAGGAAGATATTTCGGGAGTGGTGGAAATGATAGAAATAATGGAGGGATATTGCTTTAGGGAAAAGGGGAAAATGATGGGAGGAAGCTTCTTGTTTTAAAGCTTCAGATCTTCTCATGATGAATCTGTCCTCCTTATTGCCTTTCCAGAATCTGCAAAATTCAATTGTAACATGCCAATCCTTGACAGGGATTATTAGTGCTAAATCTAATCTATTACTAAAAATATAGTGCAGAAAATTAAGTGCTGTGAGGAGCAGAAGACTCCCCTAGAAAAAGATAGTGAATATCAGCCATGCAAGCAGTCTTGAAATCTTCTTTAGAAACAGGGCGCTCATATAAACGGAGCCTATGGCCATTGACTAGTAGAGGTGTTTTAGCATCATCAATTGTTACAAGTCTTACCGTTCCGTTTGGAAAGACATCATCTACTTCATATGGTCCAAGCCAACGTGTACGTAGCTTTCCCTGAAAATTTTCAAACCGAGAATCATACAGCAAGGCCCAATTACCTTTTTGGAACTGCTTGTGTTTGATAATTTTGTCATGCCATTTCATCCTTTGTTGTTGAATCATGTTTGTTTGATGAATGGCATCCAATCTCTTTTCGTCCAACTCCAACAGTTGCTGTAATCTAGCTGTCTGCACATCATTCAAATCAAGATTAACAGCTAAGGCAGTCTTCAAATTCTTAATTTCAAATTCCACAGGAAAAATAGCATTTTTACCATAAACCAATTCATAGGGAGAAAAACCTGTAGTGTTTCTCCAAGTAGTCCTGTAAGCCCATAATGCCTCAGGGAGCCTTTGGGACCAATCTTTTCGGTTGTCCTTCACTGTTTTAGTTAGAATGGCTTCTAAAACTTTGTTTGTGCTTTCCACCTGCCCATTGGCCTGGGGGTGGTATGGTGTGGTCATTCTATGTTGAATATGATATTTGTGAAGAGTAGATTTAAAACCATGCGAATTGAATGGAGGTCCTCCATCAGTAACTAGCTCTCTGGGGATTCCAAATCTAGTGAAAATATCTTCAAACAAGAAGGACAAAACGGCCTCTTCATTGGCTCTAATAAGTGCTTTGGCTTCCACCCACTTAGTCATATAGTCTGTGCAGACTAATATATAGGTTCTTTGATTGGATGGAGGGTTAATGGGTCCTATGAAGTCCAAGGCCCATCTTTCAAATGGTTCAGAAACTACCTGGGGGTTTAGTGGCATTTGGTCTCTATGATTGGGTTGGCCCATTCTCTGGCAGCTATCACAAGCCCTTACATATTTCTTTGCATCCTTAAATAATGAGGGCCAATAGTAACCCATCCTCAGAATTTTATGTGCTGTCCTTTTATCAGCAAAATGGCCTCCACAAGGACCATCATGGCAAGCTTTCAATATGTCATACACTTCATCTTCCCTAATGCATCTTCGGATCTCTTGATCAAGCCCAGTATAGAAGAGACATCCGCTTATCCAGCTGTACCTGGCACTTTGTTGAACAATTCTTCTCTTTTCTCTATATGACAGGTGTGTTGGTATTTTCCCTGCAACCAAGTAATTAGCAATATCTGCATACCATGGAGAATGAGCAGAAACTGCAAACAAATATTCGTCAGGAAAACTATCATCTACTGGAATATCATTGTCAGTTTTTAACCGTGAGAGAAAATCAGCCACCACATTTTCTTTACCAGGCCGATCTACGATTGTAATATCAAATTCCTGCAATAGTAATAGCCATCTGGTAACTCTAGCATTTGTGACAGATTTGTTCATCAAGTATTTAATAGCTGAATGATCAGTGTGTACAAATGTAGGATAACCAGTGATATAGTGTCTGAATTTGTTAATTGCGTAGATTACTGCAAGGAACTCTTTCTCGGTAACTGTATAGTTAAGCTCAGCAGAGGTCATATTCTTACTAATAAAATATATAGCATAAGGAAGATGATTTTCCTCTTGTCCCAAGACCGCTCCAATAGCATTGTCAGAAGCATCAGAGGATATGTGAAATGGAAGATTCCAGTCAGGCCCTCTCAGAATAGGGGCAGTAGACAGTTGATGCTTCAATTCTTCAAAAGCTTTTTGACAAGAGTTAGTCCACTTGAATTCAGCATTTTTCATAAGCAATACAAACAACGGAGAACCTATTTTAGAGAAATTTTTAATAAATCTCCTATAATAACCAGCATCTCCTAGAAAACTTCTCACATCAGTTTGAGTCTTAGGAACAGAAAGATTCTGAATGACTAATATTTTAGATGGATCTACCTGAATACCTAGAGATGAAATAAAATGTCCGAGCACTATGCCCTCGCTCATCATCATATGGCATTTTTCGGTACTTAAGGAGAGGTGGGCTTGAATACATCTTATAAGTACTTTCTCAAGGTTTTGTAATGCCTCTTCAAAAGACACACCGTAGGGGGTAAAATCATCCATAAATATTTCCATACAGTCATTCAGCATATCAGAGAAAATTCCTATAACAGCTCTTTGGAAGGTTGCTGGTGCATTGCATAATCCAAATGGGAGAACTCTATAGGCGAAAGTTCCCCAAGGACTGGTGAAAGTGGTCTTATCTTGATCCTGGGGTGCAATTTTTATCTGATTATAACCACTGAATCCATCTAGAAAAGAGAAGAATTTCTTCCCTGCAAGACTGTCTAACACCTGATCAATGAAAGGTAAGGGAAAGTGATCTTTTTGGGTAGCTTTGTTTAAAGCTCTATAGTCAACACATACCCTCCATTTCCCGTTTTTCTTAGGAACAATTACTAACGGGGAAACCCATTCACTGTCTGATATGGGGTATATAAATCCTGCGTTAAGCAGTTTTTGAAGCTCTTCTTTAACAATTTCCCTTAAATTAGGATTCATCCGTCTTTGGGGTTGACAAACAGGTCGACTTCCTTCTTTAATGTAAATTCTATGAGTACATAATTCAGAAGAAATACCTTTCATGTCCGTGTAATCCCAGGCAAATGCCTCCTTATATTTGTGTAGTAACTTCATTAACTGCTGTGTTTCAGTGTCTGTTAGATCAGGATTTATGTTTAATGTCTTACCGGGTTCTATTTCAACAGTTATGCTCTTAGATGGAATCGTGTTTAAAGTTTGGGGTGAAACTTCAGGTTCAATTTTTTCTTGTACATCAGTTTCAAAAATTGCAGTTAATTGATTATGTGTTTCAGCAATAACAGAAGAAGGTTCACAAATAAAATTATTGATTATTTCGTCCTCTGTATTGTCTTTAAGAGTTAAAGCTTGTCCTATAGTTAAAATTGGCTGAACAGCATTATCATCATAATCCATCCATATAGAATCTTCATTATTAACTACTGGCGTAGCGTGAGGATAAAGAGTTAACTGCTTTGTTTCATAACCATTAGAAATTGTCATTGAACCAGATCTGCAACTTATAAATGCATCAGCTGTGGCCAACCATGGCCTTCCTAGAATTAAGGGGTGTCCCCCCAGCTTTGTTTTAGTTTGCAATACAACAAAATCAGCTGGATATTTCCAGGATTCAACTGAAATGAGCAGGTCTTCAACAACCCCTTCTGGCTTAATTGTGGAACGGTCAGCTAACTCTAAAATGGTGGGTGTATCTCTGATTGTGTTATTCAGCTGTAACAATTGTGAAGTTTCCAGAGTCATTATATTAATTGCTGCACCTAAATCTACCAAAACTCGAGGGATTACTGCTTTACCAATCTGAACTGTAACAGTAGGATGGCCAGGATCACCATATTTTACAGGAGGGGTTTTTCCGGACATTAATGCAGACAAGTCTCCCATCACATGTACTGTAAGGGGGTCTTTGGTTTTCCTACCAGGTTTCTTCACACAAATATCCCTTAATGTTTTGGCATAAATTGGTACATCTTTTAATGCTTGTAAAAGTGGAATCTTAATATACAATTTTTACAATTCCCCCATAAAATTAAAAGCAGGTGTTTCAGCTGTTTTGGTTAAAACCAAACGCTCGGGGAATGGGGGTTCTGTTAATTCAGCATTTTTGTTAGAAGGTGGTTGAGCTTCTTTTTGCTTTTCGGTTTCATTTTTATCTGAATCAGTTATATCATCAATAATGGGCTCTACTACTCTTCCAGATCTCAAGTGAATATCATTACATTGCATAGTAGGGGATACAGACTGATTCTTAATTTCAATAACTTGCACAGCTTTATTGTTGGGGTTAGGATTTGGTTGCGCAGGCAGTTGGGGTCTTATTTGATTGTTGGGTGGCGTATTTGATGGCAGAGCAAGTGATTGTTGGAATTGAGGCATTTGGTTTGGGTATGGGAGTGATTGACTATTCCAACCTGGGTTCCAAGGATTGAAAGGAGGTGGTTGCTGTGGAGGCCAAGGAGTCCATATTGAAGGATCAACAAAGGGAGGGTTTTGCATTTGCATGGGTGGGAAACTCATTTGATTGAAAATTGGATATTGCATTTGGTTGAAGGGAGGGTAGCTTGTTTGGCCAAAAGCAGAATAATTATTCCAACGATTAAATGGCACACCAGAGTTCGTACCTTGCCCTTTAGGTTGCCATTGTCTTCTTTGAGTTAGCAGGTAGACTGCTTCAGCTTCCTCCTCTGTTGGCTGCATTGCTGCTTTTATTCCTGGTAGAGATGGACACTGTTCTGTCTCATGATCTTTCTCACAAAGGGTACAAACTGGTACTTTATCTCTGGGGCACTCCCTTAGTGGGTGTTTGTCCCTACATTTCGGGCAATAGACAGCCAGAGTTGCTTCTGCTTCAGCCTGCTTCTTTTTAACCTGCAAAGTGTCAATCTGCGAAGCGAAAGAACTTAGCATTTCAGTTTTAAATTCTTCAAGTAAGTTACCTATCTCTGCTCTTGTTGCTCCTCCATTGGCTGATTTCTGAACCCTTGAATAGGTGGAATCTCTTGTTCTGTTCTTTGCAGCCCCCCTAGAACACCTTTTAGCAAGTTCACAAATCTCATCATATGATTCTTTAGATATATCACCCTTAGCAAGCATATTTAACATATTTAAACAATCATCCCTTAAACCTCTAAGTAATATTGTCTTACGAATTTCCTTACTTATATCCGGATGATCAGATCTCTGTATCTTGTACTGCAACCTTTCGATGTAGTCCTCCAGGCTTTCGTCTGATTTTTGTGCCATATTGAACAGTTCATCCTTCTTCTCTCTGGTCCAGCAATAGTCTTGATATTTAAGCAGAAATTTTTGTTTCATTTGCTCCCATGTTGTGATTACCTGACTTCCAAGTCCCATGAACCATCTCAAGGCATTCCCTTTTAGGGTGGCTGGAAACAGTTTCAACTTTTGAGCATTAGTAACATAATCATAGCTTCTGCATAAAATATCAAATTCAAAAAGGAACTCGTCAGGATCCTCAGTAGATAAACCATGAAAGTTGGGAAGGGCAGATAATGGGATATTCTTCATTGTTCCTGCAGGAAGATCACTGATGGGAAATCCCAAGGTAGAAAGGGAATTTTCATCCTGTTCTCCTCCAAAGAGGAACGCATCATTGTTATCTTCCATTGTCGGCCCTCCTACTGCGCTTCCTTGATCGTCAGAATCCTCTATCGGTTCTCCAATGTTTCCTACTGGTCGTCCAGCGCTTTCTATTATCTCCTCGACGTGTTCTACTGATTTGCTACTTTCCTCTGACTCTTCAGCGCTGACTGCTGGTTCTTCTGTATCTTCAGGACCCACAACTTCTTCTGTATGTTCAGGACCGACAACTTCTTCTGTTCTGTAATCTGACTGAGGGGAACGCTGAAACTTTGACTTCCGAGAACTCAATCTTTGTGATGATTCAGCTTTTGATACAATCTCGTCAATAAACGTTTTTCGTCCTCCCCAGCCTTTGCCACCTGCGCGGTTATTTTTCTTCTGGTTTCCTCGTCCTCTCATACAATCTGCACATTAGGAAAAATAGATAAATGCTTTTTGAAATTTATAATTACCTTCCCCGGCAACGGCGCCAAAATGTTGGTCGCTCTAATTGCTTTCACAATTCGAGCTCCACATAAATTGTCAACCCGAGAAGGTCTTTTTATTCCAAAGGTAATAGCGCACTGGATATGCTCAATTTCAAAAGCAGTTCAATGTTGTAGTAAGAGAAAGCCACACACAACTGTTAAATTCAGCAATCTACTAATTAGCAGTCTACTTAATCAAAGCTGAAGTCAATTATCTTATAGCAGACACAATTTCTCTGTTACAGCAAAGGGAAATAAATGTATAAGAAAAGAAATCGTTCAACTATGGCAGGAACAGGACCCTATTCCTTAGTGGGAACTTCAGCACCTGCTGCCTGGCACTAATCACACTGCAAAAGAAGTAATCTTAAGAGATCAAGACCCTATTCCTAGGAACAGGAATCTTCAGCACTTGACCTCTTGTTTCCAATCACACTGCAAGTAAAAGAAGGCAATCAATGGGAGCAAGACCCTATCCCTCTGTACTGGGATCTTCAGCACATGCTCTCATCATCTACTCGTGCAAACAATACATGTAGTGCTAAGAAACATAGTATCACAAATCACGTAACTAGTGTTTCAGCAACAGAATTAAACACTATACAAATACATAAGAAATAAACAACTACAGGAATGAAAAGGGGTGGATCTTGTGAGGAAGGCGGGCCCTTTCCTTCTCACAAGATTCCCCAAGAGAAAGAATTAAACGAGAATACTCAAAACAGATCTTTATTCATCCGTCAAGAACTGGTACATACAAAAAGGAGACTAGCTCCTGTTTCACACAATGTTGTTCTCAAAATTACAGTTCGATCCCCTCTAATGATGATGTCTCCTCTTTTTAAAGAGGAGACATCATTTACAATTTTACACAAGAGCGGATATCTAGATTCTGTTTAAAACAAGACTGTTCTGTTTTTCTTAAAACAAAGAGATACTGTTACAATGAGATAACAGTCATGCTATCTTTAAAATAATTCTGGTAACCGTATCTCCAGTCGCAGCTATTTTCCACAAAAAGTTCTTCAAAATTGCAAATTACGCCCAACGGAATTTGCGTGCTTTGTCGGCTGTTTCAGCATCGGGACCAGCTGTTTCAGCAACGGGACCAGCTGTTTCAGCCACGTAGTCGGCTGTTTCAGCAACTCAGGCAGCTGTTTCAGCTACAGCCGTTTGTTCTCATCAAGGCATATAACTTTATCTGCGATCTTTAACTTATGTTAGCAACAATGCACTTCAATAATTGATAAAATATAAGAGTATTATGGAATTAAATGTAAGACAGATTAACCATATAATAAAGAAGAGGTTTCCATATACCTTGGGATAAAGTGGATGAAAAAGACATTGAGGTTCATGGTTCAAAAAGTAAAATGATGTCAAAATATATAACAAAATAGTACATATTGGAGTCCTAACAAAATACAAAGCTCGGTTGGTAGCAAAAGGTTATTCCCAGGTGCCAGGAATTGATTTTGGTGATATTTTTTCTCTTGTTTCCAAGGTAGCTTCTATTAGATTACTTTTATCTGTTACTGCTACTTTTGATTTTGAGGTAGAATAGATGGATGTGAAGACAACATTTCTTCATGGGGATCTGGAAGAGGAGATCTACATGAAGCAACCTGAAGGCTTTGCAGTGAAGGGTAAGAAAGAATTGGTGTGCATGTTAAAGAAGTCTTTGTATGGGTTAAAACGATCACCAAGGATGTGGTATTAGAAATTTGATACATTTATACGGGGACTTGGCTTCACCATAAGCAAAGAAGATCACTGTGTGTATTTTAGATTAATTGGTGACCGTGTTATTTATCTGGTCTTGTATGTGGATGATATTTTGCTGGTTGGAAATGACAAAAAAATTATCCAGGATTTGAAGACCCAATTGTCCTCCAAATTCGACATGAAAGATCCTGGTGCTGCAAACTATATTTTGGGCATGGAAATTAAAAGAGATCGGGCAAAGAGGAAGCTCTGGTTAAACTAGAGGAAGTATGTTGAGACAATATTGCAGAGGTTTAATATGTAGGATAGTAAACCAATGAAGGTTCCTATTCCTGTAGGTGTAAAGTTATCTATTGAACAGTGTCCCAAGACACAAGAAGAGGAAGAGGATATGTCTCGTGTTCCATATGCAAGTGCAGTCGATAGCCTGATGTATGCAATGGTCTGTACTAGACCAGACATTGCACATGTAATGGGAGTATTGAGCAGGTTTATTTCAAAACCAGGGAAGGAGCATTGGACAACAGTGAAGTGGGTTTTCAGGTATTTGTGTGGCACTAGTGATTATGGTTTGTGCTACCAAGGAACACCAAGATTGGACAGATTTTTGGATATCCGTGGCCTTGTTTATGCAAACTAGGCTGGAGATCTGGGTCAGAGAAGATCTACAAGTGGGTATGTGTTTAACCTATTTGGAGGTGCAGTCAGTTGGATGAGTAAGAAACAATCTGTAGTGGCACTATCAACTACAGGGGCAGAATACATGGCAGCCACTCATGCAAGCAAGGAAGTAGTTTGGTTGCAGAGATTGTGTTCAAGTATGGGGTTAGTACATAGAGCTATAAGGATAGACTGTGGCAGCCAAAGTGCAATTTTCTTGGCAAAGAACCCTACTTACCATTCAAAGGCAAAGCAAATTGATGTTCAGTATCACTTTGTGAGGGATATGATAGAAGACAAAAAGGTGTTGCTGGTAAAGGTGGAAACTTTGAAGAATACTGCAGATGCATTGACAAAATCTGTGAGCTCTGAGAAGTTCTCTTAGTGTAGAGAAACAGTGGGCAGTGCAGGGCTAGACAAATGACTAAGCTTTCTTGTGCCCCCCTATGGAAAGAAAACAACAAGTGGGAGAATGTTGGGTTGTGTTATATTCTTTCCACGACTAGCCCACGTAGTGAACTGGGGTTTTAGAGGGGGCGGAGCCCCCCCTTTGTTGCATCGATTGTGCAGCGGGGGGGTCACAGGGGGGGCGGCAGCCCCCCTGTCTGGGGGGTTTGAGGGGGGTGGGTAGACCCTCTCTACGAGGACTGGGGTAGCGGCCCGGGAAAAAAAATTTGGACCCTATATTAGTTTGGGCAGACCTACCTATGGTTTTGTGCATGATTTTCGCACATGGTTTTGGACACGATGGTTTTCGGTCCATGGTATTGGATGCTTCGACATGTATAAATATGTATTGTAACATTGAAAGGAACATAATGAAAAATCAAGCTAGTAGTCCCGATTTTATGTGTGTTTTATGTGTTATGCTCTCGCATTGTTTATTTTCTGTGTTTTAGAATTCGTATGGAGGTAATTTCTGTATGGGGTTAAAACCTACATAAATGCCTCTAATAGCAGACAATAATGCTTTACGCTGAGATGGATAGCTTTGAAGGTCCTTGAGAGTAGACATAGTTGATGGTGCTTGAGCCAAATCCTCAACAAAGTTATACGTTGAGGCGCTCGAGCCTTTGGATTATACGAGGACTTTTGCAACACACCCCGAGATGGTGGTTGAATAGAGAAATCAAGATTAGGTCACTCTATATGGAAAGGACCAGAGGTAGACAGGATAGAGGAGGAAGGGGTACCTTCTTTCTCTTTCCCTGCCGTCAAAGTAGGTGTTTGATAATATTTTGATCTGGTAGCCACATTTATAGGCATATTCATCATGAACACTTGGGAACTTGTGGAAGTGGAAGACTGAGGTTGGTCTACCATTTGGGTCTGTTGGGATGGAAAGGGATCTTTCAAGATAGTCAGGGTCCCTTTGAGCAAGCGACTAACTTCAGATCATTGGGGACAATCTTTAGTGTAGTGATCCTCCTTGCAGATGAGGCATGGATACTTGGGCTTTCTTTGAGAAGCATCACCAGCAGACGACTTAGGAGGGCCCTGTTTCGGGGCATTAGTTTTGGCCTTTCCTTTGCCCTTCTTTTTACCCTTAGAGGATTTGTTCACTATGGTAGATTGGACAGGGTGAACCTCAAATGTTTTACCAGGACCGGGTGAATTTCGAGAGGGACCATTAGAACCAGTGTTTGAGATTTATATCTGCTTGGAAGAAGATTTCACGGGGGTCTGAGACATGGAACCAATCACCACATCAACAGGTGGGGTAGTCGTAGACTTTGATGTTGTTAGATCTGATGATGGTCTTGGAACATCGGGTAACATATCATATAACATGCCATATTGTGAGTAGACAAGGTCTAAATACTGGGCACGAGTGATGGCTTTCTCCTTAGTAACACACCCACCCATAGCTATGTCCTCAGCAATTTTTTTGATGAATGATTTGGTGAACCATTCTATCGACAACTAATCCGGAATTTCAAACTTGATCAGGTGACGCCGACTCCTCAATTCATGGATGTGATTGGAGATATGGGTCGGAGTGTATTTCTTAAGTGACGTAAGCAAATGGGTGTCAGTTTCATAGTGAACCGACAGCTAGAAATGGGTGAGGAAATCCATAGCGAGAGTGTTGAAGTCATTGTAGGTACTTTGAGATAGTTCGATGTACCACTTTGCTGCAGTAGCTATGAGAGTTCGTTGAAAAAGTCAGACACGAATGGAATCGTCAACGTATGAATTGGAGGAGCACCAGAGGTGATATGTCATCACGTGGGCTTGTGGATCCTCCTTCGCTTTTCTCTCAAAATTCGGACAATCACTTGGAATATTGGATGGAACTAGAGGCCAGTATGGCGAATGAAGAATGGGATCACTCGTAAGCCTAGAAACATCTAGCAGCTCCAATGTGGCTAAGAATGGCAATTGCGTATTAAAAGGCATGTAGGGCCTTTAAGGAGACCCATATTGCGGATTACATCCTTGTTGGTAAGGATTTTGCTTCCATGGTGGTGAATTCTATCCATATGGAATTTTATTTTTCCCCCACCGGAGGTTACCCTGCCCATAAGGAAGATTCGGTATGGGGTAGGTTTGATATTGTCCTGCCATAGGTTGCTGATAAGCAACATATGGGTTAAAAGGTTGTTGAGATTATTGACCTTGGACATAATGATTCTGAAACAACTAATCCTGGACATACGGATTTTGCACCTCTTGCCCCTGGACATAAGGATTTTGAACTTGTTGCCATTGGACATAAGGATTTTGAACTTAGTGCTGCAGGACTTGACCTTGAACTTGCAAAGGCTGACCTTGTTGATATGAATACAAGGGTTGTTGTTGTTCGGGTTGACCTTGTTGCGCAAAGGCTGGCTTTGTTGCTGCAAAGGTTGTCCCTATGACTGCAAAGGTCTACCTTGCAAGGACATAGGTTGGGAGGATTGGTGAACAAACTGTGTCTGCGGCTGCAAAGTTTGTTGCAACTATTGCAAGGGTTGCCCCTATGGTTGTTGCAGTTGTCCTTGCTGCTGCACTACCTGCCCTTGCTGCTACAAGGATGGCCCTTGCTGCTACGAAGGTTGCCCCTGCTGCTACAAGGGTACCTAGACAGTTCCCTGGGTGACACCCTGAGGGTACTAAAAGTTCCCGAATTGGATCTGGCCATATTCACCAGGCACACCAAATGGACCAGGTTGAACATAGGACCCAACTTAAGGGATGTAAGGTGGATTTACCATCGCTTGTTATCCATATGAAACATAAGGAGGTTGGAACAGAACCTGAGCCACATATGGCTTCTGGTACTAGACATTACTTGACCCAGATGGACCAGCAGGGTTCGACTGCTGGTATTGGAAATTACTTGATTCAGATGGACCAGAAGGGTTCAGAATAGCACCGTAAGAGGGGTAAGTCATTCAAACCATGTGATTTTGTGAGCCGCTCACATTGGTTGTGCCAAACATCATGGAGATATTCAAATCTTTCCCCCCATGCGGTGGTACAGCCTGTCCACTTAATAGAGGGGTAGAAGAACTTACCAAGACTTGACTTGAGACTGTCGGTTGAAATGACGAAACAAGTGGAGTCAAAATGGTGGGTTGCACCAGAACTGAAGTGACTGCAGTTTGCACAATCAGTCGAGAGGTCGGGTTCTAAATGAACAGACCAAGGTAGGCATAGCGCCTAAAGATCAAATAGGGTTGTGATATAACGACGAGGCACTAGGAGTTCCCGAAACCAACTGAGCTAGAGAGGTATAACCATGTGGAAATAAAGGATCACTATACTCAGGGTAAACGTTGGTCAAAATGCTTCCCGTGTAAGGGAAACCTTCTAGAGGGAATGGATATCCCTGCTCATCAACTACGTGAGGAGTGTGTGTAGCAAAAACCTCCGAGTGACCCAGAGAGGAGACTGGGATCTCGCCTTTTGATTCCATGGGCAGAAACAAACGACGACAAACAACTAAATATGTTCGAGGAGATAATTCCAAAGGAATAAAAGGTTGATTACACAGACTGTACGAACGTTGTGGTGATATCACAACAGGATCGAACAAAGGATTCAGAGGGTAAACAACCAATCCTTGCTGACCTTCAGGAGTCAGCAGACTCTCGGGAGTCTGGATAGGATTATCCGGAGATTCTGGGCCAGATTCATAAGGTGACCCAGTATCTGATGGAGGAGGATGAGATGACAAAGGTTGAATACTTAGAACAATTCCAAGTTCAACACCTTGATCCTCGAGTGACTGCGGGAGTTTAGGGAGAGGCTCCTCAGATGATCTTTCAGATGGAGGAGTGGAAGCGGAACTAGGAGAACCTAATGGTTCTGCCACAATGAATTTGTCTCAAACAACAAGAGAACAGAGATTAATTTCAAGGATTATTTAAAATATATTAAAGGTAAACTCACGATGTTGTCCAGAATAAGATTATAAGGAATGATGATGTGATCGTGGGAAAAAACAATTTAAGACGTTGAAACAAACTTATGCCTTTTCATGTTTTAAGAGTCAAGAAAAAGACAAAGATGAATCTAGTCTCTTTTAGTTTGAACGAGCTCGAAAGGACAAGTGCTCGATGATCTTTTAAATTTAAGGACTCAAAAAGACCAAAATGATTGCTCAGGATAATCTAGGCAAAAGGGTTACCAGGTAACCGTGAACTGTAGAATACCTCCCAGTGAACCGAGAAGTACGGGTGAGCAATCTCCCCGAATGTTGTGTTTGGTGTATCACGTTTACAAGGCGATAGACTCAACTTCCTACAGGTAAAGAATTGAAAACCTAGTGGGTATCCCTTTATATACGCGACAGTACGAGGAGCACAAGTCCGTACTAGTATTGTCTAGTGCCAAAGCGAACGACAACTGCTAGGTTTAAAGATGTTGGAACACGTCTCTAGCCTAGACCTCTAAATGTGAGCGTTTAGTTTCAAATGTGCCTTAGGTTAATTGAATACATTTTAAAGGTTTATCTTGAAATTAAGTCTCAGTTTTCAGGCCCTATCAATGTCACTTGAAAAACTCCTATATGCAGCTATATGAGACAAAACCCTTTCAATTCGATGAATGTTTACACTAATTGAGAGTAGAGAAAACAACCAATGCAACAAACAAGCAACTGAAAGCAAGATGACTCTTTACTGTTTTGCTTTTCAAAACAAAATAATGAAAATTCTTTCCACTTCTTATCCTTCCTATCAAATGCACCTCAATTAGTCCTTTTAACAATAAAAGAAGTTCCTTTCATTTCAAATGCTCATGATGATGCAATTCTAGCTTTCAATGGCGCTACTCAATGCAACATATCAATTTAACAAACTAGAATGATGTATTTTTCAATGGAATGATAAAATGAATCTTTCACATAAAAATTTCAATGAAAAATTCTCAAACAACCAACATCAATCATATACCAAGCAAGATAAGAAGAAATCATTTCAAACCTAGTATGCAAAGACTCAATCAAAACAAAATAAGAAATGTAATCTATGCTCGAAAAAGAGACGTTCAATCAAAATAAGAGCAAACAAAACTTTTACTTGTTCAATTGAAAACAAAGCAATACAAGGACTAAAACATGAAATGCATGGGGCATCTAACCAACAACTTGACTTGATGAGAAAACAAACGGTTGAATGGGAAATTACCTAGATGCCCTAGGGACACAAAGCATCCAAAAACTCAAAAAATCAAGGCAAACTCAAACCAATTAAGAAAACAAATCAAGCTAACAAAGCTTTCTAGCCAGGGAGAATACAAGCAAACAAGCCAAGAATTAGGACTTATGAGGACAAAACACACTGGAAATGATTCAAGAGAAACCCTGATTTTAACCTACAAGAATTGGCGCAACTGCCTAACTACCAAAAAGCACCACAAGGGGGTATGACACGACTTTTCAAGGATAAATCGCGCTGGTCAGCGTGACTATCATAAAATAAACAACATTGATTCGAGGATTTCAAATAAAAAAATTCAAAAAATCAAAACCAGACCTATCACTCTAAATTCAAGAATCTAGGCATTAGATAGTGTAAATAACAGAAAACCAAAAAGAAAGAGTGATACGACAAAAGTCAACACAAATCATGAAATGAAAACAACCCAAAGAGAGGGATGGATCCCCAGTATGGTCGCCAATTTGTGGAATAGGTAAATCCTCTCTGCGGATAGAGACGATCCCTCTATCCCAAGAGAGTGGGTCTAGCCACAAGCAAGACAATCTAATGTAAACTTCCTTAGATTGGAATTGAATAAGAGGGTCTACCTCTTATAACACTAATCCACTTGACGATGATCTTGCTTCCTTACTCCAGCTTCCTTTTGTTCATTTCAATCAAATACCTAAAACAAACATGCAAGAGACAACAAAAAACGTGATAGCATAAAATTGAATTCAATCTACGTAAAAGGTCCAGGAATTCTAAGCTATCAAATGTCATATTACACCCGATATAGGAAATAAACCATTAGTTGTATTAAAATAAACTTCAAAGAGAAATACAACCGAAGCCTTGACATTGGAGATTCCCTTTGGCATGTCTGGGTTCCAACGCCACTATAAGCATCTCATGATTCACCCTCAAAACAATGGAAGTTCAAGGCCTCTTTCCTTTTACTCCAAACCAAACACTATAAACTAATTCTCCCTTCATACATAAGCTAGAAAGCTAAGGCTCTTAATATGGCTATAAAGATTTGCATATTATTTTAGTCTTTTCAATAGCTAGATGAGGGTGTGAAATGAGTAGTTTATATAGATTTGATAGAGAGAAAATGGATCCTCTTATGATGGGAGATACCTTATCTCTTTTGTTTGTTCCATTTCAATAAGGAAAAGGAGCCCAAATAGAGTCTCTCGACTTTATCTTGCCCAACCATTTACCAGACTTCCATTCACGAAGCTTCTAGACCTGGAAGCTTCGACTCCATTTTTTAAAACTTTCCAAAATAGGGTCGGTGTGGGTGATGAATGGCTCACTTGCGCCGTTCGACGCTGGGCCTAGTTTTAAACTCTGCAAAGCAACGCATGGAAGGAATTGAGCACTAGCTCCAGTCTTGAAAACTGAGCTTGAAGGAATATTCTTGGGAAATGATGTAAGAGGGAAATGTTCTGCAGATGAAGATGGATGTAGGGACACGTTCTTCATGGCAGAAACTACATGAGGGTCACTGTAGAGGTTCTCCAGGGTCGAGGAACGGGGAGTACAAGGACAGTGAAAAAATGTTGTGTAACACTGTGAAAAAACATCCTTCCTATGGAAATACTCCTTAGTAGATCTTAGGTTGATACCAATGGCATCATTTCCTGAGTCTATCAGTCGAGGAAACCCCTCTGATGGGAATTCTATTCCTTTTCCTTCTTTTGGAAATTCTGGTGCTCCTTATATGGCAACGTTGCTCCTTCCTGGATTGACCATTGGTCTTCCAATTTGGTTGTTTTCGGCCTCGATGGTTTTGAGTCTCCAAACTAATTTTCAACCAAGTTCTCCTCCACCTGAACAACATCAACCTCATGTTGATCCTAAAGTTGACCCCTTTCCTTCTTCACCTATTTCTTCACCCCATTCTTCCTCTTCGCCTGGTGAAAGTCTGGATTCTAGTAATCAGGAAGCTAAGAAGAAGAAGAAGAGGTCGAAGAAGAAGAAGAAAAATAAGCAAGGGGGCAACCAAGAAGCCATTGCTACAGATGCAACTAATGAAGAAAAATCTTCCAACGAGCCCCAGAAAGTAAAATTCCCTTGCATGTTATGTAAGGGTGACCACCTTCTTTGGAATTGTCCTGGTATTCCCAAGGTCTTAGAAGTGTGGTCCACAGGTTCACATCGACCTTTTTCATCAGCCTTTGGCGATCATGCTAGTGATAAACCTTCAACTAGTAAATCCCATGGGAAAAATGAAGAGTCAAATTTCCTTGTAACTTGTGTGAAGGTAATCATCCCATTCACCTTTGTCCTCTTATGGATGAAGCTTCCAAAGAGTTCAAAAACCTTACAGTTTCTCAACCTCGTCTTCTGACTAGGTATCGAAAGCTTTCCCCCGATCCTTCGCTAGTTGATGAAGTGATCGATCAAAATTCATCTTTGGTCAACCCCACTCTCTTTGAAAGTGAGTCTCGTGAGTCCATTCTTGACCAACCATTGGTTGAGAAAAAGGTATACTTGGTTCCGCCTTCAGTTAACTGTACCTTTTCAATAGAGAGTGAACCTCATACTGCTAAGGTTATACTAGTTTCTTTAGTGTCGAATGAACTTTAGGTAAACCCTCCTGTACCTGAGGTGCATGAGAGAAGTTATCATGTTCCCATAGAGTAAGAGGGCAGTTCTCACGTTCCTACGACACCCCCTCCAAGTAGTTTGGTCACTTCTTTTGATTGGAGTCGACTGGCAGGATATCACCTTCCGTCTTATGTGCCTTTCCAGATTATAGTACAGGCTTAACATATGGCTATACCTAGCACAATCGTAGATGAGGGTGCATCTGTTAGCGTCCTATCCTCAACTGCTTTGCAAGATTTAGGTTCTCCTCAACTTGTCCCCATCGCCCAGAATCTGTTAGCTTTTAACAGAGGAACTAGTCAACCGTTGGGGATCCTTCCTAATTTACCTATTACTTTGGGAGGAAAGACTATCTATATAGATGTGATAGTTGTCCAAGGCCCATTGGATTTTGATATACTCCTTGGCCATGACTTTGTTTACATCATGGGAGCTCCTGTTTCCTCCCTATTTCGAGTGATGTGTTTCCCACATGAAGGAAGCATTGTGATCATTGATCAACTTACATTCATTGGTCCCGAATCAGCTCCCAATCAAACATCATCCCTAAATGGTTCTTATATGAAAGCGGTATTGCCTTTGCCATAGTATAATTACATGGCCACCTATTCCATGCTCGCATCTACTGATGATCTAGTAGGTGATGTAGTACATCATGTACTGGGTTCATTGGAGCCCGATTTTTCATTTGGATCCCTGGACATGTATCCCTTCTAGAGTGTTTCTCTCCCATCTAATGAGAACCTCTTGGAAGTCATGGCCTTTTTTGGTCTGTGATCAAGGGATATGAGCATATTTCCTTTACTTGTGTCAAGCTCGTTAAAAAATGAAACAATGACCTTGGAGCAGAGTTCCTTGTCTTGTGTCAAGCTTCTTAAAAACAAGGGATATAAGAATGGTTATTTTACTATGTCAACCTCATTAAAAAATGAAATAGGTTCCCTTGAGAATAGTTCTTTTACTGTGTCAACCTCGTTAAAAAATGAAATAGGTCTTCACGAGCATAGTTCCTTTACTTGTGTCAAGATCGTTAAAAAATGAAACAAGGACCATGGAGTAGAGTTCCTTGTCTTGTGTCAAGCTCCTTAAAAAAATGAAACAAATGATATGGAGTAGAGTTCCTTTTCTTGTGTCAAGCTCGGTAAAAAATGAAAGAAAAGACCAAGAGGATAGTTCTTTTACTAGGTCAACCTCATTAAAAAGTGAAATAGGTCCCATGAGGATAATTCTTTTACTATGTCAACCTCGCTAAAAAATTAAATAGGGTGTCATGAGCATGGTTCTTTTCATGTGTCAAGCACGTTAAAAAATGAAACAAATCCCCTTCCAATTCGAGTCTTTGATTAGACCTCGTAAAATTCTAGTCGAGTCTTTCACTTGAACTCGTAAGGGAACCTTCATTCCATCCACTTGTTAGTAACTAGTCGTCTACTTAGGTGAATGAAATGAAGCTTGGGGGGAAAGTACCTCGAATTGATTCATTATGATGGGGGCATGCAAACTTATCTCAAGCATAGTTTATCTTTGTTTCAAGCTTGTGTAAAAGTGAAACCAAATCCAAGCATATTTTTTTCTCATGTTTCAAGCTTGTGAAAAAATGAAACTATCCTCAAGTATACTCAAGCATAGTTTCCCATGTTTCAAGATTGTGTAAAAATGAAACCATTCCCACTTTACATCTCATGATCGCCATTTTTATCAGCCTATTTTTCCAGATGAGCCTTGGTTTGTCCATTCCATCGTCACCATCTCTTTGGTCGATCATCCACTTTCACTTGGTTGTTTTACCTGCATGAGGAACATTTGCAATGAGTGGTCTTATTGGCCAGCCCCTTGACCCTTACGTGTTTTGAGAAATTCCATTATGACTAGAACCAGTTTCTATCTTGTTATCACATAGATGGACCTCAGGCTGAAGGGAGGCAATTCTAGGGTAACCATAAACCACACTTAACCTGGTAGCTAGCCTTACCAGGTCGGGAGAGGGCACTCTCCTTATGGATCTCAGTTGAGATGAATGGATCAGGAAAAATATTTTATGCTAGGTATAGTAGCTCAGAAGATTTTGATTGAATTTGTTGGTGTTTGTGGATTAGATGGAGCTAGGCAATTTAGGTCCGAGAAATTAGGTGAGAATGCAGGGTGTTCTATAGGGCAAGGTAGGTATAGGCTTTAGCACTTTGAAATTTAGTGAGGTGAAATGTCTAATACCGGTGAGGAGCTAAGAAGGGCTTGAGCAAGTCAAGGATCCTTCCCAAATAGAAGAAAACATAGAATACTTAATGATTTCTCAAGGTGGAGCACTGCAAACAATGAATTCTACCTATCTATCTTGATATCATTCAATTAGAAGCAGTGAAATAGATGATGACATACATAACACATGTAAACAACTGATAAAAAAATAAGAAACTATGCAAAAGCACCATACCACAGGTATCCCATAAAAATAGTTGTAATTCTTATTAATTTCCTTGCCAAACTGCTTACAATGGTGTACAATCTAGCTCAGAGCATCCAACTGAGTCCAAACTCACCAAATGACCAAGAAAACACATAATATAGACATCTAAACTACTCATCCTGACCTTCAGGGGTCGAATCCATGAGAAGAGGGGTTGTTTTAACCATTTCCCAACAAAGAACTGGAATATAGGCAGTCAAACAACTTGACTCTAAAAAAAGGGGTAACTGATTCATTTGCCTCAAAACCACCTCTAACTAATGAATCTACCTTATAACACTATTTTACCATTACATTTACAAGCCATGTCATCAATTACATCAGTGAAATCATCCATGAGGAGAGATAAATCCAATTTATAGTCAAAACAGTTAAATTTTGGTTTCCTGAACAAAAAGTCCATAAGCACAGCGCCACTGGCTAGAAGCGTAGTGCCACTTTCAAGTCACTTTTGGAAGGCTTCCCGGGATCCAAATTGAGCCCATGATAGCTCATTGGAAAGGTCTTCAAGTTTAGTTTCTGGAACACTTATAATTTGTGAATTTGGAGGTCATTTTCTACCTCCAAACTTGAATCTACCAAGACTTCTTCTGTGTGTCCAAAAAGAGGCAGAGAGGTCATTTTTTGGTAGTTTTTGGACCTTTTGGTGACCCAGATTTGCTCCAAAACTTCTAAAAATTTCTAGGGTGCATGTATTCATCATCCTAAATCTAAAAATGCAAACCTTTTCTCCATTTTATGGTCCAGGAAAAAGCGCAACGCTAGTGGTGCTGCGCTTTTGGGAAAAAATTCTGTGTTGTGAATTTCAAAATTTTCAAAAATGAAAAAGTTTCTCAAAATTTGCCCAAATTTGGCATGGAACACCACCATCATCTTCTTTGATGGGATAGGGAGGCTTCAACCAACATCTTCAACCTATCTTGCTCCTTTTTGCTTTCCAAAGCTCTCCTTAGCCTAGCCTTTAAAATTGTAATCCTCATGTTACAAATTTGTTGCAGGTCACGTAATGGTAGGCCATGTGCCGGAGCATTTTCTTATCCCTATTGGCCTTGTAAATGAGTGTTTCAAGATGTAGGTTGACTCTTTCAAGTCAAGTTTCCCTATCTTGTTCAATTTCTTGCTCAATAGGAGTAAATGTGACATGAGTCTCTTTGGCGATTTGCTTTTGGACTGATTGAGAAGGCAAGGTCCCTTCCACATCTTGTGGAGTAAACACTTGCCTGGAAGGTGCAAACAACTTCCTTGACCCTCTTTGATATGTCAAGAACACCGGTATCTCAGTTGTTCTAGTCTCTTTGGCCTTCTCATCTGTCTTCGCCTGAGCACTGCTGGAAGGTATTCCTTGTCCATGTTTGCTAAGTTTTGAAGCTATGTACCCCTATAGAAGGTATGGAAGGAGTGAGTATGGGTGATTTAGTAGTGAGGGGATGGGAGATGACCTTATGGGCTGGAAAATGAATGAGGGAGTAGGAATGATAAAAATGAAAGGGGAAGGCTTGTTTTGTTTGAGTAATTTCCCTTTTGGAAGAGGGATAAAGGGATAGGAATGATATGGAATAAGGATAAAGGGATAAAGGGGTAGGGAAATATTTTAGAGTTGTAGTGATAGGTGATAGGAGGAACAATGAGGGTTTAGGGTTTTAGGCATACTAGGGGCAAATTTAGGGTTTCATATTTACCATGGGAAATGATGCTTAAAAGTTTGATTTGCAAACCAAAACTGAAGTGAGGGAGGTAAAATTACTTGCAATGAAGGTAAGAGAGAGAAATTTTGAATTTTCTTGAAGTTTTGAGGGTTTTTAAGCTCTCCTGCCAAAAGCGCAGCGCCACTGTCAAAAGCGTAGCGCCACATTCAAGACAACTTTTTACTACCTTCCCGGTTTCCAAATTAGGCACTGGATAGCTTGTTGGAATGATCGTCGAGTCTAATTTCCAAAACATCTTGAATTTTTCAATTTGGAGTTCATTTGCCCTGTCAAAAGCTCAATCTCCCAAGACTGGTCAAAATGTGCAGAATGAGGCTGCCAAAATGCATAGTGTTGTTGCAGTCAACTTTTGAAGGTCTTCCTCAACTCCAAATTGAGCTCATGATAGCTCATTGGAAATATATTTGTGTCTATTTATCAGTTGACCTATCAAGAAATTCATTTGGTCATTCCATCTAGGAGAAAAAAATATTTTACCAAGGTCACTCCACAGGTGCATTAACCCTCTTGAGGCAAATGATGTTTTCGACGTTTCTCCCAAACCATGACAACTGTGTAAAAAATGAAAGAGGTTTTTTTCCTTGGGTCAATTTTGGACAAAAACCTCTCTCGATTTTGTCAAATTCATCTTATATTTCTCAGAAACATCATTTTAATAAAACCTATCCCGATATGTGGAACAAGGGTTTGTAGAAATGAAGGGGATGAGGGGCTTCTAAATTCTTGATAAAATTTTGGAAAATAGGGAGGGATGTTAGGAAATAGGAGAAAGTGGAATTTCAAATATTGAGTGAGGGGAAGGGGTCCAAAAGGGCAAAACACAGGCCTAACCTAGAAAATTGTCAAATTGTAGCAATAAGCTAGGGTTTGTGAGAAAATGATAAATTTGAAGGATATCAGTGATGGGAAGTGCTTAAGAAGGTATATTAAGGATAGGGGAAGGTGTATAAGCATCAGGATACAAGTTTTGTTGATTATTTGTGTTAATTTATGGTATGTTCTATGGTTATAACAGTTTACTTCTTTTTCTTATTATATTCTACAGATTAGCAATCACATGTACATAAAGTAAAGTGCAGATAGAACATTAAACGATCGACAGAAAACAAGCCAATACAAGAGACACAAGATGTGGCTGCTAGCCAGGGACAAACCCCACAACGTGTGGGGAAACCCTTTGATCAAGTATTCTTTTATCTTCAATAATTCAGCAGAGAG
Source organism: Pinus tabuliformis (assembly GCA_031772625.1). Lineage (NCBI taxonomy): Eukaryota > Viridiplantae > Streptophyta > Pinopsida > Pinales > Pinaceae > Pinus > Pinus tabuliformis. The sequence goes on from CM062809.1 coordinate 618,735,530, forward strand.
AAATAGTACAATAAATCTGATTTATATCAACAGTAGCAAACCCTAAATCGGCAGCATCAACATTAGCGGCTTCATCATCAAACTAGGGCAAACGATATCTCACAAACCAACCATCAGATCGGCATGAGTTGTGGCTTCCAAAGGAGGTTCAGATGAACCTATAGCACAGTTCATATGAGGAGATCTTCTAGTCCACGCAGGTCAAACTTTACTTTGCAGTTGCAGCTTCAGTTTTAGCAACTTCCTTCAAACTAGGGTAGTCGATATCTTCCAAACCATCTATCGGATTGACTTGATTCCACTGCCAAAAGTTGAGGCTTTCAGAGGAGATCCAGATGGACCATAGCGCAGTTCTAAGGAGGAGATATGATGGTCAACACTGGTCAAAATTTGCATCTGCAGTTGCAGCTTTAGGTTCAACAGCTTCCGGCGTCACATGTGTGAGAGAGAGACCCTTTTCTACGCAATAGAGAAGAGACTCTTTTCTGCACAGTAGAGAGAGAGAGAGATGTGATGAGATGACTGAGACCAAATGAGGAAAATTCCTCCTATATTTATACACAACGTTGGTGTTTGAATAGATGTGACTGTTGGGCTTCTGAGCCTACATGAGTTGTAGGTTGGCTTGATAATAATTCCATAATCAAAATAAATTCATATCTCCAAGAATAATTATCAGAATCAGATGATCTTTATATCAATCTCTTGATGAGAGGAATCTAATAAAAATATTATCAGTCATGAAATAAGATGACCCACATGAAGTTTTTCCCTAGTTGCCAATTTTAACAATCCCTCTCAACTAGGGAGAACTTCATCTGCAATCTGTCTATCGTCATTACTATTCATCCATCAAATGCACTGCCCTGTACAGCCTGACCCTTGCCTTGCTCTACTCTATTCTGCTTGTTCTGCTTTGTCTTATTCTACCCTTTACTGATCTGTACAACTTTGCTCTGTTATGCTATGCTCTGCTTTTGTCCGAATTACGAAGAAGAAGAAATGATCGAGGATGTATCATACTGACTCAAATTCAGTCTCAGAGTATGTACCATTGGTCATATACTAGTCTCAACCAACCTGATGTCAGCGTCATAGTGAGTACAACTCCACTGGTCCCAGACTAGTATCATCCTTCACTGACTCAAATTCAGTCTCAGAGTGCGTACCACTGGTCCCAGACCAGTCTCAACCTACCCGAAGTCAACTTCATAGTAAGTACCACTCCTACCACTGGTCCCAGACAAGTATCGTAGTCTCAGAGAGTGTACCACTGGTCCCAGATCAGTATCGTAGTCTCAGAGAGTGTACCACTGGTCCCAGACCAGTCTCAACTGACCCGAAGTCAACGTCATAGTATGTACCACTCTCACTGGTCCCAGAACAGTACTGCACTAACATGAAGTCAGTCTCAGAGTATGTACCATTGGTCCCACGAATATCTCAACCGACCCGAAGTTAGTGTCATAGTATGGTACAACTCCTACCACTGGTCTGAGACCAGAATCATTGATCCCAGATCAATGGAGGTCATCCTAGCGTAGGGAGTACGATAGATACAACGATGCGTCCATCGGTACTACTATGGTCCCTAACTTCATTCCCTGATCATTGATCAGATGAGAGGTACTTCCCATGAGTCCCAGACTACATGGGTAGGATGCCTCGACATGAGAACTAATCAATCCTGTCCTCACAGGAGAACACATCAATCATGCTACAATCGCCATGGAGAAAAAATCAATCCAGGTTGCCATGGAGAACACATCAATCCAGGCCTCACAAGAGAGAAAATCATCCTATTACACAGTAATTTGTCACTGCCTTCATACCAGTCTTCCTACTGTGTCATGAGTCCAAATCATTCATGCTCATGCTCTCTGATGTTGCAAAATGACCCACTTTGCCAAAGTTTTTCCATCATCGCGACTGCTGTAAAAATAAACGCGATGATGAGCTCTCCAAAACAGACCAAACGCGCTGCCATCGCTGAAGTACACGTGATTCCTGCGATGGTCGAATTTCATGAGACAACGTGACTGTTGCTTATATTTGATCACACTGACATGACTTTCTCCGTTATGCAGTAGTGATGTCAGCGCTCCAGTACAGTTATGCACCCGCGATGATCCAATCTGGGCGAGTTTGCTCTAACAGCTGGCCTTCCAGATGACTCCAGACCTGGTTGTTGGCCTTGTGTATGTCGCCCTCCCTTCTCTGGCATGTCTGTTTCGTCATTTGAGCCACCTTCCTTGGAGATAAGCTCATCTTCCCACCATTCATGGAGACTCCTTCTCCTATTTAAGCCTCCACCATTGCTATGAGCTGCTAGTTTGGAATTCATAGTGTTTGGAGTGTTGCTAATAGTGTGTGAGCTTGATAGGTAGCTGGTGTGACAAGTGTGGGATTGTTAGAGAGCTTAAGGAAGGTTGTGAAGTGTTTTGATCTTGTGTAAACTTGTGAGTGAGAGAGTTTTGTCTTGGGAGATCTATCTTCAAGGGTGAATGCTTGAGGAACTTGCTGGCTGGACCCTCTTGAGAAGGATTTGACGTCAGAACTATGGTTGTATTCTTCTTTTTTTATCAATAATAGATGACTATCATTATGGTTCCACTCTTATTGTCTTTATGATGGTGATTGAGTTATATCCTTTCTGACTGATATATAGTTGCATCTATTGGATTTTATGCTTGTGTTTGTATCGTTCTTTGCATGTGCAGGTGTCCGTTCACGAGGATCGTGGGGATTGTGACCAGCCGAGCAAAGGAACGGGAACGACAACTCTTCTACAAGTACTAGCGTTGAAATCCAGGTAGGCTCTCATCATTGGTCTTTAATTTTCAATTAGGAACTTGCGTGTTAGCGTTGTTTGATTGTTGCTAGACCTTATTTGGACTAGTAGGGATCGCCTATGTTCGCAGAGGGGATTTACCTCCACAACAATTTGGCGACTCCATTGGGGAGTTTACCTTGTTGTTTGATTTGTAAACTTTAGACGGAGCCTGAAGCACGGCCAGATAGCCTTCGAAACGTTGTTGCTCTGCATTAGCGAAGTAGATCAGCGCCACTTCAGTCAATCTCCGGTTTGGTTTACGAACTGAACAACTTGGAGCTGGCCTTTGTCCCTTTTTGTTCATTATTTCCTTGAGTTTGCTTTTGGTCTCTTTTCAAAATTTGGGGATTAGTTCTCTGTTTCTTGGTTTCCTGGTTTGGTCTAGGAGGTGCCTCATTTGTTTAAAAATTGATTGTCTTGGTTTGGGAGTTTTTGGCTTGATTGTGGTTGTTTTTGAACATTATCGCGGTTTATAATTAAACAGTCATGATGTCATCGCGCAGCCCTTTCTGCGACCTCCTGTTCATCGCATTAATACACCAAACAGTCGCGATGGTTCTGTAAAATGGACCATCGTGGGTAAGGCGTGTACTTCCGCACTGACATCGCATTGTTGCTACGCGTAGTTCTTTTTCAGTGCATTGTTGTTGTATATCACCTGCGTTGATTCCTGTAGAATTGAATTTCTTCAATTCTGCCTCCTGAACCTGTTGGTCTTGCTATCCCCTGCTGTTCTCACTTGGTTTATGACTTGTTTTTCACTGTCTGGAGGTTGAAACACTCCCTTGTGAGTTTTTTTGAGCGAATCCTGCCTTTTTACTTTGTGACCTAGTTTTTTTATTCCAAGTTTGTTGGATCAACTTTGCTTGGTTACTGGTTTGAAAAGGTTCGTTTACTGCTTGCTATTGGTTTGATTGAGCCTTCCTCTTTGGCTTGCTTTTGCTTGGTTGTTTAAGTGATCATTGTTGAACCAATCTTGACATTGTTTCGATTTCTTTTCACTACCCGGACACAGATCACAATTGTTTGGGGTCAACCGGTTTTTCACATTTGTTTGTTATCGTTTCTCAAAGTTTGTTTAATGCACTTTGCCATCAACAAAAAAAAATCTCTTTTGCTTTGTATTAGTTAATGAGAATTAGAAGCTTCACATTTTGATTAGTGATTAGTGATATTGAAGAAAAGTTTGTGAATTTCCATTAGCTGCATTAGGGAAACTATTTGTTGTTTTGTGATCATTTCGTTTGCATGAAAGCACTCAAACCCTCTCGTAACTAGCATTCATCGAATGGAATGACGTATTTTGGCATATAGTTTGCATTTAGGCAATTTTGATAGATTACATATGGTAAGGCCTGAAAACCGAAACCTAATACAAGATCAACCTTAAAATGAACTGAATGAACCTAAAAATGCATTGGAACATAATGCACACTGTTTAGAGGTCTAGGCTAGAGACGTGCTCCGACATTGTTAAACCTAGTCAATTTTGTTTCACTTAAGGTTGGGTGATTCCTCCTTCCGTGACGCAATAGTGGTCTAGCACGGATTTGAGCTCCCACGTACCGTCGAGCATATGGGGAGACCCCACTAGGTTATCATCCTTTATCCATAGGAAGCCGTGTTTGCCGCCTTACAAGCCGTAACACACCAAACACAACATTCGGGAAGATTCACTGCCGTACGGAAAGTCCTTGGTTTTCATATGATTGCCAAGGTGTATATGCAGTTTTACAGATTTGTTTGGTAAACCTTTTTGCCTAGCTCTCTAGTGTAGTCACTTTCGTTCCTTTTCGGACTCTCTGAAAGAAAAGGTCCATCTGAGCACTTGTCACTTCAGGCTCATTAAACACTCGAAGGTGACTAGAGTCATATTTTTGTCCTTTTATCGACTCTTAAAAAATGAAAAGGTCAAGTTATTTCCTTGCGTCTTAAAATTTATTCGGCTGCGATTAACATTTACCCGGTTAGATCTTGTTTGCGTTAGTTTGAGTAGGGTCCTTTCTCGTTAGTTTCCCTAGGATTTTTTGAAACTTGTCATCCTGGCGGAATCATCGATCCCGTCTCCCGTTCCAAGAGACCAAGGGTCTCCTTCTTCTGTTGCTCCTGAGGTACCGGTTGTGAGTGATACTCTCCCTGTTATCCCGAGTATCCAACCGATTAACTCTCGCACCCCAGACGATGAGGCTTACAAATTTCATTGGAACCCCATTTGGGAGCCTTACGAAGATGATATTCCTTTTACCCCCCCTGGTGTTTCGACCCCAATTTCTTCCTCTGACATGGATGACACGTCTCCTAGAGCAAGTGAGACACCTGTTTTGTCAAGTATTGAAACTCCTACCCCGACCACATCCCCGATACCCTCACGCTATAAGTCTTTGAGGGATAATATGGGTACTAGGATCCCCTCTTCAAGTACCATGTGGGATCACCACATCATTCCCACTACGGGATCTTTTGTTTCACAAGTTCAAAATACACCCGTCACTTCAGTTCCAACTGTTCCGACTGTTTGTGTAGCGTATTCAACACCGGTTGTTAGTGCTGTTACGGCATCTTCAGCTGTGACTACTGTTGCTGGTCCATCTCACGACCTAGTAAGTAGTGGCCAGCCGGCACATACACCCAGAGTTGTTCATCCTACACAAAGTGCCCCGCCCTCTTCTGGTCCCACTCCAGCAGGGGGGCCATATGATCGCTATTTGCAAGTTGTCCAGGATCCGAGCTCGCAAGGTCTGTTCTATTACTACGATTCCACTGGTCAGTACCTTTATCTTTCCAGGCCCTTGCCAACTCAGCCCGTTGTTGAGGTCTCGGTACCATTATCCGTTGCTTGGAGCACCACCACTTATCATGGTGGCCAAGCAATGCCTACACAACCTCAGGGATCGCCTAACCAAGGCCAGTCGTCTTACGTGCAAACCCCCTAAGGGCAGCAGTATCACGGCCAGTCTCACCCAGGGCAACCTGGGGGCCCACAAGGACAACCCTTTCAGGGACAACCTTCGACCTCTGGTGGTCCATATTTTACTTATCTTACTCGACCTTCTGGTAATCTGGGGCAACCTGGCATTCAGCAAGGTTACCCGTCTGGGCAACCGGGACAACCTTACATCCAACAAGGTCAACCTGGTGTCCAGCAAGGTTATCCATTTGGACAAGCAGGACAACCTTATATGCAACAAGGAAAACCTGGAATCCAGCAAGGGTACCCTTCTAGGCAGAGTGGTCAGCCTTACATGCAGCAAGGCCAACCCACTGCTCAGCCTAGTCATCTATCTGGACAAGTTGGTCGACCTCAGGGTCAACCAGCCATCCAGCCCGCTCAGCCATCTGTTCCGCAAGGACAACCCTCGGTTGTACAAGGACAACCTAATACCCAGCAAGCTCATCCTTCTGGGCAAATGGGTCCGTCCCAAACTCAACCAGGACAACCTTCCGGCCAGGTGGCCCAAGCTCCACCTTTTCAAGGACATCCTTTTGGGCCCCAGACTCAAACTGGTCTTCAAATGCAAGGTGGGTTTCAAACCCAACCTTCTTACCAAGCGCAGCCTGGTCACCAGGCTCAGTATGGATCTCAACAACCGTATGGTTACCAGCAACCCCAGCTGCAAGCTCAGTTAGCCCCGTATCAAAATTACCAACAAATGCAGGTCACTCTTTATCAGAATTATCAACAACAGTATGTTGCTCCTGCAGGTCAAGTTGGTAATCCATGGGGTGCTGGGGGGCAGATCCAGAGTCAACCGTCCATTTATGGACAGAATCCCTATGGGCAGAACCCTTATGGGCTAGGCCTGTCCGGACAAAGTCCATGGGGGCAACCACCACCTGGTTGGAACTATGGTATTACCTCTTATCCACGGCCACAAATGTCCTTCAATCCTCAGTTACCTTTCTTAGCAACATTGGAACTGCCAGATGTGTCCAAATTGACTAATGATCCTATTCTTCATAATCCATACTGGCCACTAGTTCCAACCAAGATACCCGATGATTGTCCCAAATTCGATAGTAAAGCTGGAGAGGACCCTCAAGCCCACGTCATGACTTATCACCTTTGGTGTTCGTCAAATTCGTGGCTTGACGATTCCATCCGGCTTCGCCTTTTCCAAAGGACTCTCATTGGCTCGACTGCTAAGTGGTACATTGAGTTGAATCACGGATCCTTTCAAGACTTCAACTCGTTGGCAATGGAATTTCTAACTCACTTTCAGTTACCCATTCGGTATGAGACAGGAACGAATCTCCTTACGTCTCTTAAACAGGACACGACCACGCATATATCCGATCATATACATGAATGGAGACGGTTTCGTCGTTTGATCAATTTCTGGATTCCTGATCAGCTCCTGACCGATTGGTTTACAACCTCCTTTGTCCCTGCAATCGCGCGAGACATTGCTATGGGAGCTTGTGTAACTAAAGAGAAAGCTATCGCGCGTGCTCAGTACCTTGACTTAGTTTATTCTCAGTCAGGTACCTTATATGATTATTTTCCTGATGCCTTGAGACCCGAAACATCCAAAGCTCCGCCAAAGCCATCTGTTGACAGTGTTATTGGCTCTGTAAATTCGTCTTCGAAGAAATAATCCGCGAACCCTGGGAAGAAAAAATTGAATGCTTCAAATGAAAATACTTCTCAGGGTGTATCTAATTCTGGAAATACTTCCGAGGTTAACGCCGTCCAGTCCACCACGGCAGATGAATCCTCGAAAGGAAAGAAGAAGGGGAAAGCTAAGAATAAATCTGAGCAGCCCAGATAGAACTCCACTAAACCTCCACCCGAGGAAGGAGCCAAACATAAACCCAAGTATCCTTGTCTTATCTGTGACGAGGATCACTATACTAAAGACTGCCCCAGGCGGTCCGAAGTTAGTCGATTGTTGAAAGGTGCTCCCGGGACTCCCGTTGTGCTTAAAGAACCTTTCCCCTCACAACAAACTCAAATGGTGGCTGATCCATCGCAACCTTCTTCTTCATTCGGCTCTCAAGTATTTATGGCTGGGACATTCCCCGTCCACATCAGTACTCGGGCAAAAGAATATCCGTCGCATGCCAGGAAAGAACCTGAGGTCCCCCCCAGCGCTCCTCCGTCCAGTTCTGGTCCACTCCATATCGAGAGACCTAGCACTGAGACGCCCATCTGACCCCCTCCAAAAGGTGTACTCCGGAAGTCTTCTTACAACCCTAATGCTCGTGCTGCCCAGCACTACAACATCATTGAGGACTTAGCTCAGGCTCCGTCTACTATGTCTGCCTTAGAAGTGCTCCAGAGATGCCCCTCCTAGAGGAATTCCTTGCTATCGGCCATCGGTGGCATAGAACCGGGTGACTCAGATCTGATTGCTTTTGACCTCGAAGGCCATACGCTGAGACTGCCTCACCAAATCGCTTTCCTCATACAGGTCATTATCAACACTAAAACGATTCACCGTACAGTGATTGATGAAGGTGCTTCGAATTGCATCATATCTGTTGCCTGTTGGAAAGCTATTGGTTCTCCGACGCTGAGCCAGTCTCCTACAACATTGGAAGCCTTTGACGGAAGAGAGTCTCGTCCTTATGGTATACTCCAACGTTTGCCCATTTCTTTGGAAGGGAAGACGGTCGAAGTGGAAGTTGAAGTTGTCGATGCTAATCTTACCTACAACCTCCTCCTGAGGCGTAGCTGGACATACGCCATGCAAGCCATGGCTTCATCTCTTTTCCGTGTCATTCGTTTCCCTCACCAGGGGAAGATTGTCACCGTGCACCAGCTCTCCTTCTTCGCCTCCTCTTCTGAAGGCAACGTGCCTTTTTTGGAGCATACCTCAAAATCATGTGAAAGCGTGGGAGCCGGAATTTTTAAAGATCCTGCCTTGATGGGTGTCTTTTCCCTCCCACCTCCTAATCTCGCTCCTATTAATATGATTTCCATGCGCTTTGATCCGTGGGTTCTTCCCCCCTCTAATCAAATAGAATCCTGGGGTGATATGATGCCGTTGAGTCCTGCCGAGCTCAGCTACGTTGAAATCGTTGTTGCATCGTGTTATAGACATTTTTTTGCCTCGCGTCAAGGAGCATGGAATGTCAATAATTACAGGGATCCTCAGTCCCTAAACATGTTGTTCTTACCCCTAAAAGAACAAGGTCATCAAACAACAGCACTTCCAATCAGTTCTCCACCTGAAAACACTTCAAAACAGGCTTATTTTGAATCATGTCAGCTGCTTAACTGAGCTTCTGCGCTGGAATGCAACTGTTGCTCTTTGTACCTGCGCTGGAAGTCAAGATTAATGAAGGCTACCTGCGCTGGGCGAGATTGGCCAAGTGGCACAGTCATCCTGCAAGGTGTCAACTGCCCAGGAAGCTTCCAAACTGACACTTGGTTCATGAGATTCGCCCTGTGATGAGTAAGAGGTACTTGATCACCATGTGTAAGCAAGGATCTCCAAGTGGACACAAGAACTGAAGACTAACTGAAGATGGAGAGGACACAAGGCAGCTTCATGTCAGTCTCAAGCTGACTCATCCTTTCCTCTTCTCTCCTATATATAGAGCTCTTCTATGAGGTCTAAGGAGGCTGGAATTTTGTTAAAGCAAGGAGGTGTTGTTGGTATACTGCCAGAGTTATTGGGTGATTGTTTTACTAGAGGTGAAGAGGAGAGTTCTTGCTGCTGGGGAGGTACTGCTGGATTGGAGCCATCATCATTGGTTGTAACTTCCTCGGAACCCTGTTACTTTCTATCAATAAAGTTTGCATGTTCTTCTATATACTTGTCTTACATAGATGTTTTGTGTTTACATGTATATTTGATGCACCCTAATCCATGCTTCAGTTATGAGTACATGTATCTTGTAGTTTGCTCTCTTGTTTTGTGCAGGTTTTGTGTGTAGCTGGATCAGCTAGGAGAGCAAGAAGCTGGGAACGAGATACAAAGAGAGAAGGATAAGGATCAACTAAGCGAAAGACACCAGGTTGGTTGACCTTCTTTTCATTCTCTCTGTATTTTCATAAAGTAGAACATGAAAACTTTACCTTCAGTTGTTGCTAAAGACTGTCACCTTTAGAGTAGGGTTAGTGTCATCCGCATCGGATACTTTTCCCCACAACAAACTGGCGACTCCGCTGGGGAGCCTAGTATCTTGTTGGTGTTTGTAGTATTTTTCTATTCATTTCTTGAAGAAAAGAGTACCAAATCGAAAAGCTTTTGATTATATCAAAAGCGAAGTAGAGGGTCTGCTACTCTTGCTCCTTTGCTGAGCAAATTCAATATTTAAAGAGCTAATCTACAAAATAATCTTTACTCTTTGTGATAGATCTTCATCCTCTTGATCATCCCTTAGCCTGTACTTGACCTATAGCTTTTGATTTCAGCAAAAACAGTGCATTTTTGAGCTTTTTATGACCCGGAATTCTTTGCAGACGTAACTCTCGTAAGTCAGTGCAGGCTGTCCACAGGCAGTCTGCATTACAGCGCAGGTACTCCCTTCGGGAACTGCGCTGAGAGTGAAACTGGCAGACTAGCACCTGCGCTGGTCTAGTTAGCCTTAGTTTAGCTCAGCTTTCCTATTGTGTCTTGGCCTTGTTTTCACTGTTTTTCTTGCTGATTGCTTGCTGGTCATTGTACTTGCTGTAGACCACTTCTCCTTGTCATTATTCCGCCTCAGTTTTGCGATGAAACTGTGAATGTTCTTTCAGTATTTCTTGTTTCAGTTCCAGTTTCCCATTGTGAAAAGCGAACCAGTATAGCTGTGACCTCTTAGATCCTGAACTGTAAAAGTGTCTTTGTGATCTTATGAGCTAGTTTCATTACTGTTCATGGCTGTTTGAGTTTGTTTGCTTTTCATTTTATGGTTTGAATCTATACATTTCCTGTATTTTAAACAAGTCTATCATAAGGTGTCGTTTTTATTGTGGACAAGCTTGTTTATTTTTACTTGAAAGTTGATTCAAAAATCGTACAACAGTTTCCTTTTGTTAGCATCAACATTAAGGATAACGAAAATAAATACACGCATTGTGCATTTTGCATTTGACTGTATACTTGATGATTTATGAAAATGTGCATTTTAGTGTGTGTTCTTTGATCTGTGGAAAAAGTTGTGTCTTTCTTTTCCCTCAAGTAGATTAAGGTTTTCAAAGTTGAAAGACTGAAAAGATTTTGCTTCTCATTCTTAGATTGCATATAGGAAGTTGTATATATACATCTCGTGGCGAACCTGAAAGGCAAATTGTTAAAGAAAGATCAACATTAAAATAAACTCAATTTACATAACAACGCTTTGGAATCTAACGCAAACATCTAGAGGTCTAGGTAGAGACGTGTTCCGGCGTCGTTAAACATAGTGACTGTCGATCTCTACGAAGGTGGGTGATTCCTCCTGAGAGTCGGTGGCACTAACACGGACTTGAGCTCCCGCGTACCGTCGAGTATATTGGGAGACCCCTATAGGCTTTTATCCTTTATCCTTAGGAAACCGTGTCGGCCGCCCTACTGATCGCAATGCAGTGAACACAGCATTCACGAAGATCGACCACCCGTACCGTAAAACGTATTCTGTGGTTTCACGAAAGGTTTGGCACACCCTCTGCCTAGATCTCCAGAGCAGTTTCTTTTGGCCTTTTTCAAACTCTATAACTGAAAAAGTCCAACCGAGCATTTGTCACTTCGGGCTCGTTAATACATCGAAGGCGACTAGAGTCATCTTTAGCTTTTTCTCGACTCTTAAAACATGAAAAAGCAAGTTTGTGTCTAAAAGCGTCGTAAATAAAATTTATTTTAAGCGGAACATAATCACCTGTTATTCCCACGTTGATCTTTCAGTTGAAAAGTATGGAGCCCACCAACCAAGGAAGTAACCTTGGCGGAAGTCCAAATCCCTTCTCCTCTTGGGGAGATATTGGTGCGCCCCATATGGCTACATTGTCGCTTCCAGGATTGACAATTGGCCTCCCTATTTGGCTCTTTTCAACTAATGTAGTCCAAATCGCCACTAATCCTAAGCAGTCGAATCAACAGTCAGAACAATCTAGAACTACCCACCAGCCTTCCACTTCTTATGATACTTCCTCTGATCCTTCATCTTCACAGGGTAGAGCCGGCAAAATTTAGCCTCCCAAGGAGAAGAAGGAAAAGAAGAAGAAAGGAAAGAAGCAGAAGGAGCCTCTGGCGAAGGCGACTGGGGGCAAGCAGAAGAAAACTGACAAAAACCCACACACTGCACCGACTGGGCCTAAATCGCCATGTGTCATTTGCAAAGGGATCCATTTCCATCGTGATTGTCCTTGTATTCCCCGGATACTAAGGGACTGGTCCCCAAGGTTGCACAATCCGGTAGCATCAACCTCTGTTTGTCAAGTTGATTGCATTCCGTCAACTAGCGAGAGTGAAGGACGAAGAAATGGACCAAGATCACCCTGTCTATTGTGTGAAGGTAGTCATGCCATCCACAAATGTCCATTCTTAGATGAGGCCAAGAGAGTTTTGGAAGATCGCCCGGTGTCACCGTTGCGACTTCCTCCTGGATATCAAAAACTCGCGCCTAATCCCTCGATAGTTGAAAATCCAGTTGACCCTCTCAAGTGGTCGACTGAAGTGTCGGTCATTGACAATGAACCTACCGAATCCAGACCAGACGAAAGTCTAAAGGTCGAAACGACAGTTGACTCGGTTCTTCCTTCAGAGGTTCTATCGTCCAATGACTCTGTCATTGAAGATCCGTCTTCAAATGACACCGTCGCGGAAGAGTCATCTTCATGCGACACCCTAGCTGAAGAGAATAAGGATGACACCATCCAGGTTCTTTATATCAGCGCCGACTCTGATGAGCGTCAGGGAAATGCGCCCATTCCTTTATCGCAGGGAGGAACAACATCAGATTCATACCCGGCCGTATATACGGTCCCACCACCAAGCAACCTGGTTGTATCCTTTGATTGGAATCAACTAGGCAGACCCCGGTTACCAGCCAGTATACCATTCAGAATCATTGTCCAGATCTATAGAATGATTATGGCTGGTACTATCATTGATGAAGGGGCGTCTGTGAGTATCATTTCCTCTATTTCTTGGAAAGCACTGGGTTCCCCAGCGCTTTTACCTGAGTTGAGAAATCTCTCAGGTTTTGATAAAGGAACCAGTCGACCATTAGGAATCCTCCCCAATGTACCTGTTACATTGAAAGGGAAGACTGTCGAGATGAACTTGTTTGTTGTTCAAGGACCCTTGGATTATAACCTACTCCTTGGACGTGACTATATTTATTACATGGGAGCGATAGTCTCCTCACTCTTTAGAGTAATGTGTTTTCCACACGAAGGAAGGATGGTCAAGCTCGTAGACCAACTTTCATTTCCGGGATCTCGCATCGCAAATAGTCAAATACCAATCCTAAATGGTTTATTCACTCAAGATACGCCTCCGCCTCCGGTCCTTCTTCCCGATGAATGCGAGTGATTCGGAAAGAAAGACTGGAACCCAGGGGGCATGCACCCTGGTCTGCTTCGGGCAGAAGAAACTCCGGGTATAAGGAAGAATTTCCGCAAAAGAATATGACTAGTCCGTACCCCGTCCGTAGGAAGTGCGGTTGTTCTGGAATAATAATCTTTTGTTAAAGTTATGTGTCTGGGAATCATTCACCTTTGTCTAAAAAGTGGGCAATGCCCGAGTAGGAATTCCCTTATTGCAACAAGTAGTCAACATCTTTGAATTCAAGCCTCGCCCATCGAAACATGTGTTTTGAAGGATAAGCAGGGGCAGCCTACAAAGAAGTAGACCGTATTGTTGTGACAGAGGGTAACCATCTTTGGACAACCCAATGATAGACACCGCCGAAGAAAGAGATTGATTTGCGGCAGCGAATAGAACCACTCTTCGGATAATAAGAAAGAGGCAAGCCTCCCTCAATAACACCAATGTTTTGTCTTTGAGTAATGTTCTTCTATTGTCACAAATAGCTATTTGTTAAAAGTGGGCCGACGGGAAGCCTGAGTACTGCGTAAGACCCCTTAAAATAACGAGAAGACAAGTATCGTTAGCATTAGATTGGCAAGATGACAAATAACTGTGAACACCCCAAAGAAAAGCAGAAGTAGGGGAGAGGAGGAGCAGCCTCGAAATTCTATCCTATACCTAGGGGCATGCAAACCTTTTTGAATGCAAGCAAGGGACGACTATTTATTTTTTAAATTTTTAGGTCCTCCCTTTAAACCTGTAGGTCTAACCCGTTAAACTCGTAGGATTAGCCGTTTCCAAACTTGCATAAAGAAAGCCTGTGGGGCAAAAGTAAAATTTTCCAAATTTGAGCATGGCTGTGGTAAGGCATAAGCTCTATAAAAATTGGTCCTTACGAGAGGCGTTCTTCATATGACTGGTATATCGAGCAGTTTTAGCATATAGTTCATGCTCGTTAAAAAATAAACGCAAATTCAAGCAGTTTTAGGCCTGAATCTATGCTCGTTAAAAAATAGAAAAATGTGAGCAAAAGTTTCCCCCAGAGTTCAAGCTCATGAAAAAATGAACCGGTAAATAACCTTTTGAGATCGTAAATTCATCAGCCATAGAAACCTTGATCGTGTTGTCATCCATCACCTCCATCGTTCATTTGGCCGATCATTCACTTCCATTTGTGTGTTTACCTCTTTTGAGAAACAGCTGCGAAGAGTGATTTCACCTAGCCATCCTTGTGACACTGCCGTGATTGGAAAATTCCAACCTGTACCTGGAATCTGTAGCTATCCCTGTTTATCACTCGTTCCTCAAAAGACGAGTTTTCTTTCAGCTCTTTTCACTGACTCGTAAAATATGAAAAGTTTGCCGAGTTTTGGCCTTCCAGCTCGTTAAATAACCGGAACGTTATCCCTCCTCTAAATTTTAATCTTTTTGGACCTGAGGGATTATTGCACAAAAGGATCGAGCGCTTGTCTTGTTCGGCTCGTTAAAAATACCGAACAGCCATCCCTTCTGTATTGTTTTATACTTTTTCGGACTTAAGGGATATGCTGACGAAAAAGGAATTATGGAGTTAACTTTCTGTACCTTTTCAGACTCTTTAAAAATGAAAAGGACCGAGTTTTCTTTGTCGTTAGACTCGTTAAAGTGATTAAATAGTGACAAACTTGTCTTTAGACGAGAACGAGTTTCCCTATCGCTAGGCTCGTTAAATCTTAGCGATAGGCTTGCCCGAAGGGCAGGTTATAGAACAAGCATATGTTATCCTCCTCAAGCTTGACAAAAATAAAGAGGTACTGGTCAGAAATGACTGGGGAAAAATTGGGAGAACATCAAAGTTTAAAGGTAGTAAGTCACTCTTGAACATGACACTTTTCCTCCGTACCACATCGGGTTGGGTTGATTCATTCACCGGTCTCGTCACCATGGTCCTCGCCACACCATCCACATTTGGGGTAATGCTACCGATCCATCACATCAGTGTCGTTATATGTTCAAGAGGGGTCATTCTGAAAGTGTCAACCGTGTCCCATCCACTGCCATACATTATCCTTCATCCATTTCATGATCGCCACCCTGAATCATATGTCACAGTTTGTTCTCACCTCCATTAAAGTCATTAGCTCCGTTCCGTGTCATTGATGTGGGATTCATTAAGGCCCTCCTTTGACGGATCGCTTCTTGTCGACTTCAGCTCATTATCCAAGAAGTTGATCTAGGAACACCCCCATCAGTACTTTGAAGCCTGCATGCCTCAATGGCAAGTTTCTCACTTCCGGCGACAGGTATACATCAATGACCTTCGACCAGAAGATTTTGCGTGGCGTTCGACGCCAAGTCCTTTATTCACGCCACGTGAATTGTACTGCAGTACCTTGAGGGTCATTGTCATTATTGGTGATTCCTCTCGCGCTTGTTAACGGTTTTCATTATTGACCGGTAATCAAGCGATGTCTTTCCATGTTCGACTTCAGTGCAATTCTCACATGGATCGACTTGTACTTAGAGTGAAGATCGAACGAGTTTGAAGACCCCGGATCTAGTTTCATCCATCCGGGCTGCAATATATATTCAGGAAATATAAAAGCATTTGCCATGTACATCATTGCAGCAGATGATCATCCTATTCAAAGGATGATAATTTCAGCGGAAGATTATCAGTCTGTCATCAGAAGATCGTCTGTCGTATGTACCAAAATGTATTTATAAAAGCTGAGCATGGGGATGCCCGCCTCAGCTAGATCATGAAAATTGAATGAAAAAAAATGTATTGTATTGTATTGTATTACAGGGCACTCTCCTCAGCACTGGAATGAACTTCGGACCCTCTAGCTAAAGCATTTCACCCGATAAACGGCCTCATACTTTAGGGGGCAACTGTTATAGACATTTTTGTGCCTCGCGTCAAGGAGCATGGAATGTCAATAATTACAGGGATCCTCAGTCCCTAAACATGTTGTTCTTACCCCTAAAAGAACAAGGTCATCAAACAACAGCACTTCCAATCAGTTCTCCACCTGAAAACACTTCAAAACAGGCTTATTTTGAATCATGTCAGCTGCTTAACTGAGCTTCTGCACTGGAATGCAACTGTTGCTCTTTGTACCTGCGCTGGAAGTCAAGATTAATGAAGGCTACCTGCGCTGGGCGAGATTGGCCAAGTGGCACAGTCATCCTGCAAGGTGTCAACTGCCCAGGAAGCTTCCAAACTGACACTTGGTTCATGAGATTCGCCCTGTGATGAGTAAGAGGTACTTGATCACCATGTGTAAGCAAGGATCTCCAAGTGGACACAGGAACTGAAGACTAACTGAAGATGGAGAGGACACAAGGCAGCTTCATGTCAGTCTCAAGCTGACTCATCCTTTCCTCTTCTCTCCTATATATAGAGCTCTTCTATGAGGTCTAAGGAGGCTGGAATTTTGTTAAAGCAAGGAGGTGCTGTTGGTATACTGCCAGAGTTATTGGGTGATTGTTTTACTAGAGGTGAAGAGGAGAGTTCTTGCTGCTGGGGAGGTGCTGCTGGATTGGAGCCATCATCATTGGTTGTAACTTCCTCGGAACCCTGTTACTTTCTATCAATAAAGTTTGCATGTTCTTCTATATACTTGTCTTACATAGATGTTTTGTGTTTACATGTATATTTGATGCACCCTAATCCATGCTTCAGTTATGAGTACATGTATCTTGTAGTTTGCTCTCTTGTTTTGTGCAGGTTTTGTGTGTAGCTGGATCGGCTAGGAGAGAAAGAAGCTGGGAACGAGATACAAAGAGAGAAAGATAAGGATCAACTAAGCGAAAGACACCAGGTTGGTTGACCTTTTTTTCATTCTCTCTGTATTTTCATAAAGTAGAACATGAAAACTTTACCTTCAGTTGTTGCTAAAGACTGTCACCTTTAGAGTAGGGTTAGTGTCATCAGCATCGGATACTTTTCCCCACAACACATCGGCTCCCCCTCCTGAACCTGCTCCTCCGAGCAGGGCTCTCGACTCATATGTTCATTCCCCTTAGCTTGGAGATGATGCTACTTCGGACCCTTTAAAGGAAATATGTCCTTCCGATGAAGCCATTATCAAGACCATGTCTCTCGAGGAACCTCCTTGGTATGATCATCACCATCGTTCCTCATTTCTCCCTGCCCATCAGGAAATGATCACCTGTCTCGAGTGGTTTGCTCCTTGTCTCCCATCTCAACCCCTTCAAACACATATCCAAGTTTATCAAGTGTCCTCTGAAGGAAATATGGGAAACATCACGCAGACCCAACCTATCGACATCTCTGCGAAACCAGGGATTGTCGAGCACATTCACATTGGAGTCACTTGTACTCTGGAGGAAATTCAGCTCTATACCGATATTTTTCGCGAATTTCGTGATGTCTTCACTTGGTCCTACGAAGAAATGCCCGACATTGACCCTAGCATAGTGGTGCATGCGATACCTACATATCCGGGTGCTAAGCCTGTTCGCTAACATCTACACCCCGTGCACCCCCGAAAGGTTGCAGCCATTAAAGCAGAAGTTGAAAAGCTTCTCAAGGCTGGTTTTATTTACCCCATTCCACTTACAGATTGGGTTTCCAATATCGTCCCTGTCAACAAAAAACAGGGTACCATTCGAGTCTGTGTTGATTACCGTGACATCAACCGGGCATGTCCTAAGGATAACTTCCCCACACCCTTCATCGATTAGCTCATTGATGAGTGTGCGGGGAGCGAAATCTATTCATTTATGGACGGTTTTTTTGGGTATAACCAGATCAATATTGCGCCCATTGATCAGCATAAGACTGCCTTTATCTGTCCTTGGGGTACTTTTGCTTACAAAAAGCTCCCTTTTGGTTTGAAGAATGTTGGTGCTACCTTCTAACGTGCAATGTCCTATGCTTTTCATGACATCCATCACATTGTACAACCGTACCTGGATGATCTACCAGCTCATTCAGTCAAACGCCAGGACCACCCTTCCCATCTTCGTGAAATATTTCTCCGTTGTCGACACTACCGCATCAGGCTTAATCCTCATAAATGTGTCTACTGCGTTGAATCAGGCAGACTACTCGGGTTTATCGTCTCCTGAGAGGGCATCCGTCTGGATCCCCTTAAAGTCAAAGATATTCTGAATCTTCCTCCCCCTGCTTCTTTGCAGCAGTTGCAGAGCTTTCAAGGCAAAGTAAATTTCTTAAGACAATTTGTTCCGAACTATGCCGAAGTGGCTAAAGGCTTTACACGGTTATTGAAGCGAGATACCCCTTTTCATTGGGATGCTATCGCTCAAGAGTCTTTCGAGCGTCTCAAGGGTCTCCTTATTTCAGCTCCATTATTGCGACCTCCGAATTACCATCGCGATTATACTCTGTATTTGGCCACCGCCGATACCACTATCGGCATGCTTCTCGTGCAAGACGATGATGATGACACTGAGCATGTCTTATATTACCTCAGCCGCAGCCTTTTAGATAGGGAAACTCGATACACTTACGTCGAGAAGTTGGCATTGGCCGCCGTTTGTGCCGTCCAACGTTTTCGGCGTTATATCTTGTTGCGTACTACGACCGTAATTTCTGATTGCAACTCGATGACGTACATTTTGTCACGTCAATTGCTGGGGGGCAAATACTCAAAGTGGATCATCATCCTCCAAGAGTTTGACTTGGAATTCAGTGCTGCCAGGTCTAATAAGTCCCTAGTCTTTGCTGAGTTACTTTTCTCTTTGCCATCTCCTTCCGCACCCTCTCACTCAGAGGACAATATCCCGGACAAAACTCTATTCCTGATCAGCACCCTCGATCCCCGGTACGGGGATATCATTATATATCTGCAGACCTCCTCTTTCCGTCCCGCTGTGTCCAAAGATGCTCGGCAACGGATCCGTCATCAGTCTCAACCCTACCGTATTATTGGGGACACCCTGTACCGTCTCGGCGCTGACTCCGTCCTCCACCAATGTCTAACTCTCGAGGAAGCTGAGCGAGTCCTGAATGACTGCCACTCTAGCGCATGTGGTGGTCACATGTCCGGATATTCCACGGCTCAAAAAATCCTCCGCGCCGGCTATTTATGGCCCTCCATCTTTAAGAATTTCATTCTTGCTGTCCGTTCATGTCACGAGTGCCAGATATACCAGCGGAAGATGCGTGTGCCACCAGCTCCGTTGCACCCTGTTGTCACCGTTGGCCCTTTTGCAAAATGGGGCATTGATTATACGACATGTAACCCTCGCTCGGCCGGGGGGCATGGGTATATTATCGTTGCTATCGATTACTTTACAAAATGGGCCGAGGCGATGCCCACATTAACTGAAGACGGTCACACAGCGACGCAATTTTTGTTCAACCATGTTATTTCACGGTTCGGAGTTCCTCAGGCCATCGTCATGGATCACGGGAAGCATTTCCGTAATCACATGATGACCGAGCTGACAACCCATCTAGGCTTACAACATGATAGTTCGACCCCATACTATCCTCAGTCCAATGGCCAGGTTGAAGCCGTTAACAAGATTTTGGTTACGATGCTTCAACGTACCGTTGGCATGCATAAGTCTAATTGGAATTTGATGTTTTTCCCCGCCTTGTGGGCCTATCAAACCTCTGTGAAGGATGCCACCGATTTCACTCCATTTCAATTAGTTTATGGATTGGAGGCTACCCTTCCTATCGAATGCAAAATCCCTTTGTTAAAATTGGTCGTCGAGTTGCTTCCCAACACTACTCCGGTAGAGGAACGTCTTCTTTACCTAGAACGGTTGGACGAGACCCGTCGGCTAGCCTCTCTAACTATCGAAGCACAGAAGAAGAGATTTAAAACTCACTTCGACCATACCATCTATCCTCATTCCTTTGTTGAGGGAGATTTAGTCCTGTTATATGATCAAGCGAATGATAAGCTAGGGGCAGGCAAACTCGAGCCCATGTGGCTAGGCCCTTATATTGTAAAGAGAGTTTTGCAGAAAGGGGCATATGAGATAGTTGACTACGAAGGTAATCCTCTTGATAAGCCCCAGCAACGGGCTATACTTGAAAAAGTACTATGCGTGATTCCATGCACTTCGGTTTGTACATGCGTATGTTTTAGCAGGTGTGTTGTGTGTGTGTTTTTTCATGTTTTTGGCTTGGTGTGAAGGCGTGATTGTCACTTATTGTGTCTTTTGCTTCTTGTGCAGATGTCTGGTGCACCTTACGTTGGTTTCACTGACGGTGCCTACCGCAGCACTCGCAATTTGTCTTCTGCGGCGTGGGTGATCTATGATCCTCACAGTGAGTTGATAGATCTTCAAGGTGTGTGTTTAGGTTGTACCACAAACAATGTCGCTTAATAAAGTGTTGTGATTGAATTATTGGCCGAGGCAATTAATCACAATATTCATACATTGGTTGTCAACCTGGACTCTCAACTTGTCGTCCATCAGCTCAATGGGCGATATTCCATCAGAGACCATCGCATTTTAAGGTTGTATTTACGTGTTAAATTGTTAGCGAGGAATTTTGATTTCATTACATATCAGCATATTCCACGACGATTAAACACATTATCTGATGCATTGGCTAATCATGTATTGGACAGACATTTGCGTAACATATAATCAAAACATCATACAAGAAAGCACATAAAAGCACAATAATAGACCATAGGAATATGTATATATATATATATATCGTGTGGCGCACCAAGGCGCTCAAAAATAAGTGTACATGTCTAAATAGGGCCTGTGTTCTCTGTACATCTGAGACACATGTCTCTCAAAAAATCACCAGTAGGAAATAAAGACCTAGATATCTACTGTGGTGGGTTGTGCTCCCTATACTGCACAGCTGCTCATGCCACCCGCCTCAAAAGGCGGTGCATCCTAGGTTCTACTCCCACTGTATGGATCTGGGATGCTATGGGGACCTCCTCTATCCCCATGTAATCTGGAATCCCTGTCAGCAAGCCCTCAAGGTTCCGTATCACTGTCTCCATCGTGTCATCTCCCGGAGGAGCTAGGGCTAGAGCTCCAATGCCCTGCGCGTCCCTCCACGCCTCTGGAGCCAGGCCAAGGGGTCTCGCCGGTCCTACATCTGCATACCATAACGTTCGTCATTAGGACATGTACATGAAAAAAATCAAAAACATCATAAAAATCAAAAATCAAAAAATGAGATCAAGTGTCTTACCACCATCATCCCACTGCTCTCCAGTGGGCAGCGGCATGTCAGGGTCTCCGTGAAAGTCTAGGCCGGCATACGGCCAGTCCTCCACAAAGATCGTCTTTCACTCCAATCACTCTCGGAAGTATACCCCCCATGCCACTGGTTGGTCGCCACCTCCTCTTGGCATGACATGGGCCCATCGTGTGGCCCTCATCTCGCGTGGCCTGGGTGGGTCCAAAACCATATCCTGTAGTTGCAGTGCCGGCACCCGCTCCAGCATGAGCAGGAGTAAGATCGATCCATAGCCAAACTGTTTCATCTCTCCGCGACGACAGTTGGTCAGCTGTCTCTTCATGTTTGTCGCTACTGCCTCTGCCCAGTTAAATATGGTAGGATTCAGGCATTCGAGGGCCAGTCGGAGATGGGTCTTCGAGGCCTCGTGTTGGGCCTGGGAGCCCGCTACCCGTGTCACCATGAAGAGCATAGCTCGAAGGATTATGTCCTCCACCGTAGGAATTGCCACCTTTCCGCTCCGCGACTTGCGTGCCCGTGGGCACACCTGAGCCATCAGCATATCTAAAGTATCACCACCGGGTCGTTGCCCCTCCAGAATAGGCCTCTCACCTCGACGTGACAACCCGGTCAAAAAATAGATGTCTGTGTAATCAAACTCAATGTCTCAGCCTCGGATAACGAACTTCCCATCCGTGGGATTCCAGGCCCTGATCAAGAGTTCCAGAAGGTCAGGCTGTGCCCGCAAGCGTGGAGTTAAGAAAAATTTAAGCAACCTGCACCCCCGCAATGCATTTCGGCACCCGGCATCAGCAAAAGCCACTATATCATCGTTATCGTGAGCGCGTTCCTACCAAACGAATGCCATTATACCCTGCATAATCAAAAAATTTCATTAGCACCCTGCTTGCAAAGTTTCATACGTAAATTTTATTAAAAAACTTGTTGCGCGGCGTCAGCGCGACTGTTTTTAAAACAGTCACGCTGATAATGGGCGCCTTTGTTATTTTTCCCGGGTCAGCGCGGAAGTACATCACTTTTCTGCGCTGATCCGGGCGCGGCCTGTGGAAGTTTTTATCGGTCATCGCGGACCCGATAGGGAAATCCGCGATGACCGAGAGCGGAATGCATTTCAAAAAATCCACTCAAACAACCACTTTCCACCGTCAAAATGCAGGAAAAAGACTTCAAAGCAGAGCGTAGGGCAAAGTGTATCTACCTGGAACAGGTTTCAAGATGGATGATGCACGTACGGTGCCGAATTTTGTTCGTCAACCTCAATGCTCCAAGTCGCTCCACAAAGCCTCAATGGTAAAAATGGTAAAAAAAATTGTTTACCCCCCCTACTTATGGTAATTTTGTAAAATTAAATATTATTTTCCATAAATATGGGTTTTTATCATGGTTTTTACTATATGCTTGGTTCCAATATGGTTTTTTACTATGTTTTTATGCACATTGTATATATTATCTCGAACGGGTTTACGCGTGCAGTGTTCTTTGTGCAAGATCTCAGTTGGTGGAAGTACGATAGTTTTATACGCACTTGGTCCCGAAACGTCGTTTTTAAGCTCTTTTTCGATGTGAAACAAGAAAAGATAGTCGAGTCTCCCTCTCAACTCGTTAAAAGAAACGAGAGGCGGTCACCTTTAAGCTATTTTTTCGACCGTTTAAACTTAAAAAGGTCGTCGGGTTTTTGTCGTTTCGAACTCATTATTGGCTACAAAACGACGTGCTTCTGACCACTTTTTTACTTTTTCGGGTCGAAGTCACTACTTACGAAAAGTACTCCTCGATCATACTGGTTGTGCGGTTCTTTCAAGCATCGTTTTATACTTTTTCGGGCTCGAGAGACACAACTTTACGAAAAATGGCCCCCCTGGACTTCACTTTTCTGTTGTCTTTTCAGACTCTCTAAACAGGAAAAGACGCCAAGTTCTTCCTTTGTCAGACTCGTTAAAACTTAATGACATCGGATTCTGTCGAAATGACACCTTTCAAGCATATGTTATCCCCGTCAAGCTTGTCATCAAAAAAATAATCGAGGTACTCGCCAACAATGGTGGGGAAAATGGAACCACAATCATTGTCGTGTCGGCAGTATGTCGCTCTTGAACATGGCACTTGTCTGCATTTGTGTTTGGGTGGGGACATCTCATCTTGTTTTTTTACACTTGCTTCCATGGGTTTGGGTTATCCTGTTTGACCTCTCATCTGCTCATTGCCTTGTCACCATGACCCCTGATCATTTAATGTCAAATACTGCCAAGTCCAATGTCGTACCGTCGATATGTTCAAGAGAAGTTGACCTTTGCAGAATACCCAACCTCCCTCTGATACCTCACACAAAACATTTTATCCTTCTCTGTCTCGTGTCTACGATGTGGGAAACATTATGGCCCACCTTCGATCAAGGTCCCTTCCCATCTACTTCAGTTCATTATCCAGGAAGCTGACCTAGAGACTCCCTTCAGGTGCCTTGGAGCCTGCATACCTCAATGGCAAGTTCTTCGTGTTCGACGTGAGGTTTTCATCATTGGCCTCCGATCGAATGATTCCACGGGTGTTCGACGCCAGCTCACTGATTCGCATGCCATAGATTGTACCTTTAGTACCTTGAGGTCCATTTTCATTATTGGTGGTACCTCTCGCGTCTGTTAACAGTTTTCATCATTGACTGGTAATCAGACGATGTTCTTGCATATTAGACTTCAACTCCTAAATTCGCATGCTTGGACTTGTACTTTGTTCGGGTCGAGATGGAGCGCAAGACCCTGGATTTTGTCTGTTGAGATCTAGGTTGCGATTTTGTGGATTATTATGATCATTACATGACTCGTTGATGGATGGCTGCGACCATACCTGAGTCTTCATGGATGGCTGCGACCATACCTTTATTATCATCATGGTCTCATTAGCTGGGTGGTTGCGTCCATACCACAGACCCATTTCGTATGTCTTTTGGATGGCTGCGCCCATGCCTAGACTACATGTAATTGATTATCAGAGATATCAGTTGTACTTGCATGCAGGTTCTTCCCGGTGGTGTTCCAGTTCAGTCAATTTCGTAAAGCATTTCACCCCTCCTACTCTCTCGGCTTCATGCTTCAGGGGGCATCTGTTACACAGTAATTTTTCACTGCCTTCATACCAGTCTTCCTACTGTGTCATGAGTCCAAATCATTCATGCTCATGCTCTCTGATGTTTCCAAATGACCCACTTTGCCAAATTTTTTCCATCATCGCGACTGTTGTAAAAATAAACGCATTGATGAGCGCTCCAAAATAGACCAAATGCGCTGCCATCGCAGAAGTACACGTGATTCCAGCGATGGTCGAATTTCATGAGACAACGCGACTGTTGCTTATATTTGATCGCGCTGACATGACTTTCTCCGTTATGCAGTAGCGATGTCAGCGCTCCAGTACAGTTATGCACCCGCGATGATCCAGTATGGGCGAGTTTGTTCTAACAGTCGGCATTCCAGATGACTCCAGACCTGGTTGTTGGCCTTGTGTATGTCGCCCTCCCTTCTCTGGCATGTCTGTTTCGTCATTTGAGCCACCTTCCTTGGAGATAAGCTCATCTTCCCACCATTCATGGAGACTCCTTCTCCTATTTAAGCCTCCACCATTGCTATGAGCTACTAGTTTGGAATTCATAGTGTTTGGAGTGTTGTTGATAGTGTGTGAGCTTGATAGGTAGCTGGTGTGACAAGTGTGGGATTGTTAGAGAGCTTAAGGAAGGTTGTGAAGTGTTTTGATCTTGTGTAAACTTGTGAGCAAGAGAGTTTTGTCTTGGGAGATCTATCTTCAAGGGTGAATGCTTAAGGAACTTGCTGGCTGGACCCTCTTGAGAAGGATTTGACGTCAGAACTATGGTTGTATTCTTCTTTGTTTATCAATAATAGACGACTATCATTATGGTTCCACTCTTATTGTCTTTATGATGGTGATTGAGTTATATCCTTTCTGACTGATATATAGTTGCATCTATTGGATTTTATGCTTGTGTTTGTATCGTTCTTTGCATGTGCAGGTGTCCGTTCACGAGGATCGTGGGGATTGTGACCAGCCGAAGCAAAGGAACGGGAGCGACGACTCTTCTACAAGTACTAGCGTTGAAATCCAGGTAGGCTCTCATCATCGGTCTTTAATTTTCAATTAGGAACCTGCGTGTTAGCGTTGTTTGATTGTTGCTAGCCCTTATTTGGACTAGTAGGGATCGCCTCTGTCTGCAGAGGGGATTTACCTCCACAACACATCCTATTCCACAAGAGAGAAAATCATCTTGTCCCACAAGAGATCGAATCATCTTGTTCCCATGTGCACCACCAGGGGAGGGTGAGTCACCCTGTGGTCGTATGTTGCTCTAGTAATAATCACAAGCCCTCAAAGCTCCTAGAGCTCAATGTATGCAACATGCAGGACCCTTGTACAAGAGTTTCTTGATGACTCCAAGTCATTTGGGAAAATCACAGATTAGATCTTTCCTCGGGGCTTTGACAAGCTGAATCGACTTGTACATCATCTTAATGCAATGGAGCCTACTTGCTCATCAACTTATCACCATATCCCATATGATGTCTATCTGTTGGAGCAATCGATGAATATGGGATTCCTCAATAATCAAATCCCACCTCTGGTTATTATAGAAAATCACAATGGTATGTGTTCAAACATCTCACTGAAGAGCTTCCCCAACCAGGCAGCTTCATACGAGTTCATACTCATAGATATGTATCCGGTCTTGGAAGTGCTTATGGCAACCAACTTCTGCTTCATGCTCATCCATTATATCGAAGCAGAATCCAAATAGAAACAACACTAAAAGTGCTCCAGTAATCATCCACACTACCTACCTAATCAGCATTCGAATAATCATGCAATTTCATATTTCCGGTAGTGTATCTCAATCCATGAGAGATTGTGTCCTGAAGACATCTCAGAAGATTCTTGGCACCAATCTAGTGAGGCTCAACCACATATGAGCTCACAATGCTAACTGCAAAACATATGTTCGGACGGAGGTTCACCAAGAACATCAACGTGAATGAGTTTTTGAAACTCAGAGGTATTTCCCAAATCTGGTTCGAAATCACTACCATATAACTTCTGAAAGTTAAGATCCTTGAGGTAGTCACAAGATTGCAATCCACCATACCAAATCTTTTTAGAATCTTCACCACATATTTTCCTTGAGATAGGAAAATTTCCCTTGGCTTCTGCCACACTTCAAGTCCTTGGTTCTTCATTTCAAATTCAGAAGCCAACTCCCTCTTACATTTGTGAATGAGAGGGTATGCACCTATTAGAAAGAGGTCATCCATGTACAACACCAGTCTGAGAGGCTTGTCATCTTCAACCTTAAGGTAAAGGTTAGGATCGGCTTCACTCCTAGTGAATCCCAGCTTCATCAAGTAGCTATCGATCCTCTCATACCATGCTCGGGGTGCTTGCTTCAGCCCATAGAGAGCCTTCTTTAACCTGCATACATGAGATTTTCAATCATAAATCTCAAATCCTTGAGGTTGCTCCACATAGACTTCTTCTTTGATCGAACCATGCAAGAACGCAGTCTATCCATCTGATGTAGGTTCCATCCTTGTGAAGCCACAAGGGCTATGATCAAGTAGATGGTCGTATATCTGGCAACAGGTGAAAATATCATAGTCTATACCTTCCTTCTCAAAGAAACCACGAGCAACGAAATGAGCCTTATACTTTTTCGTACTTCCATCTATTGCATGCTTTATCTTGTAAATCCATTTGGAAGTAACAACCGTCTTGCCCCAGGGTCTAGGAACTACTTCCCAAACATCATTATTCATAATAGACTCATATTCTTTGGTCATAGCATCCTTCCATACTTGATGCTTGACGACATCTAAGAATGATGAAGGCTCATTTCGTATGATCGTGCTCATGATGGTTAGGTATCCCTGATACCTGTTAGGTTTCTTACTTTCATGAAAGGTTCCTCGGGGTGCAACATGTCCTTCAACATCATCAAGTATCCCCCTAAGCCATGAAGGCCTCTTCTTAAAAGAGGAAGGCCCAGGTGGATAAATAGGATCCATGGGTTCCTCCACATCAAGCATTGTTACATCATCTACCCATAGAGATAGCTTCCACAATCGTACGGTTCTTCCTTTCCGCCACACCATTCTGCTCAGGAGTAAGTGGTGTAGTAGTCTCCCTTTGAATGCCAGTATTAGATATGATTGAGTGATCCAACTATAATATATCAGAGGTATTGCTTTGGCTTGAGGGGAATGGTCCCCTTTTGAGCTTTCCTTCGACACATCTTAGACATACACCTTCTTTCTCTACTCGGAATTTGGGCATCCCTGTCACCATTTGTCTTACACCGAGTAGAGCTTTATAATGAAGGGGGGCAAACCTCCGATGCCAAAGTTTGGAATGAAGATATGTGTCATAAGACATGATACCTAGTGGACTTCCATCAACCTAATATAATGAATCAACATGAAACCCAAGAGTAAAGGCATCTTTAACATTATTTTTTGATACACGTACCTTGCCATCGCTGAAGGTTACCTTGTATCCTTTGTCTTCCATTGCCGATATGGACAACAGGTTCTTTGGGAGGTCAGGTGAATTTAATACATCCTGGAATTTCTAGCCTTCTTGAATTCTTGTCCTTCCGGTGTGAGTCCTTTCTATTAGGGCATTCCCTTGCATAGTGACCTGCTTTATCGTAGATGTAACAACATCCTTTTCTTCCACCCTTAGGTCCAACCTTTCCTTTTGATTTAGTCCCAGAATTATTTCTTTTCTTAGCATGAGAAGAAAAGGTAGCAGAAGGACCTTTAGGCATGGGCATTTCTTGCTCTTCTACCCTTGTTTCTTCTTGAATGCATCTAGCCATTAATTCCTTGAAACCAGGAATTATATTATTGTTCAGAAGAATAGTCCTGAACACGTACCATTCGGATGGTAATCCTCCAAGATTCATGAGTGTCATTTCCCTATCGGTAATAGTCTCCCCAATAGATAGGAGATCGTTCTTGATCTCAGTTATTCTTAAGAAGTATGCTTGCATACTCTCATCTTTACCCTTCTTGATTTCCCTCAGCTTATTTCTAAGAAACAAAACTTGATTTGCATCGTAGATTTCCTTGTAGGTGTTCAGGTCAGAGATGTAGACCACCAAGTGCTTGTCGATAGAGTCCCAGATGATCTTTTGTTTTGACTTCTCCGGTTTTCCATTTGTTCCATGCAACAGTGGATGCATTTGATGGAGGCTCAACAATATTGCCTCTCACATGCTCCAACACTCCTTGATCTTCTAGGGTTAGATTGATAGACATCTTCCATTTGTGATAGTCAGCTTTCTTACGAAGCTTGCCTTCGACAGAGTGTTGAGGACCCCATAGTTCTTTTAGGATAGCCTAGTTGCCAATCTTCTCTACGGCGATTGCTCTTGATCTTGCTTGGGCTTTGTCTTCACCTCAGCTCTGATACCATGTTAAATTATGGTATGTTCTATGCTTATAAGAGTTTACTTCTTTTTCTTATTATATTCCATAGATTAGCAATCACATGTACATAAAGCAAAGTGTAGATAGAACATTAAACGATCGACAGAAAACAAGCCAAGACAAGAGACACAAGATGTGGCGGCTAGCCAGGGAAAAACCCCACAATGTGTGGGGAAACCCTTTGATCAAATCTACATTTATCTTCAATAATTCAGCAGAGAGAAATAATACAATAAATCTGATTTATATCAGCAGTAGCAAACCCTAGATCAACAGCATCAACGTTAGCGGCTTCATCATCAAACTAGGGCAGACGATATCTCACAAACCGACCGTTAGATCGGCATGATTCCACCACCAAAAGTTGCAACTTCCAAAGGAGGTTCAGATGAACCTACAACATAGTTTAGATGAGGATATTCTAGTCCACGCAGGTCAAACTTTACTTCTGCAGTTGCAGCTTCAGTTTCAGCAGCTTCCTTCAAACTAGGGCAGTCGATATCTTGCAAACCGTCCGTCAGATTGAGTTGATTCCACCACCAAAATCTGCCACTTTTAGAGGAGATCCAGATGGACCTACAATGCAATTCTAAGGAGGAGATATAATGGTCAATGCTGGTCAAACTTTGCATCTACAGTTGCAGCTTCCGGCTTCACATGTGTGAGAGAGAGACCCTTTTCTACGCAACAGAGAAGAGACTCTTTTCTACGCAGTAGAGAGAGAGAGATGTGATGAGATGAGTGAGTCCAAATGAGGAAAATTCCTCCTATATTTATACACAACGTTGGTGTTTGAATAGATGCGACTATTAGGCTTCTAAGCCTACATGAGTTGTAGGTCGGCTTGATAATAATTCCATAATCAGAATAAATTAATATCTTCAAGAATACTTATCAGAATCAGATGATCTTTATATCAATCTCTCAATGAGAGGAATCTAATAAAAATATTATCAGCCATGAAATAAGATGACCCACATGAATTTTTTCCCTAGTTTCCAATTTTAACAATTTGACCATCCAAGAAAAATTACCTTCAAAACCCTAGGAGAAGGAAATAAGCCTTACCCAAGTACACCTGAAGCACGAACAAGGTGTAAAATGACCCATTGGAAGCTGAAATGATGATGACAACTTTTTTGAATGATGGTACACTCATGCGAATGGTGACATGTACCGACACTTGGAAAACTTTGAAAGGAGTGAAAACAAATCCTAGACCTAATACCTAGTGACCAAATTTTACTTGAAGATTCACTGAAATGACAAAATTTGACTTTGACACCCTAAGACCACTTTGTAAGAGCATGTTTGATCTCTAGTGGAAGGATTCAAAGACTGACACTAACATATCCTTTTATACCACTCAGTATTCCAGGCAGAGTCATCTTTCGACTATTTTTTGACTCTCGAAAAATGAAAATATTGTCGAGTAATTGTTATTTATAACTCGTAAAATTAAATGAAATGATGTCTACTCAGTATAAGTTTAACCCTTTTTTAGGCTGGGATTGACTATTTATGAAAAGGGTACACCTTGGTTGAAATAGTCAAGAGGTTCTCTTGAATATTGTTTTCTACCTTTTCGGGTTTGAGAGACAAATTACGAAAAGGGACCTGATGGAGTTTTCTTTTTCGTCTCATTTTCAAACTTTATGAAAAAGACACCGAGTTGCTCTTCCGTCAGACTCGTAAAAATTAAACGACGAAAGACTTATCACCATGAGAAGCCCTAGTTCTCCTTCCTAGGACTCGTAAAACTTACTAGGATGAATTCCTCCGAAGGATGAACTTATATGACAAGCATAAGGTATCCTCTTCAAGCTTGTGTAAAAATAAAGAGATACTCGCTATAAATAGTGGGGAAAATGAAAATGAAACATCTCTTGTATAGGCAACATGTTGCTCTTGAATAAGACACTCATCTATTTCTCCTATCGGGTTTGGGAAATCCTCACTTAGTCACTTATCCTTCCAAGTTTGGGTAATCCATTTTGCCTCTCATTTGATGCTTGGTCCCATGTTGAGTCAAATGCTGCCACACTTCAGAGTAGTGTCGCCAATATGTTCAAGAGAAGTCCTATCTGCAATTTGCTACCTATACATTGTCTCACCTTTTGTCACAATCCTGGATCATACTCATTTATTCCACTTTATTCCTTGTTTCATGTCGATGATGAGTGAATCATTATGACCCTCCTTCGACAGGTCACTTCCTCTTGACTTGAGCTCACTATCTAGAAGACGACTTAGAAACTCCCTTTCAGTATCTTAGAGATTGCATGCCTTAATGGCAAGTTCTTCGCATCCGACGGCTGGTTTCCATCATTGGCCTTCGATTGGATGATGTTGAGAATGCAACAAGATGATGGATCTTAGTGGAAAGAAGTCGCCTTCACTAAGTGGGCCCGCAGGCTATTTTTGGCGCAAAGTCTATTTTTAGACTATGTCTATTTTTAGACATATGGATCATGGTCTATGAGTTGCAGTATGTTATTTGTGGATGATTGGTCATGTTGGTAAAAATAGATGGACTTCTATTTTTAGACATATGGGTAGGTTTCTATTTTTATACTGCCAGGCTAAAAATAGAACAGTCGAATATTATTGTCTCATAATAATATTTAGACTATGAACATTATCTTATCCTCTTGGAGCACTTCAGTTTGAGCTACAGATGTGGCACATGCAGCTGCTAGAAGGAAATACGCTTTTCTTGTGGGTCAGTTGAGCTATTGCATGCAGGACTTCAGTTAGAACTCATGTGGTTGAGTTTGGTGGAGTTGATGGAGTTGTGTTCAGTTTGACTTGGTTGAACTAGTTGTATTTTAGTCTAACTAAAGAATACACTAGTGATGAGTTGTGTGAATTAAATTATTAATTAATTCACTAATTATTAATTCATAAAGCAACTGAATAATACATCAGTTAACTCAGTGCATGTATAGTTCAGTGGAGACAAGTGTTAGAGGTTGAGATTGCTATTAGTTGTGACTACAGTGTGACTATAGTTGTGCATGAGATTTGCACATGCATGGATGGAGATTGCCATGATGTCTTGCGTAGTATACCATGGGAATTCATTTTTACAGAGTGGATGATTTCTCTTGCAGATTGCGCAGTGGAGGCAGGCAAAGCAGTGGAGGCGATTTGAGCTGTGATTGATCAGATTTGAGCTAGTTTTGTGTGTAACAGGTGGAGATAGTACTGAGTACTTGTGAGGAGTATTGTACTATGTATTGTTACATGTTCTCTATCATTATAATATATGGATAGTGTGGGGTTTTCAGTTGTATTCTTTCCCTGGGTTACATACTGTGTTGATGTGTGCATGCGATTGATGTTTCATTGTTTTTTATGCTCCTAAATTGATGATAAACGTAGAGGAGATTATGTATTGTGAATGTATTCCACAATAGTGTATAATCGGGATAATATCTGTGAATAAGTGTTTAATTATTCAAAATTTCTACATGGTATTAGAGATGTTGATCATTAGATCTACTATTCATAAAGTGTTTACATTTTATTTCTTCAGGCAGAGTCTGTAATCGGGCCAGGTAGCCTCTGGATTCATCCTTCTTTTGGAAGGTGAGATATCCGGTAAAAGCCCATACAGTCAATCTCTGTATAAGAAATACCTTGTTCTCAAGAATACTAGATCAGAGGCGGTTGAGTTGTTGAGCTGGTGGAATTCGAATTTGCAACAGTGTTTTCTTGGTGTCAACGTGGCAATGTCTTTCAACGGATTGCGATTGGAGTATGCTCTTAAGGGCGGCTCAAACTATATTGCATGGAAGGACAAGATGGAGGCGGTGTTAGATGATAATGGGCTGAAGGAGTTCATAAAGGCTGAGGTCCCAAAGCCTACTGATGCTGCCGAAGCTGAGGTCTGGCAAAAGAAGATAACAAAGTGTCGAAGGATTCTGTTGGAGGGCGTGAAGGATCACATTATGTCCAGCCTGCATGGAAAGGCTTCTCCATACTTGATGTGGAAAGCGTTGACAGATCTATTCTAAAGCAAGAGCAATCAGAGGAAGCTGGCGCTCAAGGATAGACTCAGAAACATTAAATGTGAGAAGGGAGACAGTATGCCCAAGTATCTCACAAAGTTCACTCAGTGCAGGGATGAGCTAGGAAGTGTGGGGTTGACTGTCGATGATGAGGACTTGGTGAGCTTGGCTCTCCTTGGTCTTCCGAAGAGTTGGCATTCCTATCAGGACTCTGTCAATGGCCGGGATAAATTGCTAGGATGGGAGAGACTTTGGTCAGATCTTGTGCAGGAGGAGATCAGGCCAAATACCAGGGACGGATCTTCATCAAAGGGAACTGATGAAGAAATTTTTGCTTTGGCTGCCAAAGAAAAGAAGGGGAAAAGCAAGAAAGCTTTTCATTTCAGTGAAAAAGTCAAGAAGCAAGACATGTCCAAGGTGAAGTGCTTTCACTGTCACCAGCACGGACACTATGCCACTAATTGTCTGCGGAAGAAGAAGAACAAGCAAGCCGCTGGATCTGCAGCAGGAGAGGCTCTAGCCTCGCAGTTTGTGCTTGATTTTTCATTGATCACATGCTTGGTATCAAATGTGATGGGATCAGTGTGGTTCTTGGACAGTGATGCGTCTTTTCACATGACAGGAGATCAAGATTTGTTTTCTGATCTGGAGGAGAAAGATCTTGGAGTGCACATCAATATAGGCGATGATGGTAGATACAGTGCGACCGGTATTGGTACCATATTCTTTGAGAGGGAGTCTGGTAAACCCTTCATATTGAAGGAAGTGATGCATGTTCCAGGATTGAAGAAGAATCTTATCTTTGTGGCGATGTTAGAAGACAAGGGATATGATGTTGTTTTCAGTGAGGGAAAGGCTTTCCTGCGTAGCAAGACAACTGGAGAAACCTGGAAGATAGGGGTTCGAGTGAGGAACCTTTATCAGTTGCATGTAGATGGTTGTGCAGCAATGGCATGCAAGGCGGAAGGATTGGTGAGTCGAGATGATGGCGAGCTGTGGCACAAGAGATTGGGTCACCTTCACCATGGAGCCTTGAAGATACTACAGTAGATCACTACTGGGCTTCCTAAGGGCACACTTGTGCAGTTAGATCAGTGCAAGGGGTGTACCTTAGGAATGTTTGTGAAAGCCACCTTTAACAAGAAGGATAGTTGCACCACGACGATCCTTGAGATAATTCACACAGACGTGTGTGGACCTTTCTCAGTAGCTTCGACAACAAAACATAAGTATTATGTGATCTTTGTTGATGATTTCTCTCGAAAGTGTTGGATCTTTTTCATGCAGAAGAAGAACGAGACATACTCAAAGTTCTGTGAGTTCAAAGCACTGGTCGAGAAGGAGTCGGGGAAGAAGGTGAAGGCTCTTAGGAGCGATAATGGTGGTGAATACATCTCTGGCGAGTTCAAGGACTTTTGCAGTGCAGAAGGGATTCGAAGAGAGCTCATAGCTCCCCATAACCCACAGCAGAATGGGGTTGTTGAGCGAAAGAACAGAACGATCGTGGGTGCTACATGGGCGATGTTGCATGATCAAGGCCTACCCCTTCACTTGTGGGTGGAAGCATGCAATACTGCAGTATATGTGCAGAATCGTTGTCCTCACTGGATACTTGGCATGAGTACACCCGAGGAGCCTTATTCTGGTAAGAAGCCTGATCTTTCTAATTTGAGGATTTTTGGTGCTAACGTTTACATGCATGTGACGAAGGATGCCAGGAAGAAGTTGGAGCTGACCGTAGAGGTTGGGATATTTGTGGGGTACACTGATACACCCCACAACTATCATGTGTATTTTCCAGACAGTGGCAAGACTGTTGTGCGACGAGATATAAAATTTCAGGAGGAGAAAGCCATGAAGTGTTCGCTTGAGAGGCAGCCACACTTGCATGCGGATGAGGGGCTATTAGTTCCTAAAGATGAGCTTCAGGACATAGATCAACCACAAGACGAAGTTCATGGAGTGGAAGATACCACTCATGCAGCGTCAACCATCAGAGGGCGAAAGCGCTTGACAGAAGCTGAGCGATTGGCTCAATATGCAGAGAAGATTGTAGGACCACCTATAGCTCAACGTAGACAGAGACAGTCACCTGATCGGTACACTGGATACATGGCTCTTGTGAGCAAATGTGTTGTGACTGAGCCATCCTCTTTTGAGGAAGTTGTGGAGGATCCCGCATGGGTAGATGCCATGGTGGAAGAGTATCATTCGATTGCCAGAAACAGTGCATGGGAGATTGTCCCAAGACCGAAAGGGAAATCAGTGGTGGGTTCGAGATGGATCTACAAAGTTAAGCAGGCAACACGGGAGTGTGGAGAAGTACAAGGAAAGGTTTGTTGCCTGAGACTTTTCACAGATAGAGGGGATCGATTATGAGGAGAACTTTGCACCTGTCGCAAGGTATTCTTCCATACAGACGATTCTTGCTCTCTCAGCGCAGATGGGGTGGCACATTCATCAGATGGATGTGAAGACTGCGTTCCTCAACGGAGTCATTGAGGAGGAGGTGTACATTGAGAAACCTGAAGGTTTTGAGATCTTCAGCAGCGAGTCGCATGTGTGCAGGCTCAAGAGAGCGTTGTATGGGTTGAAACAAGCACCACGTGCTTGGTACACACAGATAGACAGTTATTTCACTGGACTTGGATTCTCCAAGAGTGAGGCGGATCCTAACCTATACCAGATTGTGGTGGAGGGTAAGTTGCTTATCATTGTACCTTATCTAGATGATTTGATTCTAACAAGTGATGAGTTGTTGATACTTTCATGCAAGGATGATCTTGCTAAGGAGTTTGAGATGAAGGACCTGGGCCTCCTTCATTATTTCCTGGGATTGGAAATCTGGCAGCGCAGTGATGGGCTATTTGTTTCTCAGGGTAAGTATGCTCGGGAGATACTCGAGAAGTTCAACATGCATGGCTGTAAGCCTATTGATACTCCTCTTCCTGGAGGTTAGAGAAAGGAGGATGCCACTTCAGTAGAAGAAGTGGATGCCATTGTTTATCGACAGTTGGTGGGGTCGCTTATGTATATGGTCAATACATGACCCGATATATGCTATGATGTTAACCAGCTTTCACAAGCTATGGTTAAGCCAACCAAGCTCTTCTGGAAGGCAGGCAAGCATGTATTGCGTTATTTAAGAGCCACATCGGGATATGGTTTGTGGTATAGACAGGAGGATGAGGTGAAGTTATGTGGCTTCACGGATGCAGATTGGGCAGGGAGCCCAACGGACAGAAAGAGCACATCAGGAGGGGTATTCAGTATCAGGTCGACAACAGTTTCTTGGTACAACAGGAAGCAGAGATCCGTGGCACTCAGTTCAGCAGAGGCCGAGTATATGGCAGCAAGTTTGGCTGCATGCGAGGCATATGGATGGGGAAGATCCTGGTAGGGTTGTTTGATTCATACTTGGAGCCTACTGTGATTTATTGTGATAACCAGAGTTGCATTAAACTCTCGGCTAATCCAGTATTTCATGATAGATCTAAGCACATTGACATCAGGTACTATCATATCAGATATTGTGTGCAACGGAGAGTCATGTTACTTTCATACATTCCAATGGAGGATCAAGATGTTGATATCTTGACAAAGGCGCTCACGAGGAGCAAATTCGAATACCACCGAGGCAGGATAGGGGTTGCTGATAATCCATATCTTGTTGAGAGGGAGCGTTGAGAATGCAACAAGATGATGTAGCTTAGTGGAAAGAAGTCGCCTTCACTAAGTGGGCCCGTAGACTATTTTTGGCGCAAAGTCTATTTTTAGACTATGTCTATTTTTAGACATATGGATCATGGTCTATGGGTTGCAGTATGTTATTTGTGGATTATTGGTCATGTTGGTAAAAATATATGGACTTCTATTTTTAGACATATGGGCAGGTTTCTATTTTTAGACTGTCAGGCTAAAAATAGAACAGTCGAATATTATTGTCTCATAATAATATTTAGACTATAAACATTATCTTATCCTCTTGGAGCACTTCAGTTTGAGCTACAGATGTGGCACATGCAGTTGTCAGAAGGAAATACGCTTTTCTTATGGGTCAGTTGAGCTATTGCATGCAGGACTTCAGTTAGAACTCATGTGGTTGAGTTTGGTGGAGTTGATGGAGTTGTGTTCAGTTTGACTTGGTTGAACTAGTTGTATTTTATTCTAACTAAATAATACACTAGTGATGAGTTGTGTGAATTAAATTATTAATTAATTCACTAATTATTAACTCATAAAGCAACTGAAGAATACATTAGTTAACTCAATGCATGTACAGTTCAGTGGAGACAGGTGTTAGAGGTTGAGATTGCTATCAGTTGTGACTATAGTTGTGCATGAGATTTGCACATGCATGGATGGAGATTGCCCGCGATGGATAGTGTAGTATACCAAGGGAATTCGTTTTTACAGAGTGGATGATTTCTCTTGTATATTGCGCAGTGGAGGCAGGCAAAGTAGTGGAGGAGATTTGAGCTGTGATTGATCAGATCTGAGCTAGTTTTGTGTGTAACAGGTGGAGATAGTACCGAGTACTTGTGAGGAGTATTGTACTATGTATTGTTACATGTTCTCTATCATTATAATATACAGATAGTGTGGGGTTTTCAGCTGTATGCTTTCCCCAGGTTACATACTGTGTTAATGTGTGCATGCGATTAATGTTTCATTGTTTTTGATGCTGCTAAATTGATGATCAACATAGAGGAGATCATGTATTGTGCATGTATTCCGCAATAGTGTATAATTGTGATAATCTCTGTGAATAAGTGTTTAATTATTCAAAATTTCTATAGATGATTCCACGAGTGTTAGACTTCATATTTATTATCACATTCATGAATTGTATTGTCGTACCTTGTTGGTTTTGTGGGCCCTGACCCAGGTTCAGCGTTAGTTAGCCAAACAAATCCCTACACTACTGGACCTTTCGGCAGTTTCTGCACCCTGAGATGATCGTGATATCAGTTTATACCCTCTGCCCCTACTTTCGCGTAGGTCGCTAAGCCTTAGGGCTTTGTCAGTCTACCCTTTATTCTGCCCTTCAATACCTCCACGAAGGTGTACGATTGACCTTCGCGCAACCCTAAACCTTGGTCCCGTACTTTCGCGCAATTATGACAATGTATTGTATAGGTTCCAAGTTATTTCAAGTGTTTTACTTATCTTACTAATCAATCACAGTTAGCACCGCATAGACTGATAGCCTTACTTGCGTTCAATTAACCGATACAATCACAAATATTTGCGCATCAAATAAACATTGTAAATTAAACCCAAGACGCAATATAATCAGATGCATTAATAGGAACTAAATACACAATAATTGCATAATACTTCTCCTTATTGATATCTTCCAGTTTAATACACACTCTATTCGCCCTACACTCACACCTGCAAGGGTCCGTGCACTCAGCTGCTGACTTCCACCCTAGGCCTCTACGCACTCAGCTGGAGAGCCTCTACCTATGCTAAGAGCCGAGAACACTTAGACTTATCCACTCTACTTTGCTTTTTTCCTTGATTCACTTCTTAGAGCTTACTTACTTAACTCCTTTTTATACAATCCCATGGTTCGCGGACCATGGGTGGATCTTTATAGCCAAGTTGACACTTTACAAAATAAAGGCGGATAACCTTTTATGACTCTTGACACCTTCGCGCTCCGCAACAACAAAATGCAGAGACTTTACAAATTTATTACAAAATTATCCCAAAACATGGGATTTTAGCCCCAAAACTACTCTTGGGGGAACCCGTTCCCAACAGGACCCCAACACAAACATGGTGACTCACCCTCAAGTCACTCTGCGGGTGTCGAGATCTTGGCGGAAAGACCTCCCAGCTTGACCTGTATGACTACCACTTCGGCGGTGCACTACGCGACTGTCTGCTTCACTTCCTCAACCAACTGCTTTGTCGCTGGTCCTGAAATGTTAGCCTGAAGCTTCTA
The DNA here is from genome assembly GCA_031772625.1 of Pinus tabuliformis. Taxonomy (NCBI): domain Eukaryota; kingdom Viridiplantae; phylum Streptophyta; class Pinopsida; order Pinales; family Pinaceae; genus Pinus; species Pinus tabuliformis. The sequence continues at coordinate 618,774,422 of CM062809.1, forward strand.
CTGAATCACTTGCAAATTAGCAAGCTTACCTTCAATGGAACACAGGCTGGGCCTTCAACTGTAAATCTATAGGTAATTTTGAATTCAAATCCGACCGTTTTCCCCACATTCAGTTCATTAATGCCGGATTGGCGGTATATTTCCAAGGATCTTACCCATAAATTTTGTCTTAAATGCCAGCCAGCCACTCCATTTGGCTGCATTCTCATCGTCAAATCATGAACAGTGACTTTAACGGTCACTTTACGGTTGACATGTGCGGTTTTTCTCTGGGTAGCGCAGCTCTCTTCGCGTTGTCGCGAACCCTATGACATTGCCTCGTTCCACGCAATCCTCCAATCGCGCAATTCCCCAACCCGGCTAGTGTAGTTTACAGTCTCGTGCCTCCTTTCAACTGCATAGAACGCTAAGACTATGCTACATTCATATAATCATCTGGCTGAATCACTGGTTTATGGCTTCAATCGACTGCCATTCACTTTTCCTGGGAAGGGATCTCCATTCAATTTAACCAATTGAACTTCTCCACCGTCGATAGTTTCCTTAATAACATAGGGCCCTAGCTAGTGCATTCTGAATTTCCCTGGAAATTTATCAAACTTGTTGTCATATAACAAAACCAGATCATTTACCTTAAAGGTGTGCAGTTTAATGTGTCAATCATGCCATGCTTTTTCGCGCTAATTTTCGACCTGTTGGTGAAATCCAGCCATAAATATTTCTTCCTCAAGCTCAGCAAGTTGCACAAACCTCTCTTCCAGGGCTCCGTGGTCCGCCATACTCGCGAGTGTCGCTATGCGCAGACTAGGAACAATGTATTCCATGGGCATCACTGCTTCAACGCCATATACAAGCCTAAAGGGTGTCTTTCCAATCAACTTTTTGCATGTCGTTCGATAGGCCCATAGTATTGTGGGTATGCACAGGTCCCAATCACTTTTCTGAGCATTGCAAACCTTGGCCGGCACGTTCTCCAACACCTTATTGAATGCTTCCACCATCCCATTATTCTGTGGGTGATAAGGCGTTATTTTCCAGTGATACACCTAAAATTCCTCTGTCAGCACACTGATCGTCTCATTTAGAAAGTGCATACCACGATCACTCATCAAAGTCTTTGGATACCCAAATCGCGTCAGTACATACTCAAAGAGAAACTTCGCAGCGGTCGCACCTGTGCAGTCCTTCACAGGTTGTGCCTCCACCCATCGAGTGAAATACTCAGTCTCGTGATAATGTACCACGCTCCCATCTTCTTTCCTTGGGGCTGAATGGGTCCCACAAAATCTATGGCCCATTTCTCGAAAGATTGTAACGTCATTTGTGGGTTCAGGGGAAGCTCATATCTCCGTGATGGCCTTCCAGTTCTTTGACACACGTCGTACACCCTGCAATAGGCTTTGGAATCCTGATGGAGGGTTGGCCACCACAAACCTGCACGTAGAATCTTTTACATGGTCGCTCTTCCTACATAATGGCCTCCCACAGCACCCCCATGAGCGTCTGCGAGGATACTGCTTCTTTCAAACTCTGGTACATATCATTGTAATACTTCATCAGACCCCATTTTGTACAGATGTCCGGCAATGACAGAAAAGTTTGCGGCGCACACCACTACTTTTTATGTTGGACGTGTAGCCTTCTGGGTCAGTTCCTGTCGTTAGGAAGTGTATGATGTCTTCAAAGTGACCATCTACGACATGCATTGTAAAAAGTTGTGTGTCAAGCAATCCCTCCTCCAAATTAGTGGGCTCTTCCCCCATTTCGATGCGCGAAAGATGGTCTGATCCCATGTTCAATCATCCAGGCTTAACAATAACTTCAAAATCATACTCTTGGAACAATAATAACCACCTACAAATTCTCCCCTCCAACACAGACTTATTGACTAGGTATTTCGACGCAGAATGATTCGTATGCATTTTAAAATGTCCACCCAGCAAATAGTGTCTAAACTTTTGGAGCACGTATACCATGGCTAATCCTTCGCGTAGAATATCCCATTTGCCTGTGCCATCGTGGACTCTATCTCCAAGTACCAGTTCATTGGGATGACACCCAAGGTGTGACAAAACAAGTGCACCCATTCAGGTTGGGGCTTCACGCCATAGGCCTTAGCCCATTTAGCCAAGTGTGCGCACGGATCGTCATTCCCATCATACTTGTCTGTCACTCGTACCCTCGGCTTCCCAAAGCGTTCTCTCATCATCCTCTTGCGCTCACGCCAATCGTCAAAACTACCCTTGTGCGTATCCCACCATCTCGTAGGTGTAGCGCACAGTGCATAGTCCAAAGCCTGGAAACGCTGCATCTCTAGTACCTCCCTCTCAAATGCATCCAAAAACACATCCACATCATTTAAGCCATCATAAGTGGGCAAATTTCGTACCTTTGACGACACACAACGGAGCGATTGGGTCATCATGTTACAACTCATTGTAGTTACTTCATGTAGCTGATTCTGCCAATGCTCTAATTCTTCATCCAAGTCTTAGGTGCAGGAACTCTCGTGATCCCATGCAATTCGGCCATCTACTGTCAGATTCACCCAATCTTGGTCTCGCACTGTTATTTTATATATGCAATACAAATCATCATGGCTTTCATAATCGCGGACTGGTTCAGTATAGCGGGATCCTTCAAAAGGATCTAGGGGTTCTATTACGCAAAGCAATTTCATTTCAAATATCAACTTTTTCTTCTTTAGGTTGATTACCCCGTTCATGTTAGTAGCCCAATCAATGCCAAGGAGCGCAGGGTAGGGGTTGTTGTCATCCATAATTTCTATCACTTCAAAGTCAGCCAATGTGCTAGCGCCTTCAATATCTACAATTTCTCCTTGCAGCCGTCCCATGGGGATGATTTTCTATTTATTTTCCATCCTTAACTGAATTGGAGACCACTGTAGTGCAGGTCTCCCCATCCACTCCAAAGTCTGATTTGGAAAAACGTTCGCGTCTGACCCCAGATCCAGAATAACCTGATCCATTTCATATTCTCCTATCAGCATGGTGAGTCTCATCTCACGCCCTATACTTGCCTTCTGCTTACCAATCTTCTGTACCACACGCGGTTCACCCGAAGTGTTTCCGGTGCATTTATTTATAAGTTCCTATAACCCCTTCACAACCTTGCTATAGCGCAACAACTTCATGCAGGTATTTAGAAAGGTCGTAAGCATAGAAGGGTCCATTTCCTAAACAGATTTATCCCTGCTCCCTGAGGTAGAGGCCTCATCGAAGCTCTTTTTTGATTCCATGAACGTTTCGCGTGTGCTCTCCAAATCAAATTCAACCTCCTTCGTTGTAGATTTGCGAACTCATGCGTTGTCTTTGGGTTGTTTCCCCTTATCGTCGCCCATTGCAATTCCACTTCGAAGCACTATATTCACATTCAGATCCTCTTTGCGAGGCTCAATGCTCATCATCTGCAAGTTCTGAGTCAGCTATGGTGGTAGCACCGCTTTTTCATGTATCCTGGCTATCAGTGTAGGACAGTACTCCATCTCATGATCAAACTGAGTACAATATTTTCATGACGGACGTGTTTGGTTAGTGCATTCACAGGCATAGTGTCCTGGTCCTCCACAATTGTAACAGATCAGCTGTCCCCGACCTCTGCTAGGTCCTCCTCTGCCTCAGCCTCGTCCACGCCCTTGAAAGCCTGTTCGCGCCATCCCAGCGCTCTGGTCAGGGGGGCGCGTTTCTACCTAAATTCTATAGGCCAATTTTCTATCCATCATCAATTCGTAACTTCGGCAGTTGCGCTCATCATGCCCTACCGACCTGCAGAAGTTATAGAACAATTGTTGTAGTGTTTGTACAAACTTTTGCAGCAAATGATAGTTATCAGTCGTATGTTTCCCTGCTACCTGACATATAGCGCACCACAACGCAGGCCCTGCGCTCGGTCCTACTTGGGCTTTCGGCCTCAAAGGTATCGGTCCTCCTACTGCAATATAGTTTGCAAAGACTGGGCAGTGGTCTTTGTCATGCCCCTGGCCCTTACATTTCAGGTACCATATCTTTTCGTGTGCCTTTGGTCGAACTATTCTATCTTGCTTCAAGATTTGCATTTTGAGGCAAAGATTTTACAACTGCACATGGATCTGCTGAACCCCCAGATTCAGATCTTGCATCGGTGTTTCATGCAGTCTTATTGCAATCTCCAAGGCCTCTGCCTGAGTCGTAATCTTCTGTTGTGACAGTGCAACCCTTAGGTGAGGCAGGAGCGAAGCCACAAACCACTCGCGGTGTTGTCCATCTGTTAAGTTCATATTAGCTTCATGGATTTTACACTTCAATCTCTGATCCAATTCCCAAGGTGTCTCACCTGGTTTCATCGCGATTTCCTTGAACCCCACAATCGACTGTGCCTCAGATTTAGGCCTACTGAACTCTTTATTCAGCGCGGTTTGGATCTTTACCAACCCAACGTTTGGGTTATCATTAGAGTACTTGATGTACCAAGTTAGCCTGTGATCCTGTAAATAAATAACCAACATTTCCTTCTTGATGTGATGGTTTGTCATGCCCTGAGCTTCCCATACAGCTTTTACGACAAACCAGAACTGGTCTGGGTCCTCATTTCCCAAGCCCTTAAACAAAGGCAGCTTCACTAAATTCGCCATGTTGAACTATGGTGGAGGTGGTGGTGGTGTGGGCGAAGACGCAAGTGATGGTGGTGAAATTGGAGGTGGTGTAGGTGGAGGTGGCAATCGCGGGAATCCTTGTTTTATCAACTGAACTGCACTTCGTAGAGAAGCCTGCGCTACTCCCTCTTTGTTACTTAAAGGTGGTGAAATCAGTGGGTTATATTTAGGGCCCTTTCTTCCTTTGTTCCTATAACTCTTTCCACTTCGTGTAGCTCCGAACATCAAGGTAGCTACATAACTCGTTTTTCGCACAATTACATCTTAATCCAAATATTTAAAGACTTCAAGTACTTACCTCGCAACCTTTGAAAAAGCGTCGCTCCGCTTCATTGTAATTGATTGAGGTATTGATCGTGAATTCAGTCACAAATCCTCCTATGATACGATCGAGCCAATGATCTACAACACAGGCGATCTTACCCTCAGAAGCTTCCAGTCTCTGTACTAGCTTTGGAGTCCAGCCAATAGGACCGTGAAGCCTCCACCTTCCTTGGCTATCCGTTAGCTTCACGATCCACTCGTATAACTCAACTAGGAAGGAACATAAAAATATCTCGTGGATTTTTGTATACAGGTACCTTTCTAGCCATTGTTCCTTTTTCAACCACGGGTTTCTATTCTCCTACGCCACGCATTCGTGGATCTTTCTATCCAACCAGTCCTCGATCTATTTCTCAGTTGGATTCCAGTGATACGACATCACACATCTCTCATGTAGATTATGGTCCTGACAACGGAACCATTTGTTGGCTTTGTGGGCCCTGACCCAGGTTCAGCGTTAGTTAGCCAAACAAATCCCTATAGTACTAGGCCTTTCGGCATCAGCCCGCAGAGTGTGGACCGAAGTCTCACCCGAAGCAGTATGGGGGGATGTTGGAACCAAGTTTTCGCACCCTAAGATGATCGTGATGTTGGTTTATACCCTCTACCCCTACTTTCGCGCAGGTCGCTAAGCCTTAGGGCTCTGTTAATCTACCCTTTATTTCGCCCTTTAGTACCTTCGCGAAGGTGTATGATTGACCTTCGTGCAGCCCTAACTCGTGGTCCCGGTACTTTCACGCAGCTATGACAATGTATTGTATAGGTTCCAAGTTATCTCAAGTGTTTTACTTATCTTACTAATCAATCACAGTTAGTGCCACATAAACTGATATCCTTACTTGTGTTCAATTAACCGATACAATCACATATATTCGCGCATCAAATAAACATTGTAAATTAAACCCAAAACACAATATAATCAGATGCATTAACAGGAACTAAATACACAATAATTGCATAATACTTCTCTTTATTGATATCTTCCAGTTTAATATAGACTCTATCCGCCCTGCGCACACAGCTGCAGGGGTTCACGCACTCAGCTGCATACTTCCACCCTAGGCCTCTACACACTCAACTGCAAAGCCTCTACCTATGCTAAGACCCGAGAGCACTTAGACTTCTCCACTCTACTTTGCTTTTTTCCTTACTTCACTTCTTAGAGCTTAATTACTTAGCTCATTTTTATACAATCCCATGGTCCACGAACCATGGGTGGATCTTTACAATTGACTTGACACTTTACAAAATAAGGGCGGACAACCCTTTATGACTCTTGACACCTTCACGCTCCGTGACCACAAAATGCAAAGAATTTACAACTTTATTACAAAATTATCCCAAAACATGGGCTTTTAGCCCCAAAACTGCTCTTGGGGTAACCCGTTCCCAACATACCTTGAGAGCCATTATCATTATTGGTGGTTTCTCTTGTGCCTGTTAACAGTCCACATCATTGTCTAGTAATTAGGTGGTTTTTTAGCATGTTCGACTTCGACACCTTCATTCGCATGTTAGAATTCGTACTTTGATCAGATTGGGATGGAGCACAAGACCTTGAGTCTTATCTGATATGACTCAGGCTGCGTGGAGTTATGTGTTATTCATGATTGTACACATTTCCGCTATACATATGGATATGACCGTACCGTGGGACTTTATATTTATGATGATGATCCTTCTATATTGGATGGATGCATCCATGCCTTGGATATTAGATTTACAGATGATCCTTCTATATTGGATGGTTGTGCCCATACCATGGATCTTTTCACATAGTCCTTTTATCCGGATGGTTGTGTCCATACCGTGGATTCATGTTTTGATATCAAATATGTGTATGTATATACGTCTTTGATTTGCATGTCTCCTGACAGTGTTTTATTCTCGTCCTTTCAAAAGCTCGTAAAGCATCTCAACCATCACTCCCCATTCTGCCTTCATGCTTTAAGGGGCATTTGTTACACAATATTTTGTCACACCTCTTACACTTCCCTGTGACATACCCCGAAGTGCCCAAAACATGACCGTAATTTAGTGTACTCATTCATATATGAAGCTTAGATCCTCCCTCAGACATTGATCGAAAAATGCCTTGAGCTTCCCCTAAAGGAAATAGCTTTTAAACCCTAATTTGAGCATCACTTCTCTTATGAGACTGAAAACCGCGATGGTTTCCTGTTGTATTATACTTATCCCACAATGGCATCACTCTATTTACTTGTATACCCGAGATGATCCCAAAAAGGCAATTTTTCCAAAGAGGATGAGAAGCTTCGTGATCTAGAAGCTTCTAGAGCGGCGAGTTGGAGGTTGTTCGGTGTAGATGAGGTTGAGTTCTCCCAACTTGGCCTCTTGGTGTTATCCATGTGAACTGCCTCCTTGAGATGAGGGCCTATTCCTATCTTTGGAGAGATCCTAACTCCCTTTCCCTGCCTATATATTCATCTTTTCCCATTCACAATTGGTTGGTCTATGCCTATTTGCACCCTTATGCTAGGATTGTGCCTATATGATACTCATTTGGCTAGGAGAAGGAGTGCTTGGAGAACTTAGCTTGGACTTGAATATTCATTCAAGGAGAGCCTATCAACATCAAGGCTTGGTTGTATGCTTCCCCTTATTTTCTATTAATATACAACTGTTGGTTCATTTTCCCTAAATGTGTATGCTCGCGTATCATTTAGCTTAACATTCCTTGATCAATTAAGTAGGTTGCTTTTGAGTATGCTATTTTTTTTGCATGCCTTGTTGTGTCTTGATCATAAACGCCGAGAGCAGTAAGAACGAGCGCACGGTGCAAGTGATTTGAGATCTTCAACAAAGGACGACTTGATAGCATCAGAACGAGGTAGGCCATCTTCTTCGTCTCTCTTTTCAATTGCAACTTAGGAAAGTGTCTAGTAGATTGTCACTTTGGTTGCTAGACCCACTCATTATGCTAGAGGGATCATCTCTGTCTGCATAGAGGATTTACCTAGACAACACTTGCTGTCCCTCGAATTTTTTTTGTTCATCTTCGTTGTAGGACATCGTCGAGTCTACTGCGAACTCAGTAATAAATCCTCCAAATGTTGTCAACCCAGAAATCACCAGCTCTTGAAATTTTGTTATAAGTGTTCTTTATTTTTTGTATTAATTCCTGGATTCCAATGCTTAGTTTCGTCTCCTTTAAAGCAATTATTTATTTCCGTCAATCTTGAAATTCACTCGTACAACTCCACAGGAAATGAACCAAAGAAAATTTCATATTGATCTCCAAAAATATATCATTGTAACCACCTTTAGATGGTAGTTTAGGGTTTCTATTCTCATGATCTGCAAATTCTCATTCCTTCTTTCCCCCCACTATTGTATTTCCTTCTTAGATGGATTCCACATATACACCCCTCACACAGATCTCGGTCCCGACAACAAAACCATTTGTTGGTTTGAGGTTGGGCTGACCTAGTTTCAATTATTTTGCTTCGCATCAACAAAACCCTCAATCACTAACCCTTTCGGAAATGACCTGCAAGCAAGTCGCAGTGTCACCCAAAGTGATTATGGGAGGTTACGAAACCGGGTTTTTGTATCTTGAGGGATGTTGCACTGTGGAAATTCTGTATTTTCTTTATGTTTTAACTCTTATAAACAACTTCACATAATAAACAACATCACACTTATTGACTACTTCGCATAATTACATTCATCACTTAAGCATAACATAAACATTCATAAACTGTGCAACACTGAAATAAAGTGCAAATAATAAGTAAATGAACACCGAGACACAGATTTTATCGTGGTTCATCCCAATGTGGGACTACGTCCACAAGAATTGTTGCTTATAATATGAATTTGATACAACAAACAGTTTTTCCCTGCACACACAACTGCAGAGTGTTTGTGCACACAGCTGCAGAGTGTTTGTACACACAACTGCAGACCTAGGCCTCCACGAACACAATTGTGGAGCCTCGCCCCTTCTCCGAAGTATAGATCAACATAATACAACCATAAACATAGATATGACCCAATACATCTTGTCTTCTTCTTTATTATTCATCCCTATATATACTATTACATTAGGGATTACATCGCTACATTACCATGCACCCGATACTAAAATACAAGGGACTATGGCCCAAAACTAACATCTTTACAGTATTTTAATGCTTTTTACAAAAAGGAAGGGGCTTCGCCATGAAGCCCCGATGTTGCGCGCTGACTTTGGTACGTGATCTTCGTCATTCTCTGTTGCTCTGCTACGTAATTCACTTCGTACTCTACGGCATCATTTCTACTGCACGCTTCCACAAGACTTGGATTTCTTCCCAAAATCTGCCCAAAATCTAGCCAAGTTGGGCTGCGCCCAACAATCCCCACCCTAGGGCAGGGGTGCAAGGTAATATTGGGGAAAGCACAATATTATGAGGATGAGGTGGAGGGCAATATTGAGAAAGACATAAGGTGAGGTTGGGGGGTAGTATTGGAAAAGTGTTGGCCCCCACCCACCTTATGTTTTTCTCAATATTACCATCCATCCCCACCCTCATTATATTATGTTAATATATATTATGTTTAACATAATATCATGAGGGCGGGGTGAAGTTTAATATTGGAAAGGTGGTGGTGGAGGGTAATATTGCGAAAAACATAAGGCAAGGGCGGGAGTGATATTGAGAAAAGCATAATATTACATAGGAGCAGGGGTGAGGGCACTTAATGTTATAATATAATATAGGGTGAGTTGTATAACATCCCATAATCCACTTTTAGTTCCCCTTGTTCCAATGTTATACCTTTATTTAATAAAGAGTCTGCCATTGTATTCATCTCTAAACACATGATAAAATTGTATATGCAGGGTTGGAATTTGAATATTCTATTCACTTTTCAATTTATAATTTATAATTTCATGATAAAAATTAACCTTCTTTAAAAAAATGTGGACCAAATAATTTTTCAAATTATAATTTTTTAATTTTATGATAAAAATTACTCATCTTAAAAAATGTGAACCAAATAATCATGGGATGTTATACAACTCACCCATGCAATGAGGATGGGGGTGGGAGGTAATATTAGAAAAAAATAATATTATAATATAATAGGTGGGGGGATATTGGAAAAAAATAATATTATCATGAGCACAACGTGCTAACATTGGGGAAAACATATCATGAGAAACAGGGGTGGGAGGTAATATTGGGAAAAACGTAATATTATCATGAGGGTAGGGTGCTAACATTGGGAAAAACATACCATGAGGAATGGGGGTGGAAGGTAATATTTGGCAAAACATAATAGGTGGGGGTAAAATTATGAAAAACATAATATTATAATATTATGTTTTTTCCAATATTACCTCCCACTCCCACCCTAAAAAGCATATCGTGATGGCGATGGTGCAAGGGCCACCCACACCAAGTTCATAATCCCACCCTCAAAAACATATCATGAAAACAAGGGTACAAGGTCATATTGGGAAAAACATAATATTATAATATTACTCCCTACCTTATAATATTATGTTTTCCCCAAAATTATCCTTAAACCTAACCCTTATCATATGTTTTTCTCAATATTATCCTTATAATATAATAATTTAACATAATAAGTGGGGGTAATATTGGGAAAAACATAATAGGTGGGGGTAATATTATGAAAACCATATTATATAATATTATGTTTTCCCATTGTTACCTTCCATCATGGCCCTAATGACCTCGCCCTCAAAAACATATCATGATGATGAAGGTGCAAGGACCACCCCCACCAGGCTTATGACCCTGCACTGAAAAATATGTTATTGGAAAAACCATAATATTATAAGGTGGAGGGTAATATTGAGAAAAACATAATATTATAAATTACACCCTACACTAAAATATTATGTTTTCCAAATATTATTCCTTGCCCCGCCCTTATGATATGTTTTTCTCAATATTACCCCCCGTCCTATAATATTATGTTTTTTTCCCAATAATATCCCTCAATTCGCCCTCATAATATTATGTGAGACATAATATATTATATTAGAATAATATCATGTGGACATGGGTAAATGGTAATACTGGAACAAGAGGAATGAGATAAAATTATGTTTTTTCCAATGTTAACCCCACCCCTGTCTTATGTTTTTTCAAATATTACCCTTCACCCGGACGCTCATGATATATGTTGATATAATATTTATATTAAGAAAAACATAACATCATAATATTATATTTTTCCAATGTCATCTTCCACTTCAATCCTCGTAATATTATGTTAAACATAATATCATAATCCCCTTGTGCCTTTCTCAATATTATTGCCCATATTTCCAATAATAACCAATAATAATAAGTAAATAAAACAACATAAATTTACCACTTTTATTGCACACATTTCTAATAATAATATATATAAAAAACAACATATTAAATTTACCACTTTTATTTATATATTTTTAATATTCCTATTAAAAAAAGTGATAAAAACTATCAATTCTCATATCCAAAAAAACACAAATAAATAAATTTAACTAGCAATCATTTTTATATTTCACTATAAAATTAAATTGTTTATAGAACTTGATTACATATTTTTTTATCCAATTTCAAAGGCAATCATTATGAAATGGTTCATATATATTAAAATTTAAATCTGAAATATGGTCACAATAAGCATTCACCTTACCATTTAATTCCATTAACTTCCTCACTGAATAATAATAATATATAAAGCTATTGGATATAAAGGGTTGGAATCTGAATATTCTGTTCACTTTTCAATTTATAATTTTTTAATTTCATGATAAAAGATAAATGGTCTATCTTAAAAAATTGGACCAAATAATGAACGAAGTAACAGGTTGAACCATTCAAATCATACAAATTATACGATTCAAACTTATCGCTTCTCAATGTCAATGTCAATCAAGATTTCCGAAATCTAAATAACTTTTTATATGTATATATAATCTCTTTAACTTGTAATAAAAAAGAGTTGTTTTTAGTATGATTTGTTTTGTAATAAAAAATTTGAGGTGAAATTTTGATTTGTGTTATTTAAATTAGTTTTTTGAGTGTGTATACGAATTCAATGCTTTCGAAAACCAGGATATTTTGATTGCACACGATTACTTATCAAATTTTTTATTTCAACACTTTGATTGCACAAAATTACCTATCAAACTTGTGATTTCAATAAATTCTTGCCAAATTTTAAAAAAAATTAAACAGAAAAAACCCAAAAAATAATACTAAAAACAACTCCATTAAAAAAACCAAAAAATAAACATATATGTATGTAAAGTCGAGACGGTTCACATTTGGGAAAATTAACTCACTTTAAAGTTGAAATTCTTGTCTCACATCAATGTTAATTTCCACAACATTTCCGTGAATCACCAGCGTAACGTGGTCCCCACATTCACTGTATGGATAAGTACAAGTTGCGAGGATAAAATTGTCGTGTTATCGGATTCTTACGTGGTCCCCACATTTACTGTATGGATAAGTACAACTTGTGAGGATAAAATTGTCGTGTTATCGGATTCTTTAGGCTTCATGTACCACTGTCACATCATTTTGATGGGTTAGTTGGTCTTTCATTTCATAATATGCAAATGTGTTATATACTTTGGAATATTTTAAAATTATGATAAAATATAATTATAAGTCTTTAAGTGTCTTTAACACATTTATGATTAAATTGATTGATTTATTTGTTTTATGTTTTTGGAAATTTTTATATAAGTTTTAGTAGAATTTATTTTAAATTTAGATAAAGATTTATTATAGGGTTGAATTATGAACTCTCTATAAAAATGTATTCTAAATTTTTTAAAGTGATAAATCTATATATACATTTAAAAATATACTTTAAATAACAAACACTTAGGATTCTTAAAAAAATTGTTTTATCTAATTTCAACCAAAATCTCTAAAATATAAAATAATTAAACAACCCATCAAATTTAACTATAAATTTACGGAAGCACAATCACATAATATTTATATTAGGTAATATTTTGTCATTATTATTTTTATTTTAATATTAAATTAAAAACAATATATTTATTTATAAGATATTGCCCACCCAAATTGTATAAAATTATATTTAACATAAACATTTTATAAAACAATATTATTGCTCCCTTTTCCTACCTATTAATTTATCATTCACAATTTTATATTACAAACATCAACCTATTAAAGTTAAGATATATAAAATTACTTCCATCATTGAACAACATGTATATAAAACTCTAATTTAAATCTATGGATTGGAGTAGCTCTAATTTATTAATAAAAATGCGATTTGAACGTGGTTAACCTTCAATGGTGGAAATATTCATTATCATTGTGAGTCTTGGGATCTCTAACGTAAGCTCTAACCCTCTTCTACTATAGTTGGATTCATTGCATATATGTTAAAAATTATGATTTAATAAAAGAGAACGAATTTTTTGAATCAACAATTATATCTAATCATTATTTGATTATAAAATTTGGTGGTAGAAATATTGTAGTTAGAAATTAAAGAAAATTTGGTGGTGGAAACAAACAATCGTTAGAAACTAAAGAGATATCAGAGAGTAATTATTTATACAATAAATCACTCATTATATTGTTATTGAGCACATAACAAATTACACATATAGTTGTAGATTACCAATTTTTAGATTATAAGATTCCAAGAAAGTGGATCTATAACTTATAGACAACTCACACACATAGGGAAATAAATATTTCTAGAATCACGCCTAGGGAGTCACAATGACAACTCACAACATTCTAAAACATTTGGAAGCATTACTTCCAATATCCTCCATTAATGCTTACATGTAACAAATATAGAAAACACACATTACAACAATAGATGAATCTTTGTCACATTTGTGTGATATGGTCATCACTAGCACTCATTTCCACTCTGAAATTTCATGGTTTTCTTCACCACACTTTCAAGCTTCCCACTTGATCCATTTAAGACTTAACCGCTTCAGACCATCATTGACATACTTTACAGAATTGATGCTTCTCAACCTCCAAGAGCGCAATGGGTCAGCCTTGATACTGAACCATCCTATGGAACTACCACCGTCTGTGAATTCATGACCCTCCGCAACCTTCACCAGTTATCTGGATAGCATTTTGGATACAACATGTCTTCAACATATAATTCTACAACTTGACCTTGTATAAGATAACATGTACTAACTCTCTCGAACCATGGCGAGTCACACCAACATGACTTTATTAAGAACTACCTGTAACTAATGCTCATAGAACACGATAGATCACATTAGTTTATTCAATAATTGACCTGTTATTTGTGGTTCTGCGTATAGATCATTTCAAAAATTTAGCAGACACTGTAAATCTATGAGACACCCTCCTTCATAGATCCATTAAAAATCTACACATAACATCTTCATAATATAAATTTTACATATATAATAACCATTCATATTCAAGATGTTTTAATTTCTACCCCATTTATCACGATGTTGTCGAATAATTGGACAAACTCTCCAATATTTCCACCATATGAAGGTCGGGGTACAAATATGAAGGCTGAAATTATTGCTATATGGGGATTATTATATTTTGTTACATATTTGGACATCCCCAATATTCACATATTTGGCGACTCAATGGCTATCATTGAACACATTTTAGGGAAAAGCAATATCACACAACTTCATCTATAGGGATGGCTCAATCGTATTAGGTCTTTATGGGGCTCTCTTAGTGGCTACTTGATTCAGCACATTGGAAGGGAATACAACCAGAATGTTGATAAGCTGTCAAAGATGGGACAAATGGATATAGAGTTAAGATTGGGCAGCAATACTTTGGATATGGGGATTTTTTCCCTCTCTGGATAGGATATATATTTTATGTCTCGCCTTATGTATATGATGGATATTTTGGCTTGTTTTATGTTTTGGTATTTTTTGTATGTTTGGGTCCACTACTGTATTGAATCACTATATGTACAGCTGATGAAGTATATGTCTGTTTTAACTATAGGAACAATGATACTTTACCAATACTATATTTCCTGTTTGAAGATGATGAGACAGAGTTGAATGTCATATGTCATGTGGACAGATCTATATGAAGGAGATGCACAGTTATATTTTTTCTTGGACAAATGTACTGGTTTATACATATTAATATAAATACAATGTTTTTTTCTTGCTAAAAAAAAAGATCGAACTTCAATTTTAACTCAAATTTATATCAAATTCTCCAACGACCTTTGTTGCAAAATCGACTTTTCTTGGAAGATTAATGTTGCTTCCATCCTTCTCCTTAATTGCCTAGATGACCCATGATGGATTTGCAATATGTAAAATGTCGCGTCGCGGAGGAACTTCATTTATGGTCATCGTGGCTAAACTTTGATCAAAACTTGCTTCTATTGAAATCACATCGGAATCCATGGAAGAATCTTGTGTGGGGGTTGTCTTCAGCCTCATCACCTCGTTCCATTGGTGATGGTGATGGTGTATATGACTGGAAGAGTGTACCGAGTGATGCATTCTGATTGCCTCTGAAACAACCGATGCATTCTGATGCTTAATTGTTGTGTTGAAATAGTGGAAGTTTGGTATTATGTTATAAACTGATTACTCCCCTGTGAGTTGCAGTAGTGATAAGAAAGTAGTCCCACCTGCGTTCTACGATCAAGTTTGCGACATTTTTCGGCAATTCCGTTGTACGATTTTTCAATTGATTCAAACAACGAAATTTTCTCCACATTGAAATGTGAAGACTATCAGAGAACGCAAACTGAACACTAAACAAGTTGAATTTTACATTGCCAAACACTGGTTTTTATACATCGAGATGAAGTTTCTCGATTCTGGTTGTCGGTGGCTTCTTCAAGATGCTACTTGAAGTCTCCAGAAGACTCGAGACAACCTCCTGAACTCTCGAGAAGACTTGACACCTAACATAGTTAATGTTGACGGTGGTTGGAATTAATGTTTTTCCAACACTCCCCCTTAATTCCAACCATAAGATAAACACACAAAATACACTATCGCACAATACATAAGACACTGTAAACATACTCTTAATTGGCATGCCTGCTAGTCTAAGTCTCAGCTAGGCTTACAACATAATCAACACACGACTTGATAACACATCTTTCATTTTTGTCTTCTTGCTAAAGGGTCCATGCTTGTTCATTTGTTGATGCAATTTCTTCTTCACCTTTCTTTCCATAAGATAGTGATGAAGCTTCTCCTTTCTTGATTGCGGGTTAACATTCTTTGTATTCAATATTGCTACAGGTTCTTGGGACTTATGCTTGTCCTTAATGCTTGCAATTTCTTATTTTATTTCTTCTTCTTGGTTGTCAATATTTGCACACTTAAATCAATGTTAGATTTATATAAAAGATCATAAAAAGAACCATTGTTATCCTACTCTTTTAAGAGAGCTTTGCTTCCTTCATCTTTCTTTGCTGACATAGATGGTTGATTCATGTCTTCAACCTCTTTAATCAACTTTGTTGTTGCAAACATGTTGTCTTGCATTTGATTTGTGTATGGAGGTAGGTAGCTCTTCTCACCAAACAACAACTCATCAATAAGATGTTTTTCTTGCATGAGATTGAACCACTCTTCATGAGATACATAATTCTCATCAAATTTCACTTCATACGTCTCTGCATCACAAGGAGTTTCCTCACTATCACATGCTACTCTATTGTTAACTACATACATACTTTCAACCTTGATCCCACATATGATGTTTTCAACACAATCACCATTTTTAACAACACCACTTTCATCATCTTCAACTTTTACACTCCCCTCCATACTGTACTTCATTTCAAGAACATCCCAAAATATTTTTTGCATTATGTATTTCACCAAATTCATGCAAAATACTAGACAAATTTTTTTCATCTAGAGCTGATATAATGAGAAGTAATGCTACTGCACTTCTACACTTATCATTAAAATTCATAGAAGCTTCTTGGACAAATTTCCATAAATCTACTAAACCAAGCAATCCTTCCATTTTAATTTCCCAAAGCTTAAAATTTTTACCTGAGAAAGTAGGCAGAACTGGCATTAATCGCTTCAATATTGCATCAATGTCTTCAAATTCTTCGAGTTGGTTCAAATTTTTATCTGATATTTCATATTCTGCCTTTGCTATTTGATTCTCTCTCTTAATATTTTTGAGTTCTCTTCAAAACTCTTTGAGTCTCTTTTGCTGACCCATCACTCCCATAGAGCCATATCTTTATAAGCATTCTCAACAACCAAACCCATAGAGCCATATCTTTATAAGCATTCTCAACAACCAAACTCAGTGTAACCCAATCAATCACACCTTAAGATTCTCACTTTACACAATCAATCACACCTTAAGATTCTCACTTTACACCATGAGGCATCATGATAAACAAACCCATATTTTATATATATTCCTTTTAAAAGAATAACACAAATATCTCCCAATACATAAAAGCACCTTTTTAATAAACCCACTAAAACAAAAAACAAAAAACACTAAAAAGTCTCCAAAATAATATTTTGTCGCAAGATGTTTTCACAACTTTATTCACATTGTGTAATGTATTGAATTCTTTCTTTTATTTGAATTAACCCTCCTTCCTTTTTTGTTTCATGCAAGGCTGTTAAAATAAGACGACACAACAAAAATTTTTGACTTTAGAACCAAACAGGTAATGAGCTTGGCTCGTTTAACATTCACGCCACTGCACTTCTTGCTTTCATACAACACTTATGAACAGCTTTTTCCAACAGAACACTCACCTTCAAGCTTGCCGCTTCTCCTCACGGCCTATGCTTGTCGCTTCTCTGGTGTTCACAGAGGCTCCACCTATGTAGGGCTCACATATATCAGGCAAATATCTCAGACAAGTGTCTCACAACACGCTCAACCAGCAGCGGCAGCAACAACTACAACATTTTCTGCAAAGAATCACCTCCACGCAGCTCAACTTCCTATGTCCACTCTCACCGCACTAGCGTAGATCCCTGCAACAGTGTTGGAAAACAAAAAAATAAACCACACTTGAACGAGTTTACCTTCGACGATGGTCTCGATTGTACAACACAGTCCTCCTCACAGTGGCTCGAGCGCCTCAATCGCACACCAAACACAGGATTATGCAATTGAAAAATAACACATCAAACAAACAATCCAACTTTCAAATCTCAGCCAGGCTTCACGCTGCTCTTTACTACTCGACCTCCACTTTACATAGAGCATCACAGCTCCACAACGCTTCAACCCTCGACATCCTCCAAAAACCTTTACATAACGATCACATCCCCATATTACTGAACCGAGCCCACACTCTTGCACGAGCTATCAGCTCCTTTACACTCTCAGTCTCCAAACGATACAATTTCAGGATTGTCTCCTACGCGGCTCTACTCTGCTCCAGGAAGCTCCACAAGGCCTTCAACCTCCAACCCGGATCCACCAAACACAACTCTTCAATCCACAACAATGTGCCCCCTCACCTGATCTTTGTCTCCTCACAGCTCAACTGAGGTTTGATACCATACTAGAGAACGCAAACTGAACAAATTGAACACTGAACAAGTTGGATTTTACATTGCCAAACACTGGTTTTTATACATCGAGATAAATTTTCTCAATTCTTGTTGTTGGTGGCTTCTTCAGGACGCTACCTGAAGACTCGAGAAGACTCGAGACAACCTCCTAAACTCTCGAGAAGACTTGACACCTAACATAGTTAATGCTGACGATGATTGAATTAATGTTTTTCCAACAAAGACAATCTATGTGGCACCCAGATTTTGCAGCACAAAATTGTAGCCTTATAAGGCCTCAATGAATCATCGTCTTGATTAGAAGAAGCCCCCAGTTTCTAAATTCAATGCTGCATAAAAGTCACCATCGAAAGGCATGTATTGGTTGATAGAATATCTATTCATATGAAACTGCAGTAGACATCTACATACAACACAAATTATTGATCAATTTCAGAGTCGTCCTCAAAGTGCCAGATTTCAATAAGGGATTTGAGATTTGTATTTCTCCGCAAATCGTTGAACGTTTTCTTAAAAATTTGTCAAATTTCATATTCCTCTTACACACGCACACAAAAAAATCTTTATAGGGACACAAATTTAACAATCACTCACAAAACAATAATTTATTCTCCTCAAAATTAAAAATAAATAAATAAAATCTACTCTCCTACCTTATTTTTATTTACAAAGAATTAACTGTTATGGCTCTCACAGCTTGTAAAAACAGAACAGACTCAAAGACCATGTTAGAGATTAAACAGATATAAAAAGCCGTTGCGCACGCAACAAATCATGCACTATATTGTTAGTGAGCACATACCAAATCATATATATGGCTCATAGACAACTCACACACATACTTCTAAGATCACACATAGAGATTCGCAATAACAACTCACCACAACTTAAAACACATGAAAGCATAACTTCCAATAACAATTCCTTATAATGGTGAGTTAATAGAGTGTATGACATCTTAGGCACATTTTTGTTCAGATGAAGTACTCTTCTCTTTAACTATTATTTTCTAATCCTTTATTCTTCCCAAAAATAAAAATAATTCAATCATTTATATTTTTATGATATCTTACATCCATCTATTTAGTTTCATATCTAAACTCATTTATTTAGTGTATCGTAATTTGTTGGGAGGGTTTAATGATAATTTCTCCACCTAAATTTAATTTTGTTCATCTATAAATTAGATTACACCATTTTTTTATTATCTAAATTAAATATGATATATCAAAATTAAATTAGATAATTTTAATGATTTTGTAGTTAGTAAATACAATTCAAATATGAAAATTATTAAAAAAAATAATTAAATTTAGTTGAATTTAACGAATAGAAATTATTCTATCTAATCATTCCAATTAAATTTACTTAGATAATTTTCATCTAATTACTAAATAAAATAATATATACTCATTTGGTTATATATATATATATATGTATAATATTCTTTAATAACACTATGTATGGACCGAGGATCAAAATTAGATGAGAACATTATACTCATTTGGTTAGTTTTATGTGTGTGTGTGGAGAGCAAAGATCAAAATTATGGAATGATTTAAATAGTTTTGTGGTTAGTAAATGCAATTTGAATATAAGAAAAAAAATAAGTAATTAAATTTAATATGGATTTAAGAAATAATAATTATTTTATCTAATTATTCAAGTTTAATAATAATAATAATAATAATAATAATAATAATCATCATCATCATCATCATCATCATCATCATCATCATCATCATCATCATCATCATCATCATCTCTTCGTTATATCTAATCTAAAAAAATTACACCATTATATTTATTTGGTTAAATTTTTATGAACTAAAGAAAAACACTTTATGTATAAAAATATAAATAGTTATATATACATATAATTTAGAATAAAATGTAAGAATTATATATATATTTGGAGATAGACAATTATAATATTAAATGTAAGAATGAGTGGGATTTGTGGTTGTCTTTGGATGCCTCATGGGATAGTTTATTCCCGACAAGTGCTTCCCACTCTCAGCCCCTCCTTTTGAGATTTGAACTTACTTGGAACTAAATTGTTGAGGATAATGCTTAATTGTAACTATTCATAGATTACATTGTTACAACCTTGTCCAATTGGTATTGGCAAATTTTGGGTGTTAAGCATAAATTGGGGTTCCACATATCAATAGGAAGTTAAAATTAGTCTTAGGTGATTAGTTAGAAGGAATTATAAATTAGTCTCAGAGGATTGGTAGCAATTTCAATAAATGTAAAAATTTGAAGATTATATATGAATGTATTGATTGTTCTAAGCATTAGAATGAGAAGAAGGAGAACAAGGAATATCAAAAATTGAAATCTTTGATGTTTTGGGTTCAATGTTTATATTACTTGTTGTGCTTTTCAAACCATGTTTGTCTCCTTATAATTTCTATATAAACTCCACATAAACCAATTAATCTACACTTCACAACCTAATTCATAGCATATGAAGTAAATAAGCTAAAATTAGTAATCATTTAAGATCCTCCATCTCTATTTCTTATTAATAAATTTGAGAGTTTCATCTAATTGATGATAAGTAGTTTTAAGATGATATAGAAATATAAACATAATAAATTTAAAAAACCATCATTTTAATAAATATTTAAAATTACAAAATATTTAAATATTTAAAATTACAATAAATTAATTAGTAAATAAATTCTTAGTCCCCAAGGTTAACTCACTTGGTGGAGTCCTTGGTTAATGTATATTCCATGGACTTAGCGGTTATGGGAACAATAAACCACTTCATACATACGACCCACTATTTCACAAAGTAGAACACGTTTTTCATAAATGCCACAAAGGCCAACTTACAACCTATTAGGCTTGAACCCACCCAACTAGAGACACTAAAAATGTGTCATACCACTCAAGCTAAGTTCTTTAAATAATAATTATTATTATTTAAAGACCACCCATGGAAATTCCGTCTATGATAACAATTTCTTGGAGCATGTCTCTATAAGAATTTACAGGGTAAGTTCCTCAGACAGAACACCAAAGGACACCGCTCACAAACAGATCACAGATCAATACACCGGTATTTTGACGTGGTTAAAACCCTCAAAGAGGGAAACAGTCCACGGCCTGAGCCAACGCGGCCACTTCAGGCAATTTATTAATAAAAGAATGAAAATTTACATATGCTTCTCTCATAGACGGATTACCTTGCAAATGACCCTCCATGCGCTTTAAATAGAAATCATGGATCAATCAGGTGTTAAGCCACGGATCAAGTGTCGGTAATACCGAGGAGAGAATGAATCGTCGGATCACTACATATCGTGACCGTTGGATTGTAAGTTACAAAATGTACAAGGTAAAGAAACACACTTTACCTAACTCTATACTAGACCAAGTTGTACTTAACTATTTCCTATGTGTCGGAATATCCTAACATCCCCCCTTAAGAACAACTTGGGATAGGATTGAAGGATTTACAAATATGACACAATAGGAGAAGGAAGGAGGCACTAGAGCATATCCCCCCATAGTGACAACTTCCTGAACTCCAACCATAAATCGAAGTTTAGTGAACTTCGCCTCTGTGAGAGCCTTTGTAAAGATGTCTGCAACTTGATCATCTGTTGAAAATATTTCACTTCAAGAACATGGTCATGAATGAGCTTTCTGATGAAGTGCATGTGCAGTTCAATGTGTTTGTTGCGCTGATGTTGGACTGGATCTTTGCATAGCTGAATGGCACTTTGATTATCACACCAAAGTGTAGTCGGATGCTGCTGTTGAAAGCCAAACTCTGACAGGATCTGACGAAGCCACAAGGCTTCCTTACTAGCTTCTACGGCACCACGATACTCTGCTTCTGCTGAAGAAAGAGAAATGGCACCTTGTTTCTTGCAAGCCCATGTAATAGGTCCTGAACCAAGAGTGAACACATAACCTGCAGTAGACTTCCGATCATCAGGGTCACCAGCCCAATCGGAATCAGTGAAACCAACCAATAAAGGAGCTGCTTCGGCACTATAATGAATCCCAAACTGAACTGTACCTAGAACATAACGAAGTATTCTTTTAGCTGCTTTCCAATGACTTTCATGTGGGTTTTGCATAAACTGAGCAACAAGGCCAATGACAAAGGAAAGGTCAGGACGAGTATGGGTTAGATACAAAAGTTTTCCTACAAGTTGACGGTATAAGGTAGCATCAACTTCAGGAGAAGTACAAGTGACTGAAAGTTTGACTCCAGGCTGAAAGGGAGAAGGAGCTGGCTTACAGTCTTCCATGTGAAAATGGCGTACAATATCACAGGCATACTTGGATTGGGAAAGGGAAATACCTTCCTTGGATTGCAAGACTTGAAGACCGAGAAAATAATGTAAGTGTCCTAAGTCTTTCATTTCAAACTTCCTTTTAAGGCTAGACTTCACATGGTTTATAAGGTTGGGATCACTACCAGTCAGGATAAGATCATCAACAAAAAGAACAAGAATGATAAGAGATTTTCCCACTTTCTTGGTGTAGACAGTATTGTCAGAATGACACCTAGAAAAGCCATTTTCTAAAAGAAAGTTATCCATTTTGGCATACCAAGCTCGAGGAGCTTGCTTGAGACCATAAAGGGATTTCTTAAGCCGACATACAAGGCTGGAGTCTGTTTGTATAAAGCCAATAGGTTGTTCCATATATATTTCTTCATGCAAGTCCCCATGCAAGAAGGCGGATTTAACATCCATCTGATGGACTTCCCATTTGAAAGAAGCAGCAAGGGAAAGAACAAGGCAGATAGAGTTCATTTTGGCAACAGGGGAGAAGGTTTCAGTGTAGTCAATGCCTTCAACTTGTGAAAAACCCTTAGCAACAAGACGAGCTTTATGTTTATCAACTTTCCCATCTGGTCCATACTTGGTTCTGTAAACCCATTTGCATCTAACAAGTTTTCGTCCCTTTGGTAGAGGAACAAGATCCCATGTATCATTTGCCAATAATGAACGATATTCTTCATTCATAGCTGCTTCCCAATCTGGATGGCCTGAAGCTTCTGCAAAGGTGTCAGGATCATAATTCACTGAAGCTTGAGCCAGTAAAGAAGAGGCTCTCTTGAACTGAGAACGTGTACATCGCTGATCTGTAGGATCACCTGCTGCATCCCGAGTAGCACGGACCCATAGCTGAGGAGCTGAAGGAGGATCCTGAGAAGGTGGGGAAGGATTTTAATCCTTGCTTTCATCATCTGAAGAAGAAATATTTTCAAAAGTAGAAGAGATAGGGAGAGGTGGCACATCCGCCGAACTAGGCTCGCAGGCCGATATATTTTCATCAAACTTTACATCTCTTCTAATGATAACATTTTTGGACTTAAGTGGAATAAGTCTATATCCTTTGACATCTCCAGAATATCCAACAAAAATACATTTTTCACTCTTTGGTTCTAAAGCTTTATGTTTCTCATCTGGAATATGGGCCTATGCTTCACTTCCAAAAACACGAAAGTGACTTACATCTGGTTTGTTTGAGCTCCATGCTTCTTCTAGAGTGATATTCTTTAAAACCTTAGTAGGAGTGCGATTTATTATGTAATTTGCACAGTTAATTGCTTCTGCCCAATAATTAATACTAAGTCCTTTAGATTGAAGCATACAATTAGCCATTTCCTTTAAGGTGTGATTCTTCCTTTCTGCTACACCATTTTGTTGTGGAGTATATGGAACAATATGTTGCATTTGAATTCCATTCTCAGTGCAAAAGTTGATGAATGTGTTTTTAACATATTCTCCGCCATTATCAGATCTTAGCTTAAGAATTTGATGTCCAGATTGTTTTTCAACAAAGGCCTTAAAGGCCAAGAACATGTTAAATACTTCACTCTTGAGTTTTAAGAAGTTTACCCAAGTGCGTCTGGAGAAATCATCAATGAAAGTTAAGAAATACTTGTCGCCAGAGAATGAATCAACTGGAAGTGGACCACATAAATCACTATGCACGAGCTGTAAAGGGGTTGAGGCGTGCCAAGAGGCACGTTTTTCAAAACTGTCCCGATGATGTTTTCCAAGTACACATCCGGAACAAACACCATCTCTGCAAGATACCATGGGAAGACCTGTCACCATATTTTCTTTACATAGATTCTGAAGAGAGCGATAGTTTAAGTGACCAAATCGCTCATGCCAAAGTTTGCTCACTTCATCATTATAAGAAACAAATACTGAGGGAAGATTTGATGACCCAAAGTTGTGAAACTTATACAGCCTTGTAGAATCATCAGCAATGCCAGTAGCTAAAATCTGTCTAGGATCTCTTAGGTCCTTAATTACAACATCGTGAGGTGAAAATTCAATGATTTTACCTTCACCTGAATGGGTTATCTGATATACAGATAGAAGGTTGCAGGATAAGGTTGGAACACATAATACATCATTAAACTGACCATTGTCTAGATGAACAGTTCCAGTCCCTACAACACTAAGAGATCTATCATCACCAACGTATATATTTTTGGTGTTACAATCATTTAAAGAAGAAAACATGGCTTTGTTTTTGGCCATGTGATAAGAAGCTCCAGAATCAATGAGCCACTCATGAGAATGAGAAGAAGAAGATACATTTAGTGCATAGCCAAACCAAGATGCTTGATAACCACATGCAGAAAGTGCCATTCCTGAAGATGAAGTTGAAGTTGAAGATTGCTCCAAATGGATGTTATGCTTCTTCATTGCTGCTTCCAAAGCTTCCATCTTCTTAAAGCATTTGGATTCTAAGTGGCCATCTTGATTACAAAAGTTGCAATGTATATCAGTCTTCTTCCCTTTGTTTTTATTTTTCTTATCATTTTGTTGAAATGATTTTTCATTTTGAGGCTGAAATTGCTTAGGACCCTTGTTTGGTTTAGGACCATTCTTTTTAGGATACAACTTCTTAGGATTCTTTGGATTTGGTTGTTGCTGGGTGGCTAATGATTTCTTAGAATAGTTTCCAAGATGAAGAAGACCAAGGTGTAAGAGTTTTTCTTGTTCTCTTATTAAAGAATCACAAAAGGAATCAAAGGAAGGGGACTTGTAGGTTTGACCTTGAGAAATGAAGGCTTCTCTTGTAGAATGGAAGGTGGAAACAAACACAGAATAGGCTGGTCCCAACTTAGTAAGAATCGAGTAGATAAGGCTACTATCTTCTTTCTTAACCTTAACACCTTCCAAGAGAAGTCTAAGGGTCTTGAACTTGGACAAAAAATCTTCAATGCAAGAAAAATTATTGGGGTCCAATGTAAGCAATTCATTTTCAAGTTGATGGGCTTTAAGTTCATTTTTAATTCCAAAGAGTCACTTTAGTAATTTGTTGCAGTGCTTCATCAGGAGTATCAAGTTCTACAATATGGAATCTAAGATCTGGAGAAATAGACATCCCTATCAACCCACGTGCTTGGTCTTGCCTATTTTCCCATTTAGCTGCCTTATCTTCATCTTTCGGTTTGGTCTCTTGGCCTGTGGCTATTCTGTAAAGACCTTTACTTCTAAGTAAATCCACAATGTAGGACCACCATTGGAAGTAGTTAGTGCTATCAAGAATGACTTGGCATGGAATTTCCATTTTTAACAGAAATTGAAGCTTCAGATGCTGAAACTAAGTATACAAATGGAAAGATCTCGAAAAATTAGGCCGTTTCAAAAAAAACGGTTCTGAAAACAGCTTTCGGATGAATAAGTTATGGCTTTTTGAAAAAAAATTGATGAAGTCGCCGACGAAGTGCGGGAATGTGCGGAAATGAAAAATCCGCCCCCAAAAAATGGAGACTTGAACCCAAGACCTCTACTCTCATAAATTAGCTTTGCACCAAGTGAGCTATACAAAAAGTTTGAGAGAGAGAGAGAGGGGGGGGGGGTTGATGATTTGGGTTGCGTGCTTGCTTTGAGAAAGCTCTTTTTCCCTACAAAACAAAAAACACAAAACCCAACACGAACATACAAAAAAAACGAACGTTGCGGCTCGAAGTTAGCTTTGGTTGGAAACTAAATATTTTCCTCAATGTTTCGGATTTTCCGAAATCACACTAAGGCGCAACAGAAAAGAGCATACGCATGAGAAAAATCCTTCCTTTCTGTTTCTGATTTGCCCAGATCGCACAGAGTCGCAGGGCAAAGAACATACGCAAAAATGAAAGGTATAGATCCGGTAATAAAAAAAGCTAAATAAACCGAAACTGAAATAAACAGAGAGAAAATAACTGTAAACTGCAAATAAACACTGTATACCTCCAGATCTTAAAAATGACGCAGCTAGGGCTACCGGCAACCTTTTCGCATGAAACGAAAGGGGTTCCTCACTGGAACAGATGATCCCAACACAACAGAGCAGTCCTATCGGCCTGAAAGCAGTCATAAACAGTAGATCTAGGAAATGGCAGTCGGATGCAGTTCTACCGACTTCAGATTTGGATCACCAACGGACGCGGCCCTCAAATAGCTCTGATACCATGTAGGAATTTACAGGGTAAGTTCCTCAGACAGAACACCAAAGGACACCGCTCACAAATAGATCACAGATCAATACACCAGTATTTTGACGTGGTTAAAACCCTCAAAGAGGGAAACAGTCCACGGCCTGAGCCAACGCGGCCACTTCAGGCAATTTATTAATAAAAGAATGAAAATTTACATATGCTTCTCTCATAGACGGATTACCCTACAAATGACCCTCCATGTGCTTTAAATAGAAATCATGGACCAATCGGGTGTTAAGCCACGGATCAAGTGTCGGTAATACCGAGGAGAGAATGAACCGTTGGATCACTACATATCGTGACAGTCGGATTGTAAGTTACAAAATGTACAATGTAAAGAAACACACTTTACCTAACTCTATACTAGACCAAGTTGTACTTAACTATTTCCTATGTGTCGGAATATCCTAATAGTCTCTTCTTATTTATATTTGGGTATTGGCATTCCTTATCAGCTCAACTGGAATTACAACATTGAGAAAAGGATTATTGGAGGCTGGAAATCTTATTATGAGCTTAAAAACAATTGTAAGGTTGTCAATCTTTGTCTTTGGAGTAAATAAAGGTTCCTCTTTGAGACCCTTGTCACCTCTGTTGTCCTATACGGTTGTGAAGTCTAGGGTTGGTGTATATATAGAGAATCGTGGAGAAAGATTGATACGAGTCAAAAGAAATTCATAATATACAATCTCAAGATCAAGGGATATACCCCTTATCCTATCTGCCTGATCGAAGCTAGCATCTCCCTTATTGAAAGCAGGGCTATGTTTAAGTATCTAATAAATAAGAAGAGGATTTACAACATGGACTACAAGAGGCTTCCTAAAATTGCTTCTAACTTTAGTCAAAACCCCCACCTTCGACTCAAGTGTGGGTGGCATAAGGATGCCTAGTCTTGGCTCAACCATTGGGGGATAAATGAGGAGATCATCTTAGGAAGCAAGGATAATGTCAAAGATACTCTCACCTCCAAATTTAGGGATAAGATTTGGGATGATAAGGAGCTGTAGGTTTAAAGGAATCTAAGATATTATAAGGAAGTGATCAACCCCACCCTTGAGAACCATAATTATCTTTTTGTTTTGACCAGATCGAATAAAAAGATAAACATCGCTAAGATTAGAACTAATTCTCATGAGCTCCGAAGTGAAACTAGGCGACGGTCTACTCCCAAGACTCCCTGGGATGATAAAATTTGTCAGCTTTGTGATACTAAGAGGGTGGAGGATGAAAATAAATTTCTTTTAGACAGTCCGACCCTTACTCACATCCGCTCTCATTTCCCTAACATCTGACACACTTCCAATCTTCTTGACTTGTGAAGCAACCCAACTATAATGATATTGATGTGCTTCTTTACCTTCTTTTTGAGCATAGAAATAAGATTTTAAAGAATTACAATTAGGTTCTTCTTCTTCTTAAGGTCCGGTAGACCACATTGGTCTTCGTTGTTGTTGTTGTTGTTCTTCTTCTTCTTCTTCATCATCATCGTCGTCGTCATCATCATCATTTTTTATTACATATTATAATTTTATTTAATTAATTAATTTTTTTATTTATAAAATAAATTTTAAAAATAAAATTAAAGCTAATAAAATATTTTGGGCAAGAAGCGTGAGAGATTTTGGGCGAGTTTTGTAAATCCAAGGGCGAATTTTGCAAAGTTTTTTGTCCGTCTCTCCACTTTCATTGTTACTCTGAAGGTTTTCTCTTCGTGCTAGATTGTGCATCGTGAGCAGTGAATTTTTATTAAATGTGGTAATTGTTTGAATTAAACTACCGGATTTAACCAATCCAATGTCGTTGTAAACACATCATGGTGGAACTACATGCATTTAGGGGATTGAGGAAAAATCTGGTGTAGATCGGGTTCTAGTTCGTTATATGTTGGAAGCAGCTCCATACACAGGTAACTCGGGAGAGAAAGCCTATTATTCGGGTCTTTGCACAACGCAACACAAATATCGGCTCACAACACAACACAATAAATGGCTTTTCGCTCCCATTTTAAATCTTCAGGTTTGGAGAGTGGTAGTGGAATTAGGGTTTAGGGTTTTACAAGTGGCCTCATCCGAAAATGGAAAACAATGGCAAGGAAATCTAAGATTTTGTGGAAACAAATCACTTAGGCCAAGTCAAAATTTATTCAGCAAATAAAACAAGGAAGTGGATTTGCATAAATGCAAAACAATGTTAGGTCGTTTTAAAGCGTAGACTTTCTCTCTTTAAATGAGAACAAAGAAGAAGAAAACAATCCCAAAAAAAACAAATAAGAGCAACAAAAATAAAGAAGAGTCAACCACTTATAGTCCCACATATACACCTCTTACTTGGTCATTAGATCCCTATGTCCACGAATTGATGAAGGGCAAGGCAAGGATGGAAATTTTGGAAGCCAAAGAAATGAAAGGGACGACAAAATTTCAGAGTTTACACTTGCAAATCGATGTTTAATGGAAGATAAGATAATTCTAAAAGAGAAAGTAATAATGCTACAAGAGGCTTTAGAGACCAGAAAACAAGAATGGGAAAACTTGAAGACAAC
Source organism: Pinus tabuliformis (assembly GCA_031772625.1). NCBI lineage: Eukaryota > Viridiplantae > Streptophyta > Pinopsida > Pinales > Pinaceae > Pinus > Pinus tabuliformis. The sequence goes on from CM062809.1 coordinate 618,803,979, forward strand.
ATGGAAAACCATGAAAGATTTAATGGAAGCAAACAAGGAAGTGATAATCTCTAACGCAACTTAGGTGGATACACAAATATCTCAGCAGGTAGTCATTTCTGAAGAAAACGCAAAAGAGAACAAGAGGACAAACATTCCAAAAGAAATCAAAACTAGCGCTGAGGACACTAATGGTTACATAAGGATGGAGGAAAAAGAAGATATAAGTGCTCGTAGAGCACAGGAAAGAGAACACAAAGACATAAAATATAGGGAAACAAACTTTATTATCAGAGGAATAAGAGACTATGGAACAAATGAAAGCACTCTCAGTTTGACAAGAGACTTTTTGAAAGAGAAATAACATTGGAGAGGGAAAATTTCCCAACCAAGGAGGGTGGGAAAGATATGTGAAGAGATGCCTTGACCCATAAAAGTCATCATGGAAAGTGTGCAAGACAAACATTATCTCTTAAGCAAAAATAAACCCTTGAAAGACTCACACTCCTTCTTAGATGAAGATCTAACTACCAAACAACAAGAGGAGAGAAGAGAATAAGTGGAGAAAATTAGAGGAGCAAGAAACGAAGGGGAAAGAGCATTGTTGTACAATGGTAAAGTGGTTATTGCATTATTTGGGCCTCATGACAAGGCAGTGCAAAAATGTGACAGTAAAGAAAAAACAGTTAATTCTATAATAGGGAGGAAAACAACATGATCAACATGGATGAAAAATGGGTAAAGACTCAAATTTGAGTCTTGTGTCCCAAGCCGTGTAACAATCAAATCCTACCTAGGTCTACCTAAGTCTAGTTTTTTGCAACTGTAGAGGTTACCCTTGGAGGAGGGGACATGGGATAGGGCCTATTGCATAAGAGACATAGTTTGTCTCACAGAAACTCATGAACATGATGGTTGTAAAACTCCTATGTTTGATGGTTATTTGAAATTATCAGTTTGGAACGAAGTAGCAGAAAATGGATAAGGGTATGGAGGAATATAGGTTTTAGTGAAAGAAAAAGAAGGTCGTCACATTTAGTTAGCGAAATAAGATACAAATAAACGATATTTATGGCTCAAAATAACAGATAATGAGAACCACATAAGAATTTCAACATGCTATTTCACACCTCAAGTCTCAAAAACTTACAAAAATGAGGGGCTAGATAACAAATACCCATATGCAACTTTAAAGCAAGATATTGTCATATATTCTCAGCAGGGAGAAGTTATTTTAGTGGGAGATTTCAATGCTAGAACAACAGATCAACAAGCTAGTATTTTTTGTTTCCAAGAGGATCACAATCCTATATGGTTCATTGAAGAGGAGAATCCCTAGTGGTTGAGATGTTCAAAAGGTGACAAAGTTAGCAATCATTTTAGAGAGGAGTTTCTCACGTTGTGTGGTGCTTTCAACTTAATTATCTGCAATGGTCTAGATAGATGGAAAAGGTTTGGGAAGTTCACTTGCAACACATACAATGGGATAAGTGTTGTTGACTATGTTATTTGTTCACAAAACTTAATAGAAAGGATAGATGAAGTTAAGATAGGAGAACATATGTGGGACTTAAAATTAGACCATAACCCAATTTATATAAAGCTATCTTGGTTAGAAGAAAGACAACATAGGAGGAAAGCCTAATATTCTTGACAATCAATATCAAGGGGAAAAATTATTCTGATACAAGAAAATTGCACTATCTTCAAAACAATGTTGGCGAGATCAATTTAGAAGGGGAAGAGTGGTTCCCAAAGCCTCAATAGTCATGGGTTAACAAATATAATGTAGAGTGCACTTGAGAAGTGAAAAAGAGAAAAAAATACGAAATTTGAATCAAATCATTTTCCTGTAAATGCTTGGTTTGATGAGGAATGAAAAATGGCAAGGAAAACCTTGAAAAAGGAAGGCGAGGAGAAGATGAATGTAAAGCTATATAAGCAAAATTTAAAATGGAAAAAAGATGAGTTCATGCAAACAAGACAAGAAGAGTTAATATATCTAGGCAAGAATAACCCAAAGCTTTTTTGGTAGGAACATCAACCAAGGAAGAAGCAAATCGAAAATAATATTACAACCAATCAATGGTTAGACTATGCAAGACAAATCTATGAGAAAGAATCAGAGGATGAGCCTCCCAGGATTAACACAACTACAAATGTTTTCACATTACAAGAAGTGGAGACAAGAATTAAGAAGTTGAAAACAGGAAACGAAAAGGACTTGGTTGAACTTCAAGCAAAATATCTAAAGTGGGGAATGAGCATTCTTGCACCGCACATCATGGAAATATTTAACTACATCATTCAACAAGGATTCCCAAGAGATTGGACAAATAGTCTAGCATTACCCCTTTTTAAAAATGGAGACATTAATCATCCTTCCAACTATAGAACCATTATGATCAATCCTTTGTTTGCAAAGCCCTTTAGCAACATGGTAGCAAATAGAATCACTAAGTGGGTGGAAGTAAAATAAAATAGGGAAAAAGGGCAAATAGGTTTTAGGCCAAAACATTCTACATTAGATTATGGTATCACATTCCATAGGCTTATGAAGATGTGAAAGTCAAAACTAGAGCTTCACCAGGTATTTCAGAAAGCTTTAGAAGTGACATCGGAGTCGAGCAAGGCTGATATTTATCCCCTACTCTTTTTGGTTTATATATTGATAAATTGGAAGAGTGGCTAAATCTGCAAGGCGGGGATGGTTTTCGGTTGGGGGAGTTTTTGATAAAGCTTCTTTTATATGTTTATGACCTTGTATTGATTGCTAAATCGGACTAGAGATTGCAGATGCACCTATATGCCCTTCAACATTTTTGTAAAGCAGTGGGGATGCAAGTCAATATCAGCAAGACCAAAATAATGATTTTCTCAAATAAAAAGAAGCAGAGCCAACATACGTTCTTCTTTGAAGGCAACATTCTTGAAGAAGTAAATGAATACAAGTACCTCAGGATTGATTTCAACAACAAGCTTAATTGGGAGAACTGCAGAAAGAAGAGAATCTTACGAGGGTGGAAAGCATTATATGCTCTTCAAAACATATGTAGAGAGGCAGAGTTATGGGATTGGAAAACGATTAAAGTGCTTTTTGGGCTCCTAGTTTGTCTAGTGATATTATATGGGTGTGAACTGTGGGCTAGCAACATCCCTGTCTCAAAATGGAAGCAAATTGAGAAAATCCAAAAACACTTGATCATGAGCAAGTTCAAAATAAAAAGTTTGGTTCCTTATGAGATAATGTTGAGTGAAATAGGAGCAACTCCCATTGAAGCAATTGCTATAGTGTGTCTCATAAGTTACCTACAAAGAATTTAACAAATGGAAGAAGGTAGATGGCCTGAAGTTATCTTCAATGAAGGAATGAGTGAAAGAAAGAAATCATGGATGAGACAAAACAACAAATGGATGGGATATTGACCTCAATGCATGTCCCACAAATAGCAAGGAGTTAAAGAGTTTTGTTATGGAGAAGTTTCGTAAGCATATATGGGGAAAAGAGTTGGGTAGAAAGAAGAAGTACTATGTTCAGGGATTCAACCCCACTTGTGATCTCCAACAAAAAGAGTACATTGGAACTAGCATTCCATGGAGAGCAAAGATTCTTATTGCCTAATTAGGAACTAACTCGCATTAACTACGATGCGAAACAGGTCGGTGGAAAAGACCTAAAGAAGCTTGGGAAGAACGGGTGTATACGTTTTTCACTTCTCGGATAGTGGAATCGGAAAAACGTTTCATTTTGGAATGTGATGCTTTTAGAGACATAAAAAACAACGACAATCGTATGTTATCATCATTTCCTTGGCATTGTCTTTCAGTGAGGGCACTGTTAGAAAATTGGGTGAGCTCATCATTAATTTGAATAATAAAAAAATTAAACTACAAAAAACAAAAAGCTAAGAAAATGGTAATCCCATAAACTATTTCTAATCTTATGAACATTAAAATTTCATTCATTCATTCATTAAAAAATCAATGCAAACTACAAAAATACCAAACAACTAAATTTGTTATCTTCACACCTAAAACACAAACACACAACCCTCAACCATTAGAGTGCGAGTTTATACACTAAGCAAAGAGTATTTTACTTTTACATTACACATACCAATATGGAAACCTATATGCATATGGACAACCAATCCATAGGCCAATCAGATGACACAACGAAAACAACATGCCTATCAAATGATTAATGTTATTAGATTGTACTTTTTTTTTTTTTTTCAAAAGGTGGAAAAATCTATCAAACTCAGTTTGTCAAACCAACAGTGAGGACAACCATCTCTGGATGCTATCCGCGAATGTCAGTGGACACATCACTGTTATCAAGGAAAACCATGCCACCTGAAATAACCTGCTGATGGTCCGTAAGGGAGCAGGCTTTCACTCCTGCCAGATGCCTCTGGGTCTTGGGCCGTTAACCTGTTTCCTTACGTCCGAGGAAGACGAGCTCTTAGCCAAGCAGAAGCAGTTTTAGGGCATACTCCAGGCCCGATTATTAGATTGTACTTGTATTGTCGAGAAAAAAAAATTATAATTTTATTATTATTTTTTATAAAAAATATATATATATATATATTTAAAAAAAATTTAATAATTTTAAAAAATATTTTATTTTTTGTCTTTTCTTTTCAATATACACTAAAGTTAATAATATCATTCACCACCAACCATTCAATATACACTATACACTATAGTTAATAATATCATTCACCTCCAACCATTCATATTGATTGATGGTCACTCTTCATCAAATTCCATATACAGTCTGTTGTAAATTATAAGTAGATGATTGATAGTCATTCTCCTGGTTGGTGGAGAATCCAATTTACCATATCTGTGTCCAGTACATGGTCAACAAATATACCTATCATCAAAGCACAAACATAAAAAAACAAACACAAATATAAAAAAAAAATTGAAAATTAGTGGATAAATTTTGGATATTTGTGAAAGAGTTTAATTTTTCTAAAAATAATCTCCATTTTCAACCAAACTAAATCCTACACAAATTAATTAGTGTAAACTTTATAAATAATTTTATTTATATTTACAATAATTTTTTTAAAATTTTATATTACAAAATAGATGTTATTTAATTATTAGATTTTTATTTCTTTATTTTTTTTCACCAACTTCAACAAAACTAAATTTTATACAAATTAATTAATGTACATTTTATAAATAATTTTATTTATATTTACAATATTTATTTTAAAATTTTATATTATAAAATAAATCTTATTTAATTATTAGGCATTTTTTTAATAGGATGTGTAATTGACACGATAAACTGCCGGAACAACAAAACAGATATTTATATTTACAATAATTTTTTTTAAAATTTTATATTACAAAATAGATGATATTTAATTATTAGATTTTTATTTATTTATTTTTTTTGTTATCAATTTCAACAAAACTAAATTTTATACAAATTAATTAATGTACATTTTATAAATAATTTTATTTATATTTACAATATTTATTTAAAAATTTTATATTATAAAATAAATCTTATTTAATTATTAAGTATTTTTTTAATAAAATGTATAATTGACATGATAAACTGCCCGAACAACAATCATTTTATAAATAATTTTATTTATATTTACAATATTTATTTAAAAATTTTATATTATAAAATAAATCTTATTTAATTATTAGATATTTTTTTAATAAAATGTGTAATTGACATGATAAACTGCCCGAACAACAAAAAAGAATGATGAACAATATGCTGCAGAGCAGCCAGCATGCAGTGAGAGTGGATCCCGAGTGAGGAGGCGGCAAGCCGTCCGTCCAACCACTTGGACTACACTACCACGTGATAAATGTTTATAAATTAATATATGTATGGTGTATAGAACATGAGGAAACTTGTGGGTATACTGATATAGTGATCATTGCGTAGGGACCTCTTTGGCCTCTACAGGATTTTCCTTAGCAGTAACCACAGCCAGGAGGCAGGAGTGCATATTTCCCGGAGGATTATTGGGATCGTGCGTCATTCTATGCTTGCTTTTTCCTGAAGTTTTCACAGTTCAGTCTGCCCAAGTCTCAACTTCGACTTTATGGAGCCACCGCATCTTGCTACTCCCACAACTTACTAGACAACTACATTGAAAAGTCCTGCATAAAGATTCAATGCTGCCATAGCTTACTAAACATCTACATTGAAGACAAACTCCTGCATAAAGATTCAATGTTGTGGTTGTATGGAGTATTTTAACTGAGTTGTTTTTATTGCGATTTTTGGAAGTTTTTTTGATTAGTTTTTCTTGTCTAATTTCGCTAAAATCTGGCAAGAATTTATTGAAATCACAAGTTTGATGGGTATCCCTGTACAATGGAAGTGCTCTAGGGTTTTTTAGGGCGCTGAATCCATCTATATAGTCAAAAAATAATTTTAAGTAACACAAATCAAGATTTCACCTCAAAATTTTCTGCCAAAAAATTGCACTAAAGACAAGTCCTATCTTAACTACCAAGTTTTTAATCATTTGCCTAGAAACTTATTAAATTTTATATACAAATTTTAATATGGTTTTGTTAAATTATTTAATTAACAACAGATGTAGTGGAAGTGATATTGGAAAAAACCATAATATATCTTATATGTAATATTAACTAGGGTTACAAAGTAGCTAGTCCCTGCCACCTAACTTAAATATAGCTTAATAAAACAAAAAAATAACAAAAACAAAGATTTCATCACAAAAATAAAACAACTAATAAAATATTATATTGTTGAATGTCATCACTAAAAATTAAGAAATATGACTAGCTAATATTGTTTATATAAAAATACATATATCTATATGACTCTCGTCTAACTAGATTGTTTTTTTGGCATGCAAGTTATGGGAATTTTGGTTATATTTTGAAAAAATTTGGCAGGGATTTTTGTAAATCAAAGTAAAAATTGTCAAATTTCACAATTTTAGGTGTTCTAGAAGCTTTTGATGGCGTTGAATCCATTTTCACCATCAAAAACATGATTCAAACCCTATATCTACAAGAGTTTTTGAATTTTTTTTGCCTATATTCCAGCGACTTTTGGCCATTCGGGCAATTCCTCCCCCTGGGTAGACGAGTCCTATCTATATGTGTGTCTTTTATTTTTATTAATATATATAATTGTTTATAATTAAATTTATTAAAATATGTTTTTAATATAATAAGAAGTCATCTTAAATTGTAAATATGGTGAAAAAATTATAATTCATGAAAATAGAAATAATAAAATATAGAAAAGTTAAATAACAAAGAAAAAAAATAAAATAATAACTAATAGAAATGGAAATCCCTAAACAACCAATTATAAAATCTCAACCAATCACTTTACAAATAAATAAATTTCAATAATAATAATAAATGAAGTCCTAATGTTAAACTATTGATAAGCATAATAAATTTTTAGTCAAAGGCAAACTAATATCCAATAAGAAGCAAAACTGAATGCATATGATTTTATATATAACGTTAGTTAGTTATAGTATTAATTTATGATGCATACTAAAGTTTATTTAATTAAAAAAATTATGATTAAGTGAGAATAAATATTTGAAAGTAATAATTTTTGTTAATAATTAATAATAATAATTTAAAATAAAATTTTAATCTAGTTAATTTTTGTGAGTTTTCAAAATTTAACAATGAAATATGTATAACTATTTTAATAAAATAAACTTAAATTCTACATTTTTCATTTTTTTTTAACTTTTTACTCAATTTTTGAAAATGTTCCACTAAACCTAAAAATAAGTCAAAAATCAAATTTTCAATATTAAAATAGTTATGCCAAATCATTACCAAAATTATAATTTTTAAATTTATTTGTGATCATGATGTCCTAAAAATAAAACCCATTTATTTTACCATTTACAACCAAAAGAACTATTTATTATTACCATTTACAACAAAATCATATGCTCTTATTTGTCCTCATCCATTACTTTACTTTTAAGTTAATAGCGTTTTCCCTTTAAATTATTTTTTATGGAATTTTAAGTTATGTTATTTTTATTTTTTTATTCTTTAAATTTAATAGTTTATATTTTTGTTTTTGTTATATATATATAAACAAATTTATTTATTTTTATATTATTTTTTATCTCATTATATTTAATTATATATCTGTGAAATATAAATTAATTAATTTGTATGAAATTTATTCTCATCTAATTATAAATCAAAATTTTATGAAAATAAAAATAGATTATAAAAACTTTGTTTAGAATAGCTTAAGTGGCGATGGCCGTCAAATGAAGATCTTGGGTTCGAATCTTGTGTTATTTATAATAGACATGTAAACTGGAAAAAACAAACATTATTCGTTCTCATTTCATTTAAATATCAGGCAATCCCGATGACAAATAGAGAAGTCTAATGAAAAGGAATTATTTTCATTTCATTTAAATATTAAATGATCCCCATGAAAAATGGAGAAGTCTAATAAAGAGGAATTTAATTTGGATAAAAAAAATTCAAAATTTTTGTAATAGTAATATTTGAATCATTTTTTTAAAGTGAAAATAGATTCAGCATCATCAAAAATCTCTAAATCACCTAAAATCTTAAAATTTAATAATTATAATTTAAATTTACAAAAATTCCTATCAACTTTTATAACATATTACCAAATTTCCTATAATTTTCTGGGCAACACTGCAGCATGACAAACTACTTTCATTTCATTAACAAACACGCTAATGATTAATAGATGCATATACCTCGCCGACTCGCACCGTCTCTCACATCACTTTCTGACTATTTATGCCCACTATCTGAAAAGTAGTAGTGCCCACTTGAAACTTATGTCCACTGTGAGTGAGTCAGAGATCCTGGGGCATCGAAATGTAAATATATGAAGCAATTATTATGTGCAGCTGTAGGTCCCCTAAAGAAGTCTAGAATTTCAGTCGAAGTAGAGTTCATTGAGAGCCACATCATTAGACTCTAAGCTTCGATATGCTCTGTTAGCTTTCTGTGCCCACGGATAACGCTACAGTTCTCACAATCTCCCGATTCTCACCACCGATGGGGATCAAATCCCAATACGACTTTTCTATATACATCTAATCTAGTCTTCTTTCTAGGGTATATTCCCTGTTCCCAACAACGCATGTAAAAGCTGGCTATCATGTCATGTCTGCCCGAAGGACAAGGTTGCCCTTGTCTCGATTTGACCCCTTCCCTGAAAATTGAAAATTGACAGGGAGGGAAAAATAATTTCAGGAGTCCATGGCAATGGGCCCATTTCCGTGCAACTCCAATTGGAAGCACACGTTGAGGAAGTATCATGGCACCAACAACTGCAACTATGACATAAAGGCACATTTCTATGTGTTTGACAGGCTGCCCCTGCCTATCCTCCAGCCCACACTGTTCCTATGCCTATTATATACTAGGTGACAAATACTAAGAAGGGGGAAATTTGAGAGTTTTTCATTCTTATGCTGCGGTAAGCTTACAGGAAAATGTGGGCAATGGTAAGCACGGCGATCGAAAGAAAAGTAGTCCATCTAGAGAAATGGATTGTTTGTGGTGCAGCAGTTGTGGGGCTGATGATATTCTGTCAAGTAGAAAGCAGCCAAGGGAAATGTGCATTTCCTGCAATTTTCAATTTCGGAGACTCGAATTCAGATACAGGTGGCTTCTATGCTGCTTTTCCTGCAGAAAATCCTCCCTATGGAATGACTTTCTTCCATAAGCCTGTAGGTCGTGCTTCTGATGGACGCCTTGTGATTGATTTCATAGGTACTTAGTCCCATGGATTTCCAACTTCTCTGCTAAGTTTGTTTATGTCATAGGAACTTCTTATGTTTTATCTGCCCTTTTAAATAGACAGCTGTGATGATTAGATTAGTTGTTTATGTGATCAGACTGTAAGTTGTGCAACCAGAATGTTAGTTGATGAACCTTCTTTCTCTTAATACAAGAAATAGTATCACTGTCCACAGCAGTAGCTGGTTAATACTCTGACTATAAAATAATGCATGTAATCTAATGACTACATTATCTCTCACTGACAAATGCCTCTCTCTTAACCTTCCTCGATCTGTTCTACATTTGAAGAGTGCAGGACAGGGCAGCACTGACCATGTGCTGTATTGTGCAAACAGATATTCAAATGGACTTGAAGTGAATATGATAATAAGCATAATCTATTATAACGTTAGAGTCTAGCAAGGCCAACTTCAAATGGATGTTTGATGTATGAGACTGGTTGGGATTGATTTATTTGTAAGGCCCTCTCTATTTATTCAAACAGAAATTTATGAAAATTTAATTTCTGTTTTAATCGTTTAATGAGAATAACATATTTTAGTTGAGGATAACATATCTTAGTCGGAGACTAAATTGATGTGTAAGATTCTTTGTATGTGGCATAAATAGACCTCTTCATGTTCTATCTTTTCTGGATTGTAACATATTAAATTGATGTGTAAGATTCTTTGTATGTGGCATAAATAGACCTCTTCATGTTCTATCTTTTCTGGATTGTAACATATTTTAGCCAGACAAGTGTAAAATTCTTTGTTTGTAGCATAAAAAAACCTTCATATTTATCTTTTCTAGATTGTGCTTGTGACTTTCAAAGAAGAAACACATATTTTTAACTGCTAGACTCACTGAGATTGTACATTAAATTTCCATTAAGTGAACATTTTACCTACTTTCAATTGAAAAAAATACAGTAAATAAAAACATAAACAGAATAAAAAGAAAAAATTACAGTAAATAAAAACATAAACAGAATAAAGAAAAGGTGCTGTCAAGCATCCATTCCATTCGATAAACAAATGTATAAAGCTTCTAATTCACTTGTTGGAGATAGCATAACCAGAATCAAAGAAGGTGCTGTCAAGCATCCATCCTATTCGATAAACAAATGTATAATGCTTCTGATTCACTTGTTGGAGATAGCAATCCACAGTTTGATATCAAACCAGTCAAGGGCATTTAGCTCGGTGGTGGATCAGCCCACCAAATGGGTGCAGTTTGACTGTCAAATTTTCAACATGTTATCGGATCCAACCTCTTTGTGTTGAGGCTCCTTGGAGGTGCCTAGGATCCTCAAACCAAATTATGGCTTGAGGTAGGGTGTTGGACATAGCAAGCCATAGGCCATGGATTGGATTCCTAGCCTGTACATTTTTCAACATCACTTATGTTTTTATTTTTCATAGTAAGTCATCTGCAATGCCAATAAATTTCCTTATGAAACTCGGATTCAACTACAGAAATGTCAATGCAGTTTTTTAAACCCCTTTTTCATCTTCAATGAAACAGAAAAATTACATAGCTGAAGAATAATAATTCCTCATTAATCTTATGCCTGAATGCCTTATTACGTTTTATGTTGATAGAAGTTTCAACTTTAAATGCAGTCAGTAATTGACATTTTCTTTGATGGCAATTGAGCAGCTCAAGCTTTCGGCTTGCCTTTTCTTAGTCCATATCTGCAGTCATTAGGCTCTGATTTTCGTCATGGGGCCAACTATGCCTCGGATGCTGGTACTGTTCTTCAACCAAATACTTCACAATATGTTACCGGAATCAGCCCTTTCTACTTGGGAGTTCAGTACAGGGAGATGCTGGATTTCAAGGTTCGAGTTCTTGATCTTCTTTCAGAAGGTACAACCTCTGTTAAGATTTTATTTTTAATGGATAGGAAAAGAAAAGTCATTAGTATCAATCAAAATTATGGACGTTTGAAGATATTCTTAGATAGGGTATCTAAATTTGATAAATTCTGATTTTGGACACAAAAGCTATTTGATGTTCAGCTCATATGATTGCCTTAACAAAAGATTGAGGAAAAGTGAGATCTACATATTTTGGAAATATTAGATCTTTTTAGCATCTTGTTAAGTAATTTAGTCGCTATTACCCAAACAAGCATGAAACGTGTGCTTGCATTTTTGTCTATTTATAAAGTTGGATATATCCTTACTGGAATCATTGAAGGGGCCTCTCACTTTGTACACAGGTTTCATGGATATGTATTTGCGTATTTTGATAAAAATAATGGTTCAATATTTGTTTAGGGTTAATAGTTTGAGTGATGGGAAGTATGGTTTGTTTTTTATTGAGTATATAAAATTACAAAAGTAGAAAACTTAGGATTACGCCAACAAGCTACTGATTCACTGTGGTAAAAAAATAATAATAATCATTAAAAAAATGGTTTAACACTGCTCAAAAATAAATCAAAGTATGCATCGAAATAGATCAACTTCCCATTAAATGTCGATTTCACCTCTCATCTGTCTATTTAATGTTGTGGCCACTTCAATCCAGCAAAAGACGTTGATATGGAGCCATCGACCACCAACAAAACCAATAACCTGGACTGTTTTTTATTAAGGATTTGTGTCTTTAATTGAATGTTATAGGCATCTTTGCACCCAGCTACTCTTTCTGGATACTTCTTGTATGGAATGGTTTGTAACTTTGTATTGAGCTTCCTCAGGCTCTCTCCTGCGATGGCACGCTGTTTTCGTTTACAAAATGGTTCAGGAATACTCTGTTCACTTTAGATATGCCTTGCCAATTTTGTTGAAGCCAACTTTGTCCATGAACATAATGACTGGGCAGAGCACAAATTCCCGAGGAGGAAATTTCGAGACCAAACTGACATTTTTGCAACCAGTTCTTATTTTTATTATGTGTCAATCTTTGCAGGAAAAAAATTGGAGTATCTACCAAACCCTGAGGTATTCAGTCAAGGTCTCTACACACTTGATATTGGGCAGAATGATTTCACCTCAAAACTTGGTGAAATAGGAATTCAAGGAGTGAAGCAGTTTCTTCCCCAGGTAGCTTCACAGATTGGTGAAACTGTTAAGGTAATTTCTTGACTACAGACATTTCAATTGAGCATAGATGGACTTCAAGAATGAATTACTTAACTATGTTGTTTCTTCATTCTAACAGGCATTGTATAAAGAAGGGGCAAGGACAATATTTGTGGCAAATCTTGCACCAATCGGTTGCTTTCCTTCATTTCTGACTGAACTTCCTCATAATCAATCTGATCTGGACGGTTATGGATGTATGATATCATACAACAATGCAGTGGTGGACTATAATAACCTACTTAGGGAGCAGCTTGAAGAAGTTCGAAAGGTCTTACCGGATGCATCTGTTATATATGTTGATTCACATGCAATCAAGTTGGAGATTTTTACAAATCCAACGAAACATGGTAAGCTTCCTTTTTAAACGATGGTCAAGTTCACAAACGTGTAATTCTCCTCCGATAATCAAAATACTCAGAAGATGTTACAGTGTATACTTTGGGTGTCAATCATCGTAAAGAAATACATCATTTGAATCCCTTCTTGCACAGTCTTCTTTTCCTGAAGTATAACCTTAGAGACAAAATAAAATTTCAAAGAAAAAAAACATAATATATAATACAGAGTAAACATGGTAAGTATTAACTTTCAAAGCCACTTTCACCTTCATTTTTTCTCTTTTCTTGATAATAAGCAAATGCATAATATCCAATTCCATGATTTGCAGGGTTCAAGTATGGAACAAAGGCCTGCTGTGGCACTGGAGGTGACTACAATTTTAGTCCAGAGGTTTTCTGCAGCCAAAACAAGACATTAAATGGTATTGTTGTCACAGCTTCAGCATGTTCTGATCCATCAGGTTACGTGTCCTGGGATGGAATTCATAACACTGATGCTGCAAATATATATATAGCCAATGAAATTCTTAGTGGTAAATACTTTCAGCCACCATTTCCACTCAGCAAACTTTGTGACCTCCAACCTATTGGGTGAACTTGAGGAGGAAAAGAAGCTCCATATGCTATGGAAAAAATGTATTCAATAAAGCCTTCACTTCCAAGGCCTCTCAATTCAATAGAGTTACTGATAAGCAGCATGGGCTTTCTCAATTATAAAGCCATCATGATTTTTGGCTCTTTTTCAATTAATCATATTCTCACTCACATAATATTAATGTGCTTGGGTCATGTTTAATTCACCCTTATGGTGACCATTTGATCAATATTAAAAAATCAATTCTATCCAAGGAAGATGGGAACAAATGTTTTCAGATTGAATCAATGTCAGTGCTGTTGGGTTGATTCTTGTTGCTCATTTGGGTAGGCAGATTCAGTTGAACGACTAAAACAAATCTGAGATAACTTGCATTTATAAACTCTTCCAGATATTTATATATATGAAATTTTATGAGATATTGTTGATTTCAAACCGTTTTTGTATGAGATGCTAACATAACATGATCTATGTAGACATCCTTCTAATTACTATTACTTATTGTTTTTGACTGATAGGAAGGACTTGCCCCTCCTGAATTGTGCAGATGATAGTTGATAAAGTTTTGCAAGTTGGCTGAGAAGCTTACAAACTGAAGGCAGTTAATCAAAAAATTGGACTGTATCCGAAGTTGTTGAAGTTGTCAAAGTTATGGGGTGTAAGAGAAATGAAAAAAGGCAGCCTGTGTGGGCTTATTGTGTATTACAACAATTGAGCTTGCACTGGAGTCCAACTGAAACTTATAAATGTTTAAGGCTAATTAATAGTTTTGTAAGTTATTTGTAGCTTTGTAGATTTATAGGAGTATTACAAGCATAGTGAATTTTTAAAAAATCACAATTCCAATAGCTCTAAAAGTTCATTGATGTATGATCAAGTTCTTGCTTTTTGATAGCTTGGGAGGTATTCCAAGCCCTAGGGTCCGGGGTTTGGAGCTTGGAGCGCCACAAAGGTTATTTGTGGGCTTGAAACCCAAGGTTAGGGTTTTTCATCCATTGATGTTTGGGCCAAAACCATGGAGTATTTTGGACATGTGATGGAATAAGATGATAGAGGAAGACGAGAAGAATCCAACGCATCAAGAATCATCAAATTCTGAGTTGTCTACAATGAGCTATGAATTTTTGAATGGAAATGTGGGTTAATGTGGCACCAAATGGAGGTCGTCTTGACATTTTGGAGTGCCACAAGTTATGTCTTAACACCACATGAGATTGTATATATAAGATTCTACACCATCCAAGTGCATCAAATCATTATCATTTCATCTCTGAGGCAGCTGCAAAAGCAAGAAGGACAAGGCGTGGAAGAGGGATATTTTTGGGCACATTCTTCCTTCTATTGCAGGTCTGCTTTTGTGCAGGAGGAGGCTGCAGACTTGGAGTGAAGTTTAGAGGTCTGTTTGGTTGCTGTTTTGTGTAGGATTTCCTCTATTTGAGAGCCACAGAGAACAATCACTTTGCAGGGGGTGAAAGGCCTAATTAAAGGTTGTTTAAGGCTCTTGTAGGGTGCCACAAGGATTTGGAAGAGTTTTGGGAAGTTAGGAGAGGGTTGGGAGGCCCAATCTAAGGCTTGACTCTTCCTAGAAGGCAATTCTAAACAACAGGAGCAAAGGACAACAAGATTGCAACTTTTGAGGGCTATTTGTGCAAGGTTATGAGGGCTATAACGCTGGGTCGCAAGCCCTAACCAAGAGCAACAAAGTGCAACAATGAACAAACTTATAAATCAAGGCATGTTATGATGTTTTTGTGTTGATTTGATGCTAAGGATGAAGTCCTAGTGTGGACAGAAGTATTGGGCACTTAGTGGTTGGTGGAGGGAAACAAGAAAGTGTCCAAAGTAGCCCTAGAACAACATACTTGGACAATTGTGAGTTGGGTGAAGTGTTGAGCCTATGTGTAGCTCTTTGATGGATGAAAGAAGCTACTAGGAGGAGGTAGTTTGAGAGCTCAAGGATTGGCCAACCTAGAGGAGCAGATTGGATCAGCCCATGTTCATTGTTGGAGAAGAGACTTGTGGTAGGTGGAAGCCCTCCTGCCTTATGTTAGCCTTCATATAGCAGCAGTGGAAGGCTATAGTGGGAAGAAGACCCTGTGTAGCTGAGAAGCAACAATAGGCAGAGGGAGTTGCTCACAAACGGGGTTGTGAACAAATCAAAAGAAGTCTCGATGTGTTGATGCATAGATGGACTTACGATCAACGTGAGAGTAGGTGGAGCTGTGTTCAGTGGGCAGATGGACTTGTTTCATTGATAGAAGCAGAGCTGTGTAGCTGCTGATTGAGAACGAAGGACCAACAAGACAAGATATGACATAGAGGTTATGATTGTGCACTAGAGCAGTGAGATTGTCATTGTATCTTGTATTATTGTACCATTGGATATTTGAAGGCCATTATCCCTTGTATGGGAGCCCTAAACTGTTTTACTACTCAGTTGGTTTAATATAACTGAGATTGGGTTGTTGTACATATTTTGTAAAAAGTTGTCTATATTTTTGCATGTGTGATTTACTGTTGTTTATATTCTGCTACGCAAAGTAGATTTGTTGAGATTCTTGGTTTGGTAGCATTAGTGATCTAATATTCTATCCTAGGCACTAGGGTCGCAGAATTCAACATGGAATCAAAACGTGTCTGAGCTACTTTGAGAGACAGTGAATCAAAGGGTGCACAATGAAGTATAGCTTAAGAAGGAGTTGGTCACATTGTAGGTGAAGGGCTCACTACAATGCTGAAGTTGCAAGTTGGTCTTCAGTATGAGGACATGTTGGAAAGGTTGTCCAACTATAGTTCATGGAAGGAAAGGATCAAGTTGGTCTTACAAGTCAGTAGGATCTAGGCGTTTGCCGAGAAAGCCATCAAGAAGTCAACTAACCTTAAGGTGTTGGAAGTATATGATGATTTGGATACAAATGGGAGATTGATCATCTTAGATGGTGTGAAGGGCTTCCTAATACCACATTTGTTCGGGAAGAACTTCGCTCATGAGATGTAATTGGCTCTTCAGAATTTGTTCCATAATAAGAACGAGAATCCAGTATTGGTATTGGAGGACAAGTTGAAGTCTGCCAGATATTGCAGGGTGAAGGAGTGACTTCGTATTTGGCGAGGTTGTCTTAGGCCAAAGATGAGCTTGTTGTCGTTGGTGTGACTATTTTAGATTTTGATATGGTGATGAATGCCTTGAAAGGGTTTACTCCAGAGTGGAAACCATTCATCAAAGGGATCATTGCGAGGGACAAGTTTCCAGACTAGAATAGGTTGTGGGACGACTTCATTCAAGAGGAGTTGTGAGACAAGGATCTTCATTTGAAGAAGAGGGCTTCAGATGATGACATGGAACTTGCAACACGAATGAAGGGTGGCGAGATGGGTCATTTTTTATCGAGATGTCTGATGAAGAAGAAGATAGGAGATGGTGAGAAGAAGAAAAGTTAGCAGGTTATTGTGTTGCCACTTTTGTTGAGATAGATGCTCTCACCAAGAGGTTGGGGGAGGAGGCTATGATCTCTCATTTCTCGGTACTATCGATGAGGATGGATGATAGATGGACAATGGTGCGTTAAAACATATGACAGGGTCAGAAGAGGTATTCGATACTATAGCTGAGTGGGACTCGAAGTTGCACATGGTGTTGGGCGACAAGAGTTAGAAGGAGATCTGAAGATCGAGAGTTGTGCCATTCAGAATGGAGTCAGGTTGAGTAATGTGGGTCCATGATGTACTGTTTGTACCAGGAGTTAGATATAGCGTGATATCTGTCTTAATGATTTAGAAGAAGGGGTTTGAGGTCTTATTCCAGGATGGGAAGGCAAGACTCAGACCCAGAGGCTCTAGATCTGTGAGTATTATGCTTGGAGTTAGAGAGCATGGTCTATACAGGTTGACAGGTAAGCCTATGGATCATGGGAAGAAGAAGCAAGAAGACTAGGTGCAAGTGTTGACATTATGACAAATGTGTAGTCCTTGATGGAAACCTACTTAATAAACATGTCAACATTATGGTAGCAAGATGAGTATTCAGGCCAATACAAATGTGACAGAAAGATTGGACAAAGGAATATCAGTTCAATGACAGAGGAAGGGTAAATATGAAGTTTGAAGAAGTATATGAGGGTTCTGTGAAGCAACGTTGCGTACACATGCAGGTATGAAGAAGAAAAGCTCATATAGTTTTGACACCATGGTATTCTAAATACGAGTCTTTACCATGGTATTGACCCATAGTATTGAACCCAACAACAGATATTTGATCCCGTCAAAGAATATCATCGACATTAGTGTGGTTTTGGCTAAGGGCTAAGCTATATAACGAGATGAAGATCAAAGTGTTTGTGTGTGCAAATAATGAAGATTTCATAGTTAGATTTGAAGCAAGTGTGCATGTAATGGGCTATTAATGAATATTTATTGCTAATGGAAAACTTGTGAGCAATTTAGGAAACCGACGTTTCGGACTAGCTAGGTGAGTCCATCATCAGGGCAATGAGATCTGAATTATGAGAAGAGAGAGTCAAGAAATTAAGTTATTAATAGAGGAATCGAAAGATATCTCTTAGCTTGTACTGTCGGCTGGAAGATTTATATTTATAAATTAATTAACTCAATTTAATTTCAATAATTTAATTTTTTTTTTTATATATATTATTTTTTATTATTCATTTCTTAATTTATTTTTATTTGTTTACATATATTTATAAATTTATTTTATTTTAAATTTCAAAATTGAGAAAAGTTACTAATTAAGTTTTATTTAAAAGCCTTAAAAAAAAAAAAAAATAAATAAATAAATTATTGAAATTAAATTGAGTTAATTAATTTATAAATATAAATCTTCCAGCCGACAGTACAAGCTAAGAGATATCTTTCGATTCCTCTATTAATAACTTAATTTCTTGACTCTCTCTTCTCATAATTCAGATCTCATTGCCCTGATGATGGACTCACCTAGCTAGTCCGAAACGTCGGTTTCCTAAATTGCTCACAGGTTTTCCATTAGCTATTAATGAATAGTTTGATCTGAAACGTATGCACCTTGAAATTTGATGATGGATAAGATCCAATAGATCTGAAATGACTATATTGATAATGGATTGATTTGATTTGTAGTCTTTATGTTTGACGCGTGTTTTATTACATATGCCAAGAGATGGGTTTGTTTTGAAGGTCTGATGTGCAACGAAGTTATAAGTTAATAGTTGCAGATCTATACGCGAGTTTGATAACTTGAAATGTGCGTATTGATTTTGTACTTTGGATAGATTTGTACACGGGTTTGATTCTTGAAATGCGCGTATATACACTGAAGTGTTTTGTGGAAAACACATTTATAAGCTAGGGTTTTGCTGAAGAAGATGTTTGATTAGTCTAATTAGTCTTCCTGTGTTTCTATTGTCTGTCAATGAAGTCTTACTTGATGATATGGGTTTAATAGTGATGATTGAAGTTGAATTGATTGATTGAAGAGTGATGATGTTGCTAGGTATATGTGATTGAAGATCTATGATTATTTCAGAGTAATTTAGTGGTTCAGGGTGTAACTCAATGTTTGTTTCAGAATGACAATGATTCAATTTTAGGGTTCAACGTTTTGAGATTTGTACGCAAATATGCTTCAAGAAAGTCACATATACACGTGGATTTGATAAAGTAAAGTAACATATATATTTTGACATTTTATTGATCAGGATTTTCAGTTGATTCAATTGGTTGATGCAGTGCTTGGGTTTGGTATTAGTATTATGGTTACAGTGATCTAATTGTTTTGGTTGTTTGAGAATAAGTTGATTAATTTGGGTCTTAGTTGGTTTAGTGATTGGTTGATTCAGTTGGTTCATTGAGTGATTTGTTGCAGTGATCAGTTTCAGTTTTGATATTTGGTATCGGGCTTAAATAATGGTAGTGGGTTCAGTTTGAAAATTTGATGAAAAGTGGCCAACAAGTTGTGATGTTTTGTATCAGGTGGATCCTGTGTGAAATTTATGAAACGTGGTCCACAGAGGTGTTGAGGGTTGGAGCCTTCAGTGAGAAAGTTGAAGCTTCCTTCTAGTGGTAGCTGGTAAATTTGATCAGGGGGTTGGAGCTCCCTTCTGGTGGGTGTCAGTAAATGAGATCAGGAGGTTGGAGCTCCCTTCCAGTGGGTGCTGGAAAATAAGAGAAGGTTGTAGCTTTCTGCAGGTGGGTGCTTGCGTGTTGGTATGAGCTTGCGCCAGTACAAGACTGTAAGAATTATTTCATCATAATAAAAAGAAGACAGAGATGACAACAACAATGGTTTTTTCCCACATTGGGTTTCCACCTAAAAATCATGGTGTTCATATGTGTTGCTTATGTGTGATGATTTATTTTGTTCTTACTGCACATGGTTACTATATATCTAATGTTGATAAAGTACTAACATACTGGTTCAAGATAAAATTGACTGAAAAACTAAGTTGACTGGATATACACTAGTTGTTTGCATTAAAGTTGCGTACATATTGAGGTTTACTTCAAAACAGTCACTTATAGAAATCAAAATAAGAAAATTAAATCAAGTTTTGTTAAAATATTGATTCACTCCCCCTCTTAGTATTTTTCTTAACAATTGGTATCAGAGTAGGTCCTTCGAAAGAAGCTTGATCGCTTGAAGGAAGATTTATCAAGATGAGAAATCAAGAGGGGAAAACATCTATCAGGCCAGCATTGTTCAACAGAACTGATCTAGTTTTCTAAAAGGGTAAGAACAAGAGCTTACTTACAGTTACTTGGAGCATATGTATGGGGAATCATTGAAGGAGGCTATCAATTTCCATCTTCTATTTCCATAGATGAAGCAAAAAAGAAGAAATATGAGACCAATGCAAAGGTTGTCAATGCTCTGTTAGGAAGCTTGGTAAAATCATAATTTGTCAAAGTCATGCAACTGAATACAACAAAGACTATACGGGACAAGATCATCTAAAGCTATGAAGGTGACACCAAGGTAAAAAGTGCCAAACTTCAAACTCTTAGAATTCAATATGAAACTCTCAGAGTGCACAATGAGGAAAGTATCACAAGTTTCTTTCTTAGGGTAGATGAGATCGTGACTTCTATGAGAAATCTTGGTGAAGAAATAAAAGAATCATTACTGGTTGAAAAAATATTAAGGTTTCTAACTCCCAAATTCAATTCAAAAGTTTATGCCATAGAATAAATACAAGACTTGAAGAATCTTACTGTTGAACAACATCATGGGATTCTAAGAGCCTATGAAATGAGAAAATTGGGTCCCTCAGATATCAGAAAAGCTGCATTCAAAGCTATTTCCAAAGGAAAAGAAAAGGAAGAATCAAGTTCTGTATCAGAAGAAGAAGAAACAAACTTTGTAAAGAAACTCCAAGTGGGTATTGGAAGATTCAAAGGCAAACTTCCTTTTAAGTGTTTTTCTTGTGGTAGAGTTGGTCATTATGCTGCAAAGTGTCCCTATAGAGAAAATCATGAGAAAGGGAAAGAAGCTGCAAAAATAAATAGGAAAAGGTTTGAAAACGATAGAAATTTGTATACACATGAAGTTAGTGATGATCTTTCAAATGGTGAAGAAGGTGAGTTTGATCAAGAATGTTAATTACTTATGACATTTGAAGATATAAGTAGTAATGAGTCTGATGATAATTTCATGGGTGCCTTAGAAGTGTTTTTTTTTGAAGAAATAACTTAG
Organism: Pinus tabuliformis; assembly: GCA_031772625.1. Classification (NCBI taxonomy): domain Eukaryota; kingdom Viridiplantae; phylum Streptophyta; class Pinopsida; order Pinales; family Pinaceae; genus Pinus; species Pinus tabuliformis. Next base: position 618,825,456 of record CM062809.1, read on the forward strand.
CTTAAGATTTGTCTAGAAGAATTTAAATTAGCAAAAGAAACTTTGAAGAAACAAATCACAGAAAAAGAAGAGCATAACGAAAAGATAGAATGTGAAATAGTAATTCTAAGGAAAGAACTTGAGAAAGCAAAAAATCTTAATATTAGTGATGAGCCCCCAAATTGGGTAACTTATTGGGCTCATTTTACCTAATTGTCCTTGTTAAATCCTCCATTTTTCATAAAATTATGCATGTTTTTCTAGTATGTTTATGTTATTTGAACGAATAAGGGTGGTCACTCTACCTAGGAGGCTAATACATGGTTATTTCTGGATTTTTGAACCAATTTTGGAGCAAAACCAAGCAATCATGGGTCAGCTGACAACCAAGCTTGAGGTGAGGATTCGTAGGGAGGTTGTCTCTTGCATTAAATGGCCTTCATCGAAATCTCCACCCTCAACACCGAGCTCCACAGGCCACCAAAACGAGTTTTAAAGGCAGCTAAGCATTTTTTGGAGGAGTGACTGTTCACTAGCAGTTGGGACAGGCGAGTCCCTTGAATCTAGGAGGGCTGCTAGCCCCCTCATATTGTACAAATAGGAAGGCCTCAGCCTTCGTAGTTTACTTTTGGAACTATTGTTATTTTTGCACTATATTGCTGTCATTTTGCTTAGCATGTTTTATTGTAGCTACTGCTGTACAACTTTCATATGATGGTTATTTTTGAATAATGAGAAGAAACTTTACTTGGCATCAGATCTGAGTTCTCTATAGGAGCCTGCAGCTCTTGGGGTTGGGCCCAACCCGAGTGTTAAGGCCTCCTCTATGTATTGTTAGTTGTTCTTTATGCATTTGCAAAAACATTTCTGTTAAGCTAAAGTTTGCAGATTAACTAGGTCACTGTTAATGGTTAGAAAGACTTTTTGAGTGCTCAGATTTAGTTGATAGGTTGTTAACAGAAAAATCTTCAAGAAAAGGGCCATCAAACATCTCTGGTTTCACCTCTCCTTCAGTAGGATCTGGAGCTAGGATCATGATAACTTTGCTGACCACAAAAACACTGATTTTGCTTTGCCATGCAGTCACTAGTGTTTTATTTTCATGTGTAGAAGTTGGTTACAAGTTCAGACTTTTGCTTGCTTAGTTGCATGAGTTAAAATACATGGTTTCATTGCAGGTCACACTTCTGTTTCATTTTCTTTACTGGTAGCTAGCAGATTAGGTCAACGTAATTATGATTTTGAGTTACAAGTCTTCGTTGGATCAGTTGGACAAAACGCCTTGCAGAGCACCTATACCACTCCTTCATATGTTTATTCTCCATCAACACCATCCACTCCCCCCTCTACTTAGAATCCTGGCCTCCCGTTTTCCATTTGCTTCCATAACCCTAGTTTCGTGTGTAACATTGCTTCAGTCTCCTTTGAACCAAATCCAGCCATCTACACCTGTCCACAACTCCATCCACCGAGTCCTAGACCATATCCAACCCTCACCCTACCTCCACACTCACTCCTTCACCTTTCCCTCTCCATTCATCCACCAAAAGCCTCATTTCTGAACATCCTGTAGAAAGTTACAGACATTCTGTAGAAAATCGCAGACATCCTGTAGAACCCCTGTAGACTTCATGTAGAGGCTCACGAATGAGGTTTCTTGATAGCCAAACTCGGTGAAACTCTATGGAAGGGTGTTAGGGACCCCTCAGGCCCTGTCTGAACCTTCTTGATCTCCTCCAAGCATTTCTTCTCGCCCATCCACCTCTACACAACCCAAAAACAGTCAAATCATATGCATAATAACTCTGGCAACTTAATCAAAAATACAAAAAGCTTTTTCCAGATGTTACTGTAGAAGTAGCTTAGATGCATCTATTTACCTTTCTAGAAATCAATGGCATCTCCTTGAGTAGCTTACATCCTCTTTCTTGCATCAGTAGGCTAGCTGGTAGAATTAGGGTTTGCTAGGGTTTATGTTTAGCTTTCCAGTGTCTTTTTGCAAATAGGTTAGCCTTATTTAAGTTAGCTTTTGTCCATTAGTTAAAAGTTTCTTCTCAGAGCTCATCGAATTTGGCTTAAGCCCCTAGCGGACTTGTGCCAGCTGACCAAGTGACAGCTGCGGCAAGAGCTAGTACTTGTGCATACAACACCGTCGCTTCCAAGTTTGTTACGAACTACCGGGTTTATAAAAGTAAAGAAGGGAGTCCCAAGAGTTGTAGCATTACTGCTGCAATACTGGAGCTCACCACTCTTTTTGGCGCCGTTGCCGGCGAAGCGTCAGAGTATTTGTGATTGCTATTTTTTTTCTATTTTCCTACTCTCACCTTCTGCTAAGTAGTTTATTTCATTCCATTCTGTAATTTCATTTATGCAAAAGTAAATTAGACATTTCCTGCTTTCGTAGATTAACCTTTCAATTATGCAAGCATAAAATAGAATTTCAATTTTGCAGGTGTAGTCTAGTATTTCCTTCTCGCAATTTGATTTCAGAAAAATAGATTAGTCTTTTCCTGCTTTCATTTCAACTCCGCATTTTCATTTCTGCAAGATGGATTTTAGTTAGTTGCAACTCCATCTGTTTTAGTCTTGCAGGTACAAGCAAAGAAAAAAGCAAAAGCAACCAAAAATCCTTTCATGCCTCGTAGGAATAGAGATAATACCGGAAAATTCCTACCCAACACCCCCACCACTTCACTGAGTCACCCTTCTCTCTTCTTTAGTGGCAGTGATCCAGAAGAACCTATAGGTGAACCTCCTGAGATATACGAAGACCCTATAACAGAAGAAGAGCAAGAAAACATTCCCTTTGAGACCATGGCTGACAACAGAAATGGTAGAGACGATGATGAGAGAATAGAAGGTACCTTCCCCATTCGAGAGACCAACGGGGACATGAAAATGAAGAACATAAGTCCCTCAGCCTTACCTCATTTCCATGGATTGACCACTGAAGACCCTGATACCTTCCTGTTTGAGTTTGTTGTCCTTTGTCGAACTTATGACTATACAGAAGACGAGCAAAAGTTGAAACTCTTTCCCTCTACCCTCAAGGATGCAGCATTACGCTGGTTCATGGGGTTACCTGGAAAGAGTATCACTACTTGGGCTTAGATGCAGCAAGCCTTTAACAACAAATACCATGATTACTATAGGTCAAAGGAAACCAAGGGGGAAATCTTTCGGATGACCATGGGAAATGATGAGTCTTTAGAGGACTATGAGGAAAGGTTTCAACTTAGCTATAAATGGGTCAGGTGCACACTTGACCCTGAATCTCTAAATCTGGTTCTGCTCTGAGGAGTCCCTGAAGACCTTCTAGATACCCTTCACATGCTAGCTGGAGGAGACATTTACCAACTACCTTATGAGGACATAAAGACTGTGTTTAGAAACCACTCTAGGGCAGCCTGGAAAAGAGGTAGGGGGAATCCACTTTTAGCTAGTACTACCTTCTCCAAGCATGAGTTTTCTAATCAGATGGAAGACTTCAAAAGTGAGATGAGACAGACCATCGCCATGCAACTTGTTACTTTCCGAATCCAACAAAAGAAAGAGGAAGCTGAGAGGGCTTTGGCCATTTTCTGTCCCAGATGTACGAGGAAGCACCCTAAGAACGAGTGTCCATTGCACTCAGTAGAGGTATGTTTCGTTTGTGAGGAGAACCACCCCACAAACCAATGCCCAACCTTACCCGGATTCAAAGCCATGTACCAAGGGACTGAGGCACCCACTGAACCTCTCTACTTCCTCAACCAAAGGAGACCGCATGGACCCAGACCTTACCAACAGGGGATGCAAGGGACATCCCAAGCTTATTATAGCCCCAACCAATCTGTTCCCATGCCTTCTTGGGGTCCCCCTGCTCATCCTTCCTGGTCTGCACCTCCTCCGTGGTCTTATCCACCTCAATACCATACTCAACCCACTGCTCATTCGTTTCACTCACATGTCCAGCCACAGCCTCAGTGGAATGCACCTCAACCGGGGTGGAGGCCCCAATACAACTCTCCTCTCGCCATTCTGCCTCCACCACCGGCTCAACCACAACCATTACCTCCTACTCCTCCAAGACAACCCTAGATGCTTGCTCAACCGAACCCGAACCCCAACAACCAACAGGACCAACAGGTATACACTGGGGAGACAACATGTCCTACCTATGCTGTGGAGATCCAAGAGATCAACCTGTGATCCGGAAAGACCCTTCCAGATCACCAACCTCCTACCCCAAAGGACGAGGAAGAGAAACAAGAAAGTAAACCCAAATCCATTCCACCCTTTCCTGAGCGACTAACAGTAACCACACAACCAAACCCAGAGGAGACTGAACTTCTGGGGGAACTAAAACAGTTGTGTGTGAAAATACCCCTTCTCCAGGCCATCAAAGATGTATCGATATACAACAAATTGATTAAGGAGAAGTGTTTCAGGCACCCAGGCAGGAGAAAGAGAGATGCCTCGACTATCAATGTCATAGGACAACTGTCTGATCTAATGTTGGGGAAAGTAATCTGTCCAAAGTATTTGGACCCTGGGAGTCTTGTAGTTGATGTCCACATCAATGGCACCATTATCCCCCATACCTTGATTGATCTAGGGGTTGCCATTAATGTGATGACCAGGGACACCATGCTTAAACTCAACCTTTTCCTTAAGGAAGACCTCGACAGTCCTGCATTTGGCAGACCGCTCCACCGTGATTCCCGAAGGGATTGTGGAGGATGTCTTGGTCTCTGTTGACTCTTGGGAGTATCCTGCGGACTTCTTGGTCCTTCAACCAAAGGCAAAGCTTACTGGATACCCCCTCATTTTGGGAAGGCCTTGGTTAGCCACTGCGGATGCTTACATCAGTTGTCGAGCTGGAAACATGACCATCAAAAATGGTCCTATGTCCAAGCAGCTAGTCCTATACCCTCCTACCCAGCCTCTTCTAGAACATGACTTACCGCTCTGGTTGGAAGAAGGAGATGAGGATGAGGTCTACTCTGCACCCTTGTGCACAATAGAAACCACTAGGGGAGGTCCTCAAACCGAGGATGATTTGATTGAGACTTTGATTCAAAATCCACCTCCCAGTGCACTGTCCTTAGAGGAATTGGTGGAGGATACCCAAGACAGCACCTCAGTGGACCTCTATGTGACTGATCCAACCTCTCCCAGAGTTAAGAATGTGGATTTTGGTCTCGGAAGAACTTTAAAGATCAACTCCTTCCTATCTCCTTCTTAGGAGAAGGAGTTGTGTAGCTTACTGAACAATCATTTAGATGCTTTCGCTTGGAGCTATAAGGAGATGAAAGGATTCCATCCTTCGGTCTGTACCCATCACATCTACATTAAAGAATATTTTAAACCAATCAGGTAGCTTCAGAGGAGAATGAATCCAGCCCTTAATGACATTGTCAACGAAGAATTGCGAAAATTGTTGGATGCAGGATTCATCTATCCTATCTCCGATAGTGAGTGGGTCTCGCCTCTAGTGCTGGTGCCTAAAAAGAACGGGAAGTGGAGAATCTGTGTAGATTACTGAGAACTTAACAAAGCCACCAAGAAAGACCATTTCCCTTTGAATTTCATAGAACAAGTGTTGGATGGACTGGCAGGGAAGAAGTTCTTCTCTTTCCTAGATGGGTTCAGTGGGTATAACCAGATCCAAATCAGCCCGGAAGACCAAGATAAAACCACCTTCACCTGTCCTTGGGTACCTTTTCCTATCGAGTCCTTCCCTTTAGGCTATGCAACGCTCCTGCCACTTTCCAGAGAGTAGTATTGAGCATCTTTTCTGAGTTAGTCCATGATTCAGTAGAAATCTATATGGATGACTTCACTCATGGGTCTAACTTCCAAGAAGCATTGACCAATCTGAGAAAAGTTCTAACCAAGTGCATTGAGATGAACCTGTCCTTTAGTCCTGAAAAATGTGAATTCCTGATGACTGAAGGGACCGTGCTAGGTCATACCATTTCTCGCCAAGGTTTACAGGTGGATCCTAATAAAATTGCTATCATCCAAAAGGTCCCACCTCCTCAAAAGGTAAGAGATGTTCGGAGTTTCCTAGGCTTAGCGGGATATTATCGAAGATTCATTAAAGACTTCAGTAAGCTAGCCTCGCCTTTGTTTGGAATTTTAGGGAAAGATGTTGAGTTTAAATGGACTGACAACTTTCAAGGGGCACTGGACGAATTGAAAGATAAGCTGGTATCCACCCCGATCTTGAGAGGTCCAAACTGGGCCCTACCTTTCCACATCCACACTGATGCCTCGAACAAAGCCATAGGGGCAACCTTAGGACAAGTTGAGGAGAACTCCCATATGCCATATACTTCGTTAGCAAAAGCCTGTCCAAGGCAGAAATGAACTATACTGTAACCGAGAAAGAGTTCCTGGCCGTAGTCCATTCCCTAAACAAGTTCAGACACTACATCACCAGTTATCAAACATTTGTGCACACTGATCATGCTGATTAGATATTTAATGAATAAGCCTGATGTCAATGCTCGTATTATTAGATGGATACTTTTGTTACAACAATTTGATTTGACGATTGTTGACAAGCCAGGTAAGGAAAATGTTGTTGCTGACTTCTTGTCTAGATTGGATTTTCCTGCAGGTGAAGAAGGAACAGTGGATGACCAGATGCCAGATGAACATCTATTTGCTATCTCAGTACTCTCTCCATGGTTTTTTGATATAGCAAATTACTTGGTCTCAGCACAGTTCCCTCCGCATCTGTCCTCAAAAGAGAAGAGAAGAATCGTGAGGAAGAGCGCCCCGTTCACTTGGATCGGTGGCAACTTGTTTAAGCTTGGCCCAGATCAGATCTTGAGACGTTGTGTTAGGGAGGAGGAAGTCTTTGACATCCTCCTAACCTGTCATGATGGACCTTGTGGAGGCCACTTTGCAGCAAAAAGGACCGCCTTCAAAATTCTACAGGCAGGCTACTACTGGCCTACTCTTCATTAAGATGTCAGAAGATACATCAGCCAGTGTGACCGATGTCAGAGGATGGGGAAACCGACTCCAAGAGATGAAATGCCTCTCCAACCTCAAGTGACCTTCGAGCCATTTGAGAAGTGGGGCATGGATTTTGTGGGTCCTATCAACCCTCCTTCAAAGAAACTGTCTTACATCATTGTGTGCACCGACTATCTGGCCAAGTGGGCAGAAACGAAGGCAATCAAAGTAGCAACAAAAGAAAAGGTGGTTGAGTTTCTAAGGGAAAATATCTTCTACAAGTTTGGCTACCCAAGAGAGTTAGTCACAGATCAAGGAAGCCAGTTCACCTCCAACCTGATTGAAGATTTGCTCGCTCATCACAAGATCAAGCACAAGACTTCCTCAAGAAAATGGGCAGGTGGAAGTCACTAATCGAGCATTGGAAGGGATTTTGACTAAGGTTGTGAGTAGCAGCAGAAAGGATTGCGCAGATCGCCTGGTTGAGGCCACATGGGCCTACAACACCACTTGGAAGACCACAATCGGTTTCACACCTTATGAGCTGGTCTACGGGAAGAAAGCTTTGTTGTCCATAGAGTTCAAGTACAATACATTAAGGGTGGCAGCTCAGCTGGACCTAGATCTCAGCCATGCTCAACGTGAAAGATTGTTGCAGTTGAATGGATTAGATGAACAAAGAATGCAGGTCCTCCTCCACACAGAGGTAGTTCAACTCCAGAGGAAGATATGGCATGACCGGCACCTTAATGAAAAGCGATTCCAGCCGGGATATTGGGCGCTGCTGTATGACTCAAGATACAAGGATTTCAAAGGGAAGTTGAGGACAAGATGGTTAGGACCATATACAGTGGAGAAATGCAATGACAATGGTTCAGTCCTTATCAGGACCATTGATGAAGAAGCCATCCCCATGCTTGTCAATGGGCATCGAATGAAAATATACAAGAAACCCCTCTCGAGGCAGGAATTCATTGAAACTGTGAAAAAAGAAGTGCTGGTAATAGAGCAGGGTTCTGCCTCTGTTCTGGTCACACCTTGATTATAAAAAAAAAAAAAGAAAAAAAGAAGAAAAAAAGATCCCTGGACGAAAACCTCTCTGAGGCGGCCAGGGCAGGCAGTGAGGGTGAAAACCTCATGGAGGCGCCCCCGCTGTCTCTCAAAAAATAAAGAAATGGAATAAAAAAGATCCTTGGGTGAAAACCTCTTTGAGGCGCCCAGGGCAGATAGCGGGGGTGAAAACCTCATAGAGGTGCCCCTGCTGTCTCTCAAAAAAAAAAAAAAAGAAGAAAAAGAAGAAAAAACAGGTTTGATCTTTGAAATTATTGCACGTTGCAGGGATATAATGGAGATAAAGAGGGTTGCGCAAATCAAGGACAGGGGTCCATCCCAAGCTACCAGGCATCCTCACCGACACTCCCTCCATGGCCACTCACTTTTTCCAGGGTTTGGACACATTCGGGTCAAGATTACAGGAAGTTTCAGGGCTTTCTACAGGAAGTTCTGCATTTCTACAGGAAACATCCTGTAGAACCCTTGGGCAGGAAAAATTCGATTTTGGAATGGGATTTAAAGCTTGAGGTTTGGTGATGAGGCCTGCAGCCACCTATCTTTCCCATCCATCACCTGTTTCATCTATTTCCACCACCGTTACCACAATCTGGACCTGTTTCCTGCACAGTCATGCAAAAAGTCCCGTGTTCCTTAGATTACCATTTTTTTTTCTAAGGGACAAATCAAGCGTTCAAAAGCTCGCACACTCTACCTGTCAAACGCTTCAATAGGACCCTTCATCCGTGACAATAGCTGTGCCCGTTTCAACATGCAGCCCAGGAGGAGAAGCAACTACAGGATGTCTTACATGAATCCTGTAGCAGCTGATCCGCATGGAATACACACTATGGAGCCAGGAGCAGTTGAAATCAACACAGGAGGCATGCAACCAGCTCCGCGTAAATATGAACACCTCCTCAACAGCTGAGAACAGACGGGGCCGTGCATGCAACGTTCACCACCAGAGGACCGGGTCTTGAAAGCCTTGCATCCAGCATTAGCAAATGAACGAGGGAATTCACACGCCTGTGCACGACGCAACGGTGAGCAAAGCCATTGTTTCACGTCCAAAAACCTGTGAAAACACGTCCACGGTCACCTTAGGTAAGTGCCACCCACAGGCAGTAGAATTGCCTTGTGGGATCCAAACGAGCATGGTTACGCTCGATTCTGCCGGAAGAACGTGGAGCCGACACGTGGGAAGTGTCTAGTCGGGGAAATCAACAGATTTGCAGTGAAATCGGTGGACTGACAGGGATGACGACGGGCAATGGCGGAGATAGACATTGGTGGTCAGAGACACGCTGGGGAATGATGGCCGTGACGTTGTTTAACTGCTCGGCCTGGACACCTCACCCCCGCGCCATGAATTGCGCCGTATTTCAAAATCATTCGACCAGAGCACGCACATCAACCACTGTCATTTACGCCTACAACTGGTTTTTCAGTAACGTGAGCGTCCTCCTCCTCTGCAGTTCGTTAGCCCGAGTTTCTCGGCCCAGTTCAAACTCTTCCCACGTCCCAGAATTGCTCCGCAGTGCCGTGACGTCCTCCAGAAGCAACATAAGCTCTCTACAGGAAGGAGCTCTATGTGAAGCACAGCGAAAGCTCCCGGAGTAGGAAACCCATGTCTGTTGCATCGGAAGTCGAAATTTCGAAGAGAGGTAGGCTCGAACATGCCATCCCCATGCTTAATTTTTGAAAGGTGGTGAACTAGCTTGTTTGAAGTGGGGAAAATTGTAACCAGTCTGTCTGTGGGTCAAGAATGGTGCTTTGCTTATATGATACACAAAATTTCTTTTAAATGGTGCCGCGTCATATTCATCCCCATGGTTCCTGTTAACAAACTCTCCCCATTATAACAACAAACCGTTGTAAGGCTCACCTGTGCACATATAAAAAATTTTGTGACTGTTACATGGTTGGTGTGAAAATTAGCTCTGCACTCTGTTTGTGAAGAGCTTAATTCCGTTTGACAAGTCAAGTTTTGGGCGGCAACAGTATTATAACCAGAGAATTGGTGAAAGGGGAGATACAAACAACGGAAAAACCCTGTCCTGAGAGTCAAGGAGGGAAACCATATCAGAATTTCCATTCTAACCGAAGCTCAGGCTGAAAACAGGGTATTTTCACCATGCCAGGAGGGTTTATCTGAAAGGAACCCTCGGATTCCAAGAAATTGAGAGAAACTCCCGAGGTGGTAGAACTGTTTACTCGTACCCACTGGATGACCTTCTGTGACAGAATTCAAGGTCACGATGACGAAATAACAGAGGAGTTCCTAAGGTCTCTGCAGCCCAAATCAAAAACACTGGCCACTGTAAAGTTCAGAGGATTGACCTTAAAACTCACTCCACAACTCATTAGTTGGGTCATGGAATTGCCATTGGGGATGCCGTGGGATAAAGAGGAAAGGAAATTGGGCCAGAAGGCCAAAAAGGAATTTTTCCTACCAGAAGAACAATTTTCAGAGGATAAGAATGGGGTCTGGAGAGCCAGCCTTTAGCGATTTTGGAGTGAGGTCAGTCTTCAAATTATGAAGTATATTACCTGTGAGGGGTGATTTAGTATTGTGTAAGGTTATCACTTCCGTTGATAACCGAGCTCAGGCAATAAGATGAATTTATTGCCCTCAGAAAAAAAATTGAGCATCCCA